>JASWHV010000015.1:69044041-69753857 GCA_030760725.1 Neostapfia colusana
CCTAACTAAGCAAAAGTGCAGCCGTCCAGCCCGGGGACGCTACACACTAGCAACATATAACCGGAGATCACGGCGGCGTGCAGGGCTCCAGCTCAGCCGTGTACCCCAACGGGGGCACCGCCTCGTCCTCAGACCCCTCCTCATAGCTCTCACCTGCACACAACTCAAATATTGCAATCGTGAGCACGATGGCTCAGCAAGGCTTAACCAACACCTTAGTCATGAAAATCTACATGCAGGGATGTGTAAGATAGGAAAAAGGACTTTGCAATAAAAACACGCCTATAAGTTGATCCTTACTTTCAGTTTTATAGCAACAGATTCATGTGCCTTAGGCAGCCCTCACATCGGAAGTCCACAATCAAACAAGAAACGCTTTCCTCCGATGTGGTGATATCCAAAGTGGAAGATAAACTTAATTAGGTCTACAACTACAACATACAAGGTTTCAAGACATTAATAATTCAATGCAGTATATTTAGTTGGCTTATATCACTTCTTACTACGTCACAGCGCAGTGAACAAGCGGGTACCCAAATAACCACGAGGGACGGTGATTGCAATCAGGAGACATCCGGATAACACATCACATACACCCACTTTCAGAAGTGTGGTGCTTCACACCTTCCAACTCTGTTGTATGCAACAACCTCTCAAAGGCAACCCAAATGCCGAACCGGTCCATCCGTAACGTGCAGGAGGTCCCCGCGTGGAGCGTGTCTGTGCCCACCGGCAGATTTACACCTTGCTACCCTCAACCCACTCCTATAAAACAATTGGGTAAGACTCGGCACCTAGGTTAACCAATTACATCGGTTTCCTAGTTCTCATATGCCAGTATGCATCCGGTACTGTTCGATACTTGTCCAGCAGGGCCGCACACGGCTCGATCCTCAATCGACACCATAAGAGCTACGCACGTGAGACCTCCGCTCACTGCATCCTATCCCCCCTGCTGGGTCTCAGTTTCACAACTTAAGCCATTCTCTACCTCTTCTCATCCCGTGTGATAAAGTCTTATCATGCGAGTAGATTCCAACCACTCGACTTCTACTGCGATCCTAAGAACATTAGCATGACATTCTTTACTCATCGAGTTTGTAAACTACCCAACCCTTCATAGGATTTAAAAGGCAATGTAAATGGGGTTTCAATCACCCTAACTCTAATGCAAGCATTTCACACTAAACATAAGTGATACAAATAAAGAATTTGCAAAAGTATTTAAATGAAAACCGGGGCTTGCCTGGTTGCGAGTCAAAGGAGAAGTTAGCGTCTGGTGGGAGGATGTCCAACGGCTCCGGTGCGTCCTCAACTTCGGTCACTATATGAAATGTAGCAAAATATATGCATAAGTGCAAGTGTTATATAAGAAGTACACTTCTAATTTATAGCTACTGTTATTTAGGTTCCTTAATTGGCTTTGGGATTTTTACAGTGTATACTAGACTCTATAAGAATGATCTGAGCAAAATTTGGAGAAATTTCATTGCACCTTGTGGTCTCCAAAATTTCCACAAGTACAAGGCTTCTCTGAATTTTGAGCCCAAATATACAGTTTTAACATGTCTAACAGTGGAAGATCTAATTAGGGTAAGTCTTCATGGTTTTAACAAAATTTATTTAACCATTTTTTGAGCTACCAACAGAGAGATATGAATTTTTGAAGTTGGATAGGAGTTCTGAAAAGTTTCTGTTTAGAATTTGAATTTCCAAATAAAGGATGAATTTTGGAAGGCAATTTGGCCTAGCAAATGAACTCCGATGAAGCTCAAACTTTTAAAAAAGATCACTAGTATCATGATAAATCTTCTAGCCAAATTTGAAGAAATTCCGTAACAGGGATCTTCTGGAATTAATTCCCAAAGATTTAAATTGGATGAATTTTGGAGAAAATTCCAGAGATCTTCAGACCAAATTCTTTGCATTTATGAAAAGTACTAACTGAGAGGAATTCAACAAAATTTGTTTCACAAATTTTGGACATCCCTACAGAAAGTGATGGAGGTATGAAGTTTGAACCATTTTTCTGGAAAACAATTCTTTGATTTTTAGCTAATTTATCTAACCCTGATATAACCTACTGATTAATCCCTCTAAATCAGCTCCAAAAATCCTAAAATTTTTACTGGAGATCAGAAACTATGAAAAGAATTGGCTGCCCAAAATTGGGAATTTTTCATTGAGAATCCTTCCTGGAATTAATCCCTAAAAGATTTACTAAAAAGAATTCCACAGAAAATACTGGGCATTTTAATAGCAAGCACTTTGTTCCTCTGCAAAGTACTCCTCCTAAGGATTCTAGAAAAAAAATTTAACTATTTTTGGAGCTAAAGATTGCCTAGGAAGAATTTTACAAAGTGGAAACTTTTTCTGAAAAGTTTTTGGACACTTTTAAGCACAGCAGCTTGGACTCTGAAAAATCCTACTCAGATCAACTCCAAATGATCTGAAACTTTGCTGGAAGTTCAATAATATCCTAAAGAATATTCTGGCAAAATTTGGGGATTTTTGGCTTACCCGAACTCCCTCCATAATTCTTTTATAGAAAATCTTAAAAGAATTACCCAGAATTTATTATTGACTTTCATATCAATTGGAGTGTAAATTTGGATAGATATTTGTAAAATGAATCTAACCCAATTTAATCACCCAATTTGGAGTTTCCTACACAAAGTTATGAATTTTCAAAGTTTAAACAACTCTTTGTTTGGATTTTACACATAGCACTCAAACGTGGGGCCCACGGGCCAGATGTTTCTTCAACCTCCCGCCAGAGAACGCGCGTGCACACCGGCACAGATCGTGGCGTGGCTGTTTCTCCCTCATTTCTCCACCGTTTTTGCTCCGGTTTCACACTACACGACCGTGGGAACGTGGCGCAGCTGCCGGGCAAGGTCTCACCTCATGAAAACAGCCGAAAACAGGTCGACACCAGCGGTGGCGCTCGGCGGCGCGGCATCGACACATTCCGGCGTGTCCCAAGCTTATCCCGATGAGACAAGTTGCCCTAAAGAATCACTAGTGATCGGGGAACATGGAACACATGCCAAACCTTGCAGCAAACGGCGGGAAAAGGGGGTTCACCGGAGGACCGACCCGTTTTTACCGCTGCCGAGGATTTCGCGCCACCCGGGGCGTGTGGTGGACGGTTTGCTGCGGTATTCGGCGTGGGAGGGCGCTAGGATGGTGTGATGCTATGGCTTTAACCGAAGGAAGAACGATCAAGCGTGTTGGAAGAATTTCCCTGTTTGGTTTTGATCGGTTCTTCATGTGTACAGGCGCCAAAACAAGGGGACTGCGGTAGCATGATCTACACACCTTGACGCACCTTAGGGAGGTGTTGGTTGTGCAGGAGAGGCGTTGGAGCAGCCGGAAGGCAGGGAGCAGTGATGGCGACATCGTGCTGCACCGAGGGGAAAAAGTTGGCTTGGCACCGGCCGGAGGACGATGGACACAAGCTGTGGAGGTGCGGATGACGTCCAGTGGAGGCCAGTGCACCTCCTAGTCGGCTCAGCTGGGCACCACAGTGGCCGGAGGGTGGCTGGCGCTGAGGCAGCAGAGAGCGGCGCCGTTTTTGTGCGAGCGTGTGAGCAACGAGGCAAGGAAGAACTCCTCGGTTGATTGTGTGAGCAGGGAAAATGCACTTGAGTTGTGCAACCTTGACGTGAGCAGGAAATGGACTGCCTTCGGGAGCAAGTTACAAGCACCTCGGTGGAGCTTGCCCTCTCCCTCGGTGTCACTCCCACACAAAAGCAAACTGAGGTTTGTCTCTGTTCACTGACATACAGGGCCCACAGGCAGTCTCCCCACACCATAGTGGCTCAAAAATTCAAATTCATATGTTGCGGAAAATTTCTGAAATTTGAATTTGAATCTAGCGGATTAACCCTCTCTTGTGCTCAAATTTTAAATCCCGTGCTCTCGGTTCAGTTCCTGTGCAAGGAAGAAATAGCGCTTGGGTTTGAGGTTTTGTGAGCAAAAGATCATGCCGAGAGCTACTCGATCCCACGAGCTGGTCGCCAGCGCGATGGAAGCAGCGAGGAGGTGGCCTCCGCTTGCAGCTCGGTTGGTGAGTGAGAGGATCACGCCGTGAGGTGTTGAAGCCACGAGCAGGTCGCCAGCTTGATGCAATAAGCTGGAGGTGGCTGCCCTCTTGGCGCTCTGAGGAGGCTCGGGTGGCGTTCGACACCGAACAGAGGAAGTCTTCGGGAGCAAGTTAAAGCGGCCCAATGACATGTGGGGTCTACCCCCTTACTCCTCTTCTTATCCTCCAAATGTCTCCAAAAGAGCTTCATTCGAGTGAATCACGTGGGCGGAAATTTAAATAAACCAAACCCAGTGTGAAGTTCACTTTCAAATTAAATTCAGCTCACATTTGGAAATGATCATGTTAACTCTTTTTTAGCCCATTCTGAAATTAAAATGTGCCCACCATGAATTTCCTTGAATTCAAAGATATGAGGATACATGTGTGCTCCAAATTTTTGGCAGCAACTTGAGGGGAACAATTGAGTTCAAATGTGAATTTAAACTCTCCCCCTTACATGTGAGAACTTTACACATGGTGTTTAATTCAACCTTGGCTAAACACGTTTCAAATGAACGTGAGAGCTCGTTTGGTTGGAAACCCATGTGCATCATCACGTGTATAAAATTTTTGCAAGTCCCATTTTCATGCATTCCAATCATAATGATTGTCAACCCTCTGTTTATTTCCTTTACATTTTTGGGACTTTTACATTCCTCCCCCCTTAAAAGAATCTCGTCCCGAGATTCCAACGAGAAGAGGAAAGTAGGGAATGTTATCGGTAATATGACGATAACACACCGAACGGATATAACGATCTTCTAGCTTTTCCATAGTACTTCCCTTGACGGTATTGATTAGCCCGTAAAACTCTGTAGACCCATATTAACCGGGTCAATTGACTGGTATATATACTGTCCTAATCTTGACATGGATAACGAATACTTGTCTAAATTAACTGAGTCCTTAGAACCTTAGTGTAGTACTTCCCCAAACATGAATCGATATGTTTGGTGAGATTAAATAATGAATCGGAAATCTCGCCTCGAATTGGCATCTCAACCCTTTAGTCAAAAACCGATTGCTTTGCTTGAACATAAGAGCAGACACAAGTCAATCTCACTTATGTTACCAACATAGCAAATTCAACTACCTAGGGTGACCACAAGGGTGTTAAAGTCACCATATGATCTCTCAAGAATTCAGATTGTGTTCAAGGCTTGTCACGAGGTTGATCAATCAATCGGTAAGCCCCGCGATGAGAAATTAATTTATTTCCAACAATTATGGCACTCGGAGCTAAACAAGTCATAGATGAAAGTTTAAAACTTTCTTAGGTACAAGGGATGTTGAGTAACTGGTTTCCCTTGTATTGTCCAATGAGGTAGAATCAGCAGCTTGATCAATAATACAAGGTCATTAGACACCGCTTAATGGTTTGAAGAGAGGTACACAATCTTGCTCAGTACTTTGATATTTCACATGCTATATGGTGCAATGCATATGGATATGGTATGGTGCAAATGGTGCATATGTATGATGCAAAATGGTGCATATGTATGATGCAAAATGGTGCATATGTATGGTGCATACAAGGCGTTGCGCACAATAGGTTGCACCTCTCTCAATGCTTTTCAATATGTATGGTGCATCATCTTTTTATAGTCTGAGCAAGAATTAGTACGATAATTCAAACATGGTTAAGAAGCATCTCAAACCTTGCCAAGTACAGATAACTTGGTCAAGAAAGGTGCTAAACAAGGCATGCCACTTTCATGTGGTGACCAAGTTTAAGGAAAAATATGTCAAATGTTTGACACGATCGTTGGGAAATACTCCATAATAACTTAACGTAGGAAATCTCTATTCTTACGTGACTTCACTTTCTCTTTTCTCCTGAGGCTTCACAATACCCATTTAGCGTGAAACCCCAGCTACTAGTTCTAGCTCCTAGTCTTGTTCTCTCAAGTTTTGTGATTCTAACGAACATTTGTTTGTACGTGGTGAAGACGCTAAAACTACACCTTCCTCGATGATGACGGATCTTTACTTGAACTTTGATTACATAAAAATGTAATTTCCTCTTGTCTCTTGGTAATGTCATACTTCGGTGTATAGCCCCTTGGTTATCAATGCTATGGTTTACATGGATGCACTCCTCCCCCCTTAAGTTCCAATGTGGGAAATTGAAAACTCAATCCATAATCTTCTTATGGGAAGGTAATGCATAACCATAGCCTTCCAGAGCTATATCACACAGCCTTTGGTAACAACAGCAAGGTACAGAAACTGAACCATCTTCTATTCGATGGTTTAAATCCTAATTCAACATTTGAACTGTTGTGGCAGTGAACAGGAAAGTTGGATAAGACTTCCATATCTTTCCAATGAGTGTTTATTCGCATTCAACCAAGTTCTAGATCGAAAGCTATGAGCTTCTAAAGTTGACAGAAATTCGCAAGGAATTTCAGCAGCACCTCCCCTGTAAGTGCTCACTTTGGGTCAATTTTTCCATACAGTTAGAAACATGTATGGACCAAACTCATACTTAAAAAGTTGAAAAATGATTCATAAGCTTTCTATAATTGTAATATTTCACCTTTTACAATTCTTGTGCAGGAAGTCATAAGCAAAATCCAATTCTTATAGAAACTATGCACATACTTTGATACTCTGGACAGTTTCATTTGTACTGCGAATTTCACCTCTTTACAGGAGGATTCTGTCCTGGGGTTGAACAGAAAAATTGTAAAGAACTTCTCGATCTCTCCAAAAATGTATTTATATGATCTATTTGCATTCCTGGATCAAAAGATATAATGGTTCAAAGTTAACAGAATTTCAGGCAGGATTTTGACAGCACCTCCACAGAGGTAACTAGTTTCAATCCACAATTCCAATTAATTCTGCTCCAGTTTTGGCAAAACTTTGAATTACAAAGTTGTAGAATATCTCATGAACTTTCCAAAGGTGTCTTACCTGACCCTTAGGAATTTTTCTACAGAAATTTATGGTCGAAATACAGAAAATTCCAGAGAGAATTTTTGGTCTGTCCTGTTTCTGGACAGTACATACTCCTCTGAGATTTTCATCCAATTGAATGGAGATTCTATTCTGGAGCTCTACAGAAAAATTATAGAGAAATTCAAAACCTTTCCAGAATGCTATCACAAACCTCCATTGGTTCAACCAATCCTATGTTATGCCCTGTTTAAGTTCAGCAAAATTTCTGCCAAAACAGGGGAAATTGTTCCTATGCCTTTGGAAATGAATCTACAATCCCAATTGACTCTTAGTTCAATATGGGAGTTCAGTAACCCCTAAATGGAATCTTAAACTTTATTTTTAACTCTTTTCTTTAAAAATATACTTTTTATGCAGCTGATACTCATCTCGGTACTACGTTTCCTCACCAAAGAAAAAAATCCTAAGTCGGTATTCCAGTATATACGTGTCACATGGTTGAACTAAGAACGTCACTCACGAACGATTTCTAAAAGTCATGCTCTAACATGGATAATGTACCTGCAGAAGAACACACAATAATGGTGCACACAAAGGTTTTTGACATTTCAGGCAGTTCCATATCATAGTAAAAACATACGGTCCGTATCATTGCCATACGGATCGTCCTTGAGTCAAGCCACGTCTCAAGGTACATGGTCGTGTTTCCACACCACACGACGGGGAACTCGAGTAGAGCGCGAACGGGTCGTCATGGTTAGGAATTTTATCAACCCAACGATACCACCTACTGCCTCATGACCGTTGAGGCACACCGATGGCGAGCGCTGCGTATGGCCCTTTGAACATTGAACGTTCAAGAGTTGCATACTATTGTGTTGCTTACCACATGATGGGGTATTCTCACTTTTGCCTAAAGCACGCTGTAGATCAGCGTTTTCATATGCTCTCAGAACCATAGAGGTTCAGAGACTCATATTAACTACCGTGCCAAGTAACGGTATACCATTCCATACTATTGCTAGTATGGCGAGCTTACCGCAATTGATCCGCCTGCGGTGGAGTACCTTACCTCTTATCTGACGTCGGAGCGTTGTTACAGAATGTATAACAAGTATGTTAGCATTTCCACCATAATATCTACTACTATCTTAGACCTTATGTGGGATTAATGACTAATCCTCACTCGACTACTTCTAAATTTTCAAAATAGGCTCTTTTCGAGCATGCTATTACCAATGCGGCTCTGATACCACGACTGTGGGGACTACCCCGTGGTTCACCCACTCCGGGATCGCAGAGGTTGGTGTCGTGCGATGCGGCACCTAACAGCACACAAGAAAAGAATAAGAGCAACATACAAACTTTTATTTGATATAAAATAACGGAAGCCTTTGACAAAACATAATAATACATCGGAAGTAATATACATAGCTACTCTCTAATCCTAACTAAGCAAAAGTGTAGCCGTCCAGCCTGAGGACGCTACACACTAGCAACATGTAACCGGAGATCACGGCGGCGTGCAGGGCTCCAGCTCGGTCGTGTACCCTGACGGGGGCACCGCCTCATCCTCGGACCCCTCCTCATAGCTCTCACCTGCACACAACTCAAATATTGCAACCGTGAGGACGATGGCTCAGCAAAGCTTAACCGACACCCTAGTCATGGAACTCTACATGCAGGGATGTGTAAGATAGGAAAAAGGACTTTGCAACAAATACACACCTATAAGTTGATCCTTACTTTCAGTTTTATAGCAACAGATTCATGTGCCTTAGGCAGCTTTCATATCGGAAGTCCACAATTAAACAAGAAACACTTTCCTACGATGTGGTGATGCCCAAAGTGGAATATAAACTTAATTAGCTCTACAAATACAGCATACAAGGTTTCAAGACATTAATAATTCAATGCAGCATATTCAGTTGGTTTATTTCACTTCTTACTACGTCACAGTGCAGTGAACAAGCGGGTACCCAAATAACCCTGAGGGACGGTGATTGCAATCAGGAGACACCCGGATAACACGTCACATACACCCACTTTCAAAAGTGTGGTGTTTCACACCTTCCTACTCTGTTGTATGCAACAACCTTTCAAAGGCAACCCAAATACCGAACCGGTCCATCCGTAACGGGCAGGAAGTCCCCGCATGGAGCGTGTCTGTGCCCACCGGCAGATTTACACCTTGCTACCCTCAACCCACTCCTATAAAACGGTTGGGTAAGCCTCGGCACCCAGTTTAACCATTTACATCGGTTTCCTGGTTCTCATATGCCAGTATGCATCCGGTACTGTTCGATACTTGTCCAGCAAGGCCGCACACGACTCGGTCCTCAATCGACACCAACAAGGCTACGCATGTGAGACCTCCGCTCACTGCATCCTATCCCCCCTGCTGGATCTCAGTTTCACAACTTAAGCCATTCTCTACCTCTTCTCATCCTGTGTGATAAAGTCTTATCTCGCGAGTAGATTCCAACCACTTGACTTCTACCAAGATCCTAAGAACATTAGCATGACATTCTGTAATCATCGAGTTTGTAAACTACCCAACCCTTCATAGGATTTAAAAGGCTATGCAAGTGGGGTTTCAATCACCCTAACTCTAATGCAAGCATTTCACCCTAAACATAAGTGATACAAATAAAGAATTTGCAAAGGTACTTACATGCAAACCGGGGCTTGCCTGGTTGCGAGTCAAAGGAGAAGTTAGCGTCTGGTGGGAGGACGTCCAACGGCTCCGGTGCGTCCTCAACTTCGGTCACTATATGAAATGTAGCAAAATGTATGCATAAGTGCAAGTGTTATATAAGAATTACACTTCTATTTATAGCTACTGTTATTTAGGTTCCTTAATTGGCTTTGGGATTTTTACAGTGGATACTAGACTCTCTAAGGATGATCTGAGCAAAATTTGGAGAAATTTCATTGCACCTTGTGGTCTCCAAAATTCCCACAAGTACAAGGCTTCTCTGAATTTTGAGCCCAAATCTGGAGTTTTTTTAACATGTCTGACAGTGGAAGATCTAATTAGGGTAAATCTCCGTGGTTTTAACAAATTTTGTTTCACCATTTTTGGAGCTACCAACAGAGAGATATGAATTTTTGAAGTTGGATAGGAGTTCTGAAAAGTTTCTGTTTAGAATTTGAATTTCCGAATAAAGTCTGAACTTTGGAAGGCAATTTGGCCTAGCAAATGAACTCTGATGAAGCTAAAACTTTTACAGAAGATCTCTAGTATCATGAGGAATCTTCTGGCCAAATTTGAAGAAATTCCATAACAGGGATCTTCTAGAATTAATTCCCAAAGATTTAAATTTGATGAATTTTGGAGAAAATTCCGGAGATTTTCAGACCAAATTCTTTGCATTTATGAAAAGTAATGACTGAGAGGAATTCAACAAAATTTGTTTCACAGATTTTGGAAATCCCTACAGAAAGTGATGGAGGTATTAAGTTTGGACCATTTTTCTGGAAATCAATTCTATGATTTTTAGCTAATTTATTTAACACTGAGATAACCTATTGATTAATCCCTCTAAATCAGCTCCAAAAATCCTAAAATTTTTACTGGAGATCAGGAACTATGAAAAGAATTGGCTGCCCAAAATTGGGAATTTTTCATTGAGAATCCTTCCTGGAATTAATCCCTAAAGGATTTAATAAAAAGAATTCCACAGAAAATACTGGGCATTTTAATAGCAAGCACTTTGTTCCTATGCAAATTAACCCTCCTAAGGATTCTAGAAAAAAATGTTTCACTATTTTTTGGAGCTAAAGATTGCCTAGGAAGAATTTTAGAAAGTGGAAACTTTTTCTGAAAAGTTTCTGGACACTTTTAAGCACAGCAGCTTGGACTCTAAAAAATCCTACTCAAATCAACTCCAAATGATCTGAAACTTTGTTGGAAGTTCAATAATATCCTAAAGAATATTATGGCAAAATTTAAGGATTTTTTGCTTACCCAAACTCCCTCTATAATTCTTTTACAGAAAATTTTAAAAGAATTATCCAGAATTTATTATTGACTTTCATACTAATTGGAGTGTAAATTTGGATAGATATTTGTAAACTGAATCTAACCCAATTTAAATCACCCAATTTGGAGTTTCCTACACAAAGTATAGAATTTTTAAAGTTTAAACAACTCTCTATTTGCATTTTACACAGAGCACTCAAACATGGGGCCCACGGGTCACATGTTTCTTCAACCTCCCGCTAGAGAACGCGCGTGCACACCGGCAAAGATCGTGGCGCAGCTGTTTCTCCCTCATTTCTCCACTGTTTTTGCGCCGGTTTCGCCTTACACGACCGTGGGAACGTGGCGCAGCTGCCAGGCAAGGTCTCACCTCATGAAAACAGCCAAAAACAGGTCGGCACCGGCGGCGGCGCTCGGCGGTGCGGCATCGACACGTTCTGGCGTGTCCCAAGCTTATCCCAATGAGATAAGTTACCCTAAAGCATCACTAGTGATTGGGGAACATGGAACACATGCCAAACCTTGCAGCAAATGGCGGGAGAAGGGGGTTCACCGGAGGACCGACCCGTTTTTGCCGCCATCAGCGATTTCTCGTCGCCCGGGGCTTGTGGTGGACAGTTTGCTGAGGTATTTGGAGTGGGAGGGTGCTAGGATGGTGTGATGCTATGGCTTTAACCGAAGGAAGAACGATCCAGCGTGTTGGAAGAATTTCCCGGTTTGGTTTTGATCGGACGAGAAAAGTAACCGGACCGCATAATTGCCCCCTTTCTTTTTGTGCTTTCTTTCCATACTACTCCAGCCGTGTGGCCAGTCACTTTTTCCTGTGCTCAACCATAGTAGGAGTTGTGCTATCCTTCTGCAGGCCGGTCTGTTTGAGGTACCTGTGGCGTAATCAGGATCCTTTGGTTGTCTCATTGCCTGGGGGCCTTATGACGCCGAAAGGTCCCCCGAAAGTATTACACCAGCGGGAGATCCAGGGTGTGTAGTCTGCTTAGCCTGGTTTTGTACCCTAAGCGTACACACTCTGCCTCCCCAGCGCTACAGCTCAGTACCAGGGAACCGGATGGCTCATGCCCCTAGGCAAGGCTTTAACCATAGCCTGGACGACCCACATCGAATTACCCAAGCCCCGTAGCTCAACTGGGGATCGTAAGCCACAGCAAAACTAACAGACAGGAAAGAGTGACCAAAGAGCATGACTACTCCTTTTTTCTTCCATATCTACAGGTTCGAACAGGTCCTTGGAATCCCAGACCTCCAAGGAGGCCCGATGCCGACATCCTTCCTCATCCAGTCTACTTGGTAGGTGCAACCCAACTTAAGGGCCACACCTACCAGGGGGCCATCACGGTGAACTACGCAGACAAGGTGTCGGACCGCTGCAGCAGCAAGCAGAACACTCAGAGCTCTAGCTATGACAAACTGAAGATACTGGCCAAGGACCGGGAGGACGTGTTAGCCACATTCCCGGAGAGCTCCGGGTCCTTACGCTGCTAAAAACCCGGAGGAACAAGGTCGGGACATCGGCAAAGAGCTATCCACCTCGGCTAAGTCATTCCAGACCTTTGCGCTGCCAAGGGTCCGAAGTCTACACCAAAACCTCAAGACAACACAAGACTTGACGCAAAAAAGTTGTTATTAATAGCAGAGATACTACATACAATGGAGGATACAAGGCGAGTGGAAGACCAAGAAGCTATCCGCACTGGAACCTAGTAGCTACAAGTCAGGCGACCTCCTCCACGGAAGACTTGGCCGCCCCTGACAGCTCTGCACTATGGCCCTACGCCACAGGTTCCAGGGAGATGCTGGTGTCGCATATCTGAAGGCAGGAGAGCACATGCTCTGCCACCTGCTGGGCTAGAGCCTTGCCTTCAGCCTCTAGCTGCTCCCCCACAACGTGCTCCAGCGCCAAGAGCTTCTCCCCGACTGAGTCAAGGGCAGGGAGCACCTGGCTCACCTCCTAGGCCGGACCACCGAGGCGCAAGATGTTGAAGCCGAAGGGTTCCAGTGCCGCCTCCGCATGGCCGAGGAAGTCCCAGACCTTCTCTGCCTCAGCGGCACGAGAAACGCAGAGGTCTTCGGTCACCTTAGCGAAAGAATCCAGCTCCCTTGCCAAACTCCTCCTTGCCAGCTCCTGCTCCTGAGCGGCCAGATCCTGTTCCGTAGCAGCCAGGGCCTGCTCCTTGGTGGCCAGCCACGCGGTCCACTCGTCTAGGTCAGTCTCCCTGGCCGAAGAGGCAAGCTCCCGGTCGTAGACGCCTTGAAGCCGCTTCTTCAAGCGCCCTCGCTCCTCCTCATGAGCGGCCAGATGATCAGAGAGCTCCCTCTCCCTTGCCTGCGTCTCCTTCTCCCGACAAAGGAGCATCTTCCGTAGCTCCATGACACTGGGGGCTAGGCGGGTAGCTTCTCAGGAACATCCGGCGGTTCCCGAGAAAAGAGGTGTGGTGGAACTGCAGCGGCCGACCCGAGCGCCGCCGCAGTAAATACTCCGGGGCAACCCCTCGAGCACGTCGATAAGACCCTCCAGTCAAGAGTAGACACACGTCCACTACGCCGACGACGTGCTGCCATTTCAACTGCTGAGTACGCCCATTACACTGAGGACGTGCAGCCTTTTCATCTCCCAGGTACAACCATACACCCACTATGCTAGAATGTCACCGCCGCTTTGGCTTCCAAAGTGCAGGCTCAAAGCCACCACGCGGGAAAGATGGAGGCCCCACCTGGGGGCTCGATGCCTCCCCCTAAATGGGCCTGGCGGCCACTGTCGATACCCTGCAGACCGGGTACCCCCGCATGGAGGGGAAACGTCATCCCAGGCCCGCCTCCCTGCTAAGGTGGGCGCTAGCATAGCCATGTTTCCTTGGCCCCGAGGTCATCCCCGGGTCTGCCACGTGCGCTTGGGCTCCGGAGCCTACATGTGCCTTGTCTCCGGTCTGAGCCTCCCCGCTGAGGTTGTAGGATCGAAGAGCACGTGAAAAGCTACCAGAGGGGGGGTGAATGGTAGATTAAAACTTTTCGCAGTGGAAACAACAAAAACCCCTCAGCAAAAAATCAATCAGTTAAAGAAGCCATGTGTGCAAGTGTTTTCAAACGTGTTCAACCGTGACAAATCAAGTAGAGAGGTAGAGAATCATGTCACGGGTCTAATGCAACAAGAATCACTTGAAAACACGAAGTAAAACTTGAGATACGATCAAAACATTAAACGAAGATCACTCTGTTCTACCCGATATAAAACAGATCTGCAATGCTGCAAAGAAACTCGTGTATCTCAAAAACTACAGATCCGAAGCTCATGAAAATTTCACAGATGATATATAATTGAGTTGTGAAGACAACCCAAAAAGAATCACGTCAATCGGATCTGTAAAACTCGAGTTATGAACGAAACACCGAAGCAACGTCGGTCTGTCCAGAAACTCGGCGAGAAAGACTTGACGAAAAACAAGTCGGACGAACAAGGCATAAAAGCTCCTCGAAACTATGAACTTTATTCAATAGAAACACAAGAGGAACAGCCCAAAGTTCTCTACCCATGAGAGCTCTGGCTTCCCTTGCTTTTATAGCCAGCCCTCAGGCTAAACAATCCAATCTAGGACTCCTACTCCTAATTGTACTCGTATCCTAACTTACCATAACTGCTCAGGACTCTCCTATTCGCAGATAGAAGCAATCGTGAGACTTCCAAACACCTTAGGAACGTCCTAAACATTCCTAAAACAACTCAACTTCATGCCTAGCACGAAATCCTATCATAACCAACTCAAATCTTCCATATTTGAGCCATATCCGACTCAGCCTCAGCCTGAGTACGCAATTCAGCCGGTTGGACCTTTCCGACCAATTCTTTACGTCCACTTCTCTTCATCACGCTTTGGAATAATGTTGCCACGTCCATGCACTCCTTGCACACGTGCAAACACCTTCCAACGACGTACACGCAACCTTCATATGCACTGCCCTTGATCCAAACATGCTGCGCGACCTCCCGATCAACTCAACCACAGCTCCTCCCGAACTTGGTTGTTGGAACCTCATCTCCTCCCTGAGACTAGTCCAAGGATCCCGTCACCAGCCATGTCTTGAACTCAAGCAACACCTGCACATGAATAAACAACCAATTCTTCCGAGCACAAGTCCTCGACTTGACTCACGTTAGTTCGAAAACCACAACACCTTACATGAGCACGTCACATAAGCATGTTGCAAACCATATCAAATGATAACAGCCATAACCACCAAAACACACCAAAACTTAGCAAATTAATACTAAGCAAACCTTCCCATAAAGCAAGTTTGAAACATTGCGAGTTAAAAGCAAAAACAAGACGCTGCAGTTCTACGAGTTGAACTTCACGGGAGCTCCCTAAAAACAAGCTCCGGACCTCACAGAAGCTCTCCGGACCTTGCGTCGGACCTTGCCAACACTTGGCGGACCTAACAAAGAACTTGTCGGACCTTGCCACAGAAGAATGTTTTGGCAATATTCAAAACTTTGAATGTTTGCTAACTTTTATCCTAATTGCCAATGTATTCAGCACACATAGGTCTCACAATCTCCCCCTTGATGAATGCATTGGCAACACCAATTAAAATCCGAACATTGGCTTATGAAAATTTTTGAAAAGCTTTGAAAACTCATTTCTCCCTCTTTATTAATTTCTCCCCATTTTTTAAAATCAGAGAGGGAAGAAAGTGTATAACATATGCAAAGTGTAAAAAAATCTCTCCTTATACATATTTCTCCCCCTTTGACAATGTATTCAGCAAGGTTCAAAAGAGAAATTTTTAAATGTTATGAGAATATTATAACATATACATACAAAAAAAAGCTCATCCAAGTCATACTATCAGGTTACTTACACTATCACATCAATGAGATACATAAAGTAGTGTAAGCCATGCTAGAGATCAAATGTATTTTTCAGTTTAAGCAAGTCATGATCTCCCTTACTCAACTATTTCAAAACCTGAAAACATGACACTTGTTGCTGCATTTTTATTATTCGTAATCATTTAAGGCACAAAGTTGATCATATGATATTTGCAAGAGATTATATGCCGCATCAGCCTTATTCTAACCAACCAAGCCAAGCCTATGTCATTTGACAATCAGAAGCTTAAGGACATGGTTTTAGTCATACACAATTCCTTCCAAGTTCATATCTTAGTGCAATGATAAGCAATCTCAAAAGAAGAAGTGCGATGCATGCATATTCTCTTGATCTTTTCTCAACTTTTATTTGAAAACTCAACATGTGAGCTGATCACTTGATTAATTTTTTATGATTAAAAGCACTTGTGAGCACGCAACAAGTTCAAAACAGCAAGAAAGTTCGACCATGACCAGATTTAGTGTAAGTAATTATTCCAATTACTAGTCATGGCAAAAACTACAAAATGTATAATATGAGTAATGTAGTAAGAACTTTCAGCCTGTAAAAGGAATCACAAAGTCATATATGTATGAAATACTATGCTCATATTATTTTAGTTTCAGATTCACACATAGATTTTTAAAGTTTCAAAACTCCCCCTCAATTTAAGCCATGAGGATGCATAACCCCTATTTCACTACGAATGAAACAAAAACGAGTGAAATCCAAAGGTTTTGTAAAAATATCAGCCAATTGTTGTTCGGTATCGACATGGTGAAGCACAATGTTTCCTTTTTCAACATTATCACGAAGAAAGTGATACCTAATGTTAATATGCTTAGTTCTAGAGTGTTTCATGGGGTTTTTAGCAATACAAATTGCACTAGTGTTATCACAAAACAGTGGAACACTATCTAAATCAACCCCATAGTCCTTAAGTGTTTGAACAATCCAAAGAATTTGTGAGCAAGCGCTAGCCGCAGCTACATATTCAGATTGTCGTGGATTGTGCAACTGAACTTTGTTTTCTAGAGGACCAAGCAACAAGTGAATTACCAAGAAAATGACAAGCACACGAAGTACTTTTCCTATCAATCCTACAACCCCCAAAATCAGCATCCGAAAAAACTTTCAAAGAAACGGTTGAGGAAGAAGGAAGAAAAATGCCAAATTCTTGAGTTCCATGTAGGTACCTGAGAATCCTTTTGATGGCTTGGCGATGTGAAGCACGTGGAGAAGCTTAAAAACGTGCACAAAGACATACGCTGAATTGTATGTCTGGTCTTGACGCCGTGAGATACAAAAGTGATCCAATCATACTTCTGTATTCTTTTTTTATCGACCGGGTCACCATCTTCGTCAAGTTCAAGAGTTGTTGCTGTTCCCATTGGTGTCTGAAGAGGCTTGCATTTGTCCATGTTGAAGCACTTAAGAAGGTCCTTTGTATACTTAGTTTGATGCACAAAAGTTCCTTCTTTTGTTTGCTTGATTTGCAGCCCCAAAAAGTATGTGAGTTCTCCCATCATACTCATCTCAAATTCTGAACTCATCATAGTTGAAAACTTGGACACGAGATCATGAGAAGCACAACCAAAGATAATATCATCCACATACACTTGAACGAATAATGAGTCATTGCCATACTTAAGTACAAAAAGAGTTTTATCAACCTTGCCCATGGTAAACCCCTTTTCAAGTAAGAATGTTTTTAACCTATCATACCATGCTCTAGGGGCTTGTTTTAGACCGTACAAGGCTTTGGACAGTTTGTAAACATGATTAGGAAAATTTGGATTTTCAAAACCTGGTGGCTGCTTAACATAAACCTCCTCCTCTATGTAGCCATTAAGAAAAGCACTTTTAACATCCATTTGATATAACTTGAAACCTTTAGATGCAGCAAATGCTAATAAAATTCTTATAGCTTCTAATCTAGCAACAGGAGCAAATGTTTCATCAAAATCTAGACCTTCAATTTGAGTGAAACCTTGAGCAACCAACCTAGCTTTATTCCTAACCACAACCCCATCCTCACTTTGCTTATTTTTAAATACTCATTTAGTTCCAATTAATGTGTGACCTTGAGGTGGAGGTACAAGTTTCCAAACATTATTTCTTTCAAAATTTCTAACTCTTCTTGCATGGCATTAATCCAATATTCATTAGTGAGTGCGTGTGATATATCCTTGGGTTCAAAAGAAGCAACAAAAGCAGAATGAGCATGAGAGTTTGGATCGCAAAACCTGGACCGAGTGACTCGTTCATGCAAGCTTCCAATGATTTGTTGTGGAGGATGACTTTTGAGTACTCGGAGGGGAGTGGACACTTCACAAGCACCTTCTTCTTCATGTTCGGACCTTTGATTAGGAGAGCTTGTTGATTGAGGAAGGTCCGAACCAGCAGTAGTGACTGTTGGTGCTGGTTGTGGTGCAAAATCTGCAGCTTGATCGTTATTTACTTCCAAGTTTTCGGGCAGCAGCACCACTTCTTCATCTTCTTCAATAAAAATACTCTCCCCCTGCGGATATGGATCCGGACCTGCAATATCAGAGCTAGTACTTAGGCTAGCTTCATCAAAAGAAACCTCGCAAGTCTCCACAATTTTGTTAGTGGCAAGTAAAAGCACACGGTAGCCTCTAGTATGAGATGGATAACCAAGAAACATGCCATCAACAGATCTAGCTTCAAATTTATCAAGATTACCATGTTTCTTAACAAAGCATTTGCAACCAAAAACCCTAAAGTGTGTAACACTAGGCCTATGTCCAAACCGGAGCTCATATGGGGTTTTTCCGAGCTTAGCACGCAAGAAAACACGATTTGAGACATAACAAGCGGTTGCAATTGCATCAGCCCAAAATTTCCTAGGAGTTTGATATTCATCAAGCATAGTCCTAGCTATCTCAACTAAGGTCCTGTTCTTTCTTTCTACGACACCATTTTGTTGTGGTACATAGGGTGAAGAGTTTTGATGATCTATTCCATTTTCAGCACAAAAGTGATCAAAGGATTGGTTTTTAAATTGAGTTCTGTTATCACTTCTAATTGCTTTTAATGATCCTGGGTGATCAATAGATAATCTAAGAAATAAAGTTCTAAAATGACTAAAAACTTCATTCTTAGATGCCATAAAATAAACCCAAGAATATCTGGAATAATCATCAACAATCACAAGCACATACCATTTACCTCCGAAGGATTGAACACGTGCCGGACCTACTGTGTCAAGATGTAAAAGTTGTCCCGGTTCAGCTGTCATGGTCATTGTGAGAGGAGCATATGAACCTGCAACAAACTTAGCATGTCTACAAGAAGAGCACACAATATCATTGTCCTTTTTAAGCTTCGGCAGCCCACGTATGCGATCGAGAGCACTAACACGAGTGAGATGATCAAAGCCTATGTGACCAAGTCTATGATGCCAAAAATATAGATCCTTTGTATCATTAGCAACTAGACACCGATGCTTAGAAGTTGACAAATCAAAATCAGCTTTAAAAACTCTTCCAAACCTAGACATGTTAAACAAAAGCTCACCTTTTGAATCTACAACCTTGCAGCAATTTTTAGCAAAGCTAACCTCTAGATTTTCATCTAGCAATTGTGAAACCGAAAGCAAGTTGTATTTCAAATTTTTTACAAGTGCCACATCATTCAAAGTGTAGAGATTGTTTACTCTAACCGAACCTTTAGCAATTATGGGAGTAGAAGAGTTATCGGCGAAAGTAACATTTTCTACACGTGACACAAAAGAGAGAGAGAACCATTCTTTGTTACCGGTCATGTGGCGTGAGCAACCTGAATCCACAATCCAAATGTTCTCCTTCCTCAAACGTGAAACCTACACAGCAGCACAATACGTCGATGACTCAATACTGGGGTTAGTTAAAAGACTTTTAGGAATCCAGTACTGAGTCACACGACGTCCAGCAGGAATAACACGCGAAAGCTGATAAGGTACAGCAGGTTTATGAGCCAAACATCAAAAAATTTTGTTCCCAACTACTGACTTAGAAGATGTGTTATATGTAGCACAAAAAACAGTAGGTCCGGGAGCAAGTTTTTGACTCATTACAGCAGGTTGCAAGCTCCGAACATTCGCTCTAGCAGATTTTGCTTGGTTGTTATGTGATCTAGCAAGTATTCTTTGTTTCTTATCGTGTTTAGCTAGTCTATAACAAAAATCCATGACATGACCATCTCTACCACAGTAGGTACAATGAAAAATAACCTTATTATCATATCTAGATGAGCAAGCAACACGTTTATTAGAACCCGAATGGGACATTACTCCTGCAGATTTGAAAATCACCTCTTTTTGTCTAGGAGCTGTTTGAATCAAACCGCTTCCTAATGACTTTACAACTTTAGGTGGGTGTGCCTTAGCATGAGCATGAGAATTAAAACCTAAACCAGTTTTATCATTACAAGACTTGGAAGTATTCAGCAGCAAGTTTAGGTTCTTATTTGCATTAGAAAACCGATCTAGTGTCCTATGCATGTCATCAAGTTTATTGGACAGATGAAAGCAGTTTTCACATGAAGTTTTTCCTTTTAGTTTGCAATTTGAACAATATTTAACTTCATGCACACGTAAAGCATTGTTCAAAATAGAAATCTCATTCATAGCATCATTTAGTTTCTTATTCAGATCATCACATGAAGAACAATGCAAATCAATTGTAGAACAACAAGCATCTTTCAAATTTTTATCATTAAGTGCAGCAAGCTCTTTGTTCTTTTCAATTTCAAGTTCAAGTTTATCAAGTGTAGATGCGTGTGCACTTCTTAAAGAGGATAATTGTCCATAAATTAAATCACATGAGGAACAAGAATCATCACTAGGAATCAAAGTTTTTAAACGATTAATTTCAGATTCTAGTGATTCAATTTTAACAGCATTGTTCCTAAGTTTTTTATCCTTTCTTTAATATAACAGTGGCACGAGAAATAGCATCACACATTTCTTCGCAAGTGGGACATACCTCTTCATCGTCGCTGTTGTGTTCTGCCTCCTCGGAGCTTGAACTTGACTTGCTCGCCATGCAGCACATATTTGCCATAGCTTCTTCATCTTCATCACTACCGGTGCCCACATCACTTGAGCCGAAATCTTGAAGTGCAGAGATCATACTATGCACTATGTTGCGCATTGATAAATTTTTCTTCTTCTTATTCTTTGCAAACAATTTCTTCGGCCTTGTTTGCTTTTCTTCACGTGAAGTCGGACCTGAAAGGTTAGGGCACTCCGTACGAAAATGTCCTGTCTTACCACATTCAAAACATCGTTGAGGTCCGGAGCTTCCTCTCCTTCTAGTTCTCACATTTTGCAATGCTTTTGAGAACTGAGTAGAGATGAGTGCAAGCTCCTCCTCTGGAAACTCTTCAATCTGTTCAAGGGTTAGAGAGGACAGCAAAGAGAGTGCACCACTAGATGATGATTGACTAGAACTAGACATGTCACGTTGCGAAACAAATGCAATAGACTTGTTGGGGTTTTTACGTGAGATGCTGTCAATTTCATGAGTTTTCAATTTAGAATAAAGCACGTCTAAAGTAAGAGAACTCATGACAGTAGATTCACGAATAGATGTAACTTTCATCTCCCAAACTGACATATCTAATGCTCCTAACAATTGTCTAGCATTTTCAGCATCTGAAAAGTTAACATTGACACTACGCAAGTTGCTGAGAATTTTATTAAAGCGAGCAAAAAGGTCGTCAATTGACTCACCGGGTTGCATCTCAAAATGCATGTATTCTTTCTTGAACATATCTTGCCTTACCTCCTTGATCGTATTGGATCCTTCATGGTAGTCACAAAGAGCTTTCCAAACATCATATGCAGATCGGAGGTGTGCAACACGGTCGAAGTCGCTTTGAGTCAATCCTTGGATGATCAAGTTGCGAGCCTTGTTGTTGTTGTCAACATCTCTGATGTTCGCAGCCGTAACTTGATCGTTGGGTGGTACATCGAAGTTCCGGTAGACCTTTTCCCATATGGCGAAGCCTTGCGCCTGTATGTAGGCCTCCATCCGCGCCTTCCAAACCTGAAAATCGATGCCATTGAACACACAAGGTTTTGCGGAGTACTTCAACATGATGGTTAGTCAAAACACGTGCAAATCACAAAGATTAGAGCACCTTGGCTCTGATACCAATTGTAGGATCGAAGAGCACGTGAAAAGATACCAGAGGGGGGTGAATGGTAGATTAAAACTTTTCGCAGCGGAAACAACAAAAACCCCTCAGCAAAAAATTAATCGGTTAAAGAAACCGTGTGTGCAAGTGTTTTCAAACGTGTTCAACCGTGACAAATCAAGTAGAGAGGTATAGAATCAAGTCACGGATCTAATTCAACAAGAATCACTTGAAAACACGAAGTAAAACTTGAGATACGATCAAAACATTAAACGAAGATCAATCTGTTCTACCCGATATAAAACAGATCTACAATGCTGCAAAGAAACTTTTGTATCTCACAAACTACAGATCCGAAGCTCGTGAAAATTTCACAGATGATAGATAATTGAGTTGCAAAGATAACCCAAAAAGAATCACGTCAATCGGATCTGTAAAACTCGAGTTATAAATGAAACACCGAAGTAACGTCGGTCTGTCCAGAAACTCGGCGAGAAAGACTTGACGAAAAACAAGTCGGACGAACAAGGCATAAAAGCTCCTCGAAACTATGAACTTTATTCAATAGAAACACAAGAGGAACAGCCCAAAGTTCTCTACCCATGAGAGCTCTGGCCTCCCTTGCTTTTATAGCCAGCCCTCAGGCTAAACAATCCAATCTAGGACTCCTACTCCTAATTGGACTCGTATCCTAACTTACCATAACTGCTCAGGACTCTCCTATTCGCAGATAGAAGCAATCGTGAGACTTCCAAACACCTTAGGAACGTCCTAAACATTCCTAAAACAACTCAACTTCGTGCCTAGCATGAAATCCTATCATAACCAACTCAAATCTTCCATATTTGAGCCATATCCGACTCAGCCTCAGCCTGAGTACGCAATTCAGCCGGTTGGACCTTTCCGACCAATTCTTTACGTCCACTTCTCTTCATCACGCTTTGGAATAATGTTGCCATGTCCATGCACTCCTTGCACACGTGCAAACACCTTCCAACGACGTACACGCAACCTTCATATGCACTGCCCTTGATCCAAACATGCTGCGCGACCTCCCGATCAACTCAACCACAGCTCCTCCCGAACTTGGTTGTTGGAACCTCATCTCCTCCCTGAGACTAGTCCAAGGATCCCGTCACCAGCCATGTCTTGAACTCAAGCAACACCTGCACATGAATAAACAACCAATTCTTCCAAGCACAAGTCCTCGACTTGACTCACGTTAGTTCGAAAACCACAACACCTTACATGAGCACGTCACATAAGCATGTTGAAAACCATATCAAATGATAACAGCCATAACCACCAAAACACACCAAAAACTTAGCAAATTAATACTAAGCAAACCTTCCCATAAAGCAAGTTTGAAACATTGCGAGTTAAAAGCAAAAACAAGACGCTGCAGTTCTACGAGTTGAACTTCACGGGAGCTCCCTAAAAACAAGCTCCGGACCTCACAGAAGCTCTCCGGACCTTGCAGGAGCTCTCCGGACCTTGCGTCGGACCTTGCCAACACTTGGCGGACCTAACAAAGAACTTGTCGGACCTTGCCACAGAAGAATGTTTTGGCAATATTCAAAACTTTGAATGTTAATGCTAACTTTTATCCTAATTGCCAATGTATTCAGCACACATAGGTCTCACAGAGGTGAGGACCAGGGCTGCCACGTGTCAGTGGGCTCTAAACCTCCTCCCTGCTGAGGAGGGCCCCGGAGCCAACACATGCCCTTGGCTCCGGCCGAGCCTCCCCAATGAGGTGAGGTCCGGGGCTGCCATGTGTCGATGGGATCTGAACCTCCTCCCTGCTGAGGAAGGCTTCAGAGCCGACATGTGCCCTTGGCTCTAGCATGAGTCTGCCCACTGAGGTGAGGTCTGGGGCTGCCATGTGTCGGTAGGCCTTGAACCTCCTCCCTGCTGAGGAGGACTCCGAAGCCGACACGTGCCCTTGGCTCCGATCCGAGCCTCCCCGCTGAGTTGAGGTCCGGAGCTGCCACGTGTATCCCGGTTTCGAACCTCCTCCCCGTTGAGGAGAGCTCTGGAGCCGCCATGTGTCCCCGATCTGTCAAGGGCCATGGGCCGAGGAAGTCAAGGAGGAAGTGCGTAGTCAGGTCGTGCATTCAAGGCTCACGCCTTCCCCAGAAGCATGGCGTGCGGCGCATGCCTCCGTCCTCCGCTTATTCACCATTACGGTGACAAGACAGAGCGACGAGGCGTGACAATGGTACAGTGCCGCTCAGTAGAGCGAGAAGACGCGGGGACAAGACAACGTCTTCATCATCACCTGGCACATGGGCAGGGGCGCTTAGAGCGCTAGGCGGCGGGACTTAATTCCCCCCACCTTCTACTCTACTCAGAGTGTAAAACCCTAGATCATGTATAGGGTTCATACAACTTCGGGGCGAGCTGTCGGGCCCTAGGCCTCATTGTACCACCTCGGCCTTGGACTATAAAAGGACCAGTGTGTCCACCTGACAAAGGGTGCGCAACCCTGCGACTCTCACACTCATACGTGCAAGCAATACAACAATCACACCATGGACGCAGGGTATTACGCTCCGGTGGCCCAAACCACGTAAATCCTGGTGTTCACCCACTCTCTCGAGTTGGATCGCTCTAGGGACGTCAAGCCCCTCCAAT
The DNA here is from genome assembly GCA_030760725.1 of Neostapfia colusana. Classification (NCBI taxonomy): domain Eukaryota; kingdom Viridiplantae; phylum Streptophyta; class Magnoliopsida; order Poales; family Poaceae; genus Neostapfia; species Neostapfia colusana. The sequence goes on from JASWHV010000015.1 coordinate 69,068,682, forward strand.
CAAAGAACCTCCATGGGCTGCTCCTGTAGCAGACCGGGGGAAGTGTCGTCTCACACCTTGACAGCCTATAATTGATGAATTTTCGTATGAGATAGCCGTTGCTACTTATTTCTCTACTATTGATTTAGCTTCAGGCTTTCATCAAATCCAAATGACACCGGAAGATGAGTGTAAGACAACCTTCAAAACCCACCATGGCCATTTCCAGTTCAGGGTTATGCTTTTTGAGCTTACAAACGCGCCGGCCACATTCCAATGTTTGATGAACGCCACTTTTGCAAAGTTCATGCAAAGATTTGTGTTGATTTTCATGGACGATGTTCTGATTTACAGTAAAACATTGAAGGATCACATATCTCATCTTAAACTGGTATTTCATACATTGCACGATAATAAGCTGTTTATTAAGTTCAGCAAATGCTCATTTGTTCAGAAGAGGATTTTTTATTTGGGCCATATTATCTCTGAGGAAGGAGTGGCCATAGATCCAATTAAAACTGAAGCTATGCAAAATGGGCCACACCTCAAAACTTTACTGAGCTGAGGGGCTTTCTAGGCCTTACTAGTTATTATTGAAAATTTGTCAAGCACTATGACACTATTGCTTGTCCTTTGACAAATATGTTGCATCATAAAAAAAAATTCCTGGACTGATGTTGAGCAGATGGCATTTGTCAAACTCAAACAAGCAATTGGTACATTTCCTTTACTGTTTTTCCAGACTTTTCTCAGGAGTTTATTATTGAGACTGATGCTTGTGACACAGGAGTAGGAGCACTGCTATCTCATAATGGAAACCCTGTGGCATATTTTAGCAAAGCGCTTAGTAATGCTAATCAGAAACTATCAAATTATGAGAAAGAATTTTTGGCTGTTATGATGGCAGTAGACAAATGGAGTTATCTACATAGGAAGCCATTAAGATTGATCATCAAATTCTTTGCCATCTTTTGGATCATACATTGTCTACAGAAATGGAAAAGAAAGCAATGAGAAAATGGCTGGTCTCTAGTTCAAATTTGTCTATAAAAAGGTTATGAAAATAAAGCAGCTGATGCCTTGTCTAGAGTGGGACAATTCTTTAGTACTTCGGCCACATCTGCTGTAGTTCCAATTAGAGGGGAAAGATAATTCCATTAACCTGTCAAAGGGGTACATATAGGGTTACATTACTTGAGCTTTAAGAAGCCACACCCACAATGACTAAAATGCCCCTAAACACACAGCAGTCTAACACCCCCCTCCCCCCGCAGTCCTAACATCTAGCCACGGCATATGTTGAGTCTGGACCAAAAATCGGTGAACAACGGCGAAGGCAGACCCTTCGTGAAGATATCAGCGAACCGCGACAACATCGGAACATGGAGAACTCGGACCTCCCCGAGAGCCACCCGCTCACGAACAAAGTGAAGATCAATCTCCACATGCTTGGTGCTTGATGCTGCACTGGGTTGGTGGAGAGGTAGACGGTGCTGATGTTGTCGAAGTAGACCAACGTACTCCGGGCAAGGGGGGAATGAAGCTCCTGAAGCAGCTGCTGAAGCCAGGAGGACTCAGCAACGCTGTTTCCACGGCGCGGTACTCCGCCTCAGCACTCGAGCAGGACACCACGTGCTGCCGTATCGAGGACCAGGAGACGAGGTTGCCACCCAGGAAGACGGCATAGCCGGAGGTGGACCATAAGGGGTACCGGTGCCTTGACCTTACCGCCCGTCGTATCTTAGTCTCTCAACACGTCATCTTCGATGAGTCTTCCTATCCCTTCTCCGCTTTGTCCTCTCCCTTGGTTCGCTGAGTTGGATTCCATTTTCTCTACTGACCCTGAGGCCGCTCCTGTGCAGCGACCTTGTTTTTTACCTCTTGCAGGTTACCCACTCGCTGCGCCGAGCGCGGTCCGGTGTCCTCGACACCGTCTGCCGTGCCTCTCGCGGCCCTGGCATCCTTGACGCCACCGTCTGCGCCACGCGCGGCCCCGGAGTCCCCGATGCCGTCCGCTGCGCCACGCGCGACCCCGGCATCTCTGACATCGTCCGCTGCGCCACACGTGGCCCCGGCGTCCCCAACATCGTCCGTTTCACCACACGCGGATCCGGCGTCACCTGTCGCATCGTGCGCGGCCCCGGCGTCCCCGACGTCCCCTGCTGCATCGTGCGCGGTCCTGGCGTCCGTGCGCCGGCCGGCAGCAGCGGGGCGTGCCAGCGGACGGCGGCGGGGGCGCACCGACAGGCTGCAGTGGCTGTTGCGGACCCGACGGTCCCGACATTCCAGAATCTCGTTGAGGGGTGGTGCGGTGGACAACACTGGATAACACACGAAAAAGGTGATAAGCGGAAGCTAAAAGTTTTATTACTTAAACTGTTTAGAAACATAATTTACAACAAGTATCGTTTATAGCCTACACTCCCGGGCGCAGACTAATCAAAAAGAGTTCACGGTCAGCCCATGAACGTGTCCTCACTAGCACACACACACCAGACTAACACGGCGGCGTGCACGGCTCCCACTCAATGGTGATTCCCTCTGGGGGATACGTCCCCTCCTCGGGAGCCTCCTCCTCATAAGACCATGCAAACGCTTCCACAAACAAGCAGTGAGCATGATGGCTCAGCAAGACTGACCCGTCTCACCTAACATATAACTCCATATGTGGGAATTAAAGTGTACAATAGGAAATTCTTTGCATAAGGACTCGCCTAAGTAGTTGATCCTTACTTTCAATTTTTTGCCTCAGATCACTGAAAAACATTGTGCTAAGTCACATAGGAAGTCCGCAATCAAACAAGAAACGCATCCCTCTTATGTGCCTTGCCTAAGGTTGAAAAGAAGTTTGATTTGCTCAAAACTAAATCATTTTATTAACAACACAACGTACAACTTTCAATAAGCAACTTTTTATTATGACAATTAGCCTGTTCTTTCTACGTCATGGTGGAGTGAACAAGTGGTACTCACTGACCGCAAGGGATGGTGATTGTAATCAATTAACACCTGCAGGGTTACCCAAATAACCCATCACGTATACCTGTACTCTATGTTGCCTACAACAACCATCACGGACGTCATACGCAACCACCTTTCATTCGTTAGCCAAGTGTTGAACCGGTGCTATCGTCCCGAGAAGGAGGTCTCTACGCGGAGCATCCTCAGTGCCCGCTAGCCAATTACACCTCGCTATTCTCAGGCTACCCTCTGGATGACAAGCAATGCCTCAACAAATTGCTACCTGAATTACATCGGTTTCCGGTTCCCATATAGTCGGTAGGTCTTCAGTACTATTATAGCTTGTTCAAAAGGGCCCGCACACGGATTGGTCCTCAATCGACACAAGCAGAGCTATGGCACCCAGGCCCCAAAGTCCTGCAGCCCTTACTCTACGCTCGGTCTCATTTTTATACCATGTGATTCATTGTCTATCTCTCTAACCGAGTGGTGTGCCTCTATGACTATTCTCGTGAGTAGTTCCAACTACTCAACTTGTACCAAATCCTATACCATTTGAGCATTGTCGTGGCTACTCGAGGTTCAAATCTTAGACCCAAAACCCCTGGTTATCTTGGCTATGCAATTGAGTTTCAAATCAAGACTCTAATGCACATCATAAGAAATGCATAAGGTAAGTGATCAAAACAATTAACTTTCAAGGTAGGCCAATCTAAGCTATTCACCCTAGGACGCTTGTGACTCCTATTTAAGGGTGTAACCCGTGGCTCTATTATCTATCTAAGGTTTCTATCTAGGCGTGTAACCTACTGTCAACCCGTGGCTCTGATACCAATCTGTGACGCCCTCAATTCTGTGGAAAACCACGGAACCGAGAACTAATGCATATGTGTGCCCAGGATGTTCATCACACATACACATACGTTCCACAAACTGAATTCATATTATATATTACCACGAATAACAGAGTTTATTACAATACCTCATGAGTCTTGGACTCATGCTCACAGCGGAAGTCTTATTTCTAATGCAGCGGAAGTCTTTATTCTAACGCGGAAGCAAAAACTAATGCGGATGCAAATCTAAGCAGAAGTGGCTCCATCTCTACTCCCTCCACAGGCAAGGTTGAGAATAGATCACACGCCATAATGCTCCACTTGGTCTTCATAGTAGGCTTCTCCTGCTGCTGATGATGAAGTAATAATGCAAGTTTGAGTACAATGATGTACTCAGCAAGTGCGGGAAAACACATGATATGCAGCTCATAAACAAGGTAGGTATAAAAAGGCTTATTTACCGAAAAGCAGATTTGTAAAACCATGATAAAACAGCAACTAAACTTTAGATGAATGTAATCCCAACATGAATTAAATTACCAACATACCTCCATCACTTCCCGTGTTCCATCCGAACATTAACCAATCCTTTATTCATACTCACTAATACCTCCTCGTATTCGCTACCATCTCATCTCATAAAACAACCTCGTCTCACACCGAGACCAAACTCGTTGCCATGACTCAACAGTCATGCAACCATCTCATCACCCAGACTCAACAGTCCCAACAACCAAGCCATAACCAAACCAATAACCTTCCCAATAACCATTCCAATAACCATGCCAATAACCATCCCAACTAATCATGGCAGTTTAGCCAGGCGCTCGTGACCGTAAGCTCGGCTATCATGATAGTTTTAATAACTCTGTAGAGTTTGCACCTCTTTACCCACAAGTTTGTGATTTCGTCACCCGTCGGCGACTGCAGAACCTCCATTATACCAGTACATGACCATCGGTGTATGGTCAAGAGATCACAAAATAGCCTTTACAAAGGGGTTACTAGATGTATGGACTCACTAAGGTTTCACCGGCAGGCTAGAATCTCCAATTCTCCCACCCACGGGCCCCCTCTTGTGTCATGCAGTTCCCAGGGCAGTCCTCACTCGACTCCCATTCCCCGCGCCTTCCACAGTCCAATAACACTCTAGCAACTTACCTAATTACTCAGCTAAGCCGCACCCATACTTGGCCTTGTGGTGGCACTGTTATCCTGGCATGTGCATGCATGAACCGGTCCTTAGATCTATGGAAAGTAAACCACCATCTCATGCTACCTCATTCACAAACCCAGTCTTGCCTAGATCTCCCTCCGATCCATGTCCATTATTAACATCAGTTTCTCATTATCATTACGAGTGTAGTTAGCTAGACACATCTATCTCGCTTCCCAATCCCATGGACTCAGCAAAGCATAAAGCAAAAACCATACCCGACTCATAAACTTCCCAGGCAACAAGGGTGGTTTATCCAAAACTAGTAAACTCCTATAAAAGGGTTTCCCATCATGTTTGACTCAGTACGCACACCTTTTCGCAAAACAAAACAGTTTTACCCAAAACATAGGATCAACATGGTCAAGGAGCACTTGCCTTGTTCTTGCGGTTCCGGGGGTTCTTGGATCTCAAAACTTGGTTGCTGCAGTTCGTCGTAGACAGCTCCCTAAGCTTGTCCTGCTAGGTAGGATCACGTGCATACAAGATTCACAGCAATCAATATCATGCACAAACCTTAAACTAGATGCGATGATGCATATGCATGCTATCCTATGGCTTATATGGACAGAGGTGTTCGGATCAAAGGTGGACGTGGCAATGATCTTGTCTTTAGATCAATCTGATCATCAAGTGATCTGTCCACGAGAAGGCTTCTATTCGAAAGGAATCAAAGAACAGATGCAAAAGAAAACACAACGATATCGTAAGGTGGTATTGGGGCCTACCTTACGTTCCTCTCGGTCTTCGGGGTCCTCCTCAGACCGCTGGGCTTTCCTCCGGCGATCTTCCTTGCCGCGCTCCGGCGATGGCTTTGTCAGCGAGTTGGGGCTAGGGCTCTAAGTCGTCGGCTCAGGAGTTGGAAAAGAAGTTTGTGGTTTCGGCCAGAGGTTCTGGGTTCTATTTATAATCGGGAAGAGAAGAGTACTAATCTGATTGTATCCCGAATAAGAGTCTTATTCAGATCATAGTTGGATCCTATCATCTTACCTTTGGGTGATTTGGTGCGGTAACGTTGTGGAATTCAGGTCGGTTTCCTTTACGTACCGGTATTCTTACGCATAACAGCTGCTCCAGAACTCGTTACCTTCGCGGCGATGAGCTCCGGAGGCTCCACGTGTCCTTCCGGGGCCTGGTATCTCCTTCTCCGCAGAGACGAGCTTCGGTTGTGCCGCGTGTCAATCGACCGAGACCTCCCCCTCCTTGCAGGTGAGCTCCGCGCAGGCCACGTGTTGGCGCCGGTCTTTCCTCTCTTCTTTCTTGAGGGACATACCCCGAGGTCGACACGTGTCCTGTAGCGACAGACCTCCCGGAGATAAGCTCCGGTGGCAACGCGTGTCCAATAGAACAGGACCTCTCGGAGATGGGCTCCGAGATCGACACGTATCCCGTGCGATTGGTCCTCTGACTTCTGCGAGGACTAGCTCCGAAGGTGACATGTGTCATACAAAAAATGCCTTTGCTTCTTCCGTAGAGGCTAGCTCCGTGGGCAACACGTGTCCCACAGGATCGGACCTCTCCCCTTTGCGGAGACGAGTCCCGAACCTGCCACGTAGCCAGTTTAGCGGCGGACCTCTCCCAACTTCTCGGGGATGAGCTCCAAACACGCCGCGTGGCCAGCGGCCGCGGTGAGTTGTCTTCGGCGCTTTCTGAAAGCTGGATTCGGTTCTCATTGGCTATTCCTTTGATATTTTTCTCTGTTTCTTCTTTTCTTAAAATGTTTCCTCTTCATAAAACATGAACATATGCTGACACCTGAGACCAGGATGTCACAAATCTACCCCCCTTAAATTGAATCTCGTCCTCGAGATTCGTTAGTGGAAAATAGATAGGGAAATTCTGCCTTGATATCCTCTTCACGCTCCCATGTGGCTTCAGCTTCGGTGTGATGGCTCCATTGTACCTTGCACCATCAAATCACCTTGTTCCGGGTGACCCTTTCCTTTACGTCCAAGATTCGGACAGGGTGTTCCGCATAAGTCAGGTCCTTTTGAAGTTCAAGCTCTCCCATTGATACTTGTTCCTCTGGTACTCTCAAGCACTTCTTGAGTTGGGATACATGAAACACGTCATGTACGTCGGAGAGGTGGTTTGGGAGCTCTAGTTGATAGGCTACTTCTCCTCGCTTATCCAGAATATTAAATGGTCCAATGTAGCGAGGTGCTAGCTTGCCTTTGACATTGAAACGTCGTTGGCCTCGGATAGGCGACACCTTAAGATATACGAAGTCTCCTACTTCGAAGGTCAACTTCCTGCGCCTATTGTCCGCATAGCCTTTCTGTCGTGACTGAGCAGCCTTTAAGTTTTCCCATACCGTTTGGACTTGCTTTTCAGCTTCTTGTAGTACTTCGGGTCCAAACACCTGGTTCTCTCCGGTCTCATTCCAGAACAGTGGCGTTCTACACCGTCTACCATATAAGGCTTCGAAAGGCGACATTTTAAAGCTAGCTTGATAGCCGTTGTTATAGGAGAATTCGGCATACGGTAAACTCCTATCCCAACTACGCCCACGTTTCAAGGCGCAAGCTCTCAACATGTCCTCCAAAATTTGGTTTGTCCTTTCGGTTTGTCCATCTGTTTGTGGGTGATAGGCGGAGCTAAAATCCAGTCGTGTACCCATGACTTTCTGCAGCTTCCTCCAGAATCTAGAGGTAAACTGAGAACCTCGATCTGAGACTATCCTCCTCGGAACTCCGTGACGACACACGATCTGCTCCATGTACAACTCTGCCAATTGTGCAATGTTGTAACTGGCCTTTACAGGGAGAAAATGGGCGGTTTTCGTCAATCGGTCCACGATAACCCAGATGGAGTCATAACCCGACTGAGTACGTGGCAATCCGACGATGAAATCCATACTGATGTCCTCCCACTTCCATTCGGGTATTTTCAAAGGTTGCAACAATCCAGCGGGTCTTTGATGTTCGGCCTTCACCCGTTGGAATGTGTCGCATAGGGCAACGTATTCGGCTATATCCCTCTTCATACCATCCCACCAATAACAAGTTTTCAAGTGCTTGTACATTTTGGTGCTTCCGGGATGTATGGAATAGGGGGAATCATGTGCCTCCTTCAATATCGTGTCGCGGAGGTGTCTTATGTTTGGCACACAAATCGTACCCTTTTCATCCTCCTTGAAATCCTTCTCTATTCCTTGTCGGATTCTTTCCTTGATCTCCTCGTCCGTTGCTTGGCCCTCTCTTATTTCTTGTTCCAATGAGGAGTGGATCTCTATTATTTCCATGTTATTCAAGAATCCGAGGTGTAACCGTTCGAACTCCTTACGTAGTTCGGGTGGTAGCTCCCGAACCGTGAGTTGGTGACATGCTCCCTTTCTGCTCAATGCATCAGCTACTACATTGGCCTTCCCGGGGTGGTAGTTGATTCCAACATCATAATCCTTGATGAGTTCTAACCATCGACGTTGTCTCAAATTCAAGTCCGTTTGTGTGAATATGTACTTGAGGCTTTTATGATCCGTATAGATCTCACATCGATGACCAAGGATATAATGTCTCCAAATCTTCAATGCATGCGCCACTGCTGCTAGCTCCAAGTCATGCGTAGGATAATTAAGCACGTGCTTCTTTAATTGTCGTGAGGCATAGGCTACCACTTGTCCTTCCTGCATGAGCACACATCCGAGCCCCAGTCTGGATGCGTCACAATATATGTAAAAGCTCTTGCTTACGCCTGGCAATACCAGAACTGGTGTTGTGGTTAGCCTTTTCTTGAGTTCCTCAAAACTTTCTTGGCAGGCTGGTGTCCATTGAAAAACCTTTCCCTTCATTAGCAACTCCGTCATAGGTTTTGATATCTTAGAGAAGTCTTTAATGAAGCCTCGATAGTATCCTGCCATCCCAAGGAAACTCCGAATATCCCTCACACTCTTCGGTTGGTCGCACTTCAGAACATCTCTCACCTTTCCAGGATCAACCGATACCCCTTCCTTGGAGATAATGTGGCCTAGGAAAGATATTTCTTTTAGCCAAAATTGACTATTGTTGATCTTGGCATACAATTGATGCTCACGCAACTTCTGCAGGGTCAATTTCAAATGTTCTTCATGCTCCTCCTCACTTTTTGAATACACCATAATGTCGTTGATGAAAACCACGACGAAATTGTCTAAGTACTCCATGAAAACCTTGTTCATAAGGTACATGAAGTATGCGGGTGCATTCGTCAATCCAAAAGACATAACGGTATATTCATACGAACCATACTATGTCCGAAAGGCTGTCTTAGGTATATCGGAGGGCTTAATCTTCAGCTGGAAGTATCCTGACCGAAGATCAATCTTGGAGAACACTCGGGCTCCTTTCATTTGGTCGAATAGGTCCTTTATACGGGGCAGAGGGTATTTGTTCTTGATTGTTACCTCGTTGAGGGACCTATAGTCCACACACATCCTTTGGGTTCCATCCTTCTTGTCTACGAAAAGCACTGGAGCTCCCCATGGTGACGAGCTTGGACGGATAAAACCTTTTTCCAACTGTTCTTGAATTTGCTTCTTGAGTTCAACTAGCTCGTTGACGGGCATCCTATAAGGTCTCTTGGCTATGGGTGCAGTTCCGGGTACCAAATCAATGGCAAACTCATTGTCCCGGTCAGGTGGCATACCTGGAAGCTCTTCCGGGAACACGTCCGAAAACTCTCGAACCACCGGAATACTGTCCAATGCTACTTCTTCAATGTGGTTCATATTTGCCCCTTCAGTGGTTTGCTGGGCTGACTCAAACTCGACACGAATACCGTGCTCGTTTGTCAACTGCACGCTCCTTTCAGCACATTGGATTACTCCATTGTGCTTGCTTAGCCAATCCATTCTGAGTATGATGTCAATCCCTTGGGAGTCCAAGACAATAAGGTTGGCAAGGAAGTCTACCCCCCCTTATTTTAAGGCTTACTTTCGAACATACTATATTAGTCCTTATTTCTCCTTCGGGAGAATTAACTAACATAGCACATTCTAAGTGGGATACGGGTAGATGATGTTTGGCAACGTATTTGGATGATATGAAGGAATGCGATGCTCCAGAATCAAATAAGATGGTGGCTGGGTTGGAGTTGGCAAGGAACATACCAATTATGACGTCCTCAGCCTGTGTGCTTCCTCAGCAGTGACATGGTTCACGTGGCCGCGAGCATAATTCTGCTGTCCACGGTTCCCTTGATTGTCTCCTCCGTTCGGTCGTGGGTTCTGTTTGGGCACGTTACCTTGTTGTCCAGGGCCTCTCCTCGGGCACTGGTTTGCGAAGTGGCCTACCTCCCCGCATGCAAAGCATGCCCTGTTGCCTACGGCAGCAGGTACGTTGGGGCGGGGGTTTTGAACAGGGGTGCCGTTGTTAGGTCGGGGCGCAGGAGGCATGGGCACACGAGGTGCTGGAGCAATTAGTTGTTGCTGTGGTGGATGACCAGGGCGGTATGCAGGAGTGGTCGATCCATACTGCGGTGCAGGGGGCATGTACCTAGGTCGTACGTTGCTCCCTTGGGGCTGGTATGGCATCTTCCTCTTGCACTCTCGCTCGATCTCTCGGATCTTGTTTTCAACTACTATGGCCTTGTCAACCAGCTTCTGGAAGCTTACGTAGTCATTGTTGATAAGCTAAACCTGGATCTCATTGTTCAACCTTCTCATGAACAGGTACTGCTTCCTCTGATCTGAGTTGACATCTTCAGGGGCATACCGGAACAGTTGTATGAACTTGTTGAGATATTCATTCACACTTTTCTGTCCTTGGGGAGACCTTCGAACTCCTGCCTTTTGAGCATCATTACACCAGCAGGGATGTAGTGAGAGCGAAACTTTCCTTGAACGCAGTCCAAGTGATCGTCTCCGGGTTGGCATGGGCGTTGCATAGGGCATCCCACCAGTCAGCGGCAGCTCCCGTAAGTTGGTGCGATGCGAAGAGAACCTTCTCTCGGTCATTGCACTGAACAATGGCAAGCTTTTTCTCCATGGATTTTAACCAATCATCGGCCTCCATGGGATCACTAGCTTGAGCAAAGGTGGGTAGTCGAGTTCTCATGAAATCTCCCAACCTGTTATGAGCCGACGGTGGTGGTGGCGGTGGTGCCAGAACGGGGTTTTGGTTGGCCTGCATTTGACCCAAAGTTTGGATCATGGTTTGCATAAGCTGGTTTTGCATGGCCATCAACCTTTCCAGATGGTTTTCGCCAGCTCCTGGGTTAGCAGGAACTTCATCATGGTCATCCTCCTGGACGTTCCTTCGGTCGGCGTTTCCTCTCACCATCTGTGAGAGAGATCGAAATAGAATAGGATGTTAGAAGGTTAGGTAGATTCCCTCTAACTATATGCATCAAGGTGAGTTGGACTATGTATATATTAGCCCATATGAGGATGTGAGCAAGTGCCGAGACATCTCACACCTCTTTCTTCTTACGTGTGGATATGGACAACGTTTTGAGACGTCCCACAACTCACACTAAGCACACAATCACAAATAATCATCACAAGGGCCCACACAACTCCTATTCAAGTATGGTTTCCTATGTCAAGGTGGGTTTAAAGGCCAATCTAAGCTATTCACCCAAGGACGCTTGTGACTCCTATTTAGGGGTGTAACCCGTGGCTCTATTATCTATCTAAGGTTTCTATCTAGGCGTGTAACCTACTGTCAACCCGTGGCTCTGGTACCAATCTGTGACGCCCTCAATTCTGTGGAAAACCACAGAACCGAGAACTAATGCATATGTGTGCCCAGGATGTTCATCACACATACACATACGTTCCACAAACTGAATTCAGATTATATATTACCACGAATAACAGAGTTTATTACAATACCTCATGAGTCTTGGACTCATGCTCACAGCGGAAGTCTTATTTCTAATGCAGCGGAAGTCTTTATTCTAATGCGGAAGCAAAAACTATTGCGGATGCAAATCTAAGCAGAAGTGGCTCCATCTCTACTCCCTCCACAGGCAAGGTTGAGAATAGATCACACGCCATAATGCTCCACTTGGTCTTCATAGTAGGCTTCTCCTACTGCTGATGATGAAGTAATAATGCAAGTTTGAGTACAATGATGTACTCAGCAAGTGCGGGAAAACACATGATATGCAGCTCATAAACAAGGTAGGTATAAAAAGGCTTATTTGCAGAAAAGCAGATTTGTAAAACCATGATAAAACAGCAACTTAAATTTAGATGAATGTAATCCCAACATGAATTAAATTACCAACATACCTCCATCACTTCCTGTGTTCCATCCGAACATTAACCAATCCTTTATTCATACTCACGAATACCTCCTCGTATTCGCTACCATCTCACCTCATAAAACAACCTCGTCTCACACCGAGACCAAACTCGCTGCCATGACTCAACAGTCATGCAACCATCTCATCACCCAGACTCAACAGTCCCAACAACCAAGCCATAACCAAACCAATAACCTTCCCAATAACCATCCCAATAACCATCCCAACTAATCATGGCAGTTTAGCCAGGCGCTCGTGACCGTAAGCTCGGCTATCATGATAGTTTTAATAACTCTGCAGAGTTTGCACCTCTTTACCCACAAGTTTGTGATTTCGTCACCCATCGGTGACTGCAGAACCTCCATTACACCAGTACACGACCGTCGGTGTATGGTCAAGAGATCACAAAATAGCCTTTACAAAGGGGCTACTAGATGTATAACTCACTAAGGTTTTACCGGCAGGCTAGAATCTCCAATTCTCCCACCCACAGGCCCCCTCTTGTGCCATGCAGTTCCCAGGGCACTACTCACTCGACTCCCATTCCCCGCGCCTTCCACAGTCCATAACACTCTAGCAACTTACCTAATTACTCAGCTAAGCCGCACCCATACTTGGCCTTGTGGTGGCACTGTTATCCTGGCATGTGCATGCATGAACCGGTCTTTATATCTATGGCAAGTAAACCACCGTCTCATGCTACCTCATTCACAAACCCAGTCTTGCCTAGATCTCCCTCCGATCCATGTCCATTATTAACATCAGTTTCTCATTATCATTACGAGTGCAGTTAGCTAGACACATCTATCTCGCTTCCCAATCCCATGGACTCAGCGAAGCATAAAGCAAAAACCATACCCGACTCATAAACTTCCCAGGCGACAAGGGTGGTTTAACCAAAACTAGTAAACTCCTATAAAAGGGTTTCCCATCATGTTTGACTCAGTACGCACACCTTTTCGCAAAACAAAACAGTTTTACCCAAAACATAGGATCAACATGGTCAAGGAGCACTTGCCTTGTTCTTGCGGTTCCGGGGGTTCTTGGATCTCAAAACCTGGTTGCTGCAGTTCGTCGTAGACAGCTCCCTAAGCTTGTCCTGCTAGGTAGGATCACGTGCATACAAGATTCACAGCAATCAATATCATGCACAAACCTTAAACTAGATGTGATGATGCATATGCATGCTATCCTATGGCTTATATGGATAGAGGTGTTCGGATCAAAGGTGGACGTGGCAATGATCTTGTCTTTAGATCAATCTGATCATCAAGTGATCTGTCCACGAGAAGTCTTCTGTTCGAAAGGAATCAAAGAACAGATGCAAAAGAAAACACAACGATATCGTAAGGTGGTATTGGGGCCTATCTTACGTTCCTCTCGGTCTTCGGGGTCCTCCTCAGACCGCTGGGCTTTCCTCCGGCGATCTTACTTGCCGCGCTCCGGCGATGGCTTTCTCGGCGAGTTGGGGCAAGGGCTCTAAGTCGTCAGCTAAGGAGTTGGAAAAGAAGTTTGTGGTTTCGTCCAGAGGTTCTGGGTTCTATTTATAATTGGGAAGAGAAGAGTCCTAATCTGATTGTATCCCAAATAAGAGTCTTATTCAGATCGTCGTTGGATCCTATCATCTTATCTTTAGGTGATTTGGTGCGGTAACATTGTGGAATTCAGGTCGGTTTCCTTTACGTACCGGTATTCTTACGCGTAACAGCTGCTCCAGAACTCGTTACCTTCGCGGCGATGAGCTCCGGAGGCTCCACGTGTCCTTTCGGGGCCTGGTATCTCCTTCTCCACAGAGACGAGCTCCGGTTGTGCCGCGTGTCAATCGACCGAGACCTCCCCCTCCTTGGAGGTGAGCTCCGCGCACGCCACGTGTTAGCGCCGGTCTTTCCTCTCTTCTTTCTTTAGGGACATACCCCAAGGTCGACACGTGTCCAGTAGCGACAGACCTCCCGGAGATAAGCTCCGGTGTCAACGCGTGTCCAATAGAACAGGACCTCTCGGAGATGGGCTCTGAGATCGACACGTATCCCGCGCAATTGGTCCTCTGACTTCTGCGAGGACTAGCTCCGAAGGTGACATGTGTCCTACGAAAAATATCTTTGCTTCTTCCGCAGAGGCTAGCTCCGTGGACAACACGTGTCCCACAGGATCGGACCTCTCCCCTTTGCGGAGACGAGTCCCGAACCTGCCACGTAGCCAGTTTAGCGGCGGACCTCTCCCAACTTCTCGGCGATGAGCTCCGAACACGCCACGTGGCAAGCGGCCGCGGTGAGTTGTCTTCTGCGCTTTCTGAAAGCTGGATTCGGTTCTCATTGGCTATTCCTTTGATATTTTTCTCTGTTTCTTCTTTTCTTAAAATGTTTCCTCTTCATAAAACATGAACATATGCTGACACCCGAGACGAGGGTGTCACAATGCGCTAATGAGTCTAGAGCATGTGTGTACGACCTTATGCACTAGAAACAAGGATCGAATGAGATTTTGGTCAATTTTTACCGAAAACTCGGTTTGCACCGGCCGGCAGTAAAACTAGAAATACTCCGGCGATGGTCAGCGGCTTGGGCTGAGATTTGGATGGAAGCAGCGCGATGATCCGGCGCATCTGTGAGTGATTCTGATTGGGTGTGAGAACCTTCCATTAGGGCTGTCCACGTGAGCCCGAGGTGCGGTCGTTTTCCTATCGCTGCAAAGACTCTGAGTTCTAGGGTTGTGAGTGCCGATCACAGCTGGGTTTTGTGTCGAGGAGATTGTGCACGAGCCCACGGTGCCGTTTTTCTACTGAGGGAACTCTGTTCACAAGTGAGCGGCGTGCTCACTGTCGAGACTGAGGCAGCGGTGAGGGTTCGTCTGAGCTCGGCGTGAGGGAGGAAGGAAGAGTCGGTGTTTCTATCGTGAGCAAACGGGACGTTCCGAGGAGTGATAAGGGCGTCGAGCAACTGGGCTCCGGCGCGATCACGCGAAGCAGGAGGTGGCCGACGTTTTGCTCAGTGGCGCTCGCAGCGTCGGCCCGAAGAACAGAGTAACCGGGTTCAATCGGTTCAACTCGATGTCTGGCTGACAGGGGGTCCCACATCTAGTATTTTGTCCCAAAAACTTCAACTTCTACTGCTCTAAATAATGGGAACCTTAATACCCTTTGCAATCTGAACAAACCTCGTTTTGGCCCTTTGAATTTGCACAGTTCAAATTATGAAATGGTTTGGATAAATTTACAGCAAATGTGAAGCTGAAATTCAAATTTGGTTTGAATTTGCCCAAATGGCTCATGTCAGGATCAACTCCAAATAGAATGAAAATTGGTGGATGAGCTCATAAAAATGTGCTGAGTATGAATATGAATTCCTCTTTTGAATTCATGTGATGAAAGGAGTTTGAATTTGAATTTAAGTTCAAACTAGCCTTTTAATGATTGTATCCAAAAGTACCTCAAAGGGGCTTGGGTTTGCATGAAATTTGGCATGAGCATTCCTAACAAAGTTTAGGAGTTAACAGTGTGCTCGGCCCCTATATGATGCATGTGATAAATACCACTTTTGCATCTTGTGAGTTCACCTTCTAATTATCTATTGATGGTGGTTACTTTCACTTCAAATGTTTTCATGTGTTTACCACAAATGAGCTGAGGTGTTTGGAGTGATGAAAAATTTTAGCAAGTGAAAAACTTGGGCCCTTACATTCCTCCCCCCTTAAAAGAATCTCGTCCCAAGATTATAAGGTAAAAATGAGAGAGAGGACGGTGGAAAATTACCGCATGTGCGACGTCAAAAATTCTGGATAATTTCTGCGAAGGATCACTTCCCTCTCCCATGCCGCTTCATCCGCAGAGTGATTACTCCATAAAAATTTCTAGAACCACAACATACGGTTGCGTGTGGTACGGGCCTTTTCGTCTATGATCTGAACCGGTTCCTCCTGATACGTGAGATCCGGTTTAAGTTCCTCAATATCTCCCAGATGAACGGTGGTTGAAAACTTGAGGCACTTCCTCAACTGAGAAACGTGGAAAATGTCGTGTACATCGGAGAGTGTCGCTGGTAAGTCTAGCCGGTATGCAATGGATCCACACCTTTCCAGAACTTGGAATGGACCGATGAATCGGGATGCCAACTTTCCTTTGACTCCAAATCTGTTAACACCCTTCATCGAAGACACATGTATATACACGTGATCCCCGACCTCAAATTGCAGAGGGCGTCTTCTCCGGTCCGCATATTGCTTTTGTGGGTATTGGGCGACTTTTAAGTTTGCTTGAATCAGCCGATCCTTGTCTTCCGCGTTGTTGACAAGATCAATCCAGAAGGTGACTCTTTCGCCGGATTCACACCAATTCCGTGGTGTGCGACATTTTCTCCCGTATAGCGCCTCGTAGGGCGCCATTTTGATGCTGTCCTGGTAACCATTATTGTACGAGAACTCGGCTAACGTTAAGTGATCATCCTAATTGTTACCGTGATTTATAGCACAAGCCCGTAACATGTCTTTCAGGATTTGGTTTACCTGCTCGGTTTGCCCATCCGTCTGTGGGTGGTACACTGAACTACGGATCAGTTTCGTACCCAATGCAGCATGTAACTGCTCCCAAAAACGAGACACAAATAAAGTGCCCCGATCCGAGATAACAGTGCAGGGTACGCCGTGTAAACAAAGAATCCTGAGATGTACAATTCAGCCTACTTATTGGCGTTGTAGTTGGTGTTGACCGGGATAAAATGGGCAGACTTCATGAGCTGGTCGACGATCACCCACACTGAATCATGTTTCTGAAATGTGGTGGGCAAATCAACGATGAAATCCATGCTCACGTCCTCTCACTTCCAGGCAGGAATGCCTAACGGTTGCAACAGTCCCGGTTTCTTCATATGATCCGTCTTCACCCTTCGGCATGTATCGCATTCGTACACGTATTTAGTGATCTCCTGCTTCATCCGTGTCCACCAAAATTTACCCTTGAGTTCTTGATACATCTTGTTGCTGCCGGGGTGAATAGAAACTTTGACAAGTGAGCCTCGTCAACAATTTTTTTCCCGTAGCTCCGGGTTACGGGGTACGACTATCCTGTTTTTGGACCACAGGACACTGTCTCCGTCCTTCCGGAAGCATTTCAGCTCCCCACTATCTACTCATCTCCGCAAATGCGCCATACCCTTGTCATTTTTCTGGGCTGCCGCTATCTCTTCACGGATGGTGGGGATAAGAGCTAAGTTGTAGAGAGCTCCATGGGAACCACATACAATGGTGGTTCACTCTCTTCCAACGGGGTGATGGTCAGATTATGTACGTGTGACTTGCGACTCAGTGCATCCTCCACAACGTCTTCCTTGCCGGGATGATAATGGATCTCTATTTCGTAATCCTTTATCAACTCTAACCATCTTCTTTGCCTGATGTTTAATTCCTTCTGAGTGAAAATATACTTGAGGCTATTGTGGTCGGTATATAGATGCACGAGGTTACCGAGTAAGTAATGCCTCCACATCTTAAGTGCAAGTACCACGGCAGCGAGTTCTAAGTCATGAGTTCGATAGTTTTGATCATGATTCCGGAGCTGCCGTGATCCATACGCGACCACTCTTTGGTCTTGCATCAGCACACATCCGAGCCCAATGTCGGATGCATGGCAATATACATCAAATGGTTTTGTTGTATCTGGCTGTGCCAAAACCGGTGCTCATGTTAAGTGCTTCACTAAAGCCTTGAATGCCGCTTCACATGCTGCACTCCAAACATATTTGGTAGCTTTCTTCAGCAGTTCGGTCATAGGCTTGGCAATCTTCGAGAAGTTCGGAATGAACCACCGATAATATCCCGCGAGTCTGAGGAAACTCCGTACCTCGTGGACAGACCTCAGGGATTTCCAATTCAGCACTTGTGTAATCTTGCTCGGGTCTACAGCGATGCCCTCTGCTGAGATAATATGCCTGAGAAAAGGTACTTGTGATATCCTCAGCCCGTATTTTAATCTGATGGTACTTTGATCTTAAATACATATTGGAAAAGATCTTTGCTTTGACCAACTGATCAAACAACATGTCGTTCCATGGCAACGCGTACTTGTTCTTGATCGTAACGGCGTTTAGTGTAAGATAGTCCATGCAAAGCCACAACGTTTCGTCCTTCTTCTTGACGAATAATGCCGAACAACGTTATGTGTATTTGAAGTTTGGGGAAAATCTTGAAAATTGGAAAAACCACGAAATGTTTAAACTCTGACGCTGGGGTCCAGGGCGACGTGGCACCAACTCTGACAAAGACACACGGGGCTGCTGAGTTATACCATGCAATCACAAAGTGATCCGGTGCCGCAGAAGATCCGGCCCAGTTCAAATGAGTGGCTGACGCGTGGGACCCGTGGTCTCCTTCTTCCTCTGCCAGCTCCCGCGCGCCCGCGCCCAATACTCACCGAAGCACATTGAAGCTCGATATCCCGGCCTTCTCCTGCACTCCAACTCACCACCAGCCCCTATTACAACGTGAGGAACGAGGTGGTGCAGTTTCCCTAAGCCGATGAGATCCCTAACCCAGCTCACATCGTAAGGTGGTAAGAAGCTGACTCCGGCGACGTCGGCCCGATACCCTAGCCCCTCAAACCCTCGGTTTCCAAGCTCTAGAGCACCGTTGGAACCTGTAGATGCTCGACATTAACATAAACTAGCTCGGAAGAAGCTCTATGGTTGCTCTCACCATGCGTCCGAGGTTGTATCGGCGGTGCGCTGTCGGGAAAACGTGAAATAGCGCCTCTAGTGCCGATCTTAAGCCATGACTTCGATCATGAAGGTGCGCTAATGAGTCTAGAGAATGTGTGTGCGACCTTATGCACTGGAAACAAGGATCGAATGAGAATTTGGTGAATTCTTACCGAAAACTCGGTTTGCACCGGCCAGCAGTAAAACTGGAAATACTCCGGCGATGGTCGGCGGCTTGGGCTGAGATTTGGATGGAAGCAGCGTGATGATCCGGAGCGTCTGTGAGTGCTTCTGCTTGGGCGTGAGAACCTTCCGTTAGGGCTGTGCACGTGAGCCCGAGGTGCGGTCGTTTTCCTATCGCCGCAAAGACTCCGGATTCTAGGGTTGTGAGTGCCGATCACAGCTGGGTTTTGTGTCGAGAAGATTGTGCACAAGCCCATGGTGCCATTTTGCTACTGAGGGAATTCTGTTTGGCCCTTTGAATTTACGCAATCCAAATTATGAAATTGTTTGGATAAATTTAGAGCAAATGTGAAGCTGAAATTCAAATTTGGTTTGAATTTGCCCAAATTTCTCATGCCAAGATCAACTCCAAATGGAATGAAAATTGGTGGATGAGATCATAAAAATGTGCTGAGTATGAATATTGTCGGTACCCGCGATATGGGGTACCCCCGCGCACAGGGGAAAATGCCTAAGGAACTCACCCTTCTCCGCAGGGAGAGCTCCGAAGGCGCCACGCGTCTGGCGGGGCCGGACCTCCCTCTCCTCAGAGGAGAGCTCCGGGCCCGCCACATGGCATACAAAGGCCGGACCTCCCCCTCCGCGGGAGAGAGGTCCGAAGGTGCCACATATCCGGCGGGGCCAGACCTCCCTCTCCTCAGAGAGGAGCTCCGGGCCCGCCACGTGGCCGACAGAACCGAACCTCCCCCCTCCGTGGGGAGAGGTCCGAAGGCTCCACATGTCCCGTGGGTCCGGACCCTCCTCTCTTCTGAGGAGGGCTCCGGGCCCGCCACGTGGCCAACAGAATGGCGCTGCCTGCCCCCGAGCGATAGGCAGCGGGCGTAAAGACGCCCCATACCTTGCCCGTACAAGGTATTCAAGGCCCACGTCTTCCCAAGACACGGAGACGCGTAGCACGCCTCTGTCAGGTGCCGTTGCGCCCAGTCGCATCACAGACTGGCGCGCAGTGTCAGAGCCTGCCAGCCAATAAACGCAGCGACAAGACATCCCATGCCGCCCGCGCCGTCATCAGCCACTACGACTAGCATGCAGCATGGGCAGGGCTGCAAGACGGAGACTCAGAAGCCTTCGCCAGAGACAACTACCGGCATAACTGCAGATACGGTAGATGACAGACAATCTCCCCGGGACCACTGTCGGGTCCCGGGCCCCCCTTGTAAGCCACCCGAGTCTTGGACTATAAAAGACTCGGGTAGGCGACGATAGCAAGGGTTCGCACTCTAGCCATTCACCCCCAAGCTGTAACTCACCCCCAAGCTCAGGACTCCGGTTCTGAGCAGCAAGCAATACAGCGAGCTCCATAGCTCGCCGTGGACGTAGGGTTTTACGCTCCGGTGGCCTGAACCACGTAAAACTCACCGTGTCAAGCTCTTACTAACTCGTCTATACGCGCAAGCTCTCCGCAAGGGACTAGCCCCACCGAAAAAAGAACCTCCGCGGGCTGCCCAGTGCAGGCCCGGGGGAAGTGTCGACTGAACACTTCGACATTTGGCGCGCCAGGTAGGGGGGCTTTTCCGCTGCGCGATGAGTTTCCGCCGACGAAGATGACCAAGCTTCCTTCAGCGGCAAACTCTCCTCCCCCGCCTCCGCGGCGAACCGCGACCAGGGGGGAGTACATGTCAACACACTCGGGACGGAGTGTGTCGGTACAAGCTGGGAGCCAGCAACCGGCTCTGGCAGCGCCGACCCCAGCAATGCAGGCTCCAACCAGCGTCAGGTCTTCAGTAGCGCTGGGCGTACCCGGTGGGGGTGCGCTAGCTGCAGCAAGAGCGCTACTGCACAATCCGCCTGCTGGGGACGCGCCTCAGGCAGCGACCCAGCAGTGGATTCGCGAGGTAGACCGTCTCGTCGTCGCCGCCGCAAACCCTCGACTTCGGCGGGGACGACGCTCTGGCCAACCGGCCGTGTCGCTGATGCGCACGCCAATGGTTGACGAGCAGACGGCAGATTCCAGCTCTACCAGGCTCCAGTCGACGGATCTGAGGATAGAGCTGGAGCGGTGTCACTTGGGTCAAGATGCCCGGGTATACCTCGAGCAATGCCGAGAAAGGCGTCGCAACCAAGAGGCTGGCGGCAGCATGACGTCGGCCTCGACCCAGCCTGAAAAGCAGACTTTCGCCACGCGATCTCTGCCCCAGGCCTACGCCGTGCAGAATATGCCACAGTCATATGTCCTGCAGATGGCTCCCCCGGCCTATGGTGCAGCCTTGCCCATATCGGGGTACACTGTGCCCGGTGTGAACCGAGCGTTCGCGGCACCAGAACCTGCAGCGACAGAAGCAGGATGTGCGGCCCTCGCGCCCCACCTTCGCTTCGCGAAGTGGCCGCGCAAGTTTCGGCCGCACCTGCCCGAGAAGTACGACGGCAGCGTCAACCCGGCGGAGTTCCTCCAGATCTACTCCACCGCCGTACTTGCCGCAGGAGGGAATGAAGCCGTCGTGGCCAATTACTTCCCTGTCGCCTTGACCGGTCCAGCCCGGTCTTGGCTCATGAACCTCCCCCAGTGTTCCATAACTTCCTGGGGAGAGCTCTGCCGGCAGTTCATTGCCAACTTCGGCAGTTCCTACACCCGGCCTGGCACGGAGCTCGACCTCCACGCCATCCAGCAACAACCGGGGGAGTCGCTGCGCTCCTTCATCCAGCGGTTCTCCCAGGTGCGGAACACCATCCCACACATTCAAAATGCTTCTGTGGTGGTGGCGTTCCGGCAAGGCGTCCGGGACAAGAAGATGCTCGAGAAGCTCACGACCAGAGAGGTCCGCGATGTCTCCGAGCTCTTCAGCCTGGCAGACAAGTGCGCCAGGGCAGCCGAAGGGCGAAACTGGCACTCACTGCCGTCCTCCGAGTCAGGAGGACAGCCCGGATCTGGTCCTACTCCCTATGGAGGCAGCAAGAAGGCCAAGAACCGAGGCAGAGGCAAGATAGAATCACCGACCGCAGCTCCAGTCGTCACTGCAGCGACGCTCAGTGGGGCTCGGGGGCCGCGCCCCGACAAGAGGCAGCGAAGATCACCAATCCCAGAAGGTGATCAGGACAATATATGCCCCGTGCACGGCAGCTGTCGCCACACTACTGTCGAGTGCCGGGAGATCCGAAAGCTCGTAGAGCGCTTCCGCAAAGGGAAGCAGCAGCGGACTGATGCCCCACCCTTCCGTCCAAAGGAGGGCAAGCAGAGGGTCGATGTCCCAGACAGCATCGACCACCCAGAGGAGTTCCAGGAGCCTCAGCGCACTGTGAAGGCGGCACGCAACCATGAGGACTCCAGCTCCAGCGACAATGAGCGTCGAAAGAAGCTCTACGTCATATACGGCGGGTCCGCCGACCCCTCGTCCCGAAGCGCAGTCAAGACTCTGCGCCGAGCAGTAGCGTCGGTGGCTCCACTCCCAAGTGCCGCACGGCACCTCAAGTGGATGGGGACCCCCATCAGCTTTGACGCCACCAACTTCCCCAGGAACATGGCTGGGGCCGGCCAACTACCGCTCTTGGTAGCTCCGACCATCGCCAACGTGAGGATGTACCACGTTTTGGTAGATGGTGGAGCTGGGCTGAACCTCATCAGCCGTGCTGCTTTCCAGAAGCTGCAGATCCCGATGGCCAAGCTCACCCCGTCGAGCCCGTTCTCAGGGGTAGGGCCGGGACAGGTCGTTCCCTATGGCAACATTAGCCTCCCGGTGACCTTCGGAGCTCCGGACAGCTATCGGACAGAGTACATTCTGTTCGACGTAGCGGAGATAGACCTCCCCTTCAACGCCATAATCGGCAGGCCAGCCCTGTATCGATTCATGGCTGTAGCCCACTACGGCTACCTCATCCTGAAGATGCCTACACCGACGGGCGTCCTCAGGATTCGCGGAGACCGCACTGCTGCAGTGTCGGCCTTAGAGAAACTTCGAGCGCTCGCAACGGCTGGGGCATCAGCCCCCGGCAGTGCAGAGCCGGACCAGCTCCGCCCGAGCGCACGCCATCGTGCCTCCGCCACAGCACCCCGGGTGCAACCTCTCGACGAGGACGGCGTCCCTTTAAAGGTCGTCCAAGTCAGCGCCGAAGCCACCCAGACCACCCGGGTAGCCGGGGGCCTGGATAGCAAATAGGAAGGCGCGCTCGTCACCTTCCTCCGGCACAACGTTGACGTGTTTGCGTGGCAGACGTCACAGATGCCGGGGATCCCCAGGGAGGTGATCGAGCACCACTTAAAAGTCTTCCCCGACGCCCGGCCGGTTCAACAGAAGCCCCGCAAGCAGTCCATCGAGCGGCAAAACTTCATTCGTGAAGAAGTCAAGAAGCTGCTAGACGCTGTCTTCATACGGGAGGTCCACCACCCCCGGTGGTTGGCGAACACCGTCGTTGTCCCGAAGGCCGGCGGGAAGCTCCGGATGTGCATCGACTACACCAGTCTCAATAAGGCATGTACCAAAGATCCATTCCCTCTCCCTAGAATAGATCAAATAGTAGACTCAACATCAGGCTGTGATATGTTGTGCTTCCTAGACGCCTACTCGGGTTTCCATCAGATCCCCATGTCTAGTGAGGATGAGGAGCACACCTCCTTCATCACAGTAGATGGCCTTTATTTTTATGTGTCTATGCCTTACGGCCTAAAGAATGCACTCCCCACCTTTGTGCGAGCAATGCACAAAACCTTTGGGGAGTTAATAAGAGACCTAGTTGAGGTGTACGTCGATGACATAGTTGTTAAGGTCAAGCAGGGTTCATCTTTGTTAGATAACCTAGCCTTAGTTTTTGACAAGTTGCGCTCGACGCGCACCAAGCTGAACCCCGACAAATGTGTGTTCGGTGTATCCTCTGGGAAGCTCTTAGGATTCCTGGTCTCGCACCAAGGGATTGAGGCCAACCCAGAGAAGATCAAGGCCATCGACTTGATCCGGCCCCCTGCTCGCGTCAACGATGTCCAGAAACTCACGGGATGCCTAGCCGCACTGAGTCGGTTTATACCGAGGCTAGCAGAGCGGGCACTCCCTTTCTTTAAGCTCCTGCGCAAGTCAGACCCATTTTCCAGGACTGACGAAGCAGAAGAGGTTTTCCAGGAGTTGAAGCGACTCCTGACGACCCTACCTATCATGGCAGCCCCTGAGCCCGGAGAGCACCTGCTGCTCTACATCGCGGCGACAACTGAAGTGGTGAGTATGGTCCTCGTCGCAGAGCGGTCGGACCCCTCATCTTCACAACCTGCTCCGGTAGCAGAAGACAGACGCCAGGAGGCCCCGCAGGACCAAGACGGTCTCCCGGACCTCCAAGGCAACCTCCCGCAGGTTCAGGTCGGCCTCCCGGAGGTCCAGGGCGGTCTCCCGGACCCCCAAGATAAACCCCCGGGGGTCCTGCGGGACCCCCCGGGGGCCAAATGGGACTTCCCGGAGGTCCCTCAAGACCCCCCGGAGCTCCCGGATAACCAAGATAGCTTAGGGGCCTCCGGGTCCCAGGTCCCGGAGGCCCTCGTGGGTCCACTCACCTCCAGCGGGCCAGGGCAAATGGACGAAGACCTCCCATGCCTAAGAGAGAGGGTTCGAACCATCCAGAGGCCTGTCTACTACATCAGTGAAGTACTTCATGATGCCAAGACAAGGTACCTAGAAGTCCACAAGCTGCGTATGCGGTGCCCGTAGCCTCCAGGAAGCTCCGCCATTACTTCCAGGCCCACCGGGTCTTGGTAGTCACCTCGTATCCGCTGAAGATAATTCTTCACAGCCCCCATGCGACTGGCAACGTTGCTAAATGGGCGGCGGAGCTGGCGGAGTTTGAGCTGGACTTCCTTCCACGCCATGCAGTCAAAAGCCAAGCACTGGCTAACTTTGTGGCAGAGTGGACACCAACGAAGACTGACCCAGGGGGCCATGAAGACGGTGAACCAGAGCACCAAGCTCCGGTCTTCACCGAGCCCCACTGGACACTTTTCTTCGACGGCTCCTCACAAAAGCAGGGGGCCGGTGCCGGCGTACTGCTCCTCATGCCATCGGGGGAACAGTTTGGGTACATGGTGCGTCTCAATTTCAAGGCAACCAACAACATGGCAGAGTATGAAGCACTCATCTTTGGCCTGCAGACAGCCCTGTCTTTAGGCGCTCGCCAGTTGTTAGCACAGGGTGACTCCCAGCTGGTCATCAAACAAGTCAAGGGCGAATGCTCCTGCAATGACCCACAGCTAGCTGCATATCTGCTTCACGTGCAGATGTTGGAGAAAGAATTCCTCGCCTTGGACCTGAGCCACGTACCGCGCGCTGGCAATGCCGCAGCTGACAACCTTTCAATGAAGGCTTCCACCGGAGCCCCCGCGCCCGAAGGAGTTTTCGAGAGGACGTTGTTGTGGCCCACAGCCCGGCCCGCCGAGCCGGGCGAAGGGGGCTTGACCAGCACCTCGAAGCTGGCGGTCCCGGCGGCCCTACAACCATGGATGCCACCAAGGATCGTAAGCGTCACTGGGGACTCCGTGCAACCCAGCGCTCAAGATCTAGAAGCTCAAGTCAGACCCGATGCATGGATCACGGAGATCCGGGACTACTTGAAGGACAACATCCTCCCTGATGAACATGCAACCGCTGAACGGATTGTGCGTATGGCTAAGAGATACGCGCTGGTAGAGGGGGATCTCTACCGGCGTGGCGCCAACCACATCCTATTGCGGTGCATAACCCAGGGGGAAGGCTGCGACTTGCTCGCTGAGATCCATGGAGGCGAATGTGGAAGTCACTCTTCCTCATGCACGCTTGTCGGTAAAGCCTTCCGGCATGGCTTCTACTGGCCGACAGCACTCCAGGATGCCGTCAAGCTGGTCGAGAGCTGCAAGGCGTGCCAGTTCCACACCAAGCAGATCCATACACCGGCTCAGGCGGTACAGATGATCTCGCCCTCGTGGCCATTTGCCGTATGGGGGCTGGACATCTTGGGACCGTTTCCTAGAACCGTCGGGGGATTCCGGTACCTCTATGTCGCCATCGACAAGTTCACCAAGTGGCCGGAAGCCATGCCAGTTGTCACCATCAACAAGCAATCCGCAGTAAAGTTCATCAAGTCTATTGTCTGCCGGTTCGGGGTCCCGAACAGAATCATCACCGACAACGGGACCCAGTTCACTAGCGCAGCCTTCCAAGACTACTACGAAGACCTCGGCATTCAGGTGTGCTATGCCTCTGTCGCCCATCCAAAGAGCAATGGGCAAGTCGAGAGGGCCAACGCGGAGATTCTCCGGGGCCTTAAGACTCGCACCTACGCCAGTCTGAAGAAACATGGTGCCAATTGGGTAGATGAGCTTCCGAGCACACTATGGGCTAACCGGACATCCCAGAGCCGGGCCACCGGAGAGACACCCTTCTTCATGGTGTATGGGGCCGAAGCCGTACTTCCCCCAGAAATCACCATGAAGTCTCACCGTGTCCGGGCTTACGACGAAGCCGCGCAGGACAACCTCCGGCGTGGAGAAATCGACCTCGTCGACGAGGTCCGATTGCATGCAGCACTCCGTAACGCATGGTACAGACAAGCGCTTCGTCGCTACCACCAAAGATCTGTGCGTGCCCGGGAGCTGCAGGAAGGTGACCTGGTGATGCGGCGCATACTTTCTCGCAAAGGGACCCACAAACTCTCCCCTAGTTGGGAAGGCCCTTTCCGAGTCGCGAGAGTATGTCGCCCCGGGTGTGTGCGCCTGTCCACCGAGGATGGGGACCTGCTCCCAAACCCTTGGAACATAGAACACCTCCGTAAGTTCTACCCCTAGAGCAAAGATAGGACAGTCCTTTCTTTTCGTTATAAGCTCCATAGAGTCCAGGAACAGCGCTCGGAGCAACTAAGCCCCAGGGGACGGTACTGGACTACTTTCAGCTTTGCCTGGTTCCGACTCCAAGCGCGTAGAGTCTTGCTTCCCTTCTTAATGGGGCGGGTCGTGGCCTCCATGTTTAGCCTGCCTTCCTCTTGTGGAAAGTTATACGAAAAGAAACCTGTTCTACTTTGCTCTTTCCTCGTACTCATTTAAATTGTGTACTAAGTTTTTTATGACTACCCTTGCGGTGCATGGCTTCCATGTGCTCAGCTCCCTCTTCTCATTCTCACCACTAGTCAGCATTTGCTGCCCTACCAGAGGCGGTTGTGCCGGAGGTACCTGCCGATAGTCGAAGGGGCCCCGAGCCCCCGGCACTTCACGCACTACAGTCCCCGAGCGCCGTACGTATGGTTAGGGACCGTAAGTCAAATAAGACTATGAGATAAGGGAGGGGGAGCCCCCAAGGAGAATTACGTTTTTCCTACTTGTGTGCAGGACCTCTCGGCTCAAATCCCTACAGGAATGTGGTAGGAGCGCCTGACCAATGGGACGCCCCTGCCAGGGGGCCACTACGGGATTACGCAAGACCGGAACTCCAAGGCAAGACCGAAGGATCCACGGGTCCAGCGGGACCGGACCCCCCCTCTGAGGGGAGGGGCCCGAAGGCCCCACGTGTACCGCAGGTCCGGACCTCCCTCTCCTCAGAGGAGAGCTCCGGGTCCGCCACGTGGCCGGCTGATCCGGGCCTCCCCATCCTCGTGAGGCGGGCCCCGAGGACCTCCGGGGCCCTTAATATAATAAGGACCCGGGGAAGGTGCCGGAGCAGAACGTCGAGATTGGTGAAGGCCTCTGAGCACCTTGCGGGGCTAAGGGCTCGGCCAGGCAAAACCAAAAAGAAGACGGAAAACATCGCAGGCACGAAGGGTCATAAGAGTTTATGTATTCATGGCTCCATGAGATGGGCTACAAACTCGATGAAAAAGAAAGAAACAAGCCCCAAGGTTCCCCCAACACGACCAGGCTCTAGAAGTTGCAAAGAACGGCCGCGTCACCAGGCTTCAGCCCTGGCGGCGTTCTCCTGCTCCATGACCCGAGCACAGGAATCACCTCCCTCATCACCAGCGCAAAAGCCGGTGTCATCAAGGGTGCTCTTGAGGCCCCCTCCACAGTTTCAGCGGTCTTCTTGGAGACTCTGCCGCCTGGAATTCTCCTTGGTGCATCGGCGGTTTCCTTCTCCTGAAGTTCCCTCATCACCGGCGCAAAAGCCGGTGTCATCAAGGGTGCTCCTGAAGCCCCCTCCGCAGCTTCAGCGGTCTTCTCGGAGACTCTGCCGCCTGGAATTCTCCTTGGTGCTTCAGCGGTTTCTTTGAAGACTCCACCATCTGAGAAGGGACGCAACGCCAGGGAGCTTTCTGCCTGCCATCACCGAGGAAGGGCCCCGTCGGGAGGACAAACCTGAGACTCCCTGGAGGCGCCACCTCTAGAAGCAAGGCAGGCAGGTTCCCTGGGTCCCAGACTTGGTGCATACGCCGTCGCTGGAGGAAATCGAGAGCGATCCCCCCTAAAAAGCAGGTTAGAAGCCATGGAAGAAGACAAGAACGCAGAGACTCGAGGGAGGTGCAAGGGCTGGAAGCCTTATAAGGGGAGCGCACCAACGTGGCCGTTTCTTTTCACACCTTCCAGGTACGAGTCAAAGCAATTCGAAACTCTTCGAATACGCCGCATCGGCAACTGCTTCGGCTCCTAGACCGAGCGCCGATGACAGGTGGACCCAAGCCGCCCAACTGAAGCGGTGGGTCAAGGAGTCAGTCTCCTAAGAAGATGAGCCGGCAAGGCACTTCGGCGGTTCCCGAAGAAAACGCCGCAACATGCAGAAGTGGCAGTCTCGGGAACCGCCGCAGTGAAAGCAACCATCAAGTGGGCGCACGCTCCCACGATCCCGTGGCCGTTCGTGCTCCGGCAGCGGTCAATGCGGGACTTAGAGAAAGTGCGCGGATCGGAAGAGACGGAGGTCCCACCTCGGGCTCACTATCTCCCCCGAGATGGGCCCGGGGGCCACTGTCGTTACCCACGATATGGGGTACCCCCGCGCACAGGGGAAAATGCCTAAGGAACTCACCCTTCTCCGCAGGGAGAGCTCCGAAGGCGCCACGCGTCTGGCGGGGCCGGACCTCCCTCTCCTCAGAGGAGAGCTTCAGGCCTGCCACGTGGCATACAAAGGCCGGACCTCCCCCTCCGCGGGAGAGAGGTCCGAAGGTGCCACATATCCGGCGGGGCCAGACCTCCCTCTCCTCAGAGAGGAGCTCCGGGCCCGCCACGTCGCCGACAGAACCGAACCTCCCCCCTCCGCGGGGAGAGGTCCGAATGCTCCACGTGTCCCGCGGGGCCGGACCCTCCTCTCTTTTGAGGAGGGCTCCGGGCCCGCCACGTGGCCAACAGAATGGCGCTGCCTGCCCCCGAGCGATAGGCAGCGGGCGTAAAGACGCCACATACCTTGCTCGTACAAGGTATTCAAGGCCCGCGTCTTCCCAAGACGCGGAGACGCGGAGCACGCCTCTGTCAGGTGCCGTTGCGCCCAGTCGCATCACAGACTGGCGCGCAGTGTCAGAGCCTGCCAGCCAATAAATGCAGCGACAAGACATCCTATGCCGCCCGCGCCGTCATCAGCCACTACGACTAGCATGCGGCATGGGCAGGGCTGCAAGACGGAGACTCAGAAGCCCTCGCCAGAGACAACTACCGGCATAACTGCAGATACGGTAGATGATAGACAATCTCCTCGGGACCACTGTCGGGTCCCAGGCCCCCCTTGTAAGCCACCTGAGTCTTGGACTATAAAAGACTCGGGTAGGCGACGATAGCAAGGGTTCGCACTCTAGCCATTCACCCCCAAGCTGTAACTCACCCCCAAGCTCAGGACTCCGGTTCTGAGCAGCAAGCAATACAGCGAGCTCCATAGCTCACCGTGGACGTAGGGTTTTACGCTCCGGCGGCCTGAACCACGTAAAACTCACCGTGTCAAGCTCTTACTAACTCGTCTATACGCGCAAGCTCTCCGCAAGGGACTAGCCCCACCGAAAAAAGAACTTCCGCAGGCTGCCCAGTGCAGGCCCGGGGGAAGTGTCGACTGAACACTTCGACAAATATGAATTCCTCTTTTGAATTCATGTGATGAAAGAAGTTTGAATTTGAATTTAAGTTCAAATTAGCCTTTTAATGATTGTATCCAAAAGTACCTCAAAGGGGCTTGGATTTGCATGAAATTTGGCATGAGCATTCCTAACAAAGTTTAGGAGTTAATAGTGTGCTCAGACCCTATATGATGCATGTGGGAAATACCACTTTTACATTTTGTGTATTCATCTTCTAATTATCTATTGATGGTGGTTACCTGATATTCAAATGTTTTCATGTGTTTACCACAAATGACTGAGGTGTGTGGAGTGATGAACACTTTTAGCAAGTTCAAGCCTATTTGAAAATAGGTTGCCTTCAGTAATCCGAGTAGGCAAGTAGGGTGTCAGTGATTATGCTAGAAGGGCCAAGTGGAGACTGAACCAACATAAAAAGACTTCTCGAAGGGCAGGCATCATTCTTGCCAAACCCAATCACGACCTTCTAACCTTTCAATGTGCTTAGGCAATCCATAAGCCGGTTTGTGGCCTTTATCTCTGTTCTAGTGGTCCAGTCATTCCAGTGGTGCATTACTCCACTAGTGAGAATCTGAATGAAACCATATCCGAGTTTGAAAGCCACCATGTCAAGGTTCGTCGTCTGTTTGGAGCTAATCGTAGCCCATTGACAAAAGTCCCCTTCTGTCTAGTATAGCACTTGAGTTTTCTCGGGGGGGGGGGGGGGGGGGAGGGGTAAGAGTGGGTTTGTCGGGCTCCACTTTTCCTGGGCAAACTAGAAAACAAGTACCGATGTCAGGAAATGGAAGTCAGGTTGACGAGGCAGTGACGTAGGATAAGGCTCTTTGGTGAACCAGTTACTTCTTCAGGAAGAGCTCTTGGACTAGGTGATTAGGAGAATTCCTAGATTTGCAACTCAACGCTTCCGACCAGGCAAGCCCCAGTACATTTGGCAGGAAGCTTTTGAAAAAGCAAAACTTGGGCCCTTACAGCGGTTGCGCGACAGTGGTCTGCGGTGGCGGATGCGGCACGCCAGCAGCCGACGGCTGCATGTAGCCAGCCATCAGGGGAGAGAGAGAGGAGAGAGGAGAAAGGAGATTAGGATTAATCTGATACCAAATTAGAGGGGAAAGATAATTCCATTAACCTGTCAAAGGGGTACATATAGGGTTACATTACTTGAGGGCTAAGAAGCCACACCCACAATGACTAAAATGCCCCTAAACACACAGCAGTCTAACAGTTCACATCTGGATTCAGGAGGTTGTTAACTCTTATTAGAATGAACTTCAGGCCCAAGAGATTCTTACTCAACTTGTTGGGTTGTGTAATTGTGTGGGTAACTCAAAGATATTTTAGTCATTAGCGTGGGATTAGGGTTAGGGGTAGTTTAGTCTTTTCCTCTCATCTAATCCCTCTATAATGTACTGTAGGATCGAAGAGCACATTAAAAGCTACCAGAGGGGGGTGAATGGTAGATTTAAACTTTTTAGCGGAAGCAACAAAAACCCCTTGGCAAAAAATTGATCTGTTAAAGAAACCGTGTATGCAACTGATCTAAATGTGTTCAACCGTGACAAAAGTAGTATATATTATAGAGAATCAAATCACAAAGACACGGCAACAAGAATCACGGAAATCCGTCAAGAAAAACTCAAGTTATGATAGAAAGATCAAAAGAGGGTCAATCTATTCTACTCGAGTAAAAATCATATCTGCAACACTGCAAAAAAACTCGTGTAGATCAGAAACTACAAATCCAATGACCGTGAAATTTTCACAGATGACAGATAATCAAGTTGTGAAGACAACCCAAAAAAGAATAGTGTCAATTGGATCTGTAAAACTCGAGTTATGATCAAAACACCGAAGCACTGTCGTGCTGTCAAGAAACTCGACGAGAAAGACTTGACAAAAACAAGTCGGACGAACAAGGCACAAAAGCTCCTCTAAATTACGAATTTTATTGATCAAAACATAAGAGGAACAGCCCAAGGTCGTCTTACCACGAGCTCTGGCCTCCCTTGCTTATATAACCAGCCCGGAGGCCAACCCAATTCAAACTAGGACTCTAATCCTACTCAGTTTCTGAATCGAAACTTTCCATAACTGCTCAAGACTCTTCTAAACGCAGATAGAAGCAATCTTAATACGTACAAACACCTTAGGAATGTATCCCACATTCCTAAAACAACTCAACTTCGTATCCCACACGAAATCCTATCATAACCAACCCAAATCTTTCTATATTTGAGCCATAACCGACTCAGCCGCAGCCTGAGTCCATAATCCAGCCGGTTGGACCTTTCCTACCAATTCTTTACATCCACATCTCTTCATCTCGCCTTGGAACCATGTTGCCACGTCCATGCACTCCTTGCAGATATGCAAACACCTTCCAACGACATCCACGATACCTTCATATGCATTGTTCTTGATCCAAACATGTTGCGCGACCTCCCGATCAACTCAACCATAATTCCTCCCGAAGTTGGTTGTTGAACCTAATCTTCTCCCTAAGACTAGTTAAATGGATACCGTCACCAGTCATATCTTGAACTCAAGCAACACCTGCACATGAATAAATAACAAATACTTTCGAGCACAAGTCCGCGACTTGACTCACGTTAGTTCCGAAAACCACAACACCTTACATGAACACCTCACATAAGCATGTTGCAAACCATAGCAAAATGTTAACCACCGTAAACATCCATAACACTTCAAAAACTTAGTAAAAGAATACTAAGCAAACTTTCAAGAGAGATAAAGCAAGTTTGAAACATTTGCATGGTA
Source organism: Neostapfia colusana (assembly GCA_030760725.1). Lineage (NCBI taxonomy): Eukaryota > Viridiplantae > Streptophyta > Magnoliopsida > Poales > Poaceae > Neostapfia > Neostapfia colusana. Next base: position 69,101,522 of record JASWHV010000015.1, read on the forward strand.
AAAATAGAACCATTGCGATTTAGCTCCGAACCTTGCCAAAGCTAACCGGACCTTGAGCAGGAGCTTACCAAAGCTAGTAGAACCTAGCACCGGAACTTACCAAAGCTAGTCGGACCTACCGCTGGAGCTAACCAAACACATGTCGGACCTAGCCATAGCAAGTCGGACCTTATGTCGGATCTTGTCGGAGCTCGGACCTAGAGTCGGACCTTGACAAAAAGAGTATTTCGGCAGAATTCAAAATTTTTATCATCATAGCCAATGTATTGAGCACACATAGGTCTCACAATCTCCCCCTTGATGAATGCATTGGCAACACCACTTAAAATCTAAACATTGGCTTATTCACATGAAAATTTTGAAAACAATCAAATGAGAAATAAATTTCAAAACAAAAATTTCCCCCCCCTATACATATTTCTCCCCCTTTGTAAATCAGAAATAAAATGAGAAGAAAAACAAAAATTCTCCCCCTGAGAAGAATTGTGCAAAACACTTGTGAATCGTGCAATGTGTGATCAATTTCTCCCCCTTTGACAATGTATTCAGCAAGGTTCAAAAGAGAAACTTTAATTGTTATGAGCATATTTATAACATATACATATAAAACAAATCTCATCCAAGCCATACTATCAAGTAACTTACACTATCACATCAATGAAATACATAAAGTAGTGTAAGCCATACTAGAGATCAAGTGTAATTTTCAATTTAAGCAAGTTATGATATCACAAACTTAACTATGTCAAGACCTGAAAGCATGACACTTGTTGCTGCATTTTAATTATTTTTCAAAGCACAAACTCAGATCATACAACATTTGAAAGAGATTATATGTTGCATCAGCCTTATTCTAACCAACCAAGCCAAGCCTATGACATTTGACAATCAGAAGCTTTAGTACATGGTTTTAGTAATACACAACTTCTTCCAAGTTCATATCTAAGTGCAATGATAAGCCATCTCAAAAGAAGAAGTGTGATGCATGCATATTCTCTTGATCTTTTCTCAATTTTTTATTTAAACATAAAAGCTCAACATGTGAATAGTTGATTCATTATTTTTTCATTATTAAAAGCACTTGTGAGCATGCAACAAGTTTAAAATAGCAAGAAAGTTCGAACATGACCAGATTTAGTATAAATAATTATTCAAATTACTAGTCATGGCAAAAACTACAAAATGTATAACATGAGTAATGTAGTAAGATTCACACATAGACTTCCCAAGTTTCAAAACTCCCCCTTAATTTAAGTCATGAGGATGCATAACCCCTATTTCACTACGAATGAAACAAAAACGAGTGAAATCCAAAGGTTTTGTAAAAAATGTCAGCCAATTGTTGTTCGGTATCTACATAGAGAAGCACAATGTTTCCTTTTTCAACATTATCACGGAAAAGTGATACCTAATGTCAATGTGCTTTATTCTCGAATGTTGCACAGGTTTTTAGCAATGCAAATGGCACTAGTGTTATCACAAAATAGTGGAACACTATCTAGATCAACCCCATAGTCCTTAAGTGTTTGAACAATCCAAAGAATTTGTGAGCAAGTGCTAGCAGCAGCTACAAATTCAGATTCGGTTGTGGATTGTGCAACTGAATTTTGTTTTCTAGAGGACCACGCAACAAGTGAATTTGAGATGGAGCAACCAACCTAGCCTTATTTCTAAGCACAACGCCATCCTCACTTTATTTATTTTTAAACATCCATTTAGTTCCGATTAGAGTGTGACCTTGAGATGGAGGTACAAGTTTCCAAACATTATTTCTTTCATAGTTTTCTAACTCTTCTTGCATGGCAATAATCCAAGATTCATTAGTGAGTGCGTGTGATATATCTTTGGGTTCAAAAGAAGCAACAAATGCAGAATGAGCGTGAGAGTTTGGATCACAAGACCTGGACCGCGTGACTCGTTTGTGCAAGCTTTCAATCATTTGTTGTGGAGGATGACTTTTGAGGACCCGGAGGGGAGTAGACAATTTACAAGCTCCTTCTGCTTCATGTTCATCACAAATTGAAGAACTTGTGACTTGAGGACAATCTGGACCAGCAATGGTGGTCGTCGGTGCTGGTTGTGAATCAAAATAAGGAGCTGGAACAATGTCATTAGCTCCTGAATTTTCAGGCAGCAGCATCACTTGTTCATCTTCTTCGATGAAAATACTCTCCCCCTACGGATATGGGTCTGGTCCTGCAATATTAGAGCTAGTACCTGGCTAGATTCATCAAAGAAAACTCACATGTCTCCACAATTTTGTTAGTGTCATGTAAAAGCACACGGTAGCCTCTAGTATGAGATGGGTAACCAAGAAACATGCCATCAACGGATCTAGGTTCAAATTTATCAAGATTACCATGTTTCTTAACAAAGCATTTGCAACCAAAGACCCGAAAGTGTGTGACACTAGGCCTATGTCCAAACTGAAGTTCATATGGCGTTTTACCTAGCTTAGCACGCAAGAAAACATGATTTGAGACATAACAAGCAGTTGCAATTGCATCAGCCTAAAATTTTCTAGGAGTTTGATATTCATCAAGCATAGTACTAGCCATCTCAACTAAGGTTCTGTTCTTTCTCCCTACAACACCGTTTTGTTTCGGTACATATGGTGAAGAAAATTGATGATTTATTCCACTTTTAGCGCAAAAGTGATCAAACGATTGATTTTTAAATTCGGTTCCGTTATCACTTCTAATTGCTTTTAAAGGTCCTGGGTGATCAATTGACAATCTAAGAAACAAGGTTCTAAAGTGACTAAATATTTCGTTATTAGATGCCATAAAATAAACTCAAGAGTATCTAGAATAGTCATCAATAATCACAAGAACATACCATTTACCTCCGAAGGATTGAACACGTGAAGGTCCTACGGTGTCAAGGTGCAAAAGTTGACCCGGTTCAGTTGTCATGGTCATTGTGAGAGGAGCATGTGAACCTGCAACCATCTTAGCATGTCTACAAGAAGAGCACCCAATTTCTTTGTCCCCTCTAAGCTTAGGCAGCCAACGTATGCGATCAAGAGCACTAACACGTGTGAGATGATCAAAGCCTACGTGACCAAGTCTACGATGCCAAAAATATAAGTCTTTTGAATCATTAGCAACTAGACATCTATGCTTAGAGGATAACATATCAAAATCAGCTTTAAAAACTCTTCCAAACCGAGACATATTAAAAATGAGCTCACTATTTGAATCTACAACCTTGCAACAATTTTTAGTGAAAATAATTACCAGATTTTCATCTAACAATTGTGAAATAGAAAGCAAGTTGTATTTCAAATTTTTAACAAGTGCCACATCTTTTAAAGTGTAGTTATTATTTACTCTAACCGAACCCTCAGCAATTATAGGAGTTGAAGAATTATCGGCAAAAGTAACATTTTCTACATGTGACACAAAAGAGAGGGACGAGAACCATTCTTTGTTACCGGTCATGTGGCCTGAGCATCCTGAATCCACAATCCAAATGTTCTCCTTCCTCAAGCGTGTAACCTACATAGAAGTATAATACGTCGATGACTCAATACTGGGGTTAGTCAAAAGGCATTTAGGAATCCAGTACTGAGTCACATGACGTCCAGCAGAAGTAACACGCAAAGGCTGAGATAAAACAACAAGTTTATGAGCCAAAGTTTGAGGATTTTTGTACCCAACTACTGACCTATGAGGTGTTACATGAGTAGCACTAAAAACAGTAGGTCCAGAAGCAAACTTTGCATATTTTTGACTCATTACAACAGGTTGCATATTCCTAACATTCGGTTCAGCACACGCAACAGGTTTTGCATAGTTGTTATGCGATCTAGCAATCATTCTTTCCTTTTTCTGTTGCTTAGCTAGTCTATAACAAAAATCTATGACATGACCATCTCTACCACAGTAAGTAAAATGAAATTTAACTTTATGTTCATGTCTAGATGAGGAGACAACATGTTTATTTGAAACTGAATGAGAAACACTCCTGCAGATTTAAAAACCACTTCTTTTGTTTACGAACTGTTTTAATCAAACCACTTCCTAATGACTTTACAATTTTAGGTGGATGTGATTTAGCATGAGCATGGGAATCAAAACCTAAACCAGTTTTATCATTGCAAAATTTAGAAGAATTCAACAGCAAGTCCAGATTCTTATTCCCATTATAAAACCACTCTAGTGTCCAATTCATGTCATCAAGTTTCTTATACAAGTCTAGGCAGTTTTTACATGAAGTTTTTTCTTTTAGTTTGCAATTAGAACAATACTTAACTTCATGAGAATGTAAAGAATTGTTCAATACAGAAATTTCATCCATAGCATCTTGTAGTTTCTTATTAAGATCATCACAAGTAGAACAATGCAAATCAATTGTAGAACAATAAGCATCTTTCAAATTTTTATCGTTAAGTGCAGCAAGCTCTCTATTCTTTTCAATCTCTAACTCAAGTTTATCAAGTGTGGAGGTATGTGCACTTCTTAGAGAGGACAATCTTTCATACATTAAATCACATGAGTAACAAGAACCATCACTAGGAATCAAGGATTTCAAACGATTAATTTTAGATTCTAGTGACTCAATTTTAATAGCATTGTCTCTAAGCTTTTTGTCCTTTTTCTTAACTATAACAGTGGCACGAGAAATAGCATCACACATTTCTTCGCAAGTAGGACATACCTCTTCATTGTCGCCGTTGTGTTCTGCCTCCTCCATACTTGAACTTGACTTTCCCGCCATGAAGCATAAGTTTGTCAAATCATCTTCATCTTCGTGACTTCCGATGTCCACATCGCTCGAGCCAAGTTCTTGAAGTGCGGAGATAAAACTACTTACCAATTGGCGTCCTATAAAACTATTCTTCTTTTTCTTATCGTTTGCAGAGGAGTGCTTTGTCCTAGTTTGCTTTTCATCACAGAAAGTAGGAACGGAAAGGTTAGGGCAATCCGTACGAAAATGTCCTATCTTACCATATTCGAAGCATCGTTGAGGTCCGGAACTTCCTCTCCTTCTAGTTCTTACATATTGCAATGCTTTTGAGAACCGAGTAGAGATGAGTGCAAGTTCTTCCTCTGGAAACTCTTCAATCTACTCAAGGGTTAGAGAGGACAATAAAGAAAGTGTACCACAAGATGAAGATTGACTAGAGCTAGGCATGTCACATTGTGAAACAAATGCAAGAGACTTGTTGGGGTTCTTACGTGATATTATGTCAATTTCATGAGTTTTTAACTTAGAATATAGCACATCTAATGTAAGTGTACTCATGACAGTAGATTCATGAATAGATGTAACTTTCATCTCCCAAATTGACATGTCTAATGCACTTAATAATTGCCTAGCATTTTCAGCATCTGAAAAATTAACGTTGACACTACGCAATTTGCTGAGAATTTTATTGAAGCGAGCAAAGAGGTCATCGATTGACTCACTGGGTTGCATCTCGAAGCGCATGTATTCTTTCTTGAACATATCGTGTCTTACCTCCTTGATCGTGTTGGATCCTTCGTGGTAGTCACAAAGTGCTTTCCACACATCGTATGCAGATCGGAGATGTGCAACACGGTCGAAGTCACTTTGAGTTAATCATTGTATGATCAAGCTTCGTGCTTTGTTGTTATTGTTGACATCTCTCATGTTTGTAGCCGTGACTTGATCGTTTGATGGCACGTCATAAGGCTTGTACCCCTTTTCCTATATTGAGAAGCCTTGCGGGTGGATGAAAACCTCCATACGTGCCTTCCAAACCTGAAAATCAATGCCACTGAACACACAAGGTTTTGCGAAATATTTCTCCATGATGATTAGTCAAAACGCGTGCAAATCATAAAAATTAGAGCACCATGGCTCTGATACCAATTGTAGGATCAAAGAGCACATGAAAAGATACCAGAGGAGGGTGAATGGTAGATTTAAACTTTTTAGCGGAAGCAACAAAACCCCCCTCGACAGAAAATCGATCTGTTAAAGAAACCATGTATGCGACTGATCTAAATATGTTCAACCGTGACAAAAGTGGTATACATTATAGAGAATCAAGTCACGAAGACACGATAACAAGAATCACAGAAATCCGTCAAGAAAAACTCAAGTTATGATCGAAAGATCAAACGAGGGTCAATCTATTCTATTCGAGTAAAAACCAGATCTACAACACTACAAAGAAATTTGTGTAGATAAGAAACTACAAATCCAATGACCGTGAAATTTTCACAGATTATATATAATCAAGTTTTGAAGACAACCCAAAAAGAATCACCTCAATTGGATCTGTAAAACTCGAGTTATGATCAAAACACCGAAGTATTGTCGTGTTGTCCAGAAACTCGACGAGAAAGACTTGACAAAAACAAATCGGACGAACAAGGCACAAAAGCTCCTATAAATTACGAATTTTATTGATTAAAACATAAGAGGAACATCCCAAGGTCGTCTTACCACGAGATCTGGCCTCCCTTTCTTATATAACCAGCCCGGAGGCCAACCCAATTCAAACTAGGACTCTAATCCTACTCAATTTCTAAATCAAAACTTTCCATAACTGCTCAAGACTCTTCTATACGCAGATAGAAACAATCTTAAGACTTCCAAACACCTTAAGAACGTATCCCACGTTCCTAAAACAATCAACTTCGTGTCCCACAAGAAATCCTATCATAACCAACTCAAATATTTCCATATTTGAGCCATAACCGACTCAGCCGCAGCTTGAGTCCATAATCCAGCCGGTTGGACCTTTCCTACCAATTCTTTACGTACACATCTCTTCATCACTCCTTGGAACCATGTTGCCACATCCATGCACTCCTTGAACACGTGCAAACACTTTCCAACGACGTCCACGATACCTTCATATGCATTGTTCTTGATCCAAACATGCTGCACGACCTCCCGATCAACTCAACCATAATTCCTCCCGAACTTGGTTGTTGAACCTCATCTTCTCCCTAAGACTAGTTCAATGGATCTCGGCACCAGCCATATCTTGTACTCAAGCAACACCTACGAATAAATAAACAACCAATACTTTCTAGCACAAGCCCGCGACTTGACTCACGTTAGTTCCGAAAATCACAACACCTTACGTGAACACCTCACATAAGCATGTTGCAAACCATAGCAAAATGTTAACCACCGTAAACAGCCATAACGCTTCAAAAACTTAGTAAAAGAATACTAAGCAAACTTTCCATAGATGTAAAGCACGTTCGAAACATTTGCATGGTAAAAACATAACCATTACGATTTAGCTCCAGACATTGACAAAGCTAACCAGACCTTGAGCCGGAGCTTACCAAAGCTAGCAGAACCTAGCACCGGAACTTACCAAAGTTAGTCGGACCTACCGCCGGAGCTAACCAAACACATGTCGGACCTAACCATAGCAACTCGGATCTTGTCGGAGCTCGGACCAAGAGTCATACTTTGACAAAAAGAGAGTTTTGGCAGAATTCAAAACTTTTATCGTCATAGACAATGTATTCAGCACACATGGGTCTCATATGTACCATTGACCCTCAGGATCATTCATTCAGTTCTTCTCCTCTAATATGGTATCATTAGCTAGATTAGTTTAGGATTAGGGCTTAACCCTAAGCCTAATGGCTCAGCAGCCGCCGCCGCTCTGGGCTGCCGCCGACGCCCCTGCGCCGCCTCCCTGGGCTGCAGCGCACCCCACAACAACATCTACTGCTGCGCTGCCCCGGCCGCCGCGCCGCCGCTACACCCCGCCGCCGCACCTATGGGTGTCGTCGCCACACCCCGCCGCCTGCCATACCTGGCCACCTCGTCGTCCTCTGCTGCAACGCGATCGCTCCACCCCGCCGCCGCACCTACGGGTGCCATCGCCCCACCCGACCCCTGCCCCACCTGGCCACTGTGCCACCCACTACTGCAGCGCGATCGCTCCACCCCGCCCCTGCATCTGCGGGTGCCGCCGCCCCACCCCTCCTCCCGGCCCAACCCACATCTGCGGGCGCAGCTGCCGCCACCACAATGCTGCCGCCCTGGGCCACCGCCGCCCTTCTGCAAGGCCGCCGCCACCACCTGGTTTTGGGGCGTCATAATACATGGTCGGCCTGCCAGACGCGCTACGGGGGGGCCGGATCGACTGACGCCTCCCTCCATTGACCGACCACAACCTTTGTTTTCATTGCAGGAACTATCTCCGGGCTACCGATTCCGCCGCCACGTCCACCGGCCTTGACATCAACGGGAGCACCATGACCCCTATCCCGTCGGTGATCCCGTTTCCAGCCGCTGGCGCCGGTGCTGACAGCACGGCTACTAACACGATGGACACCTCCGTCGTCACCGCGGCCCTGGCTGCCTCCTGCGAGCGCGAGCGGGCACTTGCTCTCGCCCTGGAGCAGGAGTATGCCTCTGTGGCTGCTCTTTCGCATCAGCTCAAGGAGAGTACTCACCGGTCAATGAGTACTGCCTACGAGCCTACCTCAGACGCTGGTACGTACTCGTCTTCACTTGTGGATGCTCTTCATGCACAGGCTGTCGGGATTCATAATGTCCAAACACTCGTGATGGTTGTCCTCAGCTCCGAGTCTACCTCATACACGCGGTGGCGTGATGTGGTGCTCCTCACGCTGAGGCGTTTCCTCCTCAATGACCACGTCCTCTAGGATAGCTCTTCGGTGGATGTCTCCTAGATCAGTATGGACAACTTGGTCCTGTCCTAGATCTTTGGCGCCTCTCTGAGGAGCTACAGGACATCGTCGGACAGTGCGGTGGCGGCACTGCTCGTTGGGCCTGGCTAGTCCTTGAGCAATGTTTTTTGGGAAACTGCGCGACTTGAGCCCTCCACATCAGTGTGCGGTTCCATAACACAATTCAGGGTGACCGCTCCGTCTCCGCCTACTGTCGGGAGATGAAGGGCATGGCGGATGCTCTACGTGACCTCGGCAAGCCAGCCACTGACAACACTCTCGTCCTTTGGGTCCTTCAGGGCCTAAATGAGTGCTATTGTCACCTACGGATGTGTCTTCTCCGTCTGGAGCCACCCCTACCTTTGAGAAGGTATGGTCTGATCTCGAGCTTGAGGAGATCACTGCAGGAGGCTCTAGAGGCTCCGAGTCTGCCACAGCCTTTTACGGCTCTAGGCATTCTTCTCGTCCACCCTCGCCAGCTACGGGTGGACCACTGTCATGACCACCTTCCACCCAGGCATTCTTGCTAGCACTGGGGGTGGAAATCGTCGCCGCTGAGGTAAACACGGTGGCCGTGATGGAAGTAGAAGTGCAGGCGGCACTCCTACTTCCAAAACTCCGGCTACTGGTGTTAGTGGTGGTACTGGCTGGGGGGTGCACCCTGGCCCACACCCAACAACCTGTGGACTGACCAGATCTATATGTGGCCTGGGCCATCTCCGGGTTCTCAGCTTCCACGACCACCACGTCTCCAGCCGGCGTTCGTAGCCCACCCTGGCTATAGTGGACCAGCCTACAATGCTAGTGGGCCACCGAGTCAGGCTTACGGTGGGCCTGGCTATCCTTCTGGCGGACAGACGGCCTCGACCTACGGAGGCACCGACTACCCTGTTGGGTACTCGGAGCTGTCGGAACCACACCAAGAGCCACCCTCGACGTGGGATCGCTAGTCGCTGGCCTCCTCCTTCAGCACCATGCACCTTACTCCACCAGGTGCTGACTGGATAGAGGACTCCGGAACGTCATATCATACCACTCCTAATGCTGGTATACTCTCTTCCACCCATCCTCCCAATCCCTCTTTTCCTTCATCTATCGTTGTTGGGAACGGGTCCGTTCTTCTGGTCACTTTAGTAGGTGATTCTAGATTCCCGCATTCCTTCCAGCTGAAAAACATTCTTGTCATTTCGGATATCATTCAGTATTTTCTTTCTGTCCGTCGTTATACCACTAACAACAATGTTTCCATTGAGTTTGATCCGTTTGGTTTGTCTATGAAGGACCTTTCTACCCGACGACTTCTTTTTTGATGTGATAGCTCGAGGCCCCTCTACATGCTTCAACTTCCTATTTCCGCTGCATCACCACCTTTTGCTTGACTACGACATCTTCGTACACCATTTGGCATTGTCGGCTTGGCCACTTTGGTGCAGATGCTATGTCGAAGTTGTCGAGTAGTTATGTTATTTTGTGTTCGAGGGGCACACATGACTCTTTATGTCATGCTTGTCAGCTTGTTCACCATGTTTGGCTTCATTTTCCCACTTTTGTTACCCTTTCTCATTTCTTCGTTTGGATATCCACTCAGTTTGGGCGCACCATCCGAGCTGTCCAGTGCGTTAACGGACGTGAGTTCGATAACTCGGCGTTTCGTAACTTTCTCTCGGCACATGGGGTACAGCTTCACATGTCTTGTTCATATACCTCTCATTAGAACGGCAAGGCGGAGCACATGATTCATACCACCAATGACGTCATGCACTCCCTGATGTTCCAGGTGTCTGTCCCAGCCCGATACTAGGTGGAGGCTTTCCAAACCGCCACACTTCTGATTAATCGCCTTCCTACCAAGGCGATTCGTGCCTCCACCCCCTATTTTACTTTATATGGCACTGATCCTCTTTACGACCACCTTCGGGTTTTTGAGTGCGCTTGCTACCCTAATCTTTCTACCAATGCCCCACATAAGCTTGCGCCCCGCTCGACACGGTGTGTTTTCCTCGGGTATTCCCTTGATCATAAAGGTTACCAGTGCTTAGACCTCACCACTCACCGCCTTTTGATCTCTCGACACGTCATCTTTGATGAGTCCTCCTTTCCCTTCTCCACCACCTCTTCCAGTTCCACCACAGAGCTGGATTCTATTTTTCCCAATAACCCCAAGGTTGGTCCCCGACTTCCTTGGCCTCTTTCTTCTGTAGGAGCGGCACGCGCTACGCCTCAGGTGCCCCCGACGTCACCTGCTGCGCCATGTGCAGCATCGACGCCTCCAGCGTCACCTTCTACACCTCGGGTGGTCCTGATGTCACTAACTGCACCACGCGTGGCATCGGCATCACCGGCTGCACCTCAGGTGGCCCCTACGACACCAGTTGTGCCACGCGCAGCCTCGGCATCCCCGACGTCACCTGCAGTGAGTCTGACGATGTCACCAGCTGACCAGGCACGGCACCGACTAGGTCCTCGACTTCTCACTTCGCCGACCCCGCACTTGTCTACCAGCGATGAGCGCAGGATGGTTCCCCAGCTCCAGCTGCGCCACGCGCGGCACCGGAGCCCTCCACGCCAGCCGCCACACCACATGTGGCCTTGAGATCCACTCTCGTCTATCAACGAAGGGAACGGGTTGTGCACCGGCTCCCGCTCGCTCCGAGCACCCAGTGTACAATCCTCCTCTGCTCCACAGGGATCCTAGTCACGTCCACCCAATGGTGACTCGGCGTGCGTCCGGGATTCTCCGGCCAGTTGAGCACTTCTCCGGAGATGTATTCTCATCGACGACGTCTCCACCGACTAACTCTTCTTCGATCTCGCACATACCGACTTCTGTCCGTAGCGCCCTCGCCAGCCCTCACTGGCGTCACTATGGAGGAAGAGTATGAGGCCTTGTTTGCCATTCGTACCTGGGACCTGGTTCCCCGCCCCGGTCGTGGCAATGTTGTCATGGGCAAGTGGGTATTCACACATAAGAAGAAGGCGGACAGTACCTTGGACAGGTACAAGGCTCGGTGGGTACTTCGGGGCTTCACTCAGCGCCCTGGAGTCGACTACGACGAGACCTTCAGCCCCGTGGTGAAGTCTGCGATGGTTCGTACCGTTCTGTCGCTGGCTCTCTCACGTTCTTGGCCCGTCCACCAGTTGGACGTCAAGAATGCCTTCCTCCACGGTACACTGACCGTTCTTAGGAGCGACTTTAGCTCTTGCTTAGAGAGATACTAAAAGAAGCTCAGCCTATTCTACAATGTCTCAATTGGGTTATATGATGTTAGCTCTAGGTATAGGTTCTTATCAAGCAGCTTTATTCCATTTGATCACTCATGCTTATTCGAAAGCTTTATTGTTCTTGGGATCCGGATCCGTTATTCATTCAATGGAACCTCTTATTGGATATTCACCACATAAAAGTCAGAATATGGTTCTTATGGGTGGCTTAAAAAATATGTTCCTATTACAAGAACAACTTCTTTATTGGGTACACTTTCTCTTTTTGGTATTCCACCTCTTGCTTGCTTCTGGTCCAAAGATGAAATTCTTAGTAATAGTTGGTTGTATTCACCTTTTTTTGGAATAATAGCTTCTTTTACTGCAGGATTAACTGCATTTTATATGTTTCAAATATATTTACTTACTTTTGATGGGTCTTTGCATGTTCATTTTCAAAATTAGTGTACTGCAGTTAGCCGGCAGGATTTGTTGACTCAGCTCATCGAGACATGGTCTATAAGCTGAACAAATCTCTGTACGGTCTGAAGCAGGCACCGAGAGCCTGGTATAGACAGTTCGCCTCCTTCTTGGTCTCACAGGGCTTCGTCGAAGCCAAGTCAGACACTTCAGTGTTTGTCTATCGACATAGCAGTGACACTGCTTATCTTCTATTGTACGTCGATGACATTGTACTAACAGCGTCCAGTCCATCTCTTCTTTGGCGTACTATCTCTGCTTTACAGCAGGAGTTCGCTATGAAGGACTTGGGCCGGCTCCACCACTTCCTGGGTATTGCGGTCGAGGACCGACCAGGTGGTTTGTTCCTTCACCAGTGACAATACTGTCTGGATATCCTCCATAGAGCGGGCATGGCTGAGTCCAAGCCGTGCTCCACTCTAGTGGATACCTAGGCGAAGCTCTCCGCTACCGACGGGACACCCTTCACTGACCCTACTACTTACAGGAGTCTTGCAGGTGATCTTCAGTACCTCACTTTTACCAGGCCGGATATCTCCTATGCGGTTCAGCGGGTGTGCCTCCACATGCATGAACCAAGGGAGCCACACCTCACCGCTGTGAAGCGGATTCTTTGATACCTGCGTGGCACCATCGACTACGGCCTCCTCCTTCGACGTGACGCGGCCTCCGAGCTGTTCGTGTACACTGGTGCTGACTAGGCAGCTACCTGGACACTCGCCGGTCTACCTCTGGCTATGCCATCTTCCTGGGTGGTAATCTCGTCTTCTGGTCTTCGAAGCAACAGCACGTGGTGTCGCGTTCGAGTGTTGAGGCGGAGTATCGCGTCGTGGCTAACGGCATGGTTGAGGCTTCCTGGCTTCAGCAGCTGATTCAGGAGCTCCACACTCCCGTCGCCAGGAGCACTCTGATCTACTGCGACAACATCGGCGCCGTGTACCTCTCCACCAACCCAACCCAGCATCAGCGCATGAAAAATGAGGAACTTCAAAGTTATTACTGTTTCATACATACAAATAGACAAAAATCTGACAGATCGCTTTATAAAGGGACTATCACGGAATGTGATAGAAAGTGCATCGAGAGAGATGGGTTTGAGACCCATGACCGTGACACCATAGCGGTAAGCCAACCTATGTGATCGGAGATCCCCGGAAGTAGGATATGGGAAAAACAAGCTAGTGGTTCAGGAGAATATTTCAATGAGACCCTCTCTATGTGAGGATGCATAACTATACTCTCAAACTGTAAGGCAGGTTGACAATTTGCCTTATTGTGTTTTTGTTGGCTATGTGTATCAAATATGTTGTCCAACAATCTTGAAAGAAACACACCTATATGAGCTCCGACTGTCTAATATCGCAGTCTGTGAGATTTGAGTGATCTCTAGAAAGCTCATGAAGAGATCAGGGAGTACGACGCATATGCTCTACTCGCGGGATATACTACTGGTAGTCAAGTACTAGTAAGGTCTTTATATGAAATCGGTTCACACAAAACTTGCAATTCAAGGCTTAGTCCGTTGTTCAAGTTGTGAACGGACTTAACTTAATGATTTAGCCAGAAGTTCAACTTAACAGTCTATGCTGAAACACTAGTATATCAAACAAGGAACAAGAATGAACTCTCTTCTTGGGCCTTTGAGATCTGGTAGGGGATTGTTGGAATTTTGGCCCAAGACCCATGGAGGAAATAATAATAATAATTCCAAATAAAATCGCAAAGGCCCATTAGTGCAAGAGAGGGTGATGCTAGTGGTTTAGTACCACATGGAAAGTTTGAGGGAAGCAACTCCTACATAAAGGGAGGTTGTTCTTTCACTCCCTAAGTGAGAGATAAGAAGAGAGGAGAGGGGTGGCCTCCTCCTCACTCGCCACGCACACGCACACGTGTGTGTGTTCATGTGAATTCAACCCGAACCCAACTTTTATTTTTGCTGCAGAAAAATTTGGTTGGGCTTTGTGGGCTTTTGGGCTTCTAAATTGGGCTGAGTCAGTTAGAGACGGACGCGTCAACAACAGAGTCGGTTCCCGTTGCAGATAAACCGAACCTGATCCGCAACCGAATCTATCGGTTCATGTTGTAGATAAACTGGATCCGCAACCAAATCTATCTCCACCAAGGACTCTGTAAATTGCAGCGTGCGCGGCAGAGGAGGGCAACCGAGACAGATTGTTCCCGCGTTCCAGTTTCTTGTGCCGCCATCATAGTCTACTCCATACCGAGCGCTGGCGTGCACCGGCGATCGGGAGAGCAGGTCTCCAGAACTGCTCACCCTTGCGATCCTGCATTGGGAGAGGACGATAAAAGTTTTTGAGAAGCGCTCCGTGCGACTGCTCGCTTTCTTTATCATGGGTCGCCTACCACTGAGATTTGGTGCTGCTGCCCAGTGTCGCCACCAGCGTCTGCACCGATCGACCGTCGTCAGATGTGTGTCTACAGCGGTTCCTCCAGCTTCGGAATGGTATGCCTAATCTGATGTTTCGTTTGCTGGTATTTCTCGCTGTTCGAATTCGTGTTTTTCTGAAATTATTCAGTAAATTGCCTTTTTCGTCTAACAATCATAACCATCACACCATATTCCTACATCAAAGCGAACCAGAGAGCGAAGAACTCACTTGCATTGCTGATCATCTGCGTTGCTGTAATTATTCGGGGCACGGGGTCGAGCGATGCCTCGATCCCTTTTGCCAGCGAGATGATGAGCGGTGGGCTGATCCCCTCCTTCCAGTACCTTCCGATCTCCTCGAATACCTCCCTTGTCTCGGTGGATGGTGTCAGATTCCTGGGCCGATCACAAAAGGGGAAGAAATCGCGATCAGGAGACAATCACCTATCAACACCAGGAACAGCACCAGATGGTTGGATGAGACTGAATTTCTCGCTGGAACTTCCTCTCCTTAATCACTCCATATGGTGGCGGTACGAAATGGGGAATCAGAGGTTTGGGAGAGAAGAGGATAGGAGAGGAAGAACCGGGAAGGAAGAAGAGAGAACAAATTCTGTTATAAAGATGAATGCTCTATTTATATGATGCGGTAGCGAGCCGTGGTCCGACTCCTTGCTTCGCTCCCTTTGAACTAGAGTCATTCGATCTCCCTCTTCAATGCAGCAACTGATCCGAGCTGTCCAGCCCCTTGGTTCCCTCCAACTCTTTGAATCAAATTGCTCCCGCTGGCGCCTCTTCTCGCTGGGGTTCATCAGGCGAAGGCAGAGTGGTGACACTTCCCCCGCTGAAGAAACAGGCTGATCCCAGACTGTTGCCACGGAAAATCTTTCTTTCAACACATGATAATCCTCCCAGGCGGTCCAATATGTGAGCAGGAACAATATTGGAAATATCAAACGTGGAAATGTTGTCAGAGATGAAAACACCGGAGTATGGTTAGGAGTGAATGCCATTAGTTGGAAAACATGGAAAACAGGATGAATAAGGCTGGTATCAGGTAACTCAAGTGTAAGCAGCAGATCCAATCTTCTCCACAACTGCAAATGGACCAAAATATTTAAAGGCCAATTTGAAAAAAATCCTGCTGACAACTGAGTTTTGAACATATGGTTGCAATTTCAGCAGAACTTGTTCACCAATCTATAACTGACGTTCAGTCCTGAGTCTTCATCTTTATTCTGAGCCCTATGCAGCCGCTCCTTCAGTAATACAGAGAAAGCCTGTCCCTCTTTAAGCATTTCTGAAACTTCAGGCATATCAGATTTTGCCAATAAAGGAAAGAGTCCCAGAGACGGTCCTGATCCATACAGGACTTTAAAAGGTGAATATTGGAGAGAAGTATGGTAAGATGTATTATACCACAGTTCAGCAAGAGGAATCCATTTTACCCATTTTCTTGGTGTCAACTGGACAGAACATCTTAAAAATGTTTCAATACATTGATTAACTCTTTCAGTCTGCCCATCGTTTGTGGATGGTAAGCAGAGCTCAACTGGACCGGTATCCAATAACTTGAATAGTTCAGACCAAAAAGAGCTTGTAAAGATTCTATCCCGGTAACTATTGTCTTAGGTACACCACGCAGTTTGACAATGTTATCAAGAAACCTTTGAGATATAGTGGGTGCAGAGAAGGGGTGCTTTACCAGGATAAAATGAGCATACTTTGTTAACTGATCCACCACCACGAGAATAACAGTGAAGCCTTGTGAATTTGGAAGGCGATCAATAAAATCCATTGCTATATCTAACCACGAGTTCTGTGGTATTGGCAAAGGGCTGAGAAAGACCAGGATATTTACACAGCTCATGTTTAGCTTTTTGACACATGAATCACCGTTTAACAAAAGATTACATCCCTTGTTTCAAGCCTTTCCAAGCAAATAGCTTATTGATTCTGTTGTAGCTGGCCTGAGTTCCAGAATGAACCCCTATGGCATAAGAGTGAAATGCTGATATTAATTTGGTTTGCAGAGCAGAATTGTTGCCCACCCAAATATTTTTCTTATCCCGAATAACACCATCGGTCAAAGAAAAACCAGCTTCATTAGGAGAGGCTACAACCAGTTGTATTAGAGGAGAAGAACTGAATGAATAATCCTGAGGGTTGTGAGACGCCCATGGCCCGGGAATCGCAGTGGGTGGTGCCGTGCGATGCGGCACCCAACAGCATGCACGAAAAGACGATAAGAACATAACGGAACCATTTTGTTACTCAATATAATTTCTTTTACAACATAACATACACACGCAGCGGAAATTTAAATTTGCTGGACAAACTACTTACTCTCGACCCTAACTACGCCGAAGAGAAGTCGTTCAGCCCATGAACGCTTCCTACTAGCTTCACCAAAGAAAGGCAGCGGCTAGGTTTCCAATGAGTTGAACGAACCGTGAGGTTCGTCATCTCACCGAACAACCCTCTTCATAGCAGGCATCCTGCTACCTGCAAAAACAACTCAGAAGCAACCGTGAGCACTAAGGCTCAACAAGACTTACCCGTCACTCCTAAACATGCAACTCTACATGCAGGGGTAGTAAGACAGTAGGCATAGGAATTTGCAAAATGCAGCTTGTCTAAACTTGATCCTTATATTCATATTCTTTTAGCCTTCATTTTAGTGGTCCTCACGCCTCACAACATCGGAAGTCCACAATCAAACAAGAAACGCTTATCCCGATGTTGCTAGCCTAAGGTGGAAATGAAATTTAGTTGGCTCTATATCTACTTCAGTCAAGGTTCCAATACAGAGATTAATCCACAAACGGCAAGTTAAGAGACTTAGTTCATCTTCTTACTAAGTCACGGCGCAGTGGGCAAGTATGCTCAATCCTCTTCCGCGAGCGACGGTGATTCGAATCAATAACAACCCGGAATACACGACACATACACCCGCCTCGAAAGACTCTCTCAAGAGCTCTTTCTTACGTTGTATGCAGCAACCTTTCACACGACACCCCGACATAGAAAAACGCTTCGCGTCGAGCAGGATGGTCCTCTACGCGGACACGTCGAAGTTGCCCGCTAAAGGATTTACACCTCCCGCCTTCTCAACGCCATTCCCACGCGAAGGATGAGTTTCTATATCACGGTCCATCGTGTTACATCGGTTTCATGGGTCCCATACCCCACTATATATCCGGTACAGCTCAATCTTGTCCAGCAGGGCCGCATACATACGGTCCTTAACCGACACGGACGGGGCTACAACCAACCTCCACATTTGCCTTACCATCCCGGTCCAGGCCAAATGTGGTCTCAAGCATTGTCACACCCATCGCAGGTCGAGACCAACCTTGAGCGCTCCATCCTACAGGAACATCCCCGTCCCCATCTCATATTCATGAGGGTGCTCTTATCATTTATCTCTCGCGAGTAACTCCATTACTCGAACTTTCTCGCGAGTAGCTTTTTACTACTCGACTTCTACCGAGCTAGCTACAACATTAGCCTAGCATCTACAACGAGGCAAAGCCTACACTAAACCTTCTAATCAGGGATGTAATAGTCATGCAAGTGGGTTTCAATCATCCTAGACATAATGCACATTATCAAGTCTAATCAACATGAGGTGAAGTAAAGCAAAATTTAAAACGGTAACGATATGCAAACCGGGGCTTGCCTTGCTCAACGGTTTTGTTAGAAGCTAGGAGTTAGTCTCCCTCCGGAGAATCCGCCAAACTCGTCCCGAGATGGAGATCCTCGCTGTAGAGTCGAGTCCTCGTCGAACGTCGACGTCACGTGAGCTATTAAGATGATGTATGCACATGTATTCACAAGCAATTTAGAAAATGATTCAAAACTGTTGTTGTACAAGTTAACTCACGCATAAGAGAGATAAACAACAGCAAGGTTTCTGTTGTTGGATCTACAACCTTAGAGATGATGAAAGCTAGGGTGAAAAGAGATACTAATAATCACCATGTGATTAAGTCCATTATATGAACACTTAAACCTAAAAGATGGTAGCTCAAGTTCCAGAGGTCCAATGAAGCTGAGAATTTAACCACAGCCTCTATGGAAGATATTTAGGCAGTGTGCAAAGATTGAGCTCATGAAATGGCTCAAGGTGATCACAATAATTCCTTATGTGATTTTCACTAATCTGCCTTTACCCCCTAGATATTAAGCATTCCTATGCTGCAAAGTAGACTTTTTGTGAAGTACAAAATGTCCTGAGTCCATAGGAATTGGTTTTACCATTTTTGGAGTTTCCTACATGGAGATAGGGATTTTACAAGGATTGGGGAAAAGCTGAAATTGTCTCTGTTTATTTTCCTATTTTTCAGAGACATAAGGAATGAACACATTATTTGACCAAGCAAATTAGGTCCAATGCCTCTGAAATTTTTACTGGAGTTCAAGGAATTTTGTAAGAATGTCCTGTCAAAATTTGGGAATTTTCCAATAACCAGAACTCCTGTAAAAATTCGTACAAGGTTTTATTTAAATGAATTAATGAGCCAAATCCAGGGATGTTCATAAACATTGGCCTGCACCCCTGGATAGTACTCTTTGAGAGGAATCCAACAAAATTTGTTTCACAATTTTTGGACACTCCTACACAAAGTTATGGCTCTCCAAAGTTTGAACTAGAGTGGAAAAATCTGGAAAATGTTTAAATGCTGACAGTGGGTCCCACCTGTCATCCCTAACCTCCAGCCACGCGCCAAAACAGAGCAGTGGCGGCTGCCTCCGGTGAGGTCACCGGAAATGAGCTTCCCGGCCACCTCCGGACCCCCTGCTGGCCGCCCCCCCATTTTCCACCCTGCTGAACTCATTGGTGAGGTCCCCGGCGGCTGAAACTCGCCGGAAAATAGGGCGCACCGGCCACAGCAAACCCTAGAGCTCCGGCGAGGTCTTGCACGGTGAATTCTCCACCAAATGGTCGGTTCTTGGGCTCTACAGCACCAGGGGATCATGTAGAAGACCGGCATGAGGTCTAAACCAGCTGGAGATGGCTCTAAACCTATCGGCACCGTGCACCCGATAGGGTCCAGCGGCATACCCTCTAAAAGAGCTCGGATTGCTCACTCTACACTCAATTTCTTGGTCTAAAATCGATGGAGGAGGTGTGCTAGGCAGTTAACAACCTGTGTATGAAGTTTGAGACTCAACAAACATGAATTGAGGACGAATTTTACAATTCTTTACCTCAAGGTCCGTTTCTGCCGCCCGGGAGAAAAACTTGAAATTCTCCCTCTGTGATCAATGGCTGGGGCTGATCTTTGGAGGTGAGAAACTAGACTTGTTGGTGCACAGATGGGGTGGCTTTCTTGGGTGTGATCCCTTCTGGTTTGGGCTGTCCACGGCGTCCAGTTTCGGTCCTCCGACGTGCAACACGGGAGCAGCAGAAAGTCTTCTGTTTCTAAGCGCCAGCAAACATGGAACAGCGGGGGAAGGGTGCTAGCCGGCCAGAGCACTCATGGGCCAAGGTCTTTGCTGTGGGAAGCTGGGGCAACGATGGCTTGGTTTGCTCTGTCGATCAGAGAAAGCAGAGAGCGGCTGGTTCTGTCTGCTCGGGAGAAAAGCCCACGGGAGCAGAACACTGAGACTGAGATCGAGCTAGGAGAGGCAAATTAGCCTTGTGGCACTCGCTGGGGATCAGGATGAGGGGAAGTCGAGCAAGCAGGAGCTGGCTTAGTCCACGGGAGGTGGCGCGAGTGCGCTGCCCGCGTGATACAGAGAAGACTTCGGGTTGAAGTCTACTGACATGTGGGCCCCATGTTCCCCCTCTTATCCTCCGGTTCCGGATAAAATAGCAAACGAGCTCTAAATTTGATCAAATTTGGAGGATAGGTCAAAAGAATTATGAGGAACTCGAATCTGAAATCAGATTTTGAAATTGAGTATGTTTGGTTCAAAATTCAAATTTAAGTTTGAATTTGAATGTGCCCTCATTTAATCCTCGGAATAAATAGTATATGAAACCTAAAATTCTCCAAACTTGAAATTTAGGCTCTTGAATACATGAGAAATGCATCTATGCTCTCACATATAGGCCTTTGTACAATCTGAATAAGAATCCTTTCAAAAGAATTCAAATTGCATTTAAATTTCCTCCACTCTACTCATAGAGAAGGTGCATATGAGTTAGAGTTTTTAGGAGTGTAATTATTTCCCCTAGGTTAACATGTGTTGAGCATGGGCTAGAGAAAATTTTTAACTCCCTCACATGTCCATATGTGTGTTCCTCATTTCACGTGACACAATTATAGTCTTTTGTTGCCTTAACTTTGTTTTATGAGCTGACATCAACTTTACAAAAGTTAGGGCTGTTACATTCCTCCCCCCTTAAAAGAATCTCGTCCCGAGATTACAAAAAGAGAGAAGAAGGGAGAATGACTACTGGACATATGGTACAAACAAGTCGGGAAAATTTAAACGGAGAAAATCCTCGCTTTCCCACGTGGCTTCATCAGCGGTGTGGTTGCTCCACAAGACTTTGTAAAATCGCAATGTCCGATTTCTTGTGGCGCGAGTCTTCTCGTCAATAATCTGTATCGGATACTCCGAATAAGTGAGATCCGGTTGAAGATCCTCAATGTTCTCCATATGAACTGCGGTTGGGTACTTAAGACATTTCCGCAGCTGAGAGACGTGGAAAACATTGTGAATACCCGAAAGTGACGCCGGTAGCTCCAGACGATAGGCCACGGGTCCGCATATCTCAGCGACAGCAAACGGCCCGATGAATCGCGGAGCAAGCTTTCCCTTTACTCCAAACCGATGAACCCCTTTCATCGGAGAGACACGAAGATAAACGTGGTCCCCGATGTCAAAGTGAAGAGGTCGACGTCTTTTGTCTGCATAACTCTTCTGCCGAGATTGAGCAGCCTTTAAATTGGCTTGGATCACTCGCACTCGTTCCTCGGCTTCATTCACAAGATCAATCCCGTAGACCACTCTCTCGCCGGACTCACACCAATTCAGTGGTGTGCGGCACTTCCGGCCATAAAGAGCTTCGTACGGGGCCATCTTGATGCTGGATTGATAACCGTTATTATATGAGAATTCTGCTAACGGTAGATGGTCATCCCAATTCTTCCCATGATTGATGACACATGCCCGTAGCATATCCTCCAGAATCTGATTGACTCTCTCCGTTTGACCATCTGTTTGCGGATGATACGCTGAACTCCGAATTAATTTGGTTCCCAAGGAAGCATGCAGTTGCTCCCAAAATCTGGATACGAACAACGCACCTCGGTCAGACACGATGGTGCGGGGAACCCCGTGTAAACACACGATTCTTGAGATGAACAGCTCCGCATACTTCTTTGCCACATATTTTGTATGGACTGGAATAAAATGTGCTGTCTTGGTCAAACGATCGACGATTACCCAAATAGAATCATGCTTGTTGCTGGTCATGGGTAAACCGACGATGAAGTCCATACTTATGTCTTCCCACTTCCATGCTAGAACCTTCAGCGGTTGAAGTGGTCCGGCTTTCCTCATATGGTCGGCTTTAACCCGCCGACACGTATCACACTCGGATACGTACTTCGCAATCTCTCTTTTCATCCGTGTCCACCAGAACTTAGATTTCAAGTCCTGGTACATCTTATTGCTTTCCGGATGAATGGAGTACTTGGATAAATGTGCTTCATCCAGTATCTTCCTCCGCAATTTCATATTCCGGGGTACAACTATGCGGTTGTTAAACCATAGAGTACCCTCTTCATCCTTGCGGAACATCTTCAATTCACCGCTGTCCACTCTCCTCCGGATATGAGACATACCTCTGTCTCTCTTCTGAGCCTCTACAATCTCATCTCGGATTGTAGGAATAAGAGCGAGGTTGAACAGCGACCCATAGGGAACTAAGCGCAGGCTTGGTTCTCCTTCTTCATGTGCAGCCATGGCTAAATGGTGAACGTGGGCTTTCCGACTAAGTGCGTCGGCAACCACATTCGCTTTGCCTGGATGGTAATGAATTTCAAGTTCATAGTCCTTGATCAATTCGAGCCATCTTCGCTGCCTCATATTCAGTTCCTTCTGTGTGAAGATGTACTTCAAGCTTTTGTGGTCAGTGTAGAGATGTACTAGATTGCCTAGTAGATAATGTCTCCACATTTTCAATGCTAAGACCACTGCAGCTAGTTCAAGGTCGTGCGTCGGGTAATTCTGCTCATGACCCCTGAGTTGTCGGGATCCATACGCGACCACACGTCCTTCTTGCATCAACACACAACCCAAACCGATGCCGGATGCATCACAATAGACATCAAAAGGCTTCGTGGTGTCCGGCTGGGCCAAAACTGGAGCTGTAGTGAGATACTTCACTAAAGTTTGAAAAGCTTGTTCGCATGAATTGCTCCAATCATACTTGGTGCTTTTCTTCAACAGCTCCGTCATAGGTTTAGCGACTTTGGAGAAGTTTGGAATGAATCTCCGGTAATAGCCCGCTAAACCTAGGAAACTCCTCACTTCATGAACAGATGTTGGAGATTTCCAATTCAGCACTTGCTCGATTTTACTTGGGTCCACAGCGATGCCTTCTGCTGAAATAATATGCCCAAGAAACGGCACTTTGCTGATCCAAAACTCACATTTACTGAACTTTGCATATAGCTGGTGATCCCTCAAGCGTTGGAGTACAATACGCAAATGTTCAGCATGTTCTTCTTCTGACTTTGAATAGACCAAAATATCGTCGATGAAAACCACGACGAACTTGTCTAACTCCGGCATGAACACAGAGTTCATGAGATACATAAAATGAGCTGGAGCATTGGTCAATCCAAAGGACATGACAAGATATTCATAAAGACCATATCTTGTTGAGAACGCCGTCTTAGGTACATCTTCTGCCCGGATCTTTATCTGGTGATACCCGGACCGAAGATCCATCTTGGAAAATACCTTAGCACCCACTAGTTGATCGAACAAAATGTCAATGCGTGGTAGTGGATACTTATTCTTGATAGTGACAGCATTCAGTGGACGATAATCCACGCATAGTCTCAAAGTCTCGTCCTTCTTCTTCACGAAGAGTGTGGAACAGCCCCAAGGTGATGAACTTGGGCGTATAAAACCTTTGTCCATGAGGTCATTAAGCTGCTCCTTCAATTCTGCTAGCTCCTTCGGTGCCATTTTATATGGTCGCCGAGAAATAGGTGTTGTTCCCGGTGCTAGTTCAATCTTGAACTCTACATCACGTTCGGGCGGCATGCCCGGCAAGTCTTCGGGAAACACATCTGGATATTCACATACCACTGGAATATCCTCAAGTTTAGGAGCTTCAATCTGATGCACTGCTGCAACTCGTTGTGATGGATCCACAAGATTTAATGTGTTGCAACCGTGTATTGGGGAATTCAGTTGGACAGTCCGAGAGCTGATGTCAAAGATAGCCCCATAATGTGTCAACCATGACATCCCCAAGATAATATCAATCCTTTGGCCTTTGAGTATGATAAGGCTCGCAGGATAGATGTTTCCACCCAAACATAAAGGTACCCGTGAGACCATCTCATCTGTTGATATCTTGCCTCCGGGTGAGCTGATATGAAACGGATGCTTAATGGTGCTAAATGGAAGATTATTCTTCAGCACATAGTCTCTGCTAATAAAATTGTGGGTGGCTCCGGAATCAAACAAAATGAAAGTGGGCTGTTCATGTAAAGTGAACATGCCCGCCAAAACTGGTTCACCTTTTGCAATGTCCTCAATAGCAGTGTAATTAACCCTGCCAGCTTTTGAACGATTCTTCTGTGAAGGTTCACGGTGCTGATCTGAGCATTGAGGAGATGACACATGAGTGTGGCTCTGCTCAGCTCCACGACGGTTTCGTGCTGCAGAAATCCTCAGCTCTCTACTAACACGAGGTGGAGATAATTCGTGCGTAGCTGGTTGCGGTAGGGTTGCACGAATAATTTCTGACCGCTGCTGTTGAGGTGGAGGCTTATAAGTGATCAATTCCAGCCGTGGTTGTGAGAGTTGCACCACTGGCTGAGTTTGTTGCCTAACTGGCGAGTAATACCGCACTCGATAGTTCGGACGAACCTCGATATCACTATCCGGCGGTATACTTCTTTTCAGTTCCGCTTCACAACGAAGATGCATGTCTTCCTTAATGATAGCGGCATTTACCAACTCATTGTAAATACCGTTATTGAACAAGGTCACTTGTTCCTTAAGTTCGACATTCAAACCTCGGAAGAAATAGTCGCACTTCAACGCTTCCGAGTCAACCATATGAGTTGAGTATTGCATCAAGTCTTCAAACTCCTTGAAGTACTCGTACGCACTCCTTTCTCCTTGCTTTAGCTCCAGAAAGTCTTGATACTTTGTTCGAAGAATTCCTGAACAAATGTGACGTGCCCGGAAAACAGTCCGGAATTCATCCCACGTCACTCGATGACCTTCAGGAAGAGTAGCGATGTACTCTGCCCACCAAGCTCCAGCGGCTCCGTGGAGTTGTTGAGCGGCAAATAAAGTCTTATGGTACTCATCGCATTCAAGCGTATCGAACTTGGCTTCAATACATTGGAGCCAATGAGCCGACTCCAACGGTTCTTTCGCTTCCGAGAAAACCGGTGGTTGTCTTGCTAGAAAATCCAGATAAGTGCTTGGCGGAGGATTTTGCTGTAGTGTCTCCTGTCGTATGCTTTGTCGCACCAACAGTCCCAGAGACTCAGCCATCTTTGCCAAGATTTCTGCCAATCC
Source organism: Neostapfia colusana (assembly GCA_030760725.1). Lineage (NCBI taxonomy): Eukaryota > Viridiplantae > Streptophyta > Magnoliopsida > Poales > Poaceae > Neostapfia > Neostapfia colusana. The sequence continues at coordinate 69,126,968 of JASWHV010000015.1, forward strand.
GGTTGATGATGTTGGCACTTCTTGTCGTGGCGAATTACTTTCGCCGTGACTCGACTCACCAACCTCACTCCTGGAACGAGCATGATCCATGCTGCAAGAGTGAGCAATTTACGGTTAAAATTCAAAGTTTAAACTCAACTTGAATTGAAAACATAACCGTAAAAGCATCACATCAATATTGCAGCATTACACAAGCTAACTAGGGTTCGACAATACTGAAATCTATCAAATGTGAGCAAGTTTGTCGAAACCCTTAATTCCAACAGTAGGACAAACTGAAAAATAACTCAAGAATATGTTATGGAGCTTAGAGAAGTGTAAAACATCCCTGTCCACAACAAGTCCCAAGCTAAATGGCAATAAGCACTACTCTATTCAGAATGACCAATTGGTCTTAACCCCAGAATTTGAATATGAAAATGGCAATTTCATGTCTCAAGTTGAATATTAAAGTTGTAGTTAACTTCAATATATTTCCAACGAGTATTCATTTGCCTTCATATAAGTTCTGGATCAAAAGTTGTGATATTTCAATGTCGACAGAAATCTGGAACAATTTTGACAGCACCTCCTTTGAATATGGCTGTTTTGTCCGCAAGATTTCATCCCTTTAAACTCCAAATCTGGAGAAACATTGAAGTACAAAGTCATAGAATATATCACAAGATTTCCAACGGTGGATTACTTGACCTTTAGAAATTTTTTTTTTTGAAAGTTATGGTCGAAATACAGAAATTTCCAGAGAGCAATTTGTGACTGCCCTGTTTTTGGGCAGTTCACACTCCTCTGAGAATTTCATCCATTTGGAGGGTGATTCTGACCTGGAGTTCTACTGAAGAGTTGTAGACGACTTCAATAGCTTTCCAGAAATGCATCACTCACCTCCATTGGTTCAACCAAACAAAAGTTATGTCCTGTTCAATATCAACAAATTTCTGCCGAAAACAGGGGAGGTTTCTCCTAAGTTTTGTGAATAATTCTATACTCCCAATTGACTCTTAGTTCATTGTAGGAGTTCATCACCCCCTAATAGAATCCTAGACTCCAAATTTACTCTTTTTCTTTTCAAACCTTCATTTTCATGCAGTTCAAAACACATCACGGTACTACGTTGCCTCACCAAATTAAAATCCTAACCGGCTTTATACCGGCTTATACGTCTCAAGTGGTGGCACTAAAACGATCACTCACAAACGTTTTCTACACGACATGTTCTAACGTGGTTAAGGTACCTGCAGAAAATCACTCAATAATGATGCACACATTGGTTTATCATTTCAGGCAGGTCCATATCATAGTAAAAACATACGCCCCGTATCATTGCCATACGGGCCGTCCTTGAGTCAAGCCACGTCTCAAGGTACATGATCGGGTTATTCACCACCCGACGGGGGCTCCACACCTTTGCACTAAAGCACACCGGTGGAACAGCGCTTCCGTAAGCCTCATAGGACATGAAGAGTCCTAGAGAACATACTTCGTGTTACAAATCACACGATGGGGTCTCCTCCTCTTGCCCCTGGGTTTGCGCACTGGAGGCTAGTGCATTTCATATGTCTCTAAGACATGAAGAGTCTTAGAAAACATATTCACTTCCCGTCCATTGCTGAACAGGACATCCCACACTACTTTCCTCGTATGGGTGAGCTAACCGAAATTGATCCGCTTTCGGTGGCGTTCCTTACCATTCTTACCTCCACGTAGGTGCGTTGTTACTGAATTGAAATACTGAAGAGTAACACACTGTTAGCTTGCCACCTTAAGTAACTATGCTAATAATACTCCTTATGTGGGCATACTATACGTTCCTCACTCGTATACCCCTAAGTTTTCAAAAATATGCTCTTTTCATGCGTGCTATTCCCAATGCGGCTCTGATACCACGACTGTGAGACGCCCATGGCCCGGGAATCGCAGTGGGTGGTGCCGTGCGATGCGGCACCCAACAGCATGCACAAAAAGACGATAAGAACATAACGGAACCATTTTGTTACTCAAGATAATTTCTTTTACAACATAACGTACACACGCAGCGGAAATTTAAATTTGCTGGACAAACTACTCACTCTCGACCCTAACTACGCCGAAGAGAAGTCGTTCAGCCCATGAACGCTTCCTACTAGCTTCACCAAAGAAAGGCAGCGGCTAGGTTTCCGATGAGTTGAACGAACCGTGAGGTTCGTCATCTCACCGAACAACCCTCTTCATAGCAGGCATCCTGCTACCTGCAAAAACAACTCAGAAGAAACCGTGAGCACTAAGGCTCAACAAGACTTACCCGTCACTCCTAAACATGCAACTCTACATGCAGGGGTAGTAAGACAGTAGGCATAGGAATTTGCAAAATGCAGCTTGTCTAAACTTGATCCTTATATTCATATTCTTTTAGCCTTCATTTTAGTGGTCCTCACGCCTCACAACATCGGAAGTCCACAATCAAACAAGAAACGCTTATCCCGATGTTGCTAGCCTAAGGTGGAAATGAAATTTAGTTGGCTCTATATCTACTTCAGTCAAGGTTCCAATACAGAGATTAATCCACAAACAGCAAGTTAAGAGACTTAGTTCATCTTCTTACTAAGTCACGGCGCAGTGGGCAAGTATGCTCAATCCTCTTCCGCGAGCGACGGTGATTCGAATCAATAACAACCCGGAATACACGACACATACACCCGCCTCGAAAGACTCTCTCAAGAGCTCTTTCTTACGTTGTATGCAGCAACCTTTCACACGACACCCCGACATAGAAAAACGCTTCGCGTCGAGCAGGATGGTCCTCTACGCGGACACGTCGAAGTTGCCCGCTAAAGGATTTACACCTCCCGCCTTCTCAACGCCATTCCCACGCGAAGGATGAGTTTCTATATCACGGTCCATCGTGTTACATCGGTTTCATGGGTCCCATACCCCACTATATATCCGGTACAGCTCAATCTTGTCCAGCAGGGCCGCATACATACGGTCCTTAACCGACACGGACGGGGCTACAACCAACCTCCACATTTGCCTTACCATCCCGGTCCAGGCCAAATGTGGTCTCAAGCATTGTCACACCCATCGCAGGTCGAGACCAACCTTGAGCGCTCCATCCTACAGGAACATCCCCGTCCCCATCTCATATTCATGAGGGTGCTCTTATCATTTATCTCTCGCGAGTAACTCCATTACTCGAACTTTCTCGCGAGTAGCTTTTTACTACTCGACTTCTACCGAGCTAGCTACAACATTAGCCTAGCATCTACAACGAGACAAAGCCTACACTAAACCTTCTAATCAGGGATGTAATAGTCATGCAAGTGGGTTTCAATCATCCTAGACATAATGCACATTATCAAGTCTAATCAACATGAGGTGAAGTAAAGCAAAATTTAAAACGGTAACGATATGCAAACCGGGGCTTGCCTTGCTCAACGGTTTTGTTAGAAGCTAGGAGTTAGTCTCCCTCCGGAGAATCCGCCAAACTCGTCCCGAGATGGAGATCCTCGCTGTAGAGTCGAGTCCTCGTCGAACGTCGACGTCACGTGAGCTATTAAGATGATGTATGCACATGTATTCACAAGCAATTTAGAAAATGATTCAAAACTGTTGTTGTACAAGTTAACTCACGCATAAGAGAGATAAACAACAGCAATGTTTCTGTTGTTGGATCTACAACCTTAGAGATGATGAAAGCTAGGGTGAAAAGAGATACTAATAATCACCATGTGATTAAGTCCATTATATGAACACTTAAACCTAAAAGATGGTAGCTCAAGTTCCATAGGTCCAATGAAGCTGAGAATTTAACCACAGCCTATATGGAAGATATTTAGGCAGTGTGCAAAGATTGAGCTCATGAAATGGCTCAAGGTGATCACAATAATTCCTTATGTGATTTTCACTAATCTGCCTTTACCCCCTAGATATTAAGCATTCCTATGCTGCAAAGTAGACTTTTTGTGAAGTACAAAATGTCCTGAGTCCATAGGAATTGGTTTTACCATTTTTGGAGTTTCCTACATGGAGATAGGGATTTTACAAGGATTGGGGAAAAGCTGAAATTGTCTCTGTTTATTTTCCTATTTTTCAGAGACATAAGGAATGAACACATTATTTGACCAAGCAAATTAGGTCCAATGCCTCTGAAATTTTTACTGGAGTTCAAGGAATTTTGTAAGAATGTCCTGTCAAAATTTGGGAATTTTCCAATAACCAGAACTCCTGTAAAAATTCATACAAGGTTTTATTTAAATGAATTAATGAGCCAAATCCAGGGATTTTCATAAACATTGGCCTGCACCCCTGGATAGTACTCTTTGAGAGGAATCCAACAAAATTTGTTTCACAATTTTTGGACACTCCTACACAAAGTTATGGCTCTCCAAAGTTTGAACTAGAGTGGGAAAATCTGGAAAATGTTTAAATGCTGACAGTGGGTCCCACCTGTCATCCCTAACCTCCAGCCACGCGCCAAAACAGAGCAGTGGCGGCTGCCTCCGGTGAGGTCGCCGGAAATAAGCTTCCCGGCCACCTCCGGACCCCCTGCTGGCCGCCCCCCCATTTTCCACCCTGCTGAACTCATTGGTGAGGTCCCCGGCGGCTGAAACTCGCCGGAAAATAGGGCGCACCGGCCACAGCAAACCCTAGAGCTCCGGCGAGGTCTTGCACGGTGAATTCTCCACCAAATGGTCGGTTCTTGGGCTCTACAGCACCAGGGGATCATGTAGAAGACCGGCATGAGGTCTAAACCAGCTGGAGATGGCTCTAAACCTATCGGCACCGTGCACCCGATAGGGTCCAGCGGCATACCCTCTAAAAGAGCTCGGATTGCTCACTCTACACTCAATTTCTTGGTCTAAAATCGATGGAGGAGGTGTGCTAGGCAGTTAACAACCTGTGTATGAAGTTTGAGACTCAACAAACATGAATTGAGGACGAATTTTACAATTCTTTACCTCAAGGTCCGTTTCTGCCGCCCGGGAGAAAAACTTGAAATTCTCCCTCTGTGATCAATGGCTGGGGCTGATCTTTGGAGGTGAGAAACTAGACTTGTTGGTGCACAGATGGGGTGGCTTTCTTGGGTGTGATCCCTTCTGGTTTGGGTTGTCCACGGCGTCCAGTTTCGGTCCTCCGACGTGCAACACGGGAGCAGCAGAAAGTCTTCTGTTTCTAAGCGCCAGCAAACATGGAACAGCGGGGGAAGGGTGCTAGCCGGCCAGAGCACTCATGGGCCAAGGTCTTTGCTGTGGGAAGCTGGGGCAACGATGGCTTGGTTTGCTCTGTCGATCAGAGAAAGCAGAGAGCGGCTGGTTCTGTCTGCTCGGGAGAAAAGCCCACGGGAGCAGAACACTGAGACTGAGATCGAGCTAGGAGAGGCAAATTAGCCTTGTGGCACTCGCTGGGGATCAGGATGAGGGGAAGTCGAGCAAGCAGGAGCTGGCTTAGTCCACGGGAGGTGGCGCGAGTGCGCTGCCCGCGTGATACAGAGAAGACTTCGGGTTGAAGTCTACTGACATGTGGGCCCCATGTTCCCCCTCTTATCCTCCGGTTCCGGATAAAATAGCAAACGAGCTCTAAATTTGATCAAATTTGGAGGATAGGTCAAAAGAATTATGAGGAACTCGAATCTGAAATCAGATTTTGAAATTGAGTATGTTTGGTTCAAAATTCAAATTTAAGTTTGAATTTGAATGTGCCCTCATTTAATCCTCGGAATAAATAGTATATGAAACCTAAAATTCTCCAAACTTGAAATTTAGGCTCTTGAATACATGAGAAATGCATCTATGCTCTCACATATAGGCCTTTGTACAATCTGAATAAGAATCCTTTCAAAAGAATTCAAATTGCATTTAAATTTCCTCCACTCTACTCATAGAGAAGGTGCATATGAGTTAGAGTTTTTAGGAGTGTAACTATTTCCCCTAGGTTAACATGTGTTGAGCATGGGCTAGAGAAAATTTTTAACTCCCTCACATGTCCATATGTGTGTTCCTCATTTCATGTGACACAATTATAGTCTTTTGTTGCCTTAACTTTGTTTTATGAGCTGACATCAACTTTACAAAAGTTAGGGCTGTTACAAGGGTCAAGGGTACATTATATAGAGGGATTAGGTGAGTGAAAAAGACTAAACTACCCCTAACCCTAATCCCACACTAATGACTAAAATACCCCTGAGTTACCCACACAATTATACAATCTAGCACCACCGCAGTCACAACATCTAGCCAGTGCAGATGTTGAGACTGGACCGAAACTCCGAGAACAGCGACGATGGGAGACCCTTCGTGAAGATGTTGACGAACTGTGTCATCGTCGTGACATGGTGTACCTGAACCTCGCCACATGTTCGTGAGCGGGTTGCATGTGGCGATGTTCAGGTACACCATGTCCCGACAATGACACAGTTCGTCGACATCTTCATGAAGGGTCTCCCATCGTCATTGTTCTCGGAGTTTCGGTCTAGTCTCAACATCTGCACTGGCTAGATGTTGTGACTGCGGGGGGTGCTAGATTGTATAATTGTGTGGGTAACTCAGGGGTATTTTAGTCATTAGTGTGGGATTAGGGTTAGGGGTAGTTTAGTCTTTTCCACTCACCTAATCCCTCTATATAATGTGCCCTTGACCCTCAAGATTATTCATTCAGTTCTTCTCCTCTAATACAACTGGTTGTAGCCTCTCCTAATGAAGCTGGTTTTTCTTTGACCAATGGTGTTATTCGGGATAAGAAAAAGATTTGGGTGGGCAACAATTCTGCTCTGCAAACCAAATTAATATCAGCATTTCACTCTTATGCCATAGGGGTTCATTCTGGAACTCAGGCCAGCTACAACAGAATCAATAAGCTATTTGCTTGGAAAGGCTTGAAACAAGGGATGTAATCTTTTGTTAAACAGTGATTCGTGTGTCAAAAAGCTAAACATGAGCTGTGTAAATATCCTGGTCTTTCTCAGCCCTTTGCCAATACCATAGAACTCGTGGTTAGATATAGTAATGGGTTTTATTGATCGCCTTCCAAATTCACAAGGCTTCACTGTTATTCTCGTGGTGGTGGATCAGTTAACAAAGTATGCTCATTTTATCCTAGTAAAGCACCCCTTCTCTGCACCCACTATATCTCAACGGTTTCTTGATAACATTGTCAAACTGCGTGGTGTACCTAAGACAATAATTACCGGGATAGAATCTTTACAAGCTCTTTTTGGTCTGAACAAGTTATTGGATACCGGATTGCAGTTGAGCTCTGCTTACCATCCACAAACGATGGGCAGACTGAAAGAGTTAATCAATGTATTGAAACATTTTTAAGATGTTCTGTCCAGTTGACACCAAGAAAATGGGTAAAATGGATTCCTCTGGCTGAACTGTGGTATAATACATCTTACCATACTTCTCTCCAATATTCACCTTTTAAAGTCCTGTATGGATCAGGACCGTCTCTGGGACTATTTCCTTTATTGGCAAAATCTGATATGCAAGTTTCAGAAATGCTTAAAGAGGGACAGGCTTTCTCTGTATTACTGAAGGAGCGGCTGCATAGGGCTCAGAATAAGATGAAGACTCAGGACTGAACGTCAGTTCCAGATTGGTAAACAAGTTCTGCTGAAATTGCAACCATATGTTCAAAACTAAGTTGTCAGCAGGAATTTTTCCAAATTGGCCTTTCAATATTTTGGTCCATTTGCAATTGTGGAGAAGATTGGATCTGCTGCTTACACTTGAGTTACCTGATACCAGCCTTATTCATCCTGTTTTCCATGTTTTCCAACTAATGGCATTCACTCCTAACCATACTCCGGTGTTTTCATCTCTGACAACATTTCCACGTTTGATATTTCCAATATTGTTCCTGCTCACATATTGGACCGCCTGGGAGGATTATCATGTGTTGAAAGAAAGATTTTCCGTGGCAACAGTCTGGGATCAGCCTGTTTCTTCAGCAGGGGAAGTGTCACCACTCTGCCTTCGCCTGATGAACCCCAGCGAGAAGAGGCGCCAGCGGGAGCAATTTGATTCAAAGAGTTGGAGGGAACCAAGGGGCTGGACAGCTCGGATCAGTTGCTGCATTGAAGAGGGAGATCGAATGACTCTAGTTCAAAGGGAGCAAAGCAAGGAGTCGGACCACGGCTCGCTACCGCATCATATAAATAGAGCATTCGTCTTTATAACAGAATTTGTTCTCTCTTCTTACTTCCCGGTTCTTCCTCTCCTATCCTCTTCTCTCCCAAACCTCCGATTCCCCATTTTGTACCGCCACCATATGGAGTGATTACGGAGAGGAAGTTCCAGCGAGAAATTCAGTCTCATCCAACCATCTGGTGCTGTTCCTGGTGTTGATAGGTGATTGTCTCCTGATCGTGATTTTTCCCCTTTCGTGATTGGCCCAGAAATCTGACACCATCCACCGAGACAAGGGAGGTATTCGAGGAGATCGGAAGATACTGGAAGGAGGGGATCAGCCCACCGCTCATCATCTCGCTGTCAAAAGGGATCGAGGCATCGCTCGACCCCGTGCCCCGAATAATTACAGCAACGCAGATGATCAGCAATGCAAGTGAGTTCTTCGCTCTCTGGTTCGCTTTGATGTAGGAATATGGTGTGATGGTTAAGATTGTTAGACGAAAAAGGTAATTTACTGAATAATTCCAGAAAAACACGAATTCAAACAGCGAGAAATACCAGCAAACAAAACATCAGATTAGGCATACCGATCCGAAGCTGGAGGAACCGCTGCAGACGCACATCTGACGACGGTCGATCGGTGCAGACGTTGGTGGCGACGCTGGGCAGCAGCACCAAATCTCAGTGGTAGGCGACCCATGATGAAGAACGCGAGCAGTCGCACGGAGCGCTTCTCAAAAACCTTTATCGTCCTCTCCCAGTGCAGGATCGCAAGGGTGAGCGGTTCTGGAGACCTGCTCTCCCGATCGCCGGTGCACGCCGGCGCTCGGTATGGAGTGAACTACGATGGCGGCACAAAAACCTGGAACGTGGGAACAATCTGTCTCGGTTGCCCTCCTCTGCCGCACACGCTGCAATTTATAGAGTCCTTGGTGGAGATAGATTTGGTTGCGGATCCAGTTTATCTACAACGTGAACTGATAGATTCGGTTGCGGATCAGGTCCGGTTCTGCAACGGGAACCGACTCTGTTGTTGACGCGTCCGTCTCTAACTGACTCAGCCCAATTTAGAAGCCCCAAAGCCCAACCGAATTTTTCTGCAGCAAAAATAAAAGTTGGGTTTGGCTCGAATTCACACGAACACACACACGTGTGCGTGTGCGTGGCGAGTGAGGAGGAGGCCACCCCTCTCCTCTCTTCTTACCTCTCACTTAGGGAGTGGAAGAACAACCTCCCTTATATGTAGGAGTTGCTTCCCTCAAACTTTCCATGTGGTACTAAACCACTAGCATCACCCTCTCTTGCACTAATGGGCCTTTGTGATTTTATTTGGAATTATTATTATTATTTTCTCTATGGGCCTTGGGCCAAAATTCCAACAATCCCCTACCAGATCTCAAAGGCGCAAGAAGAGAGGTCATTCTTGTTCCTTGTTTGATATACTAGTGTTTCAGCATATACTGTTAAGTTGAACTTTTACCTAAATCTGTAAGTTAAGTCCGTTCACAACTTGAACAATGGACTAAGCCTTGAATTGCAAGTTTTATGTTAACCGATTTCATCTAAAGACCTTACTAGTACTTGACTACCAGTAGTATATCCCGCGAGTAGAGCATATGCGTCGTACTCCCTGATCTCTTCATGAGCTTTCTAGAGATCACTCAAATCTCACAGACTGCGACATTAGACAGTCGGAGCTCATATAGGTGTGTTTCTTTCAAGATTGTTGGACAGCATATTTGCTACACATAGCCAACAAAAACACATTAAGACAAATTGTCAACCCGCTTTACAGTTTGAGAGTATAGTTATGCATCTTCACATAGAGAGGATCTCATTGAAATATTCTCCTCGGTGAACCACTAGCTTTTTTTTCCCATATCCTACTTCCCGGGATCTCCGATCACATAGGTTGGCTTGCCGCTATAGTGTCACAGTCATGGGTCTCAAACCCATCTCCCTCGATGCACTTTCTATCACGTTCCGTGATAGTCCCTTTATAAAGCGATCTGTCAGATTTTTGTCTATTTGTATGTATGAAACAGTAATAACTTTGAAGTTCCTCATTTTTCTAACAGATTTTAAACGTCTCTTGACGTGTCTTGATGATTTTGCATTATACTTAGAACTGGTCACTTTAGCAATCATCATTTGATTGTCACAGTTCATAAGGATTGCCGCCAATGGCTTCTCGACCACAGACAAATCCATCAAAAGCTCTCGCAGCCATTCCGCCTCTGCAGTTGTTGTCTCTAAAGCAGTGAGTTCTGTTTCCATGGTTGACCTCGTTAATATGGTTTGTTTGCAAAACCTCCATGATGTGGCACCACCTGCAAGAGTGAACACATATCCACTCGTGGCATAGAGCTCATCAACATCAGAGATCCAGTCCGAATCACTATAACCTTCAGGCACGGATGTATGCCCTGTATAGTGAATTCCATAACTCATTGTACCTCTTAGATAGGACATAATCCTCTCAAGTGCATGTCAATGATCTGTATCCGGGTTTGACATGAACCTGTTCAGCTTGCTCACAGCAAACGAGATGTTAGACGGGTTGCGCTTGCTAAGCACATGAGCGAACCGATCATCTTAGAATATTTAAGTTGATCTTTTGGCTTTTTCTTGTTCTTTTTGAGTATCACACTGGGATCATAAGGTGTTGGAGAAATCTTGTTATCCATAAAGCCGAACCGACTCAAGATTTTCTCAACATAGTGGATTGCGTTAAAGTAATTCCACTCTCATCCTTATCCAGCTTAATGTTCAAAATGACATTAGCCTCTCCCAGATCTTTCATATCAAAGCACTTTGATAGAAAAGACATAACCTCAGAAATTATATTAATGCTTGTACCAAAAATGAGTATGTCATCCACATACAAGCATAATATAACGCTACCACTCCCACCATGGTGATAGTACACGCACCGATCAACCTCATTAACGACAAAGCCTGCAGACGTCAATGTACTGTCAAACTTTTCATGTCATTACTTAGGTGCTTGTTTCAGGCCATACAAGGATTTCAACAATTTGCACACCTTTCCATCTTCACCTTTTACTACGAACCCATCAAGTTGATCCATATAGATCTCTTCTTCCAACTCTCCATTAAGGAAAGTTGTCTTCACATCCATTTGATGGATGATTAGACCATAAGAGGCAGCTAGAGAAAGTAGTACTCAGATTGTCGTCAATCTGGCGACAGGTGAATAGATTTCAAAATAGTCTTCATCTTACTTTTGTGTATAGCCCTTTGCAACTAGCCTCGCCTTGTACTTTTCAATAGTACCATCAGGCCTGAGCTTTTTATTGAACACCCACTTACAACCTACTGGTTTGCACCCGTACGGTCGTTCAGTTAACTCTCAAGTTCCATACGAAAGAATTGAGTCCATCTCACTATGAACTACTTCTTTCCAGTCATCTGCATCAGGAGATGCATACGCCTCTGCAATGGATTAGGAGTGTCATCCATAAGGTACACAATGAAATCATCACTAAAGGATTTCACAATTCTCTGTCTCTTACCCATCTGAGTTGTTTCATTGTGTTCCTCCTCCAGGACGTTCTCAAATGGTGTTTCAAGAAACTCGCTAGTTGCGGTAGATTCAGGATTAAGTTCACAAGAAATCCTAACAGCGTTATGCATATCTTTTATAGGAAATATATTCTCAAAAAATGTTGCATCATGAGATTCTATAATAGTATCAACATGCATATCAGGTATCTCAGATTTATCTACTAAAAATCTATAGGCGATACTCCGCTGAGCATAGACTAGAAAGATGCAATCCACTGTCTTTGGTCCAAGCTTGCGTTCGTGGAGGTGGTGAAATCCTCGGTCGCCCCTGTGGCCATGGTGTCAAGCGAAGAGGAGTCTACCAAGAAGAATGATGGCGAAGTGGAAAAAGGTAAGAGATCTGAATCTGCCTTTAGTGGAGGAAGTTCGGGGATTATGAAGGTTGGTGGAGGGAAAGAGGATGGTTATGGGTCTACTCTGAATCAAGGAAAAAGGAAGGAGATGGGACATAATGCTGGAGGGTCTCGGGTAGCAAGTGGTTTTGGTCGAGGCTATTTGGGAGGAAGAAGAGGATTCTATGGAGGTGGACACAGGGCCGATGCGAGTCGGGTGATGGAGGATGGCGAGGAGGGAGGGGAAATTCGATGTGGGGAGCTGCAGGGAGGGGAAGAGGAAGACAAGAAGGTAGTCAGAGGGAGTTTGGAGCTCAAGGAAATTGGAGGGGGTGAACATTCATGGCATAGATCACAAGATTGGAACCCATGGTCGGAGGGTGGTAAAGGATATAAACTTGAAGATAAGGGTATAAAAGAAGATCTAGTTGGGGATAAATCAAAGGAGAAATTGGGGTCTAAGCAAGAGTTGTCCATTGGAGGAAGCTCAATACATAGCAAAGGAAATGAAAACCGGAGGAATGGGGAGGACAAAGAAGAATAAGATAAGAAGCAGTATGCTCATAGATAAAAGTAAGGGATAAGTTAAGAGTGGATCTGATCTGGATATGGGATATTTTGGGTGTGGGAGTAAAGAGCATAGAATTATCTCATGCGCTGCAGCTAAACATTGTTCGAGATGTGGTAAAACAGGACATGAGGCTATACACTGCTATACTAAGTTGCTTAGAGACTATGTTGCTCCTCTTTGTGCAACACAAGTGGAAGGACAAAGTTTCTTTAGTATTCCTGATGTGCAATATGAAGTCAAATCTAATGAGGATGATTCAACAACAATCATACAATGGTAAGAGGGGTTGCTAAGGCTTCTGATATTGAAAAACAATCCAAATCAATTACTATGAATACTGATTGACAATGTCAGCCAAAAAGATTGATGAGAAGAATTTCACAATGAGGTTTTCTGAGGCAAAGATGTTGGATTATTGGAAAAAACTTCAAGGTTATGTTAGAAGCTAATGATGCTCAGATTATTGTAAAATCATGGAGTCTGACTGTGGGGGCTAAAGGAAAATTACAAGAAGCATGGTTTAGAGTGAGAAGAATTCCTTATGATAGAAGAAACGGGAAAACTTTGGGATATGTTGGTTCTTTGGTGGGCCTGACTATGGAAATTGATGAAGCTGTAATTCATAATATTGACTTTATAAGATTGAAGATAGCCTGTAAAGACTTGAAACATGTGCCACCCAAAGTGGAAGGTGTTATATATCTTTTTTATATGATTTTTGGTTTGAGTGGGGAGTGAAAATTTCAAGCAAAAAAAGAGAGGTGGAGATTGTGATTAGTAATGATGAAGATAACACTGATCAGGTCGGACATAAGAAACAAAAGGGTGGAAATGAAGAGAAGAAGGATGTATCATTGGGTTCAATTTCTGTTCGAGATATAGGTGGAACTAATAAGGAGAAAGGTTCCTTCGCACAGGACAACAGGTTGCATTTAGAAAGTGAAAACCTAAAAAAGGGCATGATGGAGTCTCAAGAAGAAACAACAACAAATTATCAGCATGGGATGAAGGATTTATGGGATGAGGAAGATGATTTGTTGGGAGAGGGACAAGAGGATATAACAAAAAATGACATAATAGAGGATTCTTCACCTAAAACAGTAAGGTGTGGAAATCTCACTGGTTTTAGCAAGAAGGAAGGTAATGGACTGCAGGAGGGGTGTACGAATGATGAAAAGAATGATAAGAAAGAATATGATATTAATGAAAGATAAATTCTACCCATGGCTAAACAAAGCAGGAGACTTCATCAACATCTGCTTCAAAGTATGAAAGAAAAAGAAGTAAAAGAGGGAGAGATGAAATCCTCTGCAGGAATGAATCCTAATGCTAATACCTTTACAATTTTACATTTTGACAGTATATGTGTTCTTGCTGCTGGGATGGGGCTCAATATCTTAGATAAAGATTTTTCTTTTATGGAATTGATGAAATATTTAGAAAGGGATGGACTAGCTATGGAGGAAAAACTAAAATATAAGAAAGAGAGAGCACAGGAGGGAGATGGAGCATCTGGGATGGGGCTCAATATCTTAGATAAAGATTTTGCTTTTGTGGAACTGATGAAATATTTAGAAAGGGCTGCACTAGCTATGGAGGAAAAACTAAAATATAAGAAAGAGAGAGCAGAGGAGGGAGATGGGGCATCTGGGAGGAACACTATTCACAGGATAAAGTGGTCAGATGAATTGAATTTACAAAATAAAGTTGCAATAGTAATAAAAAAGTGAATGGCGGAGAAAAAAAGGAAAAAGGATTATGATGGAGACATCCTTAAGGAGAAGTAAAAGGAGTGTTTCATCTGTGTATAGAAATAAGGGATTTCGGGTTCAATCGGAGTCCAAAAGAAAAAAAAAGTATTTAGAATGAGTATAGGAGGAACATATTGGAATTGCAGGGGGGTAAGAGGGAAAGGAAAGCTCCAATATATAAAGGAGCTAATCAGATATCACAATTTTGATTTTATTTGTTTCCAAGAAACGAAATTACCTAAATTAGATTATAGTATTATGAGGAAATTAGATAGCATAAAAGAGTATAATTGGCAGGGGATTTGTTCGGTGGGAAATCTAGTGGCATTTTGACTGGGATTAAAAATGACAGGTTTAAAATAGAATCTACAAAATTGGAGGTGTATATTTGTCAAACTGATCTATGGGATAGGAAATTAGAAAGAAATTAGAGTTTAATGAATGCATATGAGGATGCTAATGATAAATTTAAGAACTATGTGTTGATTTGTTTAATGAGATTATCAATCAATATGAGTTGAGGGAGCTTTCTATAGTGGGAGGACCATTTACATGGACTAATAACCATGTCAATCCTACACTAGAAGCTCTTGATAGTATTTTAGTTAATTCAGATTGGAAAAACATATTCCCTAAGATTACGATTTACAAAAAACCTAGGGAATTTTCTGATCATAACCCATTGATTTTACATGTGCCTGTTAAGGTTGTTAGAAAAGGTATCTCTTTTCACTTTGAGACGTTTTGGCTAAACATCCAGATTTTAAAACAAATATTAAGAGAATTTGTGAAGAAAAGTCAGGGATGAAGATCCTCTAAGTAAAATATTGTTCAAAATTAAAAAGAATAAAAGGTTTCTTAAAAGTTAGAATGTTCATGAAACTGAAAAAATCAAAAAGAATTAAATCTCGGTTACAAGAAAGGTTAAGCGAAATAGAGAAAATTGAGAAAGTAACAGAATTGAATAATAGTGAGATACAGGAAAGAATTAGGATTCAAGCAGAGTTATTTAAAATATGGGAAATAGAGGAATTATATTGGCATAGAAGAAGTTGGTTAAATTGATTATTACAAGAGGATAAAAAACTGGTTTCCATCATAGAATAGCTAATGGTAAAAAAAGGAAAAACACAATGTATTCGTCAAATGATAATGATAAGGTTATACAAGGAACTCAACCTTTGTTAAAAACAACGGAATATTATAAAAACCTATTTGGAAAAGATAGTGGTACTGTCTTTGATTTTCTAGATAACTTCTGGGAGATGGATGAAAGGGGTGTGAAGTAGAAAATAGAGAGTTGTGTAGAAAATTTGAAGAAGAAGAAATCAAGTTTGCATTAGATAAGATGAGAAGTAATAAGGCACCTGGTCCAGATTTGTTACCTATTGAATTTTGCCAAGCTTCATGGGAGGTATCAAAAAGGATGTTATTGAACTTTTTGGTGGATTTCATAAGGGAAGAATGAAGGTGTATAGAATTAATTTTGGGACAATAACCTTGATACCAAAAATAAAAAATGTAGAAAGAATTCAACAATTTCACCCCACTTGTCTTCTAAACAGTTTATATAAATGGTTTACTAAGGTTCTTACTATTAGGCTAGGACCGTTGGCGCAGAAACTCATTAGTAACAATCAATCAACATTTATCGAATGTAAAAAGAATAAGTAGGAAGTTAGTATTGTACTTAAGCTAGATTTTGAAAAGGCTTATGACAAAATTAACTAGTCTTTTCTTATAAAATGTATGAAAATGAGGGGTTTTAGTAATAAATGATGTGAGTGGATAAAAAGTATATTAGAGGAAGGAACATTAAATGTTAAAATACATGACGAACTAAGAGGTCATTTTAGAAGCTATAACGGGGTTAGACAAGGTGATCCTTTGTCCCCTTTATTGTTTAACTTTGTTGCAGATTGCCTAGCCAAAATGGTGATAAAATCACAAAGAAATGGCCTAATAACTGGATTAGCATCTAATATTATTCCTAAGGGTATATCTATTTTACAATTGGCTGATGATACTATTTTACGCTTAAGAAATAATAAGCAAGAGGCTCAGAATTTGAAGTTACTTTTGGTAATTTTTGAACAAATGTCAGAGCTTAGAATCAATTTTGATAAAAGTGAACTAACAATTGGTGGGATAACTCTCTAGCTCTGGAGTTCGCTAACATTTTTAGCTATCAAGTGGGGTGTTTTCCTATGGATTACTTAGGTGTTCCTATCTCCCCTTCTAGATTACATGTGGTCGATTAGATAAAATAGAAACGAAAGTTGCAAAGAAAATTGATTTGTGGAAAGGAAATAATTTATCTATGGATGGCATAATAGTTTCAATAATGTTAGTCTCACTAGTACACCCATATATCATATGTCTATGTTTCTATTACTCAAAATAATCATGGAAAATATGGACCTAAAAAGAAGGAAATTCCTATGACAGGGTGGTAGTACGAAAAAGAAATATCACCTAGCTAGGTGGGATAAAAATTGTAAAAATAAGATGAAAGGCGGCATAGGAATTAAAAATATAAGAAAGATGAATTTGAGTTTCCTTGTCAAGTGGTGGTGGAAAATAAAAAGTGAAAAAGGTATATAGCAGAATTTGGTGAATGCAAAATACATAAAAAATAATCCTATAGGTAGTATAAAACATAAACAATCAGATTCGGCAATATGGACGGATCTGTTGAAGGTCCGTGATATATATATGGCTGGTAGGAAATTCATTCTAGGAAATGAGAAGAAGATAAGATCTGGTTTGACATATGGTTGGGGGACAAACCATCAGAAGATGTTTATCCTCTTCTGTTTGCTTACTGCTATAATAAGAATTTAATTGTGGCTCAGTGTGCAGAAGATTGTTGGAATATTCGCTTTCAACTTCTGTTACTTGCTATTTTGTATGGACAATGGTATGATTTAGCAAAATATTTAAATAAACAGGTAATGAGAGATCTGGAGGATAAGGTGAGAAGGTTATGGTCTAAATCTGGAGTCTTTTCGATGAGATCTGTGTATGCAAAGCTGACCTCTAATGAGTCAGGATTTCATTGCATGAAAATTTGGAAATCAAAAGTACCACCAAAAATAAAGACTTCTATGTGGCAGATAGAAAACGGGGCAATTCTAACTAAGGATGTTATGCTTAAAAGGAATTAGAAAGGTGTAACACCCTCAAATTTACTACCATGCATTGCATATATTTTTTATGTAGAGAAGCATTTGAAAAGAAGTAGAAATGGAGAAAGAACCATATAAATGGAGAAAAACCGTAGAAATGGAGAAGAGAATATAAAAATGGAGAATGGAACATAGAAATGAAGAGAAATGGAATAAAACCCTGGCCGCATCTTAGAGATAAATCTTCTAGAAGAATTTTAGAGATAAAGCTTCTAGAAGAATTTTAGAGATAAATCTTCTATAAGAATCTTGGGGATAAAGCTTCTAGAAGAATCTTGGAGATAAAGCTTCTAGAAGAATCTTAGAGATAAAGCTTCTAGAAGAATATTGGAGATAAACCTTAGATTTAAAGCTTATAGATGAACCTTAGAGATAAAGTTTCTAGATAAGCTTAAAGATAGAGCTTAGAGATAAAGTTTTAGAGATAAAACACTCTGCTGGACGCACCTCTTAGGGATAGAGTCCTTCTCCTCCTCCAAACTGAGTAGGAGATTGCATCTCTTGGAGATAGAGTCCCTCTCCTCCTCCAAACTGAGTAGGAGATCTTCTCCCTTATAATACAGCCTTCCCTGGCTGCCACCCCTGCCAAAACAAGCCTGTTGTCCCCTGCTGCCAAGCCCTGGTTGCCACCCCTTTGCTGCTGCCTTGGCCGCCATCAAAACTCTGCCCCGCCTCGCCATCGACAGAGAAGAAGACCCCTCCTGCCAAGTCCTGGCCGCAGCTCTATTCTTCTCCAAAGAAAACCCCCAGCTGCTGCCATTGCAAGGGAAGAAGTCCAGCTACAAGGAGGAGAGTAGGAAGAAGAGAGGTAGATCCCCGTCACACCTCTTACCACATCGCTACGATTGCTATGCACCCGTTTTTCTCCACCCCATGCGAGCAGAAGTTTCTACGTGTGGACAGATCATATTTTAGTTAATTTTTGACAATGGAATTGATCTACATCTTGTGTCAAGATCATCACCACGTCCACACTTGATCCCAGCAACCTTCATCACCATAAAACCCCATGAAATCCTACTAAAATATGCAAGAACACGTACAAACTGGTTTTATAAAACTGCACTATAGGATTTGCATTCATCTACCCCATTGCATCTTGAGTAAAGTTTGTGCATGATGATTGATTGCTGTAAATTTTGTATGTGCGTGATCGTAAGTAGAAGGACAGGCTCAAGAGGCCGTCTACGAGGAACTACAGCACTAAGACTTTGAGACGCTTGAGCAACACGAGCCACGGGAGCAAGGCAAGTGCCCCTTGACCATATTGATCCCATGTTTTGAAACTGTTTTTCTTGCGAAAACGTGTATGCTTGATTCAACCTGATGGGACACCCTTTTTATAGTAGTGTACTAGTTTTGTTAACCATCCTTATCGCCGAGAAAGTTGATGAGTCGGGTATGGTCGTTTTTCCTTTTTGCTTTGCTTAATTTACGGAATACTGGAAGCTGAAATAAAACATGGTTAGCTATTGCACTCATATGAATAATGATGATGAGAACTTTATGATGTTAATGAATGGAATCAGAGAGATCTAGACAAGCTTGGTTCGTGGATGTTGCTGAATGGGATGGTGGTTTACTTGCCGTAGATCTAAGGACCAGTTAATGCGAGCACATACTAGGAAAGCAGTGCCACCACAAGCCCAAATATGAGTGTGGCTTATCTAACTAATTAGGTGTGTTGCTAGCTTGTTATGGACCGTTGGATGGCGTGGAGAATGGGAGTCGAGAGGGACTACCCTCGGAACTGCATGACACAAGAGGGGACCCGTGGGTGGGAGAATGGAGATTCAAGCCTGCCGGTGAAACCTCAGTGGGTCCATACATCCTATTAGCCCCTTTGTAAAGGTTATTTTGTGATCTCTTGGCCATACACCGATGGTTGTAAACTGGTATAATGGAGGTTTCTCTAGTCACCGACATGTGACGAAATCACGAACTTGTGGGTAAAGTGGTGCCACCTCTGCAGAGTGTAAAACTATCATGATAGCCGTGCTTTCGGTCACAAGCATCTGGCCAATTTCCATGATTAGAGGTAAAACTTGGGATGTTTATTCGGTATGGTTTTGGTATGGTCATTGGGATTGGTTTTGGGACTGTTTTGAGTCATGACAATGAGTTTGGTTCGGTTCTATGAAAAATGAGATGGTTATGAATATTTATGAGTATGAGATGAACTTGAGAAAGATTATGTTGAATTATGATGAAGGAATGTTGATGAAATTACTTGGTTATGATGGGGTTAAACTCACCTAGAGATAGTTGATGTTTTACCATATTTATGAAATAAAATTTGCTTGCTGCAATGAGTCTTTTTATTGCCTACCTTGTTGTAAGCTACATGTCATACTTTTCCCGCATTTACTGAGTACGACATATACTCACCTTTGCATTCCCACATATACATCAGCAACAGGATAAGAGTACTTCGAGGAACATGTGGAGTACTAGGCGTGCGCACTACCGTCAACATGTCTGTGGAGTTGAAGTTGGAGCCTGTTTTTTTAGTCATTTTCCACTGTCGTTTTGAGACTTCCGTTGCAAGAATAAGATAGACATTCATGAGTGAGACAATGAGTCGATATAATAAAGTAGTTAAACACTATTTGTTCATGGTTATATTCTGAATTTAGTTTGTGGAATATATGTGCATGTATTATGAACATTCTGGGCACACATATGCATTCACTTGGTTCATTTTCGGAACCGGGTGTCACAAAAGGAAACAGTTGTTGTAGTTTTTGCTCAGAATTAGAAATAATTGATCACTTGTTTTTTACTTGCGATTATCTAAAAAGTGGTCTTGGGGATAGTCGCTACATGTCTAGAGAGTTAATTTAGACCTAACAAATTAAATCAATTCTGAGAGTGGATTAAAATTATGCTTCCGGATGGGGAATCGGTTCACCTGTTAGGGCTAGCTGCTATCTGTTGAGAAACATGGAAGCTAATAAATGGTGTATGTTTTGAAAATAAGGTAACTAAACATCCTTATGATATAATTTTCTTTGCATGTTCACTAATGATATATTAGGCAGTAATGTTTTCCATAGGGAATGCATAGCATAATACAATTGGAGCCACGACTATGATGCAAGAAGTTTTAAAAGTTATGCAAATTCAAGAGGGACGAATGGTGCTACCTCATACCGATCTTGGAGATTGAAATGGAGTCTGTCAGGGTTGGTTGATTGAAAATAGAAAAGTTTTATGAAAGTCAATGTTTGCTGTTGGGACTATGGTCATTTTGGGGTCATGAAGACATATCAATGCAGTAGGACTGTTATATTATGTTGTAACCCCATGAAGAGGAGTTGTTTGGGTTATCTAGGCAGCAAAACATGAATTAAAAGCTGCTAGATGGCATGCTTGTAATCATGGATCTCTGTTTTTTTTATAAAATGGGGGTGGAGTGATCCGAATAAAAAGAAGTGTTATATACTGATAAAAGAAATTTTGTGCGAGATACTTTTTAACCATCCTACCTAGACTCAAAACACTAGATTTTTTTCACACGTCAAGATTTGGTTCCTCCCAATTTTTTCTCTAGTCCTCAGCCATGGCCGAAGGGAGCAGGTGGGGGACAGAGAAAGAGGGTGAGCGAGTGAGAGTTTCCTTGGTTTGCTCTGCAGGATTTCCTTCCTATGAAATACACAGGATTTGATTCCCTTCCTCAGGAAAGGATCCATATTTTCCTCCATTCCAAACATACCACAAACTTTCCTTTCCAAAGGAATGATTTCCTCTAAAAATCCTATAGAAATCCTCCATTCCAAACAGGTCCCTAGTTTCTGGGTGGATTTTTTATACATGCTTATCATTCCTGTCATTTCAGGGTGTTTCTGCAGTCAATGCATTTTCTGAAGTCCTGAGCCAGGGAAGCCTTTATGTGATACATCCAGAAACCAAGAAGCCTGTGGCCCCAGTTCAGCTGTGCCCGATACTCAAAACCCTTTACAAGATTTTAATTAAGAGGTTGAAATGCTCTTGGAATGCCAATGTTTTGTGGGTACCATTTCATGGTCCTGTCGGCGACTTCAATTATTTTACTTTTCCACTGCAGAGAATTTGCGACTGATTCCATCCTCCAGGCGGTACGAGATGAATCCATGTACACGATCCACGGGAAAGAATTGAGATGGCACAACGCCAGCATCTTTACCGGCCATCTCTTCTTGGCCTACCTAAAGCTAAAGGTGATGCCAAGGTTTAGAGGCTCCGTTTCCCTCTTCTGCAGTATTTTCTATGAGCTTGCTCTCGAGGTGTTGAGGCGGACCTGCGATCAAGGTCTGCGTTCCCCAGATGCGCGTCCTATGCAAGCTGCCAGCTCAATGGTTGATACGGATACTGTACATACATACGCTTCCTATCCACATGCACGATGCCCCGCCTGTACATAGAACTAGCTGTGATTCAATTTCATTTGTTGTTTGGTATGAGAACAAATATCGGTTTTTGTTGCGAACTCTTCTGAGTCTGATAGTTCTTTACAATCAAGTTCTACTCTTCATCAGTGTCTTAGTCGCTCAGAAATACAGTCTCTCAAGGTGCTAAATAGGGATGGTGACAGATAAAATATCCATAGATATTGTTTTTGTTTACCCGTTTCTGTTAGACAATATCCATAGCCAAATCCGTATCTATTATCCACAACGGATAAGAAATATTATCTTTATCCGTGAATATTTTTACCCTTGAATATATACATCGCTCTTCATCCCTTGCTCATGTAATGAGTCTTCTTCCCTTTTTCCGATCACAACTCCTTTTCACAACGACGACGCGCGCGCACGCGGAACTTGACATGGGCGTTGGCTCGTCGAGTTCCGTGGTTAGCGGAGATGAGGTCGACCTGCTCTCTCGGCTTTCATACTGCGGGTGCGCATCAAGCCATCATCACAGGCTTATGCAGCCAGCGCGTTGCGTGCAGGCCGGCGTTCACATGCACGGACCAAGATAACTTGATCGCACACTTGCCAAGTTAAAGCCGTGACGGAAAGCACTGCCACCGAACTGACGTGCGTCTCCTGAGTTGGGCAGGTCGACTAAACTATATGGTGGCTGACAAACCAGTGTCCCTGTCTGGCATTTTACTGAGTCATTACTTGTTTTTTTGTGCATACAGCAATGGCACTTATTTCTTCAATGATACACACTCGTTCATGGGTGCAAGGAAACACAGATTCTGCAATGATGTACGAGGATCTGAATGTCCTTTGCTTTGCTAAATTGGTGAATGGAAACCATGCTCTCACTCACTTCAGCAGACCTGATCAGTCCCCCTATACCGAGTACAGAGAAATTAGAATTGCTGGCGCAGAATTAATCATAGGTGAGTTCCTAGAAATCGCAAAGAAGCTCAGCACTTGCAGAGAAAAATTGCAACGCTCCCTCAAGCCAGAACAATAACAGAGCAACATAAACAGAGAAGAACATATCCACATATTCCAACCAAATTAATCTGCATACCATCATCTCTGTGAAGTTTATGTACATCAGAAAGAATCGCTCCCACGAATGAGTATGGTACAGCCACAGTGAGTAATCCCTTTGAGCTACCCCTGTTGCTGAGTGGTAAATGAAAATTACCACCCCCGCGCGCGCCCGTTTAGTTAGTACTTAGTAGGAAGAATTAAAGAATCGGTCCTTACTGGGTTCTAGCCGTACGTGTAATCTGATTGATCTGTGTCTCACCAAACTGCCATAATAAGGGAGACGAGTCCGAGAGCAAGAACGGATGTCCACGTGGCGGACACCCTGCCGGCGGCGGACTTGCCGGTGAGCACATGCTTGCCGGTATCGATCTGTATGTGGAAGCGGCAGGTCCGTTGGGACGGGTCGGTGGTGGTGATGACGGAGAGGTTGTTGAAGGCGCAGGCGTTCTTCATCTGGTTGAACGCCTGGAAGTATTGGTTGAACGCGTAGGAGACGTTGCCGCGCACGTCGAGGTTGCCGCAGGACGAGCCGGGGCTGAGGCTCGTGCAGTCGGCGTACTGGCACGCGTACTGGACGGCGCCGCCGATGGAGGGGTCGGTGGGGTTGGCGTCCGGCCGGAGCACGCACCACTGCTTGGAGAGATAGCGAACACCCTTGGCCGGCACGATGGGGCGGCCGTTGACGAGGCGGAGCGCGTACTTGGGCGAGCCGTCGGAGTTGAAGACGCCCCAGTGGCGCTCGAAGTTTCCGGGGTCGACGCTCTTGGCGTCCTCGTCGAGCAGCGCGAAGACGTAGACGTCGGGCATCTGCGGGCGGCGCGGCGTGCCCTTGCCGGCGACGATGCGGTCGAAGAGGCCCTGGTTGAACTTCTGCGCGCTGGGAACGTTGGCGTTCTGGTCGCCGTCGGTGGGCCAGCCGATCTCGCCGACGACGACGGGGATGGAGCCGAGGCCGTGCTTCTCGAGCGCGGCGATGAGCGTGTCGTAGTTGGCGTCGAAGACGTTGGTGTAGAGCACGTTGCCATCCTGGACGCTGGCCTGCGACGGCGGCGCGCCGGGGGCCGGGAAGAAGGCGTAGTCTTTGGGGAAGTTTGGGTCGGCGTCCATGGAGAGGAAGGGGTAGATGTTGATGGCGAGGATGCCGTTGTTGTTTAGGAGGAAGCGGACGAGGTTGACCATGAGGCCCTGGATGTCGGGGCGGAAGTCGCCGGAGGAGGGCTTGCCGTCGCCGGACTCGTAGACGTCGGCGTTGAGCGGGACGGTGACGCGGACCTGCCTCCCAAGGCCGGCCTTGACAAGCGCCGCCTGGATGTTCTGTACGGCCGGCAGCGTGACCGCCTCGAACTGGCCCTTGTACGACTTGAGGAACGGCTCGTTGCCCACCGCCACGTACCTGCAACGACGACGACATACGATGCATGGTTATGAGCGCCACACGCACCATGCAAATTAAGATGGGTCCAGCATCTCAAAGCAAACACAGGTACCTGATGTCGACGCCGTACTTGGAGATGTACATGGAGACGTTCCGGAGCACCCACTGCTCGGCAGCGTTGACGCTGCCGGCGACGCCGGTGAGCAGCTCGTTGGGGAGGCCGACCATGACCTGGATGCCCGAGTGGCCCAGCGCGCGCAGGGCGTTGGGGTCGGCCTCGAAGAGCTTGACCTTGTCGAAGCCGTTGTCCCGGAGCAGGCGCACGGTGATGTCCCCCGGCAGCGGGTGGATGGCGCGGGTGCCCCAGTTGACGGCCAGCCCCTCCACGGGCCGCGCCATGAACACCACCCACAGCACCGCCAGCGCCCTGAACACCACCCGCAGCATCGCCATGCTTGCCGCTTGCTAGCTTTGCTTGCTACCAAAGAGGTGGCCGCCGTCTTCTATTCTGCCTGTGGACTGATGACGAAGATATAGGGCAGCATGAGGTGGGATGAAGGGTAAGAAGAGGGTGGCAAGAAAACAAGTTTGAGTGTTGGCACCGAGAAAGGAAAGCATATACAAATGTTGTTGTGATGGAGAACTGAAGTACGATTTGACGGGAAGACAAGGAAAAGAAGGGATCAGATGCCCACATCCATATGGACAAGTGTAACCAGGCAAGGTGCTCATGGAGTCGTGTGGTTTTTGACCTTGGAAGCCAGGAAAAGAGGTAATCCCTTTTTGCTTGCTTTCGGATACGGAAGACGGAGAGGGAATTCCTGGACACGACGCACCACCGTCGGTACGTCGGCGAGAGCTCTGTTTTGTCATGTTTCCGGCCCGTAACGACGTCCAGTTCGCTCGGCATGAGTTTTCTAGAAAAGTGAAGTTGCATCTTCTCATGTCAATTTCAGTCGATTGGGACCGCCAGTACAGTTTGTACGAATCTAGCACACAAATGTCAGCCACATGATGTTCAGTGTACAGCTGTTAGCTCTCTCCTTGTTGCCTAGTAGTACGATTTTAGAGTGCGCTGGGCCAAAAAAAAATTGAGTCGCCGTTCCCAGAAGTCTTTGGAACCAACACATGAGCAGAAGCTGGGAACAGCAATTCCACGCGGTGAAGATACAATTCAAAACTGAATTCGGTGCTACCCGTATTGTACATAGCCTTTGGCAAAGGAAGAATAAACTCAAAGGTTATATTCGTCGTGAAACCGAGTTCCTCTAGACGAGCATGTGAACTAACAGTACCTCATGAAGTTCAGCACATTGTTGCCAGCATGTTGAGCAATATTTCAATCCCTGCAAGTTGCACAAAAGGATTTGTCAGTACCATACTATGTGTGAAAAAGAGAAACGAACAACTAAAGGCATGTTCAGAGGCTATAGCAGAGGTAGCATCATGCATAAGCAACATCTTATTTCTAGAATAATAAAGGCAGATCACATAACTACTTTAACAGGCAAATTTAACAATGAATTCATTATTGTCACTTCTGCACATGTACAAGAAACCTATATACTACAGGTTGCTGCACCAAAAGCTTTGCATACAGCCTAAGAGCCAACTGAAGAAAGCACACACAAAAAGACAAACAAATTGGAGGCATAACAATCTTTGACTTCAATATTCATTTAATCATTCTCATCATGAGATTTTTTCCATGCCATGTTCAAATTTTAGCAGAATATGAAACACGTTACTGATACCTTGCATAAAACCATTACCCCGTAGTCACAATACAAGTTACAAAAGAACAATACTAGATATCATGATGAGCAGCCTGAACTACAGCAACAAATGAAAGGTACATGCAAGCATCAATATAATCATCAATAGCATCAAAGACAAGAAACAACATACAGCCTTGCCAAGTAATCAGGTCTTGTCTCTTGTGGAGAGCCAAGACAAGTATCAGCAATATGACACAGCATAAGATTTTTGAAGTCTATGGAATGGCAGGATTTAAAACTAATACAAAAGCATCCAGGGCACATACTCTGGCCTCAGGATGTAAATGTTAAATGCATAACACTATGTCTTACTCCTAAGGTATACTCCCAGCAAAAAGAAAGATCACTGATAAACAAAAAACAATTTAAAGCAGTGACACCAAATAAAAAGAGAGAATGCATGCTTTGTCATCAACTTACCAGTATTTAATTACACCATCCCATCCGCATGTTGCAACCTTGCTAGTTTCCAATGGATGCCACTCACATCCAATGCAAACTCCATTGTGGCACTTTAATGTCTTGAATCTCCTGCAACTTTTCCAGTCCCAAAACCAGCAACTACCCTCACCATCTCCTGACATCACAAATCTCCCATCAGGTGAGAAGTTCACCTGGCAAGCATAACCTGCCACAATATGACCTGCAAATCTCTTCTTCTTGTTAAGCTGGAACCTTTCCTTGGTGCTGTATATCAATATCTGATTGTCCAAGCTCTGAGCTGCCAGCCAATTAGAGTTAGGATGCAATGAAATTGATGGCATTGAGTGCATATGAGGCTCACTGATATACTTAATGACCACAGGGATGCCAAACTCCCACACACGAAGAGATTTGTCGTCACTGGACGTCACAAACCTCCTATTGTTATCGACGAAAGTTATGGTGTTCACAGCACCCAAGTGCTGATCATACTCTTGTGTGATCTGCCCTGATTTCATATCCCATTGCACAATCTTCTTGTCACTCATTCCAGCAAGGAGAATATGCTGCTTGTCCTCATCAGGATTCAGCTTCACAACATAAGGGACCTTGCCGGTTGAGAAGGTCGAGATCACCTGCCCCGTCTCTGTATCCCAGTACTGTATATTCCTGTCATATCCCGCACTCAAGAACTTGGTCCCATCATTGGAGAACGAAATATCCCTCACTGCCTTTGAGTGCCCCATGTACGTGCGCATACATGTCCGCGACTCTAGCACATCCCAAATCTTAATCCTGCAATCCATACTCGCAGAGAGCAAGAGATGTCCATACTTTGGGAAGAAACGGATCGCCGACACCCCCTTGGTGTGCCCAACCCACTCATGCACACACCTCTTGGGAATGTAGCAGTGGTTGTTGGTCGCCATAGCATCCTTGGGCGGCGTGATCCACGACCGCCCCTGATAATCCCTCTCTTCCTTCCCGTGGAAGGTGCTCTTGACCACGACCTCTGTCTTCTCGCTCTTCCCTTCACCACGGGCCTCCTTCTCGGCCTTTTTGACCGCGTGCGCCTCAGCATACTGCCGCTGCTCGTCGGTGAGCTCCGCAGGGGGCCCCTCCCTCTTGCCCGCCCAGGGGCTCTGCTTGTTGTGGAGGACCCACTCTTCGGAGGCGGGGTTCTTGGCCTCCGGGGGTAGAGGCTCATCCTGGTCGCCCGCCTCCTTGGCCTGGAGGCGGCGGCGCTTGTGCTCGGTGGGGGCGAGGTTGTAGACCGTGTCGGGGTTGGACGCCTTGGGCTGGGCGTCGCCGACGATGCGGAGGCCGGAGGGGTCGGCGGCGTATCCGAAGCAATGGAAGGTGTTGTACTGCTCGTCGAAGAGGAAGGGCAGCACCGCGGCGTCCTCGACGTGGCCGAGCTTGTGGTTGCGGTTGCCGGAGGCGGAGGAGATGGGAGCGTGCGGGTGCTGGGGGCCGAGGACGGGCGCCCAGAGCTGGTCGGCGGTGGGGTTGAAGGCGATGAGGCGGAGCGAGGGGTCGAGCGGCCGGGAGCCGCAGGCGGCGGCGGCTGAGAGTGCAAGCGCGGTGTCGTCGACGGCGGGGGCGGCGGACTTGGACGGGAGGCGGAGCGGGAAGGATTCCGGGGAGGAGGCGGCCGCGGCCTCTTCCGGCTCCGGCGAGGAGGCGTCGTCCGGCGCGTACGAGAACTGGAGGAGATCCATGGCGGGCGAGGCCGTAGGGTTAGGGTTCTTTCTCGGGGAGTCTGGAAGATTTGAACTTGGGTTTCCGGCAGCCGCCGCAGCGACTCCTCGCAAAGATGAGATCTAACCCAGGCTGGGCCGGGCCAGGCTAGGCCGGTATTGTGCAGTTTTCGGGATGGAAGCACCATGGAAAACCCTGCGATTTCTAGCTAGCCAGATGTTCCAATCTTCTTTTGACGCGTCCTGCTATCTGGTGTGGTGATGGCCTGTAGGACGCTTTGTCTGTTTGTGGTTCTAAAACCCAACCATTCCCTCATGACTTGATATGGGTACAGGTGAACAAGAGGGGTGTGGTTCTTTCATTAGTATTGCATCCCTAAAGCCATGTCGCACTATCAGTCAGTTAGACCTCTCTTTTTTATCCTCTTCCTTGTAAATAAGGATGAAAATGGACGGATGAAATGTTTTTCCATATCCATATCTATATTAAAAATTTTAGAAACGGATTCGGATCGGATGTTGTCGGAAACGGATATGGTATCGGATGTATCGGAAACAAATTCATCGGATCATAAAATTATGGATATCAGACGGAATTCGAATATTTATTTCGGAAAAATAATTTATAAGTAATATATAATTCAAAACACATTCACATCAAATTTATACATGGTTCATACATGAAACTTGAAACACATAAATAGTTCGTACATAATGTATATATGGTTCATACATTTCATTGCTACACATCAACGATAACATTACAATAATATTTTTCCACCTTCACCCGCGGGGGCTACCGGGTTGGGTTAGCTTATTGGGGTTTTTACTGGATCGGATATATTTCGGATATATCCGACCCAATATGGATATCCGACAGAACGGACAGGTTTTGATTAAAACCATATCTGATTTGATATCCGATTTCAAATATCCGAATCCATATCCGAATCTGAAAAAAAATCCGATAAAAACTGATATGGATCAGATATTTTCGAAAACGGTTGCGGACGGATCAGAAAATATCCGATCTGTTTTCATCCCTACTTGTAAAGAGCCTGTCATGGAGAGCAGGCCATGCAAAGATGCAACTTTGGGTGTGGTGCACTAGTGTCTGGCTATCCGTGTAAACGGTTTTAAAAATCAGCTTGACCCAAGAGGTAGGATGACACGACTGCACGGTCTTGTCGAGCCAGGATCACGCTAAGGGGTGCTGCGTTGCACATCACCAGATAACGCACATTAAAGGTACAAAGCGGAAGCAAAGTTTATATTACATAAAGTGGTTTATGAATATTTGTAAATCAGAATAAGTCCGATCTACACTCACGGGCGTAGACTACGCATCAAGTCCACGTTCAGCCCTTGAACGTGTCCTTGCTAGCACACACGCACACTAACTCTGCGGCGTGCACGACTCCCACTCGACGGGGTTCCCCTCCTAGGGTTTCGTCTCCTCTTCGAGAGTCCCTTCCTCATAGAACCCTGCAAAAGCTTCAAACACAAGCAGTGAGCACGAAGGCTCAACAAGTCTGACCCGTCTCACCTAAACATGGAACTTCTACATGAGGGTGATGGGTTACATGAGGTAAAAATCATTTGCAAGGACTCGCTTAATTAGTAGAACCTTACTTTCAAGTTTTAGCAGCAGGTTGTGGTGAACCTTACGCTAAGGCACATGAGAGAGCCGCAATTAAACAAGAAACACATTTCTCTCATGTACTTTGCCCAAAGTTGAAAAGAACTTTAGTTAGCTCTAAATACAGCAAATCATTAGCAATCAGGTCCATATTTCAATCAACATCATTTTAACATGTAACTAGTCTGTTCTTTCTATGTCACGGTACAGTGAACAAGTGGTACTCACTGACCGCGAGGGACGGCGATTATCATCGATTTACACCTGCAGGGTTACCCGAATAACCCGTCACGTACGTTCGTACTCGATGTTGCCTACAACAACCATCACGGACGCCGTACGCAACCACCTTTCGCTTGTCAGCTAAATACTGAACCGGTCCCATCGTCCCGAGCAAGAGGTCTCTGCACGCGCATCTCAGTGTCGCCAGCCGATTTACACCTCGAGCTCTCAACCTACCCTCTGAACGACGGGCAATGCATCAATACCCAGCTACCTGAGTTACATCGGTTTCCCGGTTCCATATAGCCGGTAGGTCTTCGGTACTGTTCTAGCTTGTTCAACAGGCCCGCACACGGCTCGATCCTCAATCGACACAAGCGGAGCTATAGCACACAGGCCCCAAAGTCCTGCTGCCCTTACTCTCCGCTCGGTCTCATTTTTCTTGCCATGGGTATCATGTGCTATTTCTACCCGAGTCGAGTGCCTCTAGCCTATGCTCGCGAGTAGATCCAACTACTCGACTTGTACCGAATCCTACCCTAACTTAGCTTTGCTGTAGCTAACGGGGTTTTGCAATCCTAAATCTAACTCATGGTTTTCTTGGCTATGCAATTGGGTTTCCAAACAAGACTCTAATGCAAGGAATCATAATACTCAAGTAAGTGCTCAAAACAATAAAAATTTATAAAAAGGTTAATGCAAATCGGAGCTTGCCTTGCTGCTCTTGGTCGTAGGCTAGCTGCTCCTCCGGAGTAACGAAGTCTAGGACTTCGGGTTCCTCCTCGACCTTAGCGACTACATGATATAAGAAGTACATGTATTATTGCATTTGAATTGATTTTTAAACTTGTGAAATCTATAACTCTTAATAGACAGAATCAATGCCTGTGAAACTTTTACTGTGGCTTGGTTACAACCTAAACAGAGACTTGGTCAAGTTTAGTTGCAGCAAAGCTCATTTGAGCCCTCCATAATTAATTATGTACTTGACCTTAATTGAAGGCTTTTATGGTGTTCTAAGGATTTTCAGGAAACAAACTATGACTTTCTGAAAACTAGATTTTCAGAGGGCTCTAATGGAGTTGGTCTCACTTAATTTGAAGGTTCCTAGATAAAGATATGAGCTAAACAATTTTAAAGAAAATTCTGAAAATGTTTCTGAACATTTTCTATTTTCTCTAGGACAGTTTCACTAATCACACCATTAGGTGGATCAAATGAGCTCAAATGGATCTGAAATTCCAGCAAAATTTCTGGATTTTCCTCCAAAGGATTCTCCAGTTAAAATTCCAAACAGTTTAAAATTTGAGGAATTAATTCTGGAGAAATAAGGATTTTCATGAAGTGAAATCTGATTTGCTGGAAAGTGCTTAGATAGCTGAATCCAACAAATTTGGTTCACTCAATTTGGAGCTTTCTAGCCAAAGTTATGAGGATTTGAAGTTTGAATGAAATCTGAAAATTCGGGGAAAAGTTTAAATCTGTCGGGGCCCGCAGGGACACGTGTTAGGCGCGGAGGCGACAACACACTGAGGCCCACAGGGTTTTTGCGCGCCAGAACACCAGATCCCAGCCGCAGCCCGATCCAGATTTAAAATATCTCCCGCTGACAGCTGGGGTCCACCCCCTTCGTCTACCTCCCGCCGCCCGCGCTCTGCCGCCGGGGGACCTCGTCGGAGAGCTCGCCGACAACTTCTGTGGAGCTCCAAACTTCACGATCTTGGCCACCCCTGCCTACTTTTACTCGGGGAACAGGATTCTGGGGTCAGCTCATCATGACAATGGTCGGTGCATGGTCGACGACGAGCCGCCGCCTCGGAAAGACTTCGGCCGTGTCGGTTGACTTCCCTAGCACCTCAACTACTCGAGCAACCGGTCGGGGAGCATCAGTGGACCTCAGGGAAGGTCGACATGAGCTTGAAGCAGCTTGGGGGAGGCCCGAAGTAGGTCCTCACCGTGCGCCCGATGCCTCCCACATACTCCGCCGTCGGTAAACTTCGGAATACGCCGGTTACAGAGGTTCTTAGACCAAAAGTTGTGAAGACAACTTGTGCGCTACCGTGTCTAGTTTGTGTGAGAGCGGATTGAGGCCCTCTAATCCTTTCTAGAGTACGAATTCGACAGAACCGCACCCGAAGGTCGGTCTGTACCCAGAAAGGGGAAAACTAGAAATTCGCCGCCGGTGAGCAAGCACTCGGGCTGTGGCTCGGGGGTGAGCAACACCGGTCACCAGCGCGTCCAAGGGTGCCTTGGCTCGGGCGTGACAACTCCCCGGTTGGGCTGTCCACGGGAGCCCGAAGTGCGGCGGCGTTAGGTCACCGGATTGAACTTTCGGTATAGCCGAGATCGACCGGTTTCAGCTGAATTCTAGCAACGGGGACGACGGAGGAAGGTTCCTAGTACCTTGCCGGAGCTATGGAGGGGACGGAGAGGCGGTGATCAAGCTTCCCTGATCAGCTCCGAGTGATCGGCAGCGATGGCGTGTTTCTGGTGCGAGGAAGCAGCAGAGTGTGCGGTGTTCTCTCCGATCAGGGCGGCGGCGTAGATAAGGGGGCTGTGAGGCGGTTCAGCAAGTCGGGACGACAAGCAGGTGGTGTCCCGATCGATGCCTCGCCGTGGCCGCTGCTCAGTCTGACGCAAGAACCCGAGCTGGGTTTTCAGTCGGTTTGATTTGGATTAGTGGCTGACATGTGGGTCCCACTTCTAATTTTAACCTCTGAAATTAACTCCAATTCACTGTTGTAAACAGTAATCCCCACAAAGCCCCTGGTGATTTGAATTATCAACCTTTGAGCCATTTGAATTGGTTAGAATTTAAATTTGGTTTGGTTTGAACGAATTCCAGCACATGTTCAGTTTGAAATTCAAATAAAGTTTGAATTTGCCCCACTTAACTCATGTCAAGATCAACTCCAAATGTAGTGAAAATTAGCGTGTGAGCTCAAAAAAATGTGCTGAATAAGAATATGCCTCCCACTTTTGAATTCATGGGATAAAAACAGTTTGAATTTGAATATGGTTTTAAACTGCCCTCTTTCTAGCTATACCCAAAATGACCTCAAAAAGGTTTTGAATTTGGGTGAAACTTGGCATGGACATCCCTAGCAATGTGTAGGAGTTTTCATATGTCCAACCCCTCTATATCACATGTGGGAAATACCACTTTTGTAATATGTGAGTTTGTTCTCTAATTATCATGTTGATGGTGATTACTTACTCATCATTTATGTTCATCAACTTGCTTCAAATGAGGTGTGTGTGGTGATGACACTTCAAACATGTGTCAAAAACTGAGCCCCTTATATAGGAATATCCAACGGTCTTCCTCCAAGCAACTTGGTTTCACTAAGGTATGCTTTGCCGAGAACAAGTTTCATTTCACCAGCTTCAACTCCAGAGAATTGGGGAACATACTTAATGAAAATTGTAAATCATCTGGAAAAAGGATTGCCTGCAATAATAAATCATTTAGCTGAACCAGTGCCTTAGAAATTCCGTTGCATAGACCATAAAATTCACTGTCCCTTCGGCATTAATACAACAACATCAAAATTGCGACATATACAGGGGTAATTTCCATAAACTACCACACTTGAAGTTACAGTTTGTCAAACGGCGATGCTGCTGCTATCTTTTAAAAAAAAGGCTGCATCAACTTATTGCAGTTCTGACCAGAAAATCAGAAATTGATCCCTGGTGTGAGATTCCGTCGACAGCTTGCTTCTGAATTAAAAATTTGGCAGATGCTCTACTGCAAATATTGCTATTGCTAGTTCTGCACTTCCGTGTGTATCCTTCCTTCATCAGTTAACAGGTATGTCGTAATAGATTTACTTAGTTTTCACCTGCTTCAGTCAAACAAGTGGATGGTTAGGAGATAGTGATGAATGTAAATTAAATAATGTACATATAAGACATCTTCAGTCAAACAATATCTGCCCTTTTCTATCACAGGTTCCTCTGAGATTTTATTACAGATTGCAGAATTTACACAAGTGCATGAAGTAAAATAAAATATCAGAGCCATGGCATCAACTTATAGTTGCACAAGGAAATGAAGCAATTGTGCAAAGATCAGAGGAATCTGATATTTTACATCTAGATCCTTGAAATTTTGACCCGATGTGCAAAGCTCTTACATCCATAGAAAATAATGAACAAAGAGACTTACTTGCATTAGGATCAACATGCACAAAGAAGCTTGCAGCAACTATAAGATAGCATAAGATGAGCATAAGGCCCTTAAAGTAGTTTGACGTTCCTTCCTGCAAAAAAAAATACATCAGTTAGAAATGCACTGCAGTAACTTCATATACAGTTGAAAACACATAGGATTCTGGTTTGCTATGTGAGAGACCTGTAGCATGAATGCAACCACTAAAACTGTTATAAAGAGAGTTGCTGTCTCAAACAGTTGAAAATTTAAGTCCATCTCCTGCCCCGTCATCCAGCCAATTACTACACAGAACGGAATCTGCAAACAATGTAAAAGAAGGACGTTGGTTACAGTTGTTTTAGCAAGCTTTGGCTAATGATAGATAATTTACAAAACGACGGGTGATAGTGGTACTTTATTCACTAAATAAACTTACCACAAACATGGATATCTGTGTTGATGACCCTATTGCAACTCCTAACGTAATGTCCTGTTGTTATTTAAATATGAGGATAAAAAATACAAGAGAAAAATACCCTTAAGTTGCCAAAGAGAAAAGAAAGCATCAAATGTTTACCAATTTATTTTTCATGGCAAACATAATGGCGCTTGTATGTTCAGCAGCATTCCCCACAATAGGAAGCAGAATAACACTGAAGGCCACCGGCAAGCTTAATGATTCAGACGCACCCTATTACAAACATGTAAAGAAAGCATGGTTAAAAAGTTGCATATGTGTGGAATTGAGATATCATGTGGTGTCACCAGACAAACGATAAATATAAAATCAAGTACAATTGAATTAAACGGCCAAAAAAAAGTCTCCAATACCTGTATAGCATCTACCAGGTACCCAGAGAGTACTGAAATCCAAACAGTCAATACAAAAAGCCAGCACATAGCTTCCCCTTGTGTCATCTCCTTTTCATCCTCCTCATCCTCGGAGGCTTCATCCTCCTCTAGTCACATGTATGAATCAATGTGTATAAGTGTCCACATGATGCGAATAGCCAATGTTCATAATGAACAAATGGAATAAAAAAAGGGCAGCCTGGTGCATGTAGCTCCCGCTTGCGCAGGGTCCGGAGAAGGTCCAACCCACTTGGACCAAATAGAATACAAAAAAAAATTTTATCTTGCTTTTCTCTGTAAACCACTTGAAGAAGACTTAGTTACTTATTAAAAGATATGCCAAGTAGTTTTATACAATCAACAAATTTTATATCATTATGCATACAGGTCATAAAGCTGTTGCCTTGTGATCATGAGGTCACGGGTTCGAGTCCTGGAAACAGTCTCTTGCAGAAATGCAGGGAAAGACTGCATACAAAAGACCCAAGTGGGTCGGACCCTTCCCCGGACCCTGCGCAAGCGGGAGCTACATGCACCGGGCTGCCCTTTTTTATGCATACAGGTCATATCTTTCAGTTCCAGTGTCTGCACAAGTTCGTGTTAAGCTACTTACTTCACCAATTGGGCTGTACACACTGCGGTGGGTCTTTAGTTGAAAAAACAGATAGCTCGCATAAGCTACAAGCATGATGCAGCTAC
This sequence comes from Neostapfia colusana, assembly GCA_030760725.1. Classification (NCBI taxonomy): domain Eukaryota; kingdom Viridiplantae; phylum Streptophyta; class Magnoliopsida; order Poales; family Poaceae; genus Neostapfia; species Neostapfia colusana. The sequence goes on from JASWHV010000015.1 coordinate 69,162,785, forward strand.
TAAATCTTGAAAGAGCTATTTCAGATTTGCCATAGTGCACTTCTGAATGTGTGAAGTGAAGCACCTGCTGGGAACATTAGACCTAAGACAGCCATCAATAATAGCCCCGAGTTTACAACAGCTGATGCCTGCAATGATAAAAATAGAAATCAATAGAAATTAAAGTCCATAAAAAAGATATTTGGAAAAAAACTAACATTTCGTTCAGAAAACTACCTTGTTGAAGACCTGGTCTCTATCAGAATGGACTATACCACCAGCAATGAAAGCACACCCAAGAACCAACAGCATATTTGACAATATTGAGCCTAGTAGCGACTGCTGGATAACACGAATCATCCCATTTTTCAGCGCATACATTGAGATAATCATTTCCGTTGCATTTCCAAACGTTGCATTCAGGAGTCCTCCAACTGAGATTTAAAAGAAAAGTTAACTTTTTCTAACTATTTCTAAAGCCAAGATTTGCGTTAGAAAGCTGGCATAATGTAGAATCAGAGACGACATACCAGTTGGGCCAGTGTAGCAAGCAAGTTGCCTGCACAAGACAAAGTATCATGCATTAGCTAAGAGATACAGAAACCGGCTCATGGTATCTTAGGCAGATGTAACTGGAAAATAAAGCCACCATCTTGGTGTCACTTACTCGGTTGCATATCCCAATCTCTCGGCCAACGGTGTTATGCCGATTAAACTGAAAAGAAAAACCCATCCTTGCTGTGAAGCATTTGGAAGAGGCGAAAAGAAAAACGGGAGGCGTCAACTTATCAGTACCGCAACTACATTTCATATAAATCTTAAGTTGAAAGTAAAAATGGAAAGATCACATGATTAAAGGTTCGAAGGGGCCGCCGAAAATGTGAAATGTACGGCACTAAATCATGAAGCTAACTCTGAGGAACATAACAACTGCAAACTAAGTAAGTTAGAAGTGGCAATGCATTGGGTGGAGGGGGGGGGGGGGAGAGGTTGCGAGGTTTGGGAAGGAAGCTTACGTGCTTGCGCGTGAGGTAGTGCAGCAAGACGGCGAGAGGGCCGAAGGGGAGGAACACGTTGATCTTGGCCTGGAAGATGACGACGCGCACGCTGGTGAGCGCCCTCCGCCACCTGCTACCTGGCGAGAGCGACTCCGCGACCGCGGCCAGCGAGCCGGTGTGCTCTAAGTCCAGTGACCGCATCTTCCGCGGCGGCACCGGCGTGGTCCCGGTCGGCATCGCCAGCTCCACCTCCTCCTCAGCTTCCATCCCCAAACCAAACTTCTCCGCGCCCATCATCCACGAGCCGGAGCAAGAACCGCGCCGACGCACGTACGGGTCCACTGGCAATGTGGAGCAGCCGAGCCGAGCTGCCTCCACTACCCTTTTCAAGAAACGGCGCGCGATCGGTCAGGCGCGCTCGAGGAAAGGGGAGGGGGCAAGACTATCGGCGCGATTCGATTCGGATTTGGAATCGGCGACGGAATCTCTCTCGCTCGCTGGCGCTGGCGCTGGCGCTGGCTCTGGTCTGGCTGGCGCCCCGGCGAGCGAGGAGAGGAGTCGAGGAAATCCGAGAGGAGGCGACGACGGGGCCGGCACGAAGGAAACTGCCTGCGTGCTTCGAGGTGGGCCCGTCGTACCGCGCCCGGCGCGAGGGCCCGGATCTCGAGGGGCCCACCCATAACGGAAAGGTCGGGCCACGCGTCGTGGGTGCCGGTCGGACCCAGGTGGCCGGCTCCTTCCGTACCCGCGCCCTTTTTTTCTTTGTTTTTTATTTGATCAGTTTGGTGGTGTCCACTAACTAATAATCTTTCCTTTCGGAAACACGCATTATAGTTAGGGGTCCCTTATAGTTATGGATGCAGAGACACTCATATAGATGCACGAACATTCATGGGTATAAACACATATATGCACACTGTACTTTACGAATGTCTTGATTCCTGAATCAAAATGATAACATGGTCATAGATGTTTGACTTAGAAAAAAAGAATTAGTTGTAAATGTAATGCCGAGAACTCGAATCGAAACAGATACAAGAAACTTGACCAGTTGAACCCACTACTAGCTAATAATTTGGTCACAAGAGTCCCCACGACTGAAAGCTTATCAAAGAAAAAGTCAACTAGTCCTAGATACCGGACCTAAAAGCAACTTTTTATATTGGTGGTATGTATCTGAAAAGATATTCGGTGGAACAATGAAATCTTATCGGTTACCCGTACGTTCCGTCACCGAGTTATTATCGTGGTAATGGCAACCGAAGTGACATTTCACTTGTGCGTTTTTTTCTCGTAACAACTAACAAGGATGGATCCAGGCATCCAGGGCCTGCCCGTCTGCGTTTGACCGTACAAACAAGCCCCAAGTGGTTGACGCTGCATATGATGGCCTCTTCAACTTGAAGCTATTGTACTATTTTTTTGTACTATATTATTTGCGTGAAACAGGGCTCGGTAGATGTGTTCGGTTCAGGGTGCCGTCCTGCGGCCGTACCTGAATGCTGTTTCTTTATATATATTAAGAAAACTGAAAGATACAAATGTACAATGGTACTAGACTGGAGTTGTTCTGTCATTGTAATCTAGCAGTCGGCTTCTCGTGAAGTTGTAACCGTTCGAGCTCAGGCTATTGTATAGCTTACCAAGCGGCGAAACCATGGCTGATTTGGTTCACTGGCGGAGCTAACACTAGCAGAGCTGATTTATGTGGTGATTAATCACTTGCTTCTTTTAAATATTCTTGATATTACTTTCTGCGTTCTATTTTACTTGTCATTCTACACTCCTACAGCTTTTTTTCTTCAAATTGCTTGTCATTCTGGCATCTCAATACATCTCTATCTCTCGCCTCTCACCCCCATTTTGTTTTTTGTGCATAGTATATTTTCAGTCCTTTTTATTTTTCACCCCATCCCTAGGCCGTACTGGTGCTGACGTTGCATCGACCCAGGTCCCTCCTTTTCTATGCAGTGGGACCCGCTACCCAGGTCACCGGCACAAGCTATACAAAAATAGCAGAAGATGTATAATATAAACAACTATCACTGGCAAGAGGACCGGTAAAGCAAACGGTCACAATAGAACAACTCGAAGATCATGAGCTAAATCATTACACACTTCCAACATAGTAAACACGAAAGATAAATGACAAATATGTAAATAGATAAGTAAGAGGGGTTATGTTTTTCCTCGAGGTTTCAAAAGGATGGTACATTTACCCACTCGTTATGCTATTCGCACTTGTGGACCTCTATATCTGACCTCTAAAGGAATATTCTTAACTTTTTACAGTTGATTCTAAAAGATGCCTACCTTTACAGTTTATTTGTCTGTACTCATTCACGTCTAAATCAGACATCTATATCAACTGTCAACTATTTTATATTAGATAATACAACTATATCATATTTTATATTATTTCACATAACTACTTATGTTGATAATATTATATTTATAACTTATATAAAATCATTAAATTAATTTTTTGCTTCATTTCCTCTCTTTGTTTTTTCCTTTCCCTTTCTTTTTTGCCTCACTTCTATTTTTCTTATTTTTCCTTTCTTTTTTCCCTCACTTCTTTTTCCTTTCTTTTCTCCCTTTTCCCCTTCTTATTTTTTTCTTTTCTTTCTTCTTCTTTCCTTTCTTTTTTTTCTTCTTCTTCCACTTTTTCCTCCTTCCTTTCTGTCTCTCTTCCTCACTCATCTAGGCGCAACAGTAACACGGTACATTTCTAGGCCGCCTGTAGCAACTTAGGATTTACAGCCGCTGTAGGCAGCCGCTATCTGCAGAGCCGCCGTATTTGCAGGCCAGGCGCGGATAGCTGCTGTGCCCAGCCTTATTAGACCATTCCCGTCAAAACACATGTCCCTACTAATTGTGATGCCTCCTGGAGCACGCTGCTTTGGCACATTTAGGCCCTGTTTGGCACGGTTTAAACTTGTTAAAAAAACAGCTTGTCTGAAAAGCTGGTGAACAGTAGCTTAAACTTATATCCTGCTTTTAGTTCATTCTGAAAAGCAGCTGAACTAATAAGCTGCTGGAGAAACTGACTGTTTAATACACCCGCAGCTTATTTTTATAAAAAAACTGGTTCAGAAGGCACAGGGCCTTAATGTCCCACATACTTACTAACATCATCATTTACAACCGTGACTGTTAGTCACAATAAAACACATGGTAGGGTGACATGCACTGTCTCGTTAGGGAGTGTCTGCCCACGAGCCTTGACACGATGCATCATCCATGCCACGTGTATATCCAGCGTGGATCTAAGTAGAACGCTACGCATCCTCACCATCAAGTTAACCGATAGGGTCTGGAGTGAGAGGCTGCTGACTGTGCTGGCAAACCCACGCTTACTTGTGCACAGAGCAACAGGGAGGCTATGTGGCACCATCTCATTGCATCAGAAGACAATTGCCTTTAATATTGGTGCTGGTACCTGCAGACCGGATACTCCGCGTGGAGGCTTGAAGAGGCTCCAGACCTCGCCTGCCTGCTAAGGCGGCTCTGGCGCCGCCACGTTTCCTCGGCCCCGAACCTAGCCTCCCCGCTAAGGCGAGGTTCGACACTACCACGTGTCCCCTGGCTCTAGGCCAGGCCTCCCCGTGGAGGAGGGCTCCGGAGCTGCCACGTGTCCTCGGCCCCGCACTCGGCCTCCCCGCTGAGGCGAGGTCCGATGCTGCCACGTGCCCCCCGGCTCCGGGCCTGACCTCCCCGCTGAGGAGGACTCTAGAGCTGCCACGTGTCCTCGGCCCCGGACCTGGCCTCCCCGCTGAGGCGAGGTCCGCTGCTGACACGTGTTCCCGTGCTCCGGGCCTGACCTCTCTGTTGAGGAGGACTCTGGAGCTGCCACGTGTCCTCGTCAATGGACTTGGCCTCCCCACTGAGGCGAGGTCCGGTGCTGCCACGTGTCCTCCGGCTCTAAGCCCGGCCTCCCTGCCGAGGCGGGCTCTGGTGTGACGGACCGGAATCCGTACGGCCAGGATCTCAGAGGGTGGTGTCGCACGATGCGACACCCGATAGCACACACCATAAGGCACACATGTATTACATAGAAAACAACTGAATATGTACAAAGTAGTACAAACCTTCAGTTTACATTTATCTCTAGAGTCTACAACAGCAGAAGCTAAATTTTTACAACTCACGCCCACCTAACTAGCAAAAGTCGGGTGTCCAACCCTATGGACAACTCACACTAGCTCCACTTCTCAGCTCAGCACGGCGTGTACGGCTCCCACTCAGCCGTGGTCCCCGATAGAGGGTAGCCCTCACCGGTAGACTCGTACCCCGAGTCCGTGGGGTACTCCTCACCTGCAAACACTCGATAGCAGCAACCATGAGCACGATGGCTCAACAAGTCTTGACCGACGCGCCTACGCATGAAACTCTACATGCAGGTCATAACGAAGATGGGATGGTAAATTGCAGCAAACGGACATGCCTACAAGTTCATCCTTAGTTCATCTTTTAGCGGTTCAGGAATTTGAAATTTAGTGAGCAATATTTGGTGGCACACATGTAGCACTACAAGTTAATCATAACAACAATATTGAATCAGATCATTTCATATATCAACCTACGTCACGACTCAATGACCAAGTGGTACTCATCACCGCGAGGGATGGCAAATCGACTCGATATACACCTGCGGGGATACCCAAAGAGAACGTCGCGTACGCCCACCCGTGGAGCTCCACAGCACGCTCACTCGATGTCGTACGGGACAACCTTTCACCAAACAGCCCAAACGTCGAACTAGTCGCACCCAAACGGACAGGAGGTTCCCGACACGGAGCATCTCTCTATGCCCGTTAGCAGATCTCCACCTTGCTGCCCTCAACCTACACCTATAAATCGGTGCGTTATGCCTCGACGCTCAGAGGTATAGGTTACATCAGTTTATCGAGGCCCATATATCCGATATGCCTTCGGTACGTTCAAACTTGATCAGCATGGGCCGCACACGGATCGGTTCTCAATCGACACGGATAGGTCTGCGCCCACAAGACTTCCTCTTGCTGTGCCCTAGCCCCTGCCTAGTCTCATTTTCTTACTAAAGTGATATCACATCACTCGAACCAATCCCGTGTGTCCCAAGCCTATACTCGCGAGTAGATTCTAACTACTCGACTTGTACCGAAGTCTATACACATTAAGCAGAGCATATACTACTCGAGAACTTATACACTACCCTCACTCTTGTTGGAATAATCTCATCCACCCTACACCTAATGCACATAAATACCTCAAACTAAATATGTATATAAGCAAAACTTTATAAACTTTGTTAAATGCAAACCGGGGCTTGCCTTGTTTCTGCTGGTCAGATGTTAGTATCTCATCCAGAAGTAGGAAGTCCAACACTTCCGGGGTTTCCTTGTCTTCAGCGACTACACGTGAGCAATGTATGATATGTCAATTTAAATGCAACGTTTTAAATTGAGTATGTAAAGACCATAAATCTAGCTAGCCCTCCCCTTTGGCTCTGAAATTTTTATGGTGGCTTGGTAGGATCCTAACCAGAGACTTGACCAAGTTTCATTTGAAACAAAGTTCATTTGAGCTCTGTACAAATAAAAGTCTAGTTGGTCATTACTAGAGCTTCTAAGGATTTTCAGGGATTTTCATGGTTCAAACCATTACTTTCTGGAAACTATAGTTTGAGATGGTTCTAATGGAATTGGTTTCATGTCATTTGAAGAATCCTAGAGGATGTTATGCCCTAAACAAGATTTGAGAAAATCTGAAAAATGTTTCTGTATATTTTTTGCATTTTCTCAGGGCAGTTCACTTAATAACACCATTAGGGGGACTAAATAAACTTAGATGGATCTGAAAATTTTCCTGTGACTCAAGGATTTTAAAATAAACATCATAGCCAAATTTCAGAATTTTCCATAAAAGAAATCTCCAGATAAAATTCCCAACATTTTAAATTTTAGGGAATTAATTCTGGAAAAACAATAAGTTTAATGAGCTAAAAATTGTTTTGCTGGATAGTACTCGAAAATCTGAATCCGACAAAATTTGGTTCACTTAATTTGGAGCTCCCCAGCAAAAGTTATGGCTAGTTGAAGTTTGAACCAAATTCTGAAATTCAAAGAAAAGTTTAAACTGACTGATGGGCCCCAGGGCTACGTGTCAGCTCTACAACAAAACCACACGGGGGTCCGCTAAATCTCCCGCGTAGCCGCACGAGATCCCGGCGCCACAGTAGATTCAGCACGGTATTAACAGAGACCAACACGTGGGGCCCGTGAGGCTTCGTTTTCCTCGTGCTCCCGCGGCTCACCGCCGCCCCCCTCGCCGGAGCACTCGCCGGAAGAGGGTTCCTGTGACCGGAACTCGACCAAACTTTCCGCCTCCGCCTAAAATTGCTCGGGGAACCTGTTGCTGACCTTGTCGCCGGCCGACGATCACCGGAAATGGTCGTGCGACCGCGAAAGGCAACGTGGCGAGTTCGGCGAGGTCGGTATGGCGCTGTAGTGCCTCAAAACCTCCTCTGTTGGCTCCTACAGCATCACCATGACCTACGGAGCAAAGACCCAGCCCCTGATCTTGCTCAAGGTGGCGGCAAACAGGACTTCACCATGCGACCTAGGCCTAAATCCGATGAAGAACGAAAAACCCGAGGAACTCAGTGGTTTCTCGACGGTTTCCCGTGATTCTTGATCCTAAGTGGTCGTGGGGACGTGTAGAACATGTGGGTAGCTTGGCATACGCGGTGGTGGAGTAATCCCTATGAATTTTTGAGTTTTGTCCGGCTCAGTTCTTTGAACACCGAAAGGATAACCGGGAAAATTCTCCCTCAGCGAGGCATGAGAGGAGGAGCTGTCGGCACGGGTGTGTTAAGCACCTTGGAGCAGACCTTTTTCATGTAGCTCGTCAGTCACGAAAGGTCTTCTAGCTCTCGGACGCCGAGGAGTAGAGAGGGTGTCGGCCGGCGATGGTTTCTTTGCACGTGGGAGTGGACAGAGCGGCGCTAGCTAGGGAAGGAAGCGAAGTCTGGTTGTGCAGCGTACGTGGGCGATCAGAAGGGTCACGAGCTGATCAGAATAAATGCTGGCGCACTCGTGCGATCCACGGGTTGAGGCGGCAACGCTCTCGGCAGCAGACCGAAGGAAACAAGGCGGTTCTCTCCTCTTTAAGTCTCTAACCAGTGGGTCCCCCTCCCCTCTAATTCCTTTTCTCTTTTTCATTCTTGTTTTCACTGAAAAGATCTCAGCTACTCACAATTGAATGAGATACTTAGCCTCAAAGTCATGAGTTGAATTTAATTTCCTCAATTTGAAATTGGTTTGGCTAAATTTGCTTCATATTAGAATTTGAAATTCAAATTCAGTTTTGAATTATTGCAAATTTAGCTCCCAACAAGATGAACTCCAATGAGGATGAAATTGGTGGACTAACTCAGAAAAATGTGCTGAGTTTGAATATGAAGTCAACTTTTGAATTCGAGTGATGAAAACTAGCTGAAATTTGAATTTGTATTCAAATAGCCCTTTTTACAAATGTCTCCAAACATGCCTCAAACTGATTTGAATTTGCATGAGACTTGTCCTGAGCACCCCTAAGAATGTTTAGTGCCTAATGGTAAACTCATCCCCTCATGTTTATGTGTGATAGCTCCTACTTTTTGGAGTGATGGGTTTTTCCTCTAATCACCCTCTTGATGGTGTTTACTTGCTCTTCACAAATGTTCATGAGCTATCCACCAATTGAGGTGTGGTATGGTGATGTGATGAACATTTTTGCAAGTAAATTCTTGGGCTTTTACATCCCTCCCCCCTTAAAAGAGACAACGATGTAAGAGGAAATTACCCGTGATGAGACACCATGAAGTCCGAGTAGTTTGAGCGAAGGAACTCCTCGCTCTCCTACGTTGTTTCTTCTGCGGTGTGGTTGCTCCATAGTATCTTGTAGAACCACAGCATTCGGTTACGCGTGGTCTGAGCCTTCTCATCAATAATCGCCACGGATATTCAGCATATGTCAAATCCGGTTGCAGCTCGCCAATGTCTTCGGTGGAAACAGCAGCCGTATACTTCAGGCATTTCCGTAGTTGTGAAACATAGAAAACGTCGTGAACACCAGCGAGAGATGCCGGTAGCTCCAGTCTATACGCCACTGGTCCACACTTCTAGGTGATAGCATAGGGTCAAATAAATCGGGGAGCGAGCTTCCCTTCACGCCGAATCGGTGCACGCCTTTCGTCGGAGATATACGGAGGTACACGTGTTCCCCGACGTCGAAGTGTTGTGGCCTACGCCTCTTATCAGCGTAACTTTTCTGTCGGGATTGAGCGACCTTCAAGTTTGCTTGAATCATCCGAACGCGCTCTTTGGCGTCGTTCACCAAACCAATCCTGAAAGTGACCCTTTCCCCGGACTCGCACCAGTTCAATGGGGTGCGGCATTTGCGTCCGTAGAGAGCCTCATATGGTGCCATCTTGATACTCGCTTGATAGCCGTTGTTGTACGAGAATTCCGCCAACGGTAGATGATCATCCCAGTTTCTACCGTGGTGGATGGCACACGCTCTCAACATGTCTTCTAATACTTGGTTCACCCTCTCACTTTGCCCATCTGTCTGAGGGTGATAGGCGGAGCTTCTAATCAGCTTAGTACCTAAAGTAGCGTGCAAATGCTCCTAGAAATGAGCCAAGAACAGTGCCCCTCGATCCAGGATTATCGTCTTGGGTACTCCATGCAAGCATAAAATTCTTGCAATGTACAACTCCGCATACCTGCTGGCATGGAAATGTGTATGCACGGGAATGAAGTGAGCCGACTTGATTAACCAATCAACGATTACCCAAATGGAATCATGCTTTTTGGAAGTCAGAGGTAATCCAACAATGAAATCCATGCTCACATCTTCCCACTTGCATGCTGGAATTTTCAGGGCTTGCAACAGCCCTGATTTTCTCATGTGATCCGATTTCACTCGTCTACACGTTTCACACTCGGATACATATTTAGCCACTTCCTGCTTCATCCGTGTCTACCAAAATTTTCTTTTCAAATCTTGGTACATTTTGTTGCTGCCCGGATGAGTGGAGAATTTAGACAATTGATCCTCATCAAGGATCTTCTTCCGCGGCTCCATATTCCGAGGTACGACTATGCGGTCATTGAACCACAGCGTCCCCTCATCATCTTTCTGGAAACATTTAATATCTCCACTATCTATCCGTCTGCGGAGATTGTGCCATGCCCTTGTCGACTTTCTGAGCTGCAATGATATCCTCCCTAATGGTAGGGATGAGAGCAAGGTTGTAGATTGATCCATAAGGAACCAAGTATAAACTCGACTCTTCCTCTTCCACCAGTGTAATGGTGAGGTTATGGACATGTGACTTTCTACTCAACGCGTCGGCAACCACATTTGCCTTGCCGTGGTGGTAATGAATCTCAATCTCATAATCTTTGATTAATTCTAACCACCTCCTTTTCCTCATATTCAGTTCCTTCTGGGTGAACATATATTTTAAGATCTTGTGGTCGGTGTAGAGATGCACCAATTTCCTCAGGAGATAGTGCCTCCACATTTTCAGCGCCAAAACCACAGCAGCGAGCTCAAGATCATGAGTCGGATAGTGCTGCTCATGGTTTTGAAGTTGGCGTGAACCATATGCGACCACACGTCCTTCTTGCATCAACATGCAGCCGAGACCGATACCGTATGCATCACAATACACGTCGAAGGGCTTGGTCGTATCCGGTTGAGCTAAGACCGGGGCTGTTGTGAGATGCTTCACCAATGCTTGGAACGCTCCTTCACATGCTGAGTTCCAAACATATTTCGTTCCCTTCTTAAATAATTCTGTCATCAGCTTAGCAAGCTTGGAGAAGCTTGGAATGAATCTCCGGTAATATCCCGCTAAACCGAGGAAGCTTTTGACTTCATGGACAGAAGTGGGGCCTTTCCATTTCACCACTTGTTCAATTTTGCTTGGGTCAACCGCAATGCATTCCGCTGAGATGATATGTCCCAAAAATGACACTTGGCTGATCCAAAACTCGCATTTGCTGAACTTGGCATAGAGCTTATGGTCCCGCAATCATTGAAGAACAATTCGTAAGTGTTCGGCGTGTTCTACTTCTAACTTAGAGTAAACCAAGATATCATTAATGAACACCACAACGAACTTGTCCAGCTCCGACATGAACACCGAGTTCATGAGATACATGAAATGTGCCGGAGCGTTGGTGAGACCAAAAGACATGACAAGATATTCATATAGGCCATATCTCGTCGAGAAGGCCATCTTCGGAATATTCTCTGCCCGATTTTTATTTGATGGTACCCGGAGCAAAGGTCCATCTTGGAGAACACACTTGCACCCAAAAGCTGATCAAACAGTATGTCAATGCGGGGCAGTGGATATTTGTTCTTGATGGTAACGGTGTTGAGCGGCCGATCATCCACACACAGCCTCAAGGTTTCATCATTCTTCTTAATGAACATCGCCGAGCATCCCCAAGGCGAGGAACTCGGCCTAATGAACCCCTTGCTCAACAAATCATTGAGCTGTTCTTTCAACTAAGCCAGCTCATTTGGAGCCATTTTGTACGATCTCCTCGATATTGGTGTAGTTCCAGGTGCAAGTTCAATCTTCAACTCCACATCCCGTTCAGGTGGCATGCCCGGAAGATCATCCAGGAACACGTCGGGATACTTCCGGACTACGGGGATGTCCTCTAACTTGGAAGCTTCAATATGATAGACGGTTGAAACTTCCGGGACTGGATTGTCTAGTATGAGGGACTGCGGGCGGTGGAGTGGGGAGTTGAGGTGAACCGTACGTGATAATGTTTCTAGGACATCGCCATGGTAACTTAGCCATGACATCCCTAAGATTGCATCAATCTTCTGCCCCTCAAGAATAATCATAGTAGTGGGATATATCTTTCCACCTAAGCAGAGTGGTGCTTTCGGAATCATCATATTTGCTGAAATCTTCTCTCCCGGTGAGCAGATCATATAAGAGCACTCGGTTGGAAAGACTTCCAGTTGATGCTTAACAACATATGATGTACTTATGAAGTTGTGGGTTGCACCAGAATTAAATAAAATGATGATTGCTTGATCGTTGAGAGTGAACGTACCCGCCATCACGTTTTCTCCCTCCGGGACGTCCTCATTGTTGAGGTTGCGAACGCCCCCGGTTCGCTGACCTCCCTTCTTGACCGGAGGTCGGCCTCGAGTACTGCCCTGATATTGGGCTTGCCCACTGCTTTGCTGCCCCTGAGGATAGTCCTTCGAGAAATGGCCCGCCTGGCCACACGTGTAGCATGTGTAGCGAGGCGGTCCTCCGCTGATCAGCGGACGGAAGCCCGGGGCGCATTGTGGCGGTGGAAACTCCCGGGGTACCATCTGCTGCTTCTGTTGCGGTCGCGGTGGTGGCATCGGTGGTTGGAACGGGGGTGGCTGAAAAGAACGACCCCCAAACTGCTGAGGTCGCGCCGGTGGATGTCGTTTCTGACCGGATGGTGTCTGATACACCATGCGGTATTTTTGAGGAGCTCCACCCCCGCTGCTTGGTGGAGCGCTTCGCTTTCGCTGATCAGCCGCCAGTTTCCGCTGAGCATCCTCTTGCATAATCGCGGCGTTGACAAGGTCGTTGAAAGTGCCACGATTGCATTGTACGAGATGCGTCTTCATCTCGGGATTTAACCCCCGATAGAACTGCTCTTGCTTCCTCTCATCGGTGGAGACATAATCCGACGCATACTGCACCAGATGGTTGAACGCACGGGAGTAGTTGTTGGCACTCCTTCCGCCCTGCTTCAGCTCCAAGAATTTTTGGAACTTCCTCTTCATTATCCCGGGAGTTATATGATAGGCACGGAACGCCTCCCGGAATTCTGCCCATTCAACGGCGTGGCCAGCAGGTAGTGAGGTGATATAGTTCACCCACCACGCACCGGTGGCACCGTGAAGCTTCTGCGCCGCGAAGAGAGTCTTCTGCCACTCCGTGCATTGTAGCAGCCCGAACTTGGACTCGATCGTCCGCAGCCAGTTGTCTGCCTCCAGTGGTTCTGCCGCTTCGGTGAACACCGGAGGATGCGTACTCATGAAATCCGAGTACGTCGTAGTGTGGGGCTCACGAGGGACCCTCTCTTGACGCCACCCCCGCCTGGGACGTATTCTGCACGATCGTGCGGAGCAGGTCGGTCTGCTCCTCACGATTGCCCACCAACACCGCAATCACATCCGCTAGTGTAAGCGGAGGCGGCGGTGGTGGTTGTTGCTGCGGGGTGTTGTCGTAGACAGGTGGTTGGGAGTCATCACCCCCTTGCTGACTAGAGCCACCGGACTCATGCGTGGCCCGAGTACGAACCATCTGTAACCATACGACAATAAAATTAGTCCTACAACATACTTCATGCAGTCCAATAAAATAGGCGTAAAAACATAATGACAGTAAACATGGGATATATCTCGTATATAGATAATGTAATAACTTTGCACAAGCTACACCATTACTAGACCAAATACAAACTAGTTAACTCCAAATTGACGTACTTCCTCTTTGGAAGTTCATCTCAACTTTTGGTCACTACGAGACGTTAATATCGCTTTGTCATCACGTATACTACTCTTTATCTTTAATACGACACAAACATGGTCTCTAGCAAAAGAAACTTGAGTAGGAAATATACTCAAACCTTTCACTAGTTGAATATAACAATTCATGAGTATGTGCTACCCCATTGGAAGTAATCAAACCCCCCTAGGGTACAACAATCTCTCAAATGAGTTCAACTGTCCATCTCTCTGCCCAGAATGACCAGTTTCTACATATCCTAGATTTTGACCTGGTATATGGCATTTTCATAACTCAAGTTGAATACCAAAGTTAAATTTAACTTCAGTATCCTTCCAACGAGTATTTATTTACCCCATGATCAGCTCTGGTTAAAAAGTTACGATAATTCAAAGTCACCAGAATTTCTAGAAGAATTTCAACAGCAACTCCTTTGGAAGTTGCTGTTTTTAACTCTAAATTCCACTGAATTCCGTGTTGCAATTACAGAAACTTTGAATTACAAATATGTAACACATCTCCTAACCTTTCCAAAAATGTATCATATGGATATTTTAGATTTTTCTACAGGAAGTTATACTTGAAAAACAGAACAGTCCAGAGAGTTTTTGAATCTGTCTTGGTTCTGGACAGTTTACAATCATCTGGAATTTCAACCAGTTTAAGGTGTGATTATGCTCTGGAACTCTACAACAAAGATGTAGAGCACTTAAACTCCTTTCCAGAACTATATCTCACACCCCCATTGGCTAAATAATCTGTGAGTTATGCTCTGTTAAAGTTCAGAAAACTTGCTGCCAAAACAGAGCACTCTGTTTTCCATCCCTTTGAGTTAAACTAATCAACTGTTGAATTTTTCTGCCCAACCAGGGTCCTAAATATTGAAACTTGGTTATCTTAGTTCCTTGTTACTATTATTTTTAATGCAAATGCTTATTACATGTCGGTACTACGTTCCTCACAAAAGGAAAATCCTAACCGGATTATACCGTCATATACGTCTCCATTGTGGCACTAATCGGTCTCTCACACACGTGTACTACACGGGATACATACATGGTTAGTACCTGCAGAAGAACACTCAATAGTGATGCACTCAAAGGTTGTTGTCATTTCAGACAGGTCCATATTTAAAAGTAAATACATACGCCCATATTTCCATATGGCCGTCCTTGAGTTAAGCCACATCTCAAGGTACGTGATCGTGTTTTCACACGACACGACGGGGAACCCGAGTAGAGCGCGGACGGGTCGTCACGGTTGGGAATTTTATCAACCCAACAGATACCACCTGCTGCCCTGTAGGGCACGCCGATGGCAAGCGCTGCGTATGTCCTTCTAGGCTATTTCCAGAAGAACACACTATCGTGTTACCGACCAAACGATAGGGTTTCCACTTTCTTGCCTAATGCACACTAGGGACCAGCGTTTCATATGAACTCAGGAACATTAAGAGTTCAAGAGTTTCATATTGACGTCTCACACCAAGCCGTGAGGCCTATCCCTGAACCACATTCCTCGCCAGGGGAGCTAACCGAAATTGAACCGCTTTCGGTGGCGTTCCTTACCATTTTTACCTGAGCGTAGGTGCGTCATTACATAATCAAAATTCAGAATTATAACACATATGTTAGTCATGCCACTTTAAATAACTATACTAATATAGTCTTTATTTGGGCATACTAGCATATCCTCACCGTAATCCTAAGTTTTTCGTAATACAGTCCTTAATTAGTGTGCTATCCCCTAAGCAGCTCTGATGCCAGCCTGTGACGGACCAAATCCGTACGCCCAGGATCTCAGAGGAAGGTGGGCACGATGCGACATCCGACAGCACACACCATAAGGTACACATGTATTACATAGAAAACAATTGAATATGTATAAAGTAGTACAAACCTTCAGTTTACATTTATCTCCAGAGTCTACAACAGCGGAAGCTAAATTTTTACAACTCACGCCCACCTAACTAGCAAAAGTCAGTTGTCCAGCCCTATGGACAACCCACACTAGCTCCACTTCTCAGCTCAGCGCGGCGTGTACGACTCCCACTCAGCCGTGGTCCCCGACGGAGGGTAGCCCTCGCCGGTGGACTCGTACCCAAGTCTGTGGGGTACTCCTCACCTGCAAACACTCAATAGCAGCAACCGTGAGCACGATGGCTCAACAAGTCTTAACCGACGCGCCTACATATGAAACTCTACATGTAGGTCATAACAAAGATGGGATGGTAAATTGCAGCAACCGAACACGCCTACAAGTTCATCCTTAGTTCATATTTTAGCCACAAATTAACGGTTCAGGAATTTGAAATTTAGTGAGCAATATTTGGTGGCACACATGTAGCACTACAAGTTAATCATAACAACAATATTAAATCACATCATTTCATATATTAACCTACGTCACGACTCAGTGACCAAGTGGTACTCATCACTGCGAGGGACTGCGAATAGACTCGATATATACCTGCAGGGATACCTGAAGAGCACGCCACGTACGCCCACCCGTGGAGCTGCACAACACGTTCACTCGATGTCGTACAGGACAACCTTTCACCGAACAGCCCAAACGTCTAACCAGTCACACCCAAACGGACAGGAGGTTCCCTACACGGAGCATCTCTCTATGCCCGTTAGCGGATCTCCACCTTGCTGCCCTCAACCTACACCTATAAATCGGTGCGTTATGCCTCGACGCCCGGAGGTATAGGTTACATCAGTTTATCAGGGCCCATATATCCGATATGCCTTCGGTACGTTCAAACTTGATCAGCGTGGGCCACACACGGATCTGTCCTCAATTGACAGGGACAGGGCTGCGCCCACAAAACTTTCTCTTGCTGCGCCCTAGCCCCTGCCTAGTCTCATTTTCTTACTAAAGTGATCTCACATCACTCGAACCAATCTCGTGTGTCCCAAGCATATACTCGCGAATAGATTCCAACTACTCGACTTGTACCGAAGTATATACACATTAAGCAGAGCATATACTACTCGAGGACTTACACACTACCCTCACTCTCGTTGGAATAGTCTGGCTATGCATTCGGGTTTCATCCATCCTACACCTAATGCACATAACTACCTCAAGCTAAATATGTATATAAAGTAAAACTTTATAAACTTTGTTAAATGCAAACCGGAGCTTGCCTTGTTTCTGTTGGTCAGATGTTAGCGTCTTGTCCAGAAGTAGGAATTCCAACACTTCCGGGGTTTCCTTGCCTTCAGCGACTACACGTGAGCAATGTATGCTATGTCAATTTAAATGCAACGTTTTAAATTGAGTATGTAAAGACCATAAATCTAGCTAGCCCTCCCCTTTGGCTCTGAAATTTTTATTGTGGCTTGGTAGGATCCTAACCAGAGACTTGATCAAGTTTCATTTGGAACAAAGTTCATTTGAGCTCTGTTCAAATAAAAGTCTATTTGGTCATTACTAGAGCTTCTAAGGATTTCTAGGGATTTTATGGCTCAAACCATTACTTTCTAGAAACTAGAGTTTGAGATGGTTCTAATAGAATTGGTTTCATGTCGTTTGAAGAATCCTAGAGGACGTTATGCCCTAAACAAGATTTGAGAAAATCTGAAAAATGTTTCTGTGTATTTTTCCATTTTCTCAGGGTGGTTCACTTAATCACACCATTAGGGGGGCTAAATGAACTTGGATGGATCTGAAAGTTTTCCTGTAACTCAAGGATTTTAAAATAAACATCATAGCCAAATTTCAGAATTTTCCATAAAAGAAATCTCCAGATAAAATTCCCAACAGTTTAGAATTTAGGAAATTAATTCTCAAAAAAACAATAAGTTTCATGAGCTGAAAATTGTTTTGCTGGATAGTACTCGAAAATCTGAATCCAACAAAATTTGGTTCACTTAATTTGGATCTCCCCAGCAAAAGTTATGGCTAGTTGAAGTTTGAACCAAATTCTGAAATTCAAAGAAAACTTTAAACTGCTGATGGGCCCCAGGGCTACGTGTCAGCTCTACAACAAAACCACACGGGGGTCCGCTTAATCTCCCGCATAGCCGCACGAGATCCCGGCGCCACAGCAGATCCAGCGCGGTATTAACAGAGACCGACACGTGGGGCCCGCAAGGCTTCGTTTTCCTCGCGCTCCTGCGGCTCACCGCCGCCCCCCTCGCCGGAGCACTCGCCGGAAGAGGGTTCCCATGACCGGAACTCAACCAAACTTGCCGCCTCCGCCTAAAATTGCTCGGGGAACCTGTTGCTGACCTTGTCGCCGGCCGGCGATCACCGGAAATGGTCGTGCGACGGCGACAGTCAACGTGGCGAGTTCGGCGAGGTCGGTATGGCGCTGTAGTGCCTCAAAACCTCCTCTGTTGGCTCCTACAGCATCGCCATGACCTACGGAGCAACGACCCAGCCCCTGATCTTGCTCAAGGTGGCGGAAAACAGGACTTCACCGTGCGACCTAGGCCTAAATCCGATGAAGAACGAAAAACCCAAGGAACTCAGTGGTTTCTCAACGGTTTCCTGTGATTCTTGATCCTAAGTGGTCGTGGGGACGTGTAGAACATGTGGGTAGCTTGGCATACGCGGTGGTGGAGTAATTCCTATGAATTTTTGAGTGTTGTCCGGCTCGGTTCTTTGAACACCGAAAGGATAACCGGGAAAATTCTCCCTCGACGAGGCATGAGAGGAGGAGCTGTCGGCACGGGCGTGTTAAGTACCTTGGAGCGGACCTTTTTCATGTAGCTCATCGGTCATGAAAGTTCTTCTAGATCTCGGACGTCGGGGAGCAGAGAGGGTGTCGGCTGGCGATGGTTTCTTCGCACACGGGAGCGGACAGAGCGGCGGTAGCTGGGGAAGGAAGCGAAGTCTGGTTGTACAGCGTACGCGGGCAATCAGAAGGGTCACGAGCTGATCAGAACAAACGCTGGCATGCTCGTGCGATCCACGGGTTGAGGCGGCAACGCTCTCGGCAGCAGACCGAAGGAAACAGATGCAGTTCTCTCCTCTTTCAGTCTCTGACCAGTGGGTCCCCATCCCCTCTAATTCCTTTTCTCTTTTTCATTCTTATTTTCACTGAAAAGATCTCAGCTACTCACAATTTAATGAGATACTTAGCCTCAAATTCATGAGTTGAATTTAATTTCCTCAATTTGAAATTGGTTTGGCAAAATTTGCTTCACATTAGAATTTGAAATTCAAATTCAGTTTTGAATTATTGCAAATTTAGCTCCCGACAAGATGAACTCCAACGAGGATGAAAATTGGTGGAATAACTCAAAAAAATGTGCTGAGTTTGAATATGAAGTAAACTTTTGAGTTCAAGTGATGAAAACTAGGTGAAATTTCAATTTGCATTCAAATAGCCCTTTTTACAAATGTCTCCAAACGTGCCTCAAACTGATTTGAATTTGCATGAGACTTGGCCTGAGCACCCCTAAGAATGTTTAGGGCCTAATGGTAAACTCATCCCCTCATGTTTATGTGTGAGAGCTCCTACTTTTTGGAGTGATGGGTTTTTCCTCTAATCACGCTCTTGATGGTGTTTACTTGCTCTTCACAAATGTTCATGAGCTATCCACCAAATGAGGTGTGGTATGGTGATGAACATTTTTGCAAGTAAATTCTTGGGCTTTTACATCTGGGGCCGACACATGTCCCATGATCCGCCATGGGCCGTGCGTCTCAGGAGGTCAAGGAAGACGTGTGCAGTCCAGTCATGCATTCAAGACTCGCGTATTCCCCAGAAGCATGGTGTGCAGCGCACGCCTCCGCCCACTCTAGGCAGTCATTATAGTGACAGGACAGGGCGGTACAGCATGACAACGGCAGTAACGGCACAGTGCTGCACAGCTGACCAAGTAGGATGCGGTGACAAGACGGAGCCTTCTCCCACCATCATCAACCACTACTCGGTCTGAGGCGTCCGACATGTCAGGCGGCACGTCTTTGCTCCTCCGACAACGATCACTGCAAGTAGATGTAAATACCCTAGATCGTGTATAGGGTACGGACAGCCGCGGGGTCACCTGTCAGGCCCCGGGCCACAGTGTAACTGCCTGTCCTTGAGATATAAAAGGAATGACAACCTCCTAGAGAGGGATCTTCGATCTCGATTCCGATCGACCCTCAGACTTTCACACGCGCAAGCACAAGCAATCCAACACACACTTCCGTGGATGTAGCGTTTTACACTCCGGCGGCCTGAACCATGTAAATCCTAGTGTTCATCCCTGTTCTTCAAGGTCGATCGATCTAGAGACGTTAGCCCCTTTAAACAACGAACCTTCGCGGACTGCTCTAGTAGCGGTACTGGGGGAAGTGTCATAGCGAACACTTTGACATTTGGCGCGTCGGGTAGGGTCTATCACGCTCTCTAGACGACTGAGCATCGCCATCATGTTGAACATTCAGTCCATCGCGGGTAGATCTGGCCGAGCAGGCGACCAGACAATCGCTGTTCCTGAGGCAGCCACTGCTGCTACCACACGGCGACCTTGTGTCGCCACGGCAGCAACAACACCTCCAGTTGCAAGCCCGGAGAGCATGCTAGCCGTAGCACGCGCCTTTCTCCACAACCCTCCGGACGAAGATGCTTCCCCAGAGGCAGCAGAGTAGTGGCGCAACGACTTCGACCACCTCGTCACCACCGCCATGAACACGCCCGCCTATAGATGGCAGCGGGCCGAGCCGTCGCAGGCGCAGTCGCATACGCCGACGGCGGCCCGCGAGATGGCTACGGCTCGTGCGACGACCATGGCTAGGCAGACCACATCCGACCTCAGGGTCGAGCCGGACCGTTGCCGCCTGAGTGAAGATGGTCGCGTCACCATCGAGCGACGTTGCGAGAGATGCCGCAACCTTGAGCGCGAGTATGGCACCCAGAGTGCCATACCCGCGAGACGCGCTGTGCAGACCTCTACTTCTCCAGTAGTAGGCGGGCGTTGCATGGCACTCAACCCCACATCTTCTTATGGTGGTCTAGCAATCCAAGTTCTGGTCACACTTGCCGGAGAAGTATGACGGGACTGTCAACCCGACCGAGTTCTTGCAGATCTACTCCACCTCCATCCTAGCCGCAGGAGGGAATGAGGCCGTCATGGCCAACTACATCCCGGTGGCCTTGACTGGCACTGCCCGGTCATGGCTCATGAACCTTCCCCGAGTCTCCATATCCTCCTGGGAAGAGTTGTGCTGGCGGTTCACAGCCAACTTTGGGAGTTCCTACACACGCCCCGGCAGCAAGCTCGACCTCCACGCCGTGCGACAGTGCGTGGGGAGTCGCTGCGGTCCTTCATTCAGCGGTTCTCCCAAGTGCGGAACACCATCCCCCACATCTCCAACTCTTCCATCATCGTCGCATTTCGACAGAGCATTAGAGACAAGAAGATGCTTGAGAAGTTAACCGCGCATGACATGCAAGACGTCTCTGAGCTCTTCAGCCTGGCGGACAAGTGCACCAGGGCCACAGAGGGTCGATACTGGCACTCGCGACCTACCTCCGGGGCGGCGAGTGCCGGTGAAGCTGCTGCTCAGGGCAGCAGGAAGAAGAAGAAGGCTAGGGGCAAGGACAAGCCTCTAGCCGGTGGGGGCCAATGCACGCACTCCGATAAGTGCCCGCGAACGACGTCCGTCAGTGACGACGGACAGTGGTGCCTGGTGCACAACTCCAGCCACCACGGCGCTAGCGAGTGTCGAGAGATCAAAAAGCTCGCGGAGCACTTCCATGAGAAGCAACGGTAGCGCCAAGACGGTGCGCCCTTCCGCCAGCAGAAGGGCAAGTAGAAGGACGACCCTGAGGCCGGCAAGGAGAAAGAGACGGAGTATCAGGACGTCAAGCGGGCGTTGTAGGCCATCTACGACGAATCAGACTTCGACTCCAGCGCCAACAACGAGCGTCGCAAGACGCTCCATGTGCTGTACGGGGGTTCCTGGGACATCACATCCCGGCATGCCGTCAATACTCTACGATGGGCGGTGGCAGCGGCTGCTCCTGCCCCTGGGTCGGCGCCCCACCATTAGTGGATGGAGACGTCAGTCAACTTTGATGCCTCCGACTGCTCTAAGAACATGGCGGGTGCCGGACAGCTTCCACTCCTCGTCGCCCCCACCATCGCCAACGTGAAGCTCTACCACATGCTGATCGATGGCGGGTTGTCCCTAAGCTTTATCAGCCTTGCAGCTTTCAAGAAGATGTAGATTCCCATGTTTAGGCTCATCCCTCACGTCCATTGTCGGGGGTGGGTCAGAACCCTATCTGGCCGTGCGGTAGAATCTCCCTCCAAGTGACTTTACGGATGCCTAAGAACTACCGCACAGAGAGTGTCGTCTTTGACGTTGCAGAGGCCAGCCTCCCTTCAACGCTATCATCGACAGGCCAACCCTGTATTGGTTCATGGCTATAACCCACTATGGCTACCTGGTCTTGAAGATGCCGACACCTAGCGATGTCCTCAAGATCCGTGGAGACCGCTCTACCGCCGTCTCAGCGCTGGAGAAGCTCCAGGCGTTGGCAGCGGCACACGAGGCTGCTTCCGGCTACGGTGAAGTTAGTCGGCCGCCACCAAACCATGCGCTAGCGAGGGTCGACATATGCACCCCGCGTGCAGCCCTCAGACGGCGGGGACGTCCCCATCAAAGCAGTCTTGATCGGCTCAGACTCCGCCCAGATCACCCACATCATGGGGAATCTGGGTGACAAATAGGAACTCACGCTCGTCACCTTCCTGCGGGCTAACGTCGACATGCTTGCATGCCAACCGCCACAGATGCCCGGGATCCCCAGAGAGGTGATTGAGCACCATCTGAAGATCTACCCCGACGCCAGGCCGGTGCAACAGAAGCCTCGAAAACAGTCCGTTGAGAGGCAAAACTTTATCCGTGAAGAAATCAAGAAGCTGCTCAACCCCGGCTTCATTCGAGATGTCCACCCACGATGGCTGGCCAACCCTGTTGTCGTCCCCAAGGTAGGAGGGAAGCTTCGATTGTGCATCAACTATACCACTCTCAATAAGGCATGCCCAAAGGATCCTTTTCTCTCCCTCGCATAGACCAAATAGTGGATTCTACATCGGGTTGCGATCTACTGTGCTTCCTAGATGCTTACTCAGGTTTCCATCAAATACCAATGTCTATAGAAGATGAAGAGCATATTGCCTACATAGTAGTAGATGGCCTATTTTGCAATGTATCCATGCCTTATGGTCTTAAGATTGCTCTTCTTACTTTTGTACGTGCCATGCATAAAACATTTGGGAACCTCATTCGAGACATAGTAGAGGTGTACGTCGATGACATCGTCGTTAAGGTTAAGTCGCGTGCATATTTGCTCGAAACCTCGCCTTAGTGTTTGACAGGTTGTGTTCGACACGCACGGAGTTGAACCCACACAAGTGTGTCTTTGGGGTCTCTGCCGGAAAGCTACTCGGTTTCCTGGTCTCACACCGGGGAATCGAAGCTAACTCAGAGAAGATAAAGACAATCGAAGCAATGCGGCCACCTGCCCACATCAAGGACGTGTAGAAGCTCACGGTTTGCTTGGTTGCGCTCAGTCTAGTTATCTCTAGACTGGCTGAGCGGGCTCTCCAGTTATTTAAGCTTCTGCGCAGGTCCGGACCCTTTGTATGGACCAAAGAGGCAGATGATGCGTTCCAGGAGCTGAAGAAGTACCTCACAACGCTGCCAATCAAGGTGGCTCCGGAACAAGGCGTGCCTCTACTCCTCTACTTCGCCGCCACAACACAGGTCATGAGCATGGTCCTGGTCACGGAGTGACCGAGCGACCCCAAGTCCTAGATAAGCCCCCTGCTGCAGGTCCCGAAATCCAGGACTCGGACCTCGCAAGGGAGCCAGAAGACGAGGAGCTAGTCTGGTCCCAGCCTGCCGGGCCTGACGACCAATGCGCATCCGGGTCCCAGCTCCCGAAGTGCAGTCTCGGACCCAGGGGCCAAGATCCCTCGAGTCTCGGACCTATCAAAGAAGACGCATCGGACCCCTCAAGGAGGGTCGGACCATCCAACGTCCAGTATACTACATCAGCGAGGTCCTCCACGACGATAATACAAGATATCTGCAGGTGCACAAGCTGCTCTATGCAGTCCTTTTTGCATCAAGGAGGCTACACTACTACTTCCAAGCTCACAAGTTTTCAGTGGTCACTTGATACCCACTGAAAGCCGTGCTCCACAGCCCCAACGCAACCGGGAACGTTGCAAAGTGGGTTACCGAGCTGGCGGGATTCAAGCTC
This sequence comes from Neostapfia colusana, assembly GCA_030760725.1. Taxonomy (NCBI): domain Eukaryota; kingdom Viridiplantae; phylum Streptophyta; class Magnoliopsida; order Poales; family Poaceae; genus Neostapfia; species Neostapfia colusana. The sequence continues at coordinate 69,186,543 of JASWHV010000015.1, forward strand.
GACTTCTTACCGCGCCATGTGGTGAAGAGTCAGGTGCTGGCTGACTTCGTGGCTGAGTGGACACCACCACCATGCCACCCAAGGGGCCAAGACAATGATGAACCGGAACCCAGAGCTCCGGTCTTCATCGAGCTTCACTGGACACTGTTCTTCGATGGCTCCTCATGCAAGCAAGCTGCCGGAGCGGGGGTACTGCTCCTCACCTCGACTGGGGAGCAATTCAAGTACATGGTGTGGCTTGACTTCAAGGTGACCAACAACATAGCGGAGTATGAGGCTCTCATATTCGGGTTAAAGACCGCGCTGTCCCTCGGTGTCTATCAGTTGTTGGTTAAAGGTGATTGTCAGGTGATCATCAAGCAAGTCAAGGGAGAATGCTGTTGTAATGATCCTTAGCTTGCAGCCTACCTTCTCCATGTGCAGAAGCTGGAAAAAGACTTCCAAGTCATGGACCTGTGTCATGTCCCTCGTGCCAACAATACAATCTCCAATGACCTGTCAACGAAGGCTTCCACCTAGGCTCGGTGCCTGAGGGAGTCTTTGAAAGAAAGTTGTTGTGACCTACAACCTGGCTTGCCAAACCAGGCAAAGGGGATGAGACCAACACCTCGAAGGTGGCGGTCCCGACGCCCTGCTACCATGGAGTCTGCCAAGGATCATAAGCGTCACCTGGGACTCCATGCAACCCGACGATTAAGATCCAGAAGCTCAAGTAGGTCCTGACGCATGGATCAAGGAGGTCCAGGACTACTTGAAAGACAATATCCTTCCCGATTAACATGCACCCGTTGAACAGATCATTCGGTTGGCTAAGTGATACATTCTAGTAGAGGGGGATCTCTACCGGTGTGGCGTCAATGGCGTCTTATTGCGGTACATAACCCGGGAGGAGGGTTGTGACTTGCTCGTAGAGATCCATGGAGGGGAGTGTGGGAACCATGCATCTTCCCGCACACTGGTCGGTAAAGCCTTCCGGCATGGCTTCTACTGGCCGTCAACTCTCCAGGATGTCGTCGAGCTGGTCAAGAGATGCAAGGCATGCCAGTTCCATGCCAAGCAGATCCACACAATGGCACAGATGCTGCAGATGATCCGCTCTCATGGCCCTTCGATGTGTGGGGACTGGACATCCCGTGACCCTTCCCCAGATCCGTCGGAGGGTACCCATACCTCTACACCGCCATAGACAAGTTCACCAAGTGGTCGGGAGCAGCACCTATAGTGACAATCAACAAGTAGTCAACAGTCCAGTTCATCAAGTCAATCATCTACTGGTTCGGGGTTCCGAACAGAATCATCACCGACAACTGGACCCGGTTCACAAGTGCAATGTTTCAAGAGTACTGCAAAGACCTTGGCATCCAACTGTGCTACGCATCCGTTGCACATCCAGAGAGCAACGGACAAGTCAAGAGGGCTAGTGCTGAGATACTCAGGGGACTCAAGACACGCATCGACAACTGCTTGGGGAAGCATGGTGCCAATTGGGTAGACGAGCTTCCGTGCGCACTTTGAGCTAGCCGGACGTCCCTCAGCCAAGCGAAAGGAGAAACACCCATCTTCCTAGTTTATGGAGCTGAGGTCGTCCTCCCTTAAGAGATCACCATGGGCTCCCCCGTGTCCAGACATACAATGAAGCCACGCAGAACCAGCTCCGGCGTGAAGACATCGACTTTGTCGACGAGCGAAGGTGGCAAACCGCTGCTCGAAACGCACGATACCGCTAGACGCTCCAGCGCTATCACCAACGGTTTGTAAATAGTAGACAGCTCGAGGTGGGTGACCTGGTGCTCCGGCGAATACTTTCTTGCGAAGGGGCAAACAAACTCTCCCCTTGCTGGTAGGGTCCCTTCCGAGTAACACAAGTATCCCACCCCGGGTGCGTCCACCTGGCCACGGAGGATGGGTTACCTCTACCCAACCCGTGAAACATAGAGCACCTCCGTAAGTTCTATCCTTAGCGCAGCGCTAGGACTCTTTTTTCTCTTTTAGGGTGTCATAGAGTCTAGGAGCAGCACTTGGAACACCTAAGCCTTGGAGGGGTCCTGCTATACTTGTCATTCGGGGTGGGTCACTGCCTTCTTGTAAAGCCTGCCTCCTCCTATTAATTAACCTTATCCGAGAAGAATCTATCCTACCCTGTGCGCTCTTACTTCCATCTCATTACTTTACAGTTTATGCTTACTTTCACATATCAACTATCTCATGGCATGTCCAGGATTCGTCCTATCTGCTTGTTTGGAGTCCCGTGGCGCTGGAAGGTCCCCTCGCTGAAAGGTTAACGCCCGCGGGAGGTCCAGAGCGTGCAGCCTGCTTAGCCTGGTCCTACACCCTAAGCCTGTACGCTTTGCCTCCCCAGCGCTACGACTGAGTACTTGGGGGCCGGACGACACACACTTATGGACAAGGGGATAATCGAACCCCGGGCATTACCTCTTTCATTTTCATGCTTACTTTCCCATACTGCTCTAGCCGTATGGCCAGTCACTTTTTCCTGTGATTACCCATATTGGGAGTTGTGCTATACTTCTACGAGCGGGTCCGCTTGAGGTACCTGTGGTGTACTTAGAGTCCTTTGATTATTTCCTTGCTCGAGGGCCCTATGGCGCCAAATGGTCCCTCCTGTGAAAAGTTAATGCCAGCGGGAGGTCCAGAGTGTGTAGCCTGCTTAGTCTGGTCTTGCACCCTAAGCGTGAAGACTTTGCCTCTCCAGCGCTGCGGCTGAGTACCGGGGAGCTGGACGGCTCACACTCCTAAGCAAAGAAGTTACCATAACCCGGATGCTCTCACACCGAATTACCCAAGCCCTACAGCTCGGCTAATGACCGTAAGCCACAACAAAACTAGGAGCAGGGAATGGTGACCAGTGAGCACGATTACTCCTTTTCTCTGCCATGTCTGTGCAGGTCCGAGGAGGTCCAAGCGTCCCAGACCTCCCAGGGGGTCCACCGCCAACGTCCTGCCTCAACCGTCTACTTGGTAGGTGCGCCCCAACCTAAGGGCCACACCTACCAGGGGACCATCACGGTTTTCTACGTGGGCAGGACGTCCGGCCGCAACGGCAACAAGCAGGGACTTGGAGCTTCGACTACAACAAGATAACAACACCGTCGGAGCTTCTTTGGGTCCTTACGCTGCTAATGACCCGGGGAGACAAACTAACGACATCGGCAAAGACTAGCCACCTCGACCAAATTTTGGGCCCTTGTGGTGCCAAGGACCCGAAGACACACATCTACAATACAAGAGATAAAAACTTCAACAATAAGTTTTTATTCAAGACAAGGGCTGGCGAACGCACAAGACAAGCGGGAGCCCTAGAAGCCTACTGGCATTGGAACCTCGCAGTGTCCTCCACAATGGACCTGGCCGTCTCCAACGCCTCTGCGACGGGACCCTGCACCACCGGCTCGAGGGAGACGTTGGGGTCCTAGTCCGGAAGCATGTGAGCACGTCCTCCGCCACCTACTGAGCAAGGGTCTTGCCCTCGATCTCCAGCTCTTCCCCGACAACTCCCTCCAGCGCTAGCAGCTTGGCTCCGGGCCGAGTCTAGTGCAGGGAGCACTAGGCTCACCTCCTGCACCGGACCCTCGGAGCGCAAGGGGCTGAAGCCGAAGGGCTCCAACGCCGTCTCTGCATGGCCGAGGAAGTCCCAGACCTTCTCCGCCTCGAGAGCGCGGGAAGCCCAAAGCTCCTCCACTGTCTTGGCAGTAGCGGCCATCTCCCGGACCAGGTCCTGGTTCGCCAGCCCCTTCTCCCTCGCAGCCAGCTCCTCCTCCCTGGCAGCCAGCTCCACAACTCAGGGCTCTAGGGAGGCCTCCTTGGATGAGGCTGTGAGCTCGCGCTCGTGGACGTCCTGGAGCTGATTTCCCAAGCGCTCCCGCTCCCCCTCATGGGCTGCCTCGCGGTTGAGGAGGTCCCTCTCCTTCGCCTGCAGCTCCTGCTCCCGCCCTCCGAGAGGGTTTTGGCACAAGGGCCGGCCGCGGCATGGAGTCTTAGCTTCAGCCAGAAGGTCCCGGGCCATCCTGTTGAGCCTTCCGGTCACGGCCCGTTCCAGGTCGATGGCCTCCTGCATGACCTCCAACCGCTCCATCCTCGCCCTCGCCTTCTCCTTGGCAGCCTGGGTTTGCTCCTTCAGCAGGTTGCCCCAGTCCCCGAGGCACTCCCGCTCTGCCTTCAGCTCGTTCCACGCCCGACCAAGCGCCTCCTGCACATATTCCAGACCAGAGTATGTCACCTTCATGGACTTGGGGAGTGGAACCGCTTTCAGCATCTGCAAGAGAGGACACTCCACAATCTCCATGGGCTCATCGTCCTCCGGCGGAGCAACCACCACACCTGCCTGCTGAGAAGAAGGGGGTGGACCTGCAGGTCGCCTTGGAGCCGCCACGCTGCCGCCAAGGATGTCCACATCCGTCGGCTGGCCGGTCTCGGGGGCCCGAGAGTCAGCGTCCCGGGCTGGTCCAAGCGCTGGCTCCGGCGCTGGCGGTTGTGCTGGGCCTCCAGAACCCCCAGCGGCAAAGGGGCTCTGGCCCCTGGGCTGCTGCGAGGAAGGTGCCACGCCCTGTAGTGAAGGCTTGCGAAAAAGGAGCCGAAATCAACCAACAAGCAGAACAGAAGCAAGACAACAGCTTACCCTGAGGTCCGCATCGTACCTGGGTTCCTGGCAGTTCTAGGAGCGTGAAGCTTCTTGCGCGGGGGGCTAGAACCACTCACCCTTGTCGTCTTTGGAGCTAGAGACGCGTCGGGAGTCTTCCTCACTGCCAGCCTCGGGGTCGGAGGCGCATCAGGTGCCGGAGCTGCCCCCGTCGGCTTCGGAGCCGGCGGCGTGTCAGGAGCCTTCTTTGCTGCTGGAGGCGCTTCAGGAGCCTTCCTAATCGCCAACTTCGGAGCCGAAGGCGCGTCGGGAGTCTTCTTCGCTGCCGGCCTCGGTGCCGGAGGTGCGCCAGGTGCCAGAACTGCCCTTGTCGGCATCATAGCCGAGGGAGCGTTAGGCATCTTCCTCGCACCCGCTGTAGCTGCCCCGGCTGCAGCACTGCCAGAGCTGCCGCCAGCATCGCCAACCGGGCCCAACACGGGACCACGTGCAGATTGAGGACCCTCTGCTCTGGGCTTTGAGACGGAGCTCCCATCGGTGCGAACCAGCCTTCGCTTCGGCTACTTGCTCGACTCTGCGACGTCATTGGGCGGTGAGCGAGGGCGTGCCACGGGTGCGGGTCCGACAGCCGGCGCCCAATCCTTCCCCTTGTTGAGGAACGGGTCTGCCACAGGCGTCGCCTGATCACTGGAGCCGCTTCCTCCGAAGATCTCCACACCATGGGAAGTGTCCCCGACCTGCCGCACGGTGACGTCGATGTCGTCCAGCGTCGGCAACTCCTTCAGCAACCTCAACCTTACCGCCTGGTTCAGACAGACCGGCAAGCAACTCACCAGCGGGTTGATGAAGTCATCGGAGGTCGGGTCGGGGGACAGCTTCAATGGCATGATGCTCAACATCTCCCTGTCAGGGGTCGACCTGGGGCCGCGCTCTAGCCGGGTTAGATCATTCTCCCTGGTGTACAAGTAGGCAGCACGGGTGCACTGCTGAAGGGGGGCAATGCGGCGCGATAGGAAGTCGGCCAAGACCATCAGCGACGTCAGGCTCTCCTGTGCCGAGAATTTGATCCTCGCTAGCATGGGCTTGTAGGCTTCCTGCAGGTCGGGAGTCTCATCCCTGACGGGATCCTCGCTGACCGGGGGGCCGCTCAGCAGCTCCAGGTGATCATGGACATTCACCTGGACGATCACCCAATCCTCCTTCCAGTGCTCCCACTTGCCGGGGGAGAAGGGTGCGATGTACGCAACGGAGTTCTTTCCTTGGTGCTGGAAGTAGTAAGCCCCCAAGTGGCTTTAGCTTCTCCCCGAGGCCCGCAAGATGAAGAAGACCCGGAACAGCCGCACCGACGGCCGCACACACATGAACATCTCGCAGAAGTGGACAAAGACCGCCACCAATGCGAGAGCGTGTGGCGTTAGGTGGTGGAGCTGAGGGTCGTACACCTCAAGCAGTGTCATCAGGAAGGAAGATGCTGGGAGAGCGAACCAGGCTAGCACATAAGACGTGAAGAGGACGGCCTCGCCAGGATGCAGGCCAGTGAGCGGGGTCGTCCCGTGGCGAATCCTTCCGTCATACTCGGCCGACTGCCAGCCGACCAGCCGCCTTACGCGCCCGAGTTCTTCGTCAGTCCGAAGGCGGTAGGAGCGAAGGCTGGTCACCATTGGAGCAAGCGGTGGCTAGATCTGATCGTAAGTGGAAGTTTTGAGCAAAGGAGGAAGACGAAGAGCACAAGGCGCGAGGAAGCAAGTAAGGAAACAATCGCCTTCCGCTGCAAAGTTTCAATACTACTCCAGCGATCCTTGGCAGAGCATCGAGCATGGCGCCAGGGCTATCACCGCCCTGTGCTACCTGCATCTCCAATGACGGGTGGGACCCATGTCCGCCGGTCAAACAGTGGGGACCAGGCAGGCAACGTCTCTAGAAGGAGGCTCGAGAAGTTCCCGAGAAAGTGGCTTGGCGGAACTGCGGCGGTCGTCTCGAGAACCGTCGCAGTCAATGCCCAGAAACTGCTCCTTGATCACGTATCCAAGACCCTCCAGTCAAGTACGACCACGCGTCCACTATGCCCGGGGCGTACTGCCGGTTCGACTGTCAAGTACGCCCACTACGCCAAGGGCGTGCTGCTGCTTCGACTGCCAGGTACAGTCACTCGCCCACTATGCCAGGGGCGTGCTGCCACTTCAACCACCAAGGTGCAAATTCAAAGCAACCAAGAGGGAAGGAAAGACGGAGGCCCCACCTATGGGATCATTGACTCCCTCTAGGTGGGCCAGGGGCCACTATCGGTACCCTGTAGACCCCGTACCCCGCATGGAGGCTTGAAGAGGCTCCAGATCCCGCCTCCCTGCTGAGGCGGGCTCTAGCGCCGCCATGTGTCCTCGGCCCCGGACCTAGCCTCCCCGCTGATGTGAGGTCCAGCGCTGCCACGTGTCCCCTGGCTCCGGGCTAGGCCTCCCCGCTAAGGAGGGCTCCGGAGCTGCCACGTGTCCTCGGCCCCGGACCTGGCCTCCCCGCTGAGGCGAGGTCCGGTGCTGCCACGTTTCCCCGGGCCCCAAGCCAGGCCTTTCCGATTAGGAGGGCTCCGGATCTACCACGTGTCCTCGGCCCCGGACCTGGCCTCCCTACTGAGGCGAGGTCCGGTGCTGCCACGTGCCCACGGGCTCCGGGCCTGACCTCCCTGCTGAGGAGGGCTCCGGAGCTTCCACGTGTCCTTGGCTCCGGACCTGGCCTCCCCGCTGAGGCGATGTCCGATGCTGCCACGTGTCCTCCGGCTCCAAGCCCTGCCTCCCTGCTGAGGTGGGCTCCGGGGCAGCCACGTGTCCTAGGATCCTCCATGGGTCGTGGGCCTCAGGAGGCAAGGAAGACGTGCGCAATCCAGTCACGCATTCAAGACTCGCGCGTTCCCCAGAAGCATGGCGTGCAGCGCACACCTCCGCCCACTCCAGGTAGTCAATACAGTGACATGAAAGGGTGGTACGATGTGACAATGGCAGTAACGGCACAGTGCTGCATAGCTGAACGAGTAGGACACGACGACAAGACGGAGCTTTCTTCTGCCATCATCAACCGCTATTCAGTCTGAGGGGCTCGACATGTCAGGAGGCGCGACTTAGCTCCTCCGACAGCGAGCACTACATGTAGCTGTAAATACCCTAGATTGTGTATAGGGTACGGACAGTCGCGGGACCACCTGTCGAGCTCTGGGCCATAGTGTAACTGCCTAGCCTTGAGACATAAAAGGACCGGGCAGACTCCTAGAGTGGGATCTTCGATCTCGATTCCGATCGACCTCACACTCTCACACACGCAAGAACGAGCAATCGAACACACACTCCTATGGATGTAGGGTTTTACGCTCCGGCAGCCCGAACCACATAAATCCTGGTGTTCATCCCTGTTCTTCAAGCTCGATCGATCTAGGGACGTTAGCCCCTCCAATGAACGAACCTCCACGTACTGCTCCAGTAGTGGTACCGGGGGAAGTGTCGTAGCGAACACTTCGACAATTGGGATGCACTTCATGACGCCCCAAGTAAAGCAAGTCAATCAAGGACCTATTCCATCACAAACCCTCGAGAGGGAGACCGACTCATTAGTTTAACCTTGAATCAAGGTCAATGTAGCACCCCTTTAGTGGTATAAAAGGAAGGAGCTAAGGTCATCCAAAGGGGTGGCACTTTAGACAATCTAGCGCATACATACGCTCAAATACTTTTATAAACACCCCTCATTCTATCAAAATAAAATCAATAAAAACACAAAAATGAGTATGATCTTACACGTAAGGGTGGTCGGAACCTGGGTAAATGTCACCTCTTGTCCCTAACTTGATCCAACACTTTGTCCATCATTCATCCGGTCAAATCCCAAGGATGGTTTTGCTAACCTACGCATCGACAACTTGTCTACCTCATCACGGATATATGCTTAGGAGTTGTATTATTTTTTTCTTGTGCTATGATTGTTCCTTTGATTTCTTGCATATCTTCCTCCCAGCATGTGTAGGTTATTGCACATGGTTATCCAAGTAGATTATTTTACTTGTGCAATAAAATGTAGCTCGAAGTGCAAATAAAATTAGTTACATGATCCTAACAGTGTCGGGTGGGGCTGGCGGTGGGGGCATCATGATCGGAGAGTTTAATGTGACGGTAGTGCGGTGTATAGCGGAGGTGGGTGCAGACAGCATGATGGGACGACGCGGTGCCACCGGCTGATATATGTGGTGGCGTGTAGCGGGGCTGGCCTGGTGCGGTGGCGCCAGTGCAGCTAGGGGGAGGTGGGCAGACAAGGGCACATGCCAATTCGTGATTTGGTGGGGCGCACATAGTGGTAAGACACGTGGCGACAGGAGCAGCATTTCTTATGTGAAATCACCAATTACAAACTTCCACCACTAAATTCCTTCGCATCTCAAAGAGATACGAAAAAGATAAGTTGTCGGTGTTTTTACCACCAGCTAGTAATCGAATGATTTGCATTTTATGTCTGGATGTCCAGCTAACAAAGACAATGATTTATACTGGTTTGGACAGTGTGTCCTACGTCTAGTGGGTGTTCGTCGGCCTTGTACTAGCTTAGGCGGCTGAAGGAACAGTGGTTACAAGTGAGGCTACCCCGTGTGCGAACGCAAAGAGAAAGCCTAAGTATCGCGTGTGTGTGAGCTGTTTCGCCATGTGAGGAGAGGTTCCAAGCCTCCCTTTTTATAGCCCGGATGCCTATACCTACCCGTCAGCTCCTCACAAATGGGGTAGGGGTTTACATGATGTGTCAGCGCCTTAGGCAGCCCAAAGCAGTGTAGGAGCGATGAGTACACCTGCTCCCGTCTAGTCTATGGTCTATGTCTACTTTCCGTCCCTGTACACCTACGCCGAGCGGGATGGGACGGGTGGTGATGATGGCCCGGCATCGTACTTTCCTTGTCGCGTGTGGCCTCCCACTCCGTCTTGAATTCCTTCTGTCATTCCATCACTCAGTATTTGAGCCTATCGTCTGCCTCCGGTCCGGACTCTAGCCCGGATTGCCCTTCCCGCCAGCCCTGTTGGTCGGGCTTGAAGGTCAGGCCTCTCCTTCATTCATGGGGGTCGGCTCACTCTTCGAAGTCGAGTCTTGTGGTTGCGTCATCCTGAGTCTGGGCCCTAGGTCGGGGCCCGTGGAGCCACATGTCCCCCTGTGACACTAGTTAGCTGGTTGCCTCTTTGGTACCCAGGATACGACTTAGTGAGGTGGCCGCCGCCCGGGAAAAGGCCTCATAGGCAATTCGTGCGAAGGAGGGGGCTGTGGCGGTGATCAAGGCGAAGTCCACCGAGGAGATCACTAGAGCGCGTGCCATGGCGAGGGACTCTCAGGATGAGGCCGAGAAGGTCAAGGCTCGGGCGGATGAGTCTATTCAGGCTGCTAAGGATGCCTTCGCCCAGGAGCTCAACCGTAAGTCCTTTGCTGGGCTTTTGCCACGCTTATCTCTTCTTATTTGCTAGGCCCTCTATTTTGCTTCCCACTTCAGTGGTGAAGAGTTCTCTTGTCGTGGCGAAGGATCACATCGTCGCCCGAGAAGTGAAGCTCGTGAGGCTTGAGAAGGCCGGGGACGAGATCCGTGAAGCCGTAATCGGGCTTGGGGGGAAGTTGCGGGGTCTGATCTCTCATTTTGGCGAAGCCATGGCCCAGGTCTCCGCCGAAGAGAAAGAGCGATGGCTCCTCACGAGGCCGGGTGCGGAGGTCTGCAAAGACGTGCGGGGGGCTCTGGAGTCTGCGACTCAAGTGACGTCCGGAGCGGTGGAGTCCTGGCTCGATGATGAGGTCAAGGTCATGGGAACTCTCCGGAAGGATCTTGAAGACCTTCGTGCCACGGTCCAAGGTTCCAACGATGCGGATCCTGGGAGCTTGGCTGCCCCTCTAGACGTGCAGTTGACACATCTTCCAGTGTGACTTAGGTCACGATTGGACCGGGTGGCAACCGCCAGGGCTCACCATGGGGAACAGTTGGCCTTAGCCATGGTCGTATCCCATTATGATGGGGTCGACCTTTCAGGCATTGGAGAGGGCTTCACTGTCGGCCGCTGCAAAGAAGACCTTCAGGTCATCGACGCCCAGGTGAAGCCTGCAGCCTTCTCCTTAACCGAGGTGGTTACGTTGGCCTCCGTCTTAGGATACGTTGAAGGAGTTAGGCTCCTTATATATTATTTGTTTTCCTTTTTTACCTTGTAGTGTGGTTTCTCTAGCCCTTCACGGTCCCTTTTTATAAAGAGAAAAGAGTTTTTGCTATGTGTGCATTCATTTTTTCCTCGCGCCATGCTTTGGTCTAGTAGCGACTCTCAATCATGGACGACGAGCAGCCGAGCAACGCACCTTAGATTGAAAGTGTGGAGGAATCTTTCAGAAAAAATCTTGCTGATGCCTTAAGGGTTTTGGTCATCCCGCCCCAGGCGGGTGGGTAGCCCTCGAGTGGCACATGGCTTCCGAACTGGCATGCCGTTTGGTACTTGAGTTGCTTGGATTCGTCCGGGCTTGGACTGCTCGGGGTCAGGAGTACCGGCCTGTGTGGTGAGACAACGTACCCCGGCTTGAGAGTAGGGGAGAGCTCTCCTTTATTCTTGAAAATGGAAGCCATACGGTGGACATCATGGTTATCCTTCGCCTAAGGCTGCACTTTTCAATCCACCTCCCTTTCTTGATAGTATCTCCCACCGAAGATCATGAGGCAGCCAGTTGTCTCAGGGAAGGCGTATTCCTCGTCGGACTCGGTGACTGCATGCATGGGCCTTTTGCCTTTGTTCTTCGGGGGTCCTGGGTCCTTTCCCATAAAAACGCTTGAGGAGGGCGCAATACTTGAGGGCGTGTCTGACCAGGAAGGCGTGATTGGTGCATGGCTTTTCCAACAGTCTCTCGAAATGGTTGGGCTGCGTCTGAGCCGGCCTCTTGCCTTCGCGGTGTTCGGCTGTCGCGACCAGGTCTGAGTCTGCCTCGGTCTGGTGTTGTTGTTTGTCGGTTCTGACCCTCTTCTTACTTTCGTCCTTCTGACGAGGTGCGGTGTCCTTCCTCACGTCGGGCATTCTCGACGTTGCCTAGTCGAAGATCGCCCCGACCACCTATTCTCTTGAGGCGTGGATGGTGGCGACGTCGAGTAGCCCCTTGGTGGTCCTTGGCTTGATGCAGCCAAGCTTGTGGACTAGGGACTTACAGCTCGTCCTGGAGAGGAACGCCCTGACCGCGTTCGCGTCAACGATGTCGAGAAGCTCGTTACATTTCTTGGCGAAACGCCTGATGTATTTTCTCAAGGTTTCGCCCTGTTTCTGCCGGCATGCCTTGAGATCCCACAAATTTCCAGGATGCATGTAGGTGCCTTGGAAGTTGTCGATGAAAGTATACTTTAGCTCTGCCCAGCTTTAGATGTTGTCCGCTGAGAGGTATTCAAGCCAGACCCAGGCGGTGTCCGCCAAGTAGATTGGGAGGTATTGGTTGATAAAGTGGTCATCTGTCGCCCCACTAGTTCTGCATGACAAACGGTAATCTTCTAGCCACATGATGGGGTTTGACTCTCCGTCGTACCTGGTGACGTTGGTCGGGGCGTGGAATCGTAACGGGTAGTATGTGTTGTGTATCCTCCTTCGGAAAGCCCGGGGCTCAGGCTCCTGTCCTTGCCGTTGTCGTAGCGCCCGCCCTGACGTGGCTGACGTTGGCGTTCGGGACACTATTCCGCCGCCTCCTCCCTGACCCCTCTGCGAGCCTCGAGAACCCTACGCAGGTCAGACAACCCCGTGCGTTCCCGCATCGAGCTACGTGAAGGGTTAGACGAACCAGTCTTCTCGGCCCGACTTGGTGCACGCACATGCGGTGTCGCTGCCATGCTCTGAGCGTGCCAGCGCAAGCCGGTGCGGACAGACGCCACTCTCCCGCGAGCAAGAGAACTCTCGGCGTGTTGGGCTGTGGCCCTCTCTAGTAGTGAACGGAGGTTTTGATACGCGCGTCGCGCCTTTATCTCTTCATGCTCCGGGAGATTGCGCACCATGGCTGCTGCGGCCGCCACGTTCTGGCTCGGCTGCTCGAAGCGCGGCGGATCATGCGGGCTGGCAATAATGCTCGCCCATACTTGGCGGTACCCTAGAACCAGGGTAGCGACCGCGTGATGCTTCCAGCGCGGCTCTGTCCGTGTTTAGCGGCGCCCTCTCCACCTCAAGCATGGTGCGACACACCTCGAGCTGTTATGCCAGCTCCTGTGCGGCCATCAGCTCGTCCCCATTGTTCTGACGCAATACTTCCAGCTGCATGAGTACTGGGGACAGCGGGTTATCAACGGGAGGAGCGGTTGGAAAGGCGTTACTAGTTTCCGCGACGTAGCACTTGCGGGAAGAGTAACGGTCTTCGTTGGACCCGGGCGTCGGTACTGTGGCCGTGGCTGGTCGTGTCCTCCAAGATGGGGAGGGGAGATGGTGACGCCTCGTTGGCCACGCCCACAAAGTTTCCCTTCGGGACATGGTCGACGACATCATGGTCGAATCGTCCATGAGCCGTAGAATGCCGCCACCGTCGGCGATGAACTCCAGGCTCCCGAAATAGAAGGCCTGGCGGGGCATGAAGGTGATGTCGGCCTTGAGCTTTTTTTCAGGGCGATGACAAACTCGAGGCTCCCAAAACAGAGCTTCTCACCAGCGCTGAAGCTTAAGCTCACGCAAGCCATCAAAGAAGAAAACGAAAACGCGAAGTGGCACGCCAACTGTCAGTGTTTTTACCACCGTCTAGTAATCGAATGTTTCGCATTTTATGTCTGGATTGCTAGCTAATAAAGACAATGGCTTATACTAGTTCGGACAATGTATCGTACGTCCAGTCTAGGGTGTTCGTCGGCCTTGTATTAGCTCAGACGGTTCAAGGAACTGTGGTTACAAGCGAGGCTATCCCACGTGTGTGAGCAAAGAGAAAGCATAAGTGTCGCGTGTGCGTGAGCTGTTTCGCCGTGAGATGGGAGGTTCTAAGTCTCCCCTTTTATAGCTCGGACGCCTATACCTACCCGCTGGCTCCTCATAAAGCGTAATAGCTCACTGGTCTAGCCCCATGGCACCGAAAATGTCTCAGGGCTCAAGTGATTCACTGAAGCGACGAGACCTTGAAAGATGGGACGGGGGTTTACATGGTGTATCAGCGCCTTAGATGGCGCGAAGCGGTGCAGGAGCGATGAGTACACATGCTCCCGTCTAGTCTAAGGTCTATGTCTATTTTCCTTCTCTGTACACCCGCTCGAGCGGGATAAGACAGTGTAACACCCTCAAATTCATTTCCATGCATTGCATAAATTTTTCATGCAGAGAAACATTATAAAAGAAGTAGAAATGGAGAAAGAACTATAGAAATGGAGAAAGAACCATAGAAATGGAGGAAGGAACCGTAGAAATGGATAAAGAACCATAGAAATGGAGGAAGGAACAATAGAAATGGAGAAAGAACCATAGAAATGGAGGAAAAACCATAGAAATGGAGAAGGGGATAAAGAAATGGAGAATGGGGCATAGAAATGGAGAAGGGCAATGTAGAAATGGAGAATGGGACATAGAAATGGAGAGGGGAATGTAGAAATGGAGAATGGGACATAGAAATGGAGAGGGTAATGTAGAAATGGAGCAAGTGACATAGAAATGGTGAGGAATGGGAAAAAGATAGCTGAAATGAGCCAATTCCAATTTCCCAAATTTTTCCCCAAAATCTCCAAATTCCACAATTCCCCAAAAAAGGGGAATTTACCCACATTTGGGGAATTTCATCCTCATTGCTGCTGCACCAAATCAAAAGGGGATAAGTTTGTTAAGATTGAGTTCCAATTGGAGTAGGATTCCTCCCTCTCCCCCCTTATAAATAAAACCCCATGAAAGCCCGTTAAAACATGCAAGAACACGTACAAACAGGTTTTATAAAACAGCACCATAGGATTTGTATTCATCTACCCCATTGCATCTTGAGTAAAGTTTGTGCATGATGATTGATTGCTGTAAATTTTGTATGTGCGTGATCGTGAGTAGAATAACAAGCTCAAGAGGCCATCTACGAGGATCTACAGCACCAAGACTTCGAGACGCTCGAACAGCAAGAACCACGGGAGCAAGGCAAGTGCCCCTTGACCATATTGATCCCATGTTTTGAAACTGTTTTGTTTGCGAAAACATGTACGCTTGAGTCAACTTGATGGAACACCCTTTTATAGGAGTTTATTAGTTCTGTTAACCATCCTTGTCGCCGGGAAAGTTGATGAGTCGGGTATGGTCATTTTTCCTTTTTGCTTCGCTTAATTCACGGGGTACAAAAAGCTGAAATAAAACATGTCTAGCTACTGCACTCATATGAAAAATGATGATGAGAACTTGATGACGTTAATGAGCATGAAATCGGGGAGATCTAGGCAAGCTTGGTTCGTGGATGTTGCTGAATGAGATGGTGGTTTACTTGCCGTAGATCTAAGGACCGGTTCATGCCAGCACATGCCAGGAAAATAGTGCCACCACAAGGCCAAATATGGGTGCGGCTTAGCTGATTAATTAGGTGTGTTGCTAGCTTGTTATGGACCGTGGATGGCGCGAGGAATGGGAGTCGAGGAGGACTGCCCTGGGAACTGCATGGCACAAGAGGGGACCCGTGGGTGGGAGAATGGTGATTCGAGCCTGCCGCTGAAACCTCAGTGAGTCCATACATCTAGTAGCCCCTTTGTAGAGGCTATTTTGTGATCTATTGGCCATACACCTAAAGTTTTGTACTGGTATAATGGAGGTTTTGCAGTCGCCGACGGGTGATGAAATCACAAACTTGTGGGTAAAGTGGTGCCACCTCTGCAGAGTGTAAAACTATCATGATAGCCGTGCTTCCGATCACAAGCACCTGACCAACTCACATGATTAGAGGGAAAACGTGGGATGGTTATTTGGTATGGTTGTGGTATGGTCATTGGGATTGGTTTTGGGACTGTTTTGAGTCATGAAAGTGAGTTTGGTTTCTATTATATGAATATGAGATGGATATGAATATTTATGAGCATGAGATGAATTTGAGAAAGATTAATGGCTGGATGAGACTTGATAAATGATGCATTATGATAAAAGAATGTTGCTGATTTACTTGGATATATTGGGCTTAACTCACCTAGAAATAGTTGCTGTTTTTATCATGTTTGTGAAATAAAATTTGCTTTCTGCAATGAGCTTTTTATTTGCTACCTTGTTGTAAGCTACATGTCATACTTTTCCCGCACTTGCTGAGTACGACATGTACTCACCCTTGCATTATCACATAAACATCAGCAACAGGAGAATAGTACTTCGAGGACCATGTGGAGTACTAGGCGTGCGAACTACCGTCAACATGCCTGTGGAGTTGAAGATGGAGTCTGCTGCTGTTTAGTTATTTCCGCTGTCATTTAGAGACTTCTGCTGCAATAATAATTTAGAGATTCATGAGTGAGACTTTGAGTCGATGTAATAAAGTACTTAAAAACTATTTATTCGTAGTTATATTCTGAATTCAGTTTGTGGATTACATGTGTATTGTAAACGTCCCAAAATTATGAATACAAAGAAACACTTGTTTGCAAAGTTTTGTTTCATATGAGTGAAATTTGGGACTTGTTAAAACTTTTCCCCACATGTGATAACCCACATGAGGGTTTTCTTCACACAAGTCAAATGTTTATTTGAGAACTTG
Source organism: Neostapfia colusana (assembly GCA_030760725.1). Lineage (NCBI taxonomy): Eukaryota > Viridiplantae > Streptophyta > Magnoliopsida > Poales > Poaceae > Neostapfia > Neostapfia colusana. The sequence goes on from JASWHV010000015.1 coordinate 69,202,816, forward strand.
GAACCCTAGAGGGGTCTAAAACAAGGATGGGAAGTTCCCATATGTGTGGAAAAACAAAAATCAGATTTGGTACAATTTGTTCAAACTAAAATTCAAATGAGAGCAACACTAGGAATTTCCAAACTGTTGTGCTACAAATCTCATTTGCAGTAGCCAAATTAAAAATCAGGTTTCATATTTGAGTTCCTTGAGTCCAAATTAGGGGTTGTGCAAAGTTTCATGATTTATGAAAATAGTTTGCAACCCATTTTTCAAATGGACTTTAAATGACAAAGAATTCAAATGCATATTTGAATTTGGATAAAACTTGCCCAATTATCCAAATGCCTCTTAGATTTAAACTTCCACAATTGAATTCCATCAATATTCAAATTGGGGAGATATGTTAGAGGGGATAAGGAGGGCTGACATGTGGGACCCACATGTCATTGGGAGCACTGAAATTGCAAAAGATCTTCAGTCCTTAGTCTTCATTTGCTCTCCTCCCACGCGAAGCAATCGGCAGAGCCGACTCTCTACGGGCGACACCGCACCGAGCCAACGCCTCCACCTCCTGCTGAATTCCGGTCGCGCTGGAGGGCTGCTGGGCGTCTTATACCCTCTGTCGTGCTCCTCTTCGCTCATCCCCGAAGAACAGCGCCGCTCTGTTTCTGTTCCTCGCGCGAGAAACAGCCGCAGCTGCCGACGCCATACGCTCGATCGGCCACCGCCATAACTTGCGTGTGAAGCCTCGGTTGAGCAGACAAGCAACACCACCGTCGTCCCCATGACCCCCTCGTGCACTCACCAAGGGCGTTCGTGCTCTCCACACTGAGATAACTCGGTTTCAGCGGCGGCCGTCACACAACAGCGACGAAGCGCTTCCGTGGACAGCCTCCTCCAGGGCGTTTCAAGATCAAGCAAGGCCACCCTGGGATGCGCAGGAGCTCCCTACAGCTTCCATCCAAAGCTCAGCCCCAGCCGTTGCCGCGCGCCGACGAATTTTGAAGATTTCCTCTGGCCGGTGAAAGCTGACCCACGGGTACGAAACTGTGAAATTCACGAGTTATATTCATTTTGAGCATTTCAAATTGCACACACGGGACGTAGACTTGCTTAGCAATAACTTTCCTTTTGGAACCTAGCTAGAAACCCGCTCTGCATGACGTGATTTTGATCTTTACAACGGCGGTTTTGGTAGAGACCGGCGGGTGCACGGTGAACCCTAGGGTAGAGCCGTTCCCGAGCCCATATACGGCCATGCCAAGCCTTGCCAACCTCCACTGGTGCTGTAGAACCTTTCCAGGGAGCTTTTGGCGGGCTAAAGCGTCAGGGCGACGTCGCCGGACTCCCTTAGGGCTGCTGCACCGGTGCGGGGTGGTTTAGGAACTTCGCCGGTCTGTGGAAGCCACACCATCGTGTTCCTCGGGTTAAAATAGGGCCTGGCGGCGAGTAACAGCTCGGGAGTTGGTCGGAGCAACGAAAACCGGCGAACTCCGGTGAGCCCGGCGGCGCAGAAGCGCGGGGGCGGGAGGTAGACGAAGGTGCTACCGGCCCCACGCGTCAGTCGAACGGAAACAGTGGGCCGGATACTCTGTGGCGCGGGATCGGCTGTGACAGCGCGGGAAACAATTCTGTAGCCCGTGCGGCACGCTCCCGGCAGCAGACACGTGTCCCTGGTCCCACAGTCAGGTTTAAACTTTTTCCCGGATTTATTCAAATTCCAGATTTTTCCCCAAACTTTAGAAGAGCATAACTTTTGCTAGGAACCTCTAAATTTAGTGATTCAAATTGGGTTAGATTCAGATTGACAAACTCTATCAAAATATGCAACCCAATTTGTATGAAAGTCTTTATTTAATTCTGGAAAATTCTTTAAAGATTTTCAGCAAAAGAATTTTAGAAGGAGTTTGGTTTAAAGATCCTCAAATTTTGCCAGAATACTCTTTAGGGTGTTATTAGACTCCTGTAAATGTTTCAGCTCATTTAGAGTTGAATTGATCAGGGTAATTCAGATTGTAAGTTCCTGTATTCAAATGAATACAGAAACATTTCCAGAGAATTTCCAAAACTTGTAAATTCAGTTCTGGGAAATTCTTAGCTCCAAAAATCCTAGAAAAATTCATGTAGACTCTATGAACTATAATTGAAATTGTGGTTCACTGAGTTTGACATGAACATGGGTGTTACCTCAGAATTAATTCATCTTTGACTAAACACTTAGAGAATTATTCTGAATAAACCACTCCATGAAAAGTGCTAAATTTTGGTCCAGAGGACTTTCTTGTGACAAGGAACTCACATGAAAATTCCCAGCTCCATTGGAGCTCTGGATCATCACTGTCATAGGTAACCTCTTAAGGTGATCAACACTTAAGTGGGAAAAGCACTTAACATTTGATCTTAGTGTTTAAGCCTAACCCAAACCACTAGCACCAGTGTCATTTTAAATTCTTAAACAGAGTTCCAGTTTTAAAACTGTCCTTAGATCTTATTAGCAAAAGCTTCAATTAAATACATATGCATGATCATATCGTGTAGCATATACGTAAAGAAGGTGAGAAGGACTTGAAGTGAAGATCAAGGAGGGAGGAAAACGAGTGATCAAGCTCCAAGTGATCATCACTAACTGATTGTAACCTTAGTCACCTGCAAAACAGGCAAGCACTGATTTACATTTGAACAATTTTATAAAGCATTTCCATTTTTAGAGATCATAGCTTTGCATCGTTGATTGCATTAAGTCTAGATGATATTGAAAACCCCACTTGCATGATCAGAAATACCTAAGAGAGAAAGGGTAGAATAGCACCTCCTCGAGGGAATTTGGCTACGCTAATGTTCGTAGGAAAGGTCCAGTAGAAGACGAGTAGTTGAAATCTACTCGCAAGTTTAGGGCTGGTTTACTTGGGATCAGGTCCAATTTAGAAAATGATACGGAAAGTTCACACATAAGAAATGGAGACCGGGCAGGGAGGTTTAGATGCAGCAGGTTGCAGGCCGTGCGTGCATAGCCCTGCCTGTGTCGGTTAAGGCCCGTCCGTGCTTGGCCCTGTTGGACAAGTTTGAGTTGTGTACCGGACGCATACTGGCTATACGGGACCCAGGAAACCGATGTACCTTGGGAGATCCATAGTGGAACTTTTCCAACTGCCTTAGGCTTTTGGCGTCAGGGTAGCAGGAGGTACCTCGCTTAAGAACATACCACAGCGGGTATGTACCTTGAGGGAGCTTGCGTACTCGGGGCAGTTGGATTGTGTCCAATGTCGAAGATCTTGGGAAAGGTGGCCGCGTACAACGTCAGTCGAGGTTGCTGCCGGCAACTCGGAGTACGGGTGTACGTGTCGTATAGTCCGGGCGTGTACTGATTCGAATCACCGTCGCTCGCGGTTATATGAGATACTTGCCCACTGCGTCTTGACGTAGTGAGAACTGAATTGGTTATCTTTTGAACTTGATAAGACTGTGATGTAGTTTGTATTTCAACCATGATTGATTTAGAGATAGGCTCATTAAACTTTACTTTCACTTTGTGCAAGCAGCATCGCAACAAAGCGTTTCTTGTTTGATTGTGGAGTTGCGATACTTTTCGGCTCAAGGTCCGCACAATGAGGCTTAAAAATCTGAAAGTTAAGGATCAACTTTAGGTGAGTCCTTTATGCAAATCTAGCCAGCCCAATTGAAACCGTCGTTCATGTAGAGTTTCTTGTTTAGGAGAGACGGGTCAGACTTGCTGAGCCTATGTGCTCACGCTTGCTATATAAGTGGTTTTGCAGGTTAACATCGACGCTAAGATGAAGGTTGTCCGGTGAGACTCGGAGACTTCCGAGTCGTTTAACACAGGGAGGACCCAGCCGTTGCTGATGTCTTCGTGTTGCTAGCGAGAGGAGTCCGCGGGCTGTTCATCTCAAGCGCTCTTAGTTATTCGACGTGAGTTGATATAGACTTCCGCTGTAGTTACTTGATGTAAAGTATTTACAAAGAAAAACTTGTAAGCTTCCGCTATTGTTTTATGTAATACATGGTTCCTCATATGTGTGCTGTTGGGTGCCGCACAACAACACCACCCAATGCGATTCCCGGGCGAGTGGCCTGTCCCGGTTGACGGGGCCGCGTCAGCATGGTATCAGAGCAGAGCCCTGTCTCAGTCGGTACCGCGCCCACCTCAGTTGGTATCAGAGCCGCATTGGTAATAGCACACGGAATAAGGATGGTATTACGACAAAAATTTAGGTTACGGTGAGGATACGGTACTAGGCCCACATAAGGATTACTATTAGCTTATTATGAAGGTGGCAACCTAACTTACTTGTTATGTCAGAAAAATCGTGCATCTCGGGACGTTCATGTCTTGGGGGGTGCACGTAAGCGCTGTCCACCAGTGCGCACAAGCTGAAGGGTGGAGCCCCACGGGTGGCAGGTAACTCAACCCGCTTTAGTATCCTCTATGACTCCTCATGTCGTTTGAGGTACTCGAGCAACGTCTGTCCCAGGCGTGCGTGGTGCAATTTGGGAAACCCCGTCACGTGGTTAGTAACATGAACACGTAGCTCAAGGCGTGTTTGGCTTGAGAACACCTGTGCGAGTGATGACGGACAGGTGTAAGAATTGTATGGATACCGGGTTCGGTGTGCAGCCGGACCTGACGATTGAGTGTGACTTATGCAGGATTAACCACGAAATCGTAGTACGAATAGAATACGTTTGTGAGTGATCGTTTTAGTGCCACCTAAGATACATTTATTCCGGTATAATCCGGTTAGGATTTTCTTTTGGTGAGGCTACGTAGTACCGACATGCTTCTTAAGGTGCATCGACGCCGTACTAAACTTAATAACCCCTTTCCTTAAAAGAAATGACTCATGAACTAACTTTCAACTAAAAATGGAAGTTTGAAACAAATATTAGTTACTGAACTCTTATTTTGAGCTAAGATTCAAATGAGAGGAAGACTAGGCTTCAAAGATTTCAAAAACAGAGTGCTTTGTTTTCGGCAAGAATTCTTGCTGGACTTTAACAGAGCATAACTCTGAGTAGCTTGACCCAATTAAGGTGTATGATACAGTTATGGAGAGATTTTCGAGTACTCTACAAATTCTTTGTAGACCTCCAGAGCCAAATCATATGATAAATGGGTAGAAAGTTCAGAGGATGGTAAACTGTCCAGAACTAGGACAGCAGCAAAAACCTCTCTGGACCTTTCTGTTTTTAAGCCATAACTTTCTGTAGAAAAACCCTTAAGAAGGCTATGATACACCATTGGAAAGGTTATGAAATGTGCAACATTGTTATGGTTCAAAGTTTGTTCAGGTTCTTATTGTATTTGCATATACAACTGTGATAAAATCAGCCACATACAAAGGAGATGCTGGCGAATTTTATCCAGGAATTCTGTCAACTTTGGAAAATCATAACTTTTAATCCAGAGATGATCTGAAGGTATATGAGTACTCGTTGGAAAGATACTGAAGTTAACTTTAACTTTGGTATTCAACGTTAGTTATGAAAATGCTCTTAACTAGATCAAAATCTGGAGATAGTGCATACAGGTCTGTCCTGTACAGATAGGCTGGATAGTTATGCCTACTAAGGAGTTTTGTAAACATGAATTTTGTTACTGCTTTCGTAAAGTTTTGACATAATCATGTTTCCATTAGTCTCACATACTGCTGAGTTCTTTCTTAACTCATCTCAACTACATGTTTGCAGTATGGTTCGTACTCGCTCTAGGAGTAGGGCCGGAAATTCTCATCGAGGTGGTGATGCTTCTATTCCACCATCGGAACCACCATCCACGGGATGGATGGATCTTATGACTCGAGTCATCGAGTCTAATCAAGAGAACGCTAGGCTACTCCAAGAAGCAACGCAAGAACACACACGCTTACTCCAAGCTTTGGTACAGCAAGGCGTACTCCAGAACACACAACAAGTCGTTCCGTCTCGGGACGCTTATCTGGACTTCTTGGCGACTCAACCGCCAATTTTTACTGAAGCCACCGAACCTGTGGAAGCAGATCAATGGCTTCGTGTCATGGAGCCCAAATTTGGAGTATTCAAGTGTGATGAATACCAGAAGACAAAGTTTGCCGCTCAACAACTCCATGGAGCCGCCGGAAACTGGTGGGTGGATCATCTTGCCACCATTCCGGAGGACCATCAAGTAGCATGGAGTGAATTTTGTGAAGCCTTTCGTACTCGTTACATACCACTAGGTATTGTCAAGGCAAAGTGGGAGGAATTTTTGGGCTTGAAGCAAGGGGACATGAGTGTCCTCGAGTATGTCAGAAGGTTTAACCTTTTGGCCCAATATGCTCCCGAATATGTGGCAAAAGAAGAGCCACGGTGTGACCTATTCTTCCATGGCCTGAGTGCCATATTACGGGAGAAGCTGGCCGTACACAATAACGTCAGTTACACCGACATGGTCGATGCGGCTTTCATTCAAGAGAAGCCGACACTTGAGTGGCAAGCCGAGAAGAGAAAGATGAGTGAGATCGAGCAGGTCAGCACAAGTTATGTGCCTCAAAAGTACCGTGTGGTGTATCGAACGCCACCCGGTGAAAGATGGAGGCCACCTGTACGATCAACTCCTCAGAGATTGATTACTGGTCAAGTTTTACAGCTTGCACCACCTCCACAGCCGCAGCATCAGACGGTGGTTTGTGCTCCATCGCTGCAGCCATATGTACCTAGCAGTCCACCGCAAGTCAACGAAGAACCGGAGAGGCATCCGTGTTTTACTTGTTGGTGCATGGGCCATTATGCTAGGCAATGTCCAGAGGGAACTCGAGGTTACGGGTCATCATATTTACAACAATATGATCCGTACCTCAATCTGCAGATAGGAGGGCAGATAAGGGGCAACATTCACTATATTGAGATTGATGATGTTCCGGAAGGAGAAGCCGCTTTAGCAGGGATGTTTTCTCTGAATCAGCTACCGGTTTTAGTTCTCTTTGATTCCGGTGCCACACACAACTTCATTAGCCAATCTTTTGTGGCTCAACATCAGCTCCAAACCGTTTATACAAAGAGGCAATACCTCATATCTTCGCCCGGGGGCAGCAGTACCGCAAGCGAGGTTGTCTCCCGAGCACCTCTTTGTTTGGGGGGTAGAATATACCCTACGACCCTCATTATTCTTGAAGGTCTGAAGATCGACATCATTTTGGGGATGTCGTGGTTGAATTACCACAGAGCGGTCCTTAACATCAGCTCCACGACCGTTGAGCTCAACCCCCCACAGCACGGTCTTCATATATTAGTTCTGGGCGCCAGACGGCAGCAGATTGCAACAGTGAACCACACGGAAGCTGTTAAGATAGAGGACATTCCGGTGGTACATGAGTATCCGGATGTGTTTCCCGAAGATCTACCGGGCATGCCGCCCGAACGAGACATTGTGTTCAAGATTGAACTTATACCGGGAACAACACCGATATCACGAAGGCCGTACAAGATGGCACCCAGTGAACTGGCAGAATTGAAGACACAGATGAATGACCTAATGAGCAAGGGCTTTATACGACCAAGTTCGTCACCTTGGGGTTCTTCAGCGTTGTTTGTCAAAAAGAAGGACGAAACACTACGGCTTTGTGTTGATTATCGTCCTTTGAACGCCGTTACCATCAAGAACAAATATCCACTACCTCGCATTGATATGCTCTTCGATCAATTAGTGGGTGCGAAGGTATTTTCGAAGATGGATCTTCGGTCCGGATATCACCAGATTAAAATCCGGGCAGAAGATATTCCGAAGACGGCATTTTCAACAAGATACGGGCTCTATGAGTATCTTGTTATGTCTTTTGGTTTGACCAACGCCCCGGCACACTTTATGTACCTGATGAATTCAGTGTTCATGCCGGAGTTGGATAAATTTGTCGTTGTCTTCATCGACGATATCTTGGTGTACTCCAAGTCAGAGGAAGAACATGCTGAACATCTGCATATTGTGCTACAAAGATTGCGAGATCATCAGCTCTATGCAAAATTCAGCAAGTGTGAATTCTGGATTAATCAAGTACCATTTATCGGACACATTATTTCAGCGGAGGGCATCGCTGTAGATCCGAGTAAGATTATCCAAGTGCAGAAATGGGAGTCACCAAAATCAGTACATGAAATCCGTAGCTTCCTCGGTTTAGCGGGTTATTACCGGAGGTTCATTCCGGGTTTCTCCAAGATTGCTAAACCGATGACGGAATTACTAAAGAAGAACACCAGATTTATGTGGGGTGCTGCGTGTGAACAAGCTTTCAAGACTTTAGTGAAGCATCTCACAACAGCCCCAGTTCTTGCTCAGCCGGATACAACGAAGCCATTCGATGTTTATTGCGATGCATCTGGCATCGGTCTTGGCTGCGTGCTGATGCAAGATAGACGAGTGGTCGCTTATGGATCTCGTCAACTCAGAAATCACGAGCAGCATTATCCAACTCATGATCTTGAGTTAGCTGCCGTGGTCCTTGCTTTGAAGATGTGGAGGCATTACTTTCTCGGAAATCTTGTACACCTCTACACCGACCACAAGAGCTTGAAGTACATCTTCACTCAGAAAGAATTGAACATGAGGCAACGAAGATGGCTAGAGCTCATTAAAGATTATGAACTTGAGATTCATTATCATCCAGGAAAGGCGAATGTGGTCGCCGATGCGCTCAGTCGTAAGGCGCATATCCATCACCTAAATATCGCTGAAATGGATGATGACGAACCAAGCCTCCGTGTCATACCATATGGAGCTCTCTATAATCTCGCTCTCATTCCTACCATCCAAGAGGAGATCATTGAAGCTCAATGGAAAGACAAGGGTATGTCTCACATACGGCGAAGGATAGACAACGGAGAAATGAAGTGCTTCCGGAAGGACGATGAAGGTACTTTGTGGTTCAACGACCGGATAGTAGTACCCCGGGATATGGGACTACGGAAGAAAATTTTGGACGAAGCTCATTTGTCCAAATTTTCCATTCATCCGGGCAGTAATAAAATGTACCAAGATCTCCGGAAGAAGTTTTGGTGGACACGTATGAAACGTGAAGTTGTAAAGTACGTTTCAGAGTGTGATACGTGTCGAAGAGTCAAGGCCGACCATATGAAGAAGTCAGGCCTGTTGCAGCCATTGCAAGTACCGGCATGGAAGTGGGAAGATTTGAGTATAGACTTCATCGTCGGGTTGCCGATGACCTCCCACAACCATGATTTGATTTGGGTAATCGTGGACCGGTTAACCAAATCAGCACACTTCATCCCGGTGCATACTAGGTATAACGCAAAGCAGTATGCGGAGCTGTACATAGCACGGATCTTGTGCTTACATGGAGTTCCCCGTACCATTGTGTCAGATAGAGGGTCGCTGTTTGTAGCCCATTTCTGAGAACAGCTACACGCAACCTTGGGGACAAAGTTGATTAGAAGCTCTGCGTATCACCCTCAAACCGATGGGCAAACCGAGAGGGTGAATCAAATACTGGAAGATATGCTACGAGCATGTGCCATCCACCACGGTAAGAACTGGGATGATCACTTCGTTGGCGGAGTTCTCGTACAACAATGGATATCAGACGAGCATCAAAATGGCACCATATGAAGCTTTATACGGCCGGAAGTGCCGTACCCCATTGAACTGGTGCGAATCCGGTGAACGAGTAACGTTCGGGGTTGATCTTGTCAATGAAGCCGAAGAAAGAGTTCGGATAATACAAGAGAACCTCAAAGTTGCCCAATCTCGTCAAAAGAGCTACGCGGACCAGAGACGTCGACCGCTGCATTTCGAAGTCGGAGAGCACGTGTATCTTCGTGTGTCTCTGATGAAGGGGATTCATCGGTTCGGTGTCAAGGGGAAACTTGCTCCCCGATTCATCGGTCCGTTTACTATCACGGAGAAGTGCGGAACTGTAGCCTACCGGCTGGAACTACCGGTAAGCCTTGCCGGTATTCACGACATATTTCACGTGTCCCAGCTGCGGAAATGTCTTAAGTTTACCGCTGCCATCCGCACTGAAGACATTGACGAGTTGAAGCCGGATCTCACCTACGTCGAGCAACCTGTACAGATTATCGACAAAAAGACCCGGACCACCAGGAACCGGACTTTGAAATTTTACAAAGTCCTGTGGAGTAATCATACCCCGGAAGAGGCGACGTGGGAAACTGAAGATTACATCCACAAGAACTATCCGGAGCTTTTGTCATAAACTTTGTAATTACCTCCCCTCTCGTTCCTCTTTTGAATCTCGGGACGAGATTCCTTTTAAGGGGGGAGGAATGTAAAGGTCCCAAAATTATGAATACAAAGAAACACTTGTTTGCAAAGTTTTGTTTCATATGAGTGAAATTTGGGACTTGTTAAAACTTTTCCCCACATGTGATAACCCACATGAGGGTTTTTTCACACAAGTCAAATGTTTATTTGAGAACTTGGAACCCTAGAGGGGTCTAAAACAAGGATGAGAAGTTCCCATATGTGTGGAAAAATAAAAATCAGATTTGGAACAATTTGTTCAAACTAAAATTCAAATGAGAGCAACATTAGGAATTTCCAAACTGTTGTGCTACAAATCTCATTTGCAGCAGCCAAATTAAAAATCAGGTTTCATATTTGAATTCCTTGAGTCCAAATTAGGGGTGTGCAAAGTTTCATGATTTATGAAAATAGTTTGCAACCCATTTTTCAAATGGACTTTAAATGACAAAGAATTCAAATGCATATTTGAATTTGGATAAAACTTGCCCAATTATCCAAATGCCTCTTAGATTTAAACTTCCACAATTGAATTCCATCAATATTCAAATTGGGGAGATATGTTAGAGGGGATAAGGAGGACTGAAATGTGGGACCCACATGTCATTGGGAGCACTGAAATTGCAAAAGATCTTCAGTCCTCAGTCTTCATTTGCTCTCCTCCCACGCGAAGCATTCGGCAGAGCCGACTCTCTACGGGCGACACCGCACCGAGCCAACGCCTCCACCTCCTGCTGAATTCCGGTCGCGCTGGAGGGCTGCTGGGTGTATTATACCCTCTGCCGTGCTCCTCTTCGCTCATCCCCGAAGAACAGCGCCGCTCTGTTTCTGTTCCTCGCGCGAGAAACAGCCGCAGCTGCCGCCGCCGCCGCTCGATCGGCCACCGCCATAACTTGCGTGTGAAGCCTCGGTTGAGCAGACAAGCAACACCACCATCGTCCCCACGACCCCCTCGTGCACTCACCAAGGGCGTTCGTGCTCTCCACACTGAGATAACTCGGTTTCAGCGGCGGCCGTCACACAACAGCGATGAAGCGCTTCCGTGGACAGCCTCCTCCAGGGCGTTTCACGATCAAGCAAGGCCACCCTGGGACGTGCAGGAGCTCCCTACAGCTTCCATCCGAAGCTCAGCCCCAGCCGTTGCCGCGCGCCGACGAATTTTGAAGATTTCCTCTGGCCGTTGAAAGCTGACCCGCGGGTACGGAACCATGAAATTCTCGAGTTATATTCATTTTGAGAATTTCAAATTGCACACACGGGACGTAGACTTGCTTAGCAATAACTTTCCTTTTGGAACCTAGCTAGAAACCCGCTCTGCACGACGTGATTTTGATCTTTACAACGGCGGTTTTGGTAGAGACCGGCGGGTGCACGGTGAACCCTAGGGTAGAGCCGTTCCCGAGCCCAATACGGCCATGCCAAGCCTTGCCAACCTCCACTGGTGCTGTAGAACCTTTCGAGGGAGCTTTTTGCGGGCTAAAGCATCGGGGCGACGTCGCCGGACTCCCTCAGGGCCGCTGCACCGGTGCGGGGTGGTTTAGGAACTTCGCCGGTCTGTGGAAGCCACACCATCGTGTTCCTCGGGTTAAAATAGGGCCTGGCGGCGAGTAACATCTTGGGAGTTGGTCAGAGCGACGAAAACCGGCGAACTCCGGCGAGCCCGGCGGCGCAGAAGCGCGGGGGCGGGAGGTAGACGAAGGTGCTACCGGCCCCACGCGTCAGTCGAACGGAAACAGTGGGCCGGATACTTTGTGGTGCGGGATCAGCTGTGAAAGCGTGGGAAACAATTCTGTGGCCCGTGCGGCATGCTCCCGGCAGCAGACACGTGTCTCTGGTCCCACAGTCAGGTTTAAACTTTTTCCCGGATTTATTCAAATTCCAGATTTTTCCCCAAACTTTAGAAGAGCATAACTTTTGCTAGGAACCTCCAAATTTAGTGATTCAAATTGGGTTAGATTCATATTGACAAACTCTATCCAAATATGCAACCCAATTTGTATGAAAGTCTTTATTTAATTCTGGAAAATTTTTTAAAGCTTTTCAGCAAAAGAATTTTAGAAGGAGTTTGGTTTATCCAAAGATCCTCAAATTTTTCCAGAATATTATATAGGGTGTTATTAGACTCCTGTAAATGTTTCAGCTCATTTGGAGTTGAATTGATCAGGGTAATTCAGATTGTAAGTTCCTGTATTCATATGAATACAGAAACATTTCCAGAGAATTTCCAAAACTTGTAAATTCAGTTCTGGGAAATTCTTAGCTCCAAAAATCCTAGGAAAATTCATGTAGACTCTATGAACTATAATTGAAATTGTGATTCATTGAGTTTGACATGAACATGGGTGTTACCTCAGAATTAATTAATCTTTGACTAAACACTTAGAGAATTATTCTGAATAAACCACTCCATGAAAAGTGCTAAATTTTGGTCCAGAGGACTTTCTTGTGACAAGGAACTCACATGAAAATTCCCAGCTCCATTGGAGCTTTGGATCACCACTGTCATAGGTAACCTCTTAAGGTGATCAACACTTAAGTGGGAAAAGCACTTAACATTTGATCTTAGTGTTTAAGCCTAACCCAAACCACTAGCACCAGTGTCATTTTAAATTATTAAATAGGGTTCCAGTTTTAAAACTGTCCTTAGATCTTATTAGCAAAAGGTTTTCAATTAAATACATATGCATGATCATATCGTGTAGCATATACGTGAAGAAGGTGAGAAGGACTTGAAGTGAAGATCAAGGAGGGAGGAAAACAAGTGATCAAGCTCCAAGTGATCATCACTAACTGATTGTAACCTTAGTCACCTGCAAAACAGGCAAGCTCCGGTTTGCATTTGAACAGTTTTATAAATCATTTCCATTTTTAGAGATCATAGCTTTGCATCGTTGATTGCATTAAGTCTAGATGATATTGAAAACTCTACTTGCATGACCAGAAATACCTAAGAGAGAAAGGGTAGAATAGCACCTCCTCGAGGGAATTTGGCTACGCTAATGTTAGTAGGAAAGGTCCGGTAGAAGACGAGTAGTTGAAATCTACTCGCGAGTTTAGGGCTGGTTTACTTGGGATCGTGTCCAATTTAGAAAATGATAAGGAAAGTTCACACATAAGAAATGGAGACCGGGCAGGGAGGTTTAGATGCAGCAGGTTGCAGGCCGTGCGTGCATAGCCCTGCCTGTGTCGGTTAAGGCCCGTCCGTGCTTGGCCCTGTTGGACAAGTTTGAGTTGTGTACCGGGCGCATACTGGCTATATGGGACCCAGGAAACCGATGTACCTTGGGAGATCCATAGTGGAACTTTTCCAATTGCCTTAGGCTTTCGGCGTCAGGGTAGCAGGAGGTACCTCGCTTAAGAACATACCACAGCGGGTATGTACCTTGAGGGAGCTTGCATACTCGGGGCAGTTGGACTGCGTCCAATGTGGAAGATCTTGGGAAAGGTGGCCGCGTACAACGTCAGTCGAGGTTGCTGCCGGCAACTCGGAGTAGGGTGTACGTGTCGTGTAGTCCGGGCGTGTACTGATTCAAATCACCGTCACTCGCGGTTATATGAGCATACTTGCCCACTGCATCTTGACGTAGTAAGAACTGAATTGGTTATCTTTTGAACTTGATTAGACTGTGATGTAATTTGTATTTCAACCATGATTGATTTAGAGATAGGCTCATTAAACTTTACTTTCACTTTGTGCAAGGAGCATCGCAACAAAGCGTTTCTTGTTTGATTGTGGAGTTGCGATGCTTTTCGGCTCAAGGTCCGCACAATGAGGCTTAAAAACCTGAAAGTTAAGGATCAACTTTAGGCGAGTCCTTTATGCAAATCTAGCCAACCCAATTGAAACTGTCGTTCATGTAGAGTTTCTTGTTAGGAGAGACGGGTCAGACTTGCTGAGCCTATGTGCTCACGCTTGCTATGTAAGTGGTTTTGCAGGTTAACATCGACGCTAATATGAAGGTTGTCCGGTGAGACTCGGAGACTTCCTAGTCGTTTAACACAGGGAGGACCCAGCCGCTGCTGTTGTCTTCGTGTTGCTAGCGAGAGGAGTCCGCGGGCTGGACTTCATCTCGAGCGCTCTTAGTTATTCGACGTGAGTTGATATAGACTTCCGCTGTAGTTACTTGATGTAAAGTATTTACAAAGAAAAACTTGTAAGCTTCCGCTATTGTTTTATGTAATACATGGTTCCTCATATGTGTGCTGTTGGGTGCCGCACAACACGGCACCACCCAATGCGATTCCCGGGCGAGTGGCCTGTCTCGGTTGACGGGGCCGCGTCAGCGTGGTATCAGAGCTGAGCCCTGTCTCAGTCGGTACCGCGCCCGCCTCATGTATGTGTGATGAACATCCTGGGCACACATATGCATTCACTTGGTTCTATTTTAAGAACCGGGTATCACAGATTGGTATCAGAGCCACGTTGATTGTAGGACGCAAGCCTAGGTAGAATAGACACTCTAAAACACATAGTAACACCCCTTTAAACTGCTATTTTCGAAAATTGCTTGCTGCTGCACTTCTCTTGTCAATTCAGCCACCGCAAAGTGCTATTTTCAACCCCTCTTTTCTCTTCTTTTAGACAGCAACGCCTTTTCTTTCTTGCTCCATAGCTTCCGAAGTTTTAGGAGTTATTTCTTACTTCTCTAAAGTTTCTCATGTCTTATTTATAGATGCCAGTGACCAGGAGCACAACACGCATAAGAGCTCGTCCATCACCACGTGGGAGTGCTCTTAACCCATTGAGGCGTCCGATGGACCATATTGGGTGGAAGTGAAGACGGAACCTCGTGATGAAGATGAAGTCAATAGCTATATGCATGAGGAAGAGGATCCAGAAGAGGTGGAACCATTCGAAGATGATATGGAGGATGATCCACAAGAACAGCATTGGTACGCACCTCAGGAGGAGTTTCACGCGGGCTTACACCCCGTGGAGCCTCATGAAGCTATGACGGGAGGAGATGAACCCGAGGAGGAGCCACCCCTTGCTGAGAAAAATAATCAAGAATTTCGGTCCAACAGAACGGATGGAGGACACATATCCAGGGAGCTCAAAGAATTTCTGGATTGCTGCAACTTATACCTGGAGTATCTCCTCAAGAAAGTCCCTCGCCTCAGACATGAAGAGTGGAAGGCTGACGTAACCATCCTATCTAATGGTAGGGTTGTCACTCGGCACTTCACATCCACATGGAGAGATACAAGGGCAGAAGCTATTGATGATGCTGCATGGGATGCACTCATCGGACTGTGCTACGCCTTCCGTGGACAGCTTGAGGACACAACTTTTGAGCTGCACCCGTATCGGAAGAGTGGTACAAGGGAGATCATTGGACCCCATGTAACAGCCCTTTCCAACCCACAAGCTTCTGACAAGTCTCAGAGGTTGCTCGTGGAGTTAGGAAACCACTACGCAAGCGCACAAGAAGAGATCTGTTACCTCCGCAAGAAACTATATTTGCTGGAGAAACAAGGGGAGACTCGTGCCAACGCGAAAGCGAATGGAGCACCAGCGTCATCTAACCCTACATGGACTGCCGACTCACCATGGCGTGCGCCCATGTATGGACCACCACCATCACACGGCGAGAACAACACTGGTTCACATGATTAAGTATAGGATTCCCATTGAATACGATGTAATAGGAACGTTTCGATTGGAGTAGCTTGAATAAGAGTGGTGTGTTGAACTTTTGTGATGATTGCTTGGTTTGTGTGCTGGTGTGAGTTGTGGGACGCTCCGGCGGATATCCACATCCACACATAGTGGAGAGATGTGATATGCTTCAGCACGTGTTCACATCCTCATATAGGCTGAAATTAATAAAAGAAGATATTTAGTTCATACACCTTGATGCATATAGTTGGGGGGATCAATCTAAACTTCTATTTTCTATTCTACTCTACTCTCTCTCACTGATGGTGAGGGAAAACGCCAGCCGTCAAAGGAGGAACACTCGTGGCAACAATGAACCACAAGAGGATGGCAACGTTGAAGTTTCTGAAAATGCTAACCCCGGGGCTGATGCAAACAACCTTGAACGGTTGATGTCTATGCATAACCAGCTCATGCAAACTATGATACAAACATTGGGTCAGCTGCAGGCCAACAACAACAGTAATCCTAACCCCGTTCCTGCACCCCCACCGCCACCACCGCCACCACCGTCGGCTCACAACGGATTGGAGAGTTCATGGGGACTCGACCGCCTACTTTTGCACAAGCTAATGATCCCATGGAGGCTGATGATTGGTTGAATTCCATGGAAAAAAGCTTGCTATTGTTTAGTGCAATGATCGGGAGAAAGTTCTCTTCGCATCGCACCAACTTATGGGAGCAGCCGTTGACTGGTGGGACGCTCTTTGCAATGCTCATGTCAACCAGGAGACTATCACTTTGGCTGAATTCAAGGAGAGTTTCCGCTCTCATTACGTCCCTACTGGAGTCATGATGCTTAAAAGGCAAGAGTTTGAAGGTCTCCGCCAAGGAAGGAAGAGCGTGAACGAGTACCTCAACAAGTTCACGCAGCTGTCAAGGTATGCTCTAGAAGATGTCAACTCGGATCAAAGGAAGCAATACTTGTTCATGAGAGGATTGAACAATGAGATCCAAGTTCAGCTGCTCAACAATGATTATGCAAATTTCCAGAAGCTCGTTGACAAAGCTATAGTGGTTGAGAGCAAGATCTGTGAGATCGAGCAAGAGGGCAAGAGGAAGATGCCATATCAAGGGCAGCCACAAGGGAGCAATGTACGTTCCCGTTTCATGCCACCAGTTGCACCATATTATGGCTCGTCCGCTTCTACTTTCCGCCCTGCAAATCCACCTCGCCCTAATCAGCCACCGCAGCAACGTCCTGTTATGCAAGCACCTCGTATGCCTTTGCCTCCTGCGCCCCGTCCCAACATGGGCGCCTATGCTCAAAACCAGCCTCGCCCCAACATTCCTGTTGTTATGGGCAGCAAAGCATGTTTTTCATGCGGAGAGGCGGGACACTTTGCAAGTCAATGCCCTAAGAAAGGCCTTGGATAGCCGAGCAACCCACCCAAGCAGAACGCACGGCCGAATGGAGGAGCTAATCAAGGTGACCGTGGACAGCAGAACTACGCTCGTGGCAATGTGAATCATGTCTCCGCTGAGGAAGCACAACAAGCTGAGGACGTCGTGATTGGTATGTTTTTTGCCAACTCCAACTAAGCCACTGTTTTATTTGATTCCGGAGCATCACGTTCATTCATATCATCCAAGTATGTTGCCAAGTATAATCTGCCCATATCACACATGAAACAAACTATGTTGGTTAATTCTCCCGGTGGAGAGATGAGGACTAATATAGTGTGTCCAAAAGTAAACCTTAAAATAAGGGGGGTAAACTTTCTTGCCAACCTTATTGTCTTGGATTCCCAAAGGATTGATATAATACTTGGAATGGATTGGTTAAGCAAACACAACAGAGTGATTCAATGTGCTGAGAGGAGCATGCAGTTGACAAATGAGCACGGTACTCGTATTGAGTTCGAGTCAGCCCAACCGGCAACCGAGAAGGCAGCGTTGAACTACATGAAGAAGCAACATTCGAAAGCATTCCGGTGGTTCAAGAATTTTCAGATGTGTTCCTGTAAGAACTTCTAGGTATGCCACCTGACCGGGACATTGAATTTGCCATTGATTTAGTACCTGGAACTGCACCTATAGCGAAAAGACAGTATAGGATGCCCGCTAATGAACTAGTGGAGCTTAAGAAGCAAATTTAGGAGCAGCTAGAAAAGGGTTTTATACGCCCAAGGTCATCACCATGGGGAGCCCCCGTGCTCTTCGTAGACAAGAAGGATGGGACCTAAAGGATGTGTGTGGATTATAGGTCTCTCAATGAGGTGACGATCAAGAATAAATACCCGCTGCCCCGTATAGAGGACCTGTTCGACCAAATGAAAGGTGCCCGAATTTTCTCCAAGATTGATCTTCGGTCGGAATACTTCCAGCTGAAGATTAAGCCCTCCGACATACCCAAGACTGCATTTCAAACACGGTATGGTTCGTATGAATATACCGTTATGTCTTTTGGGTTAACGAATGCACCCGCATACTTTATGTACCTCATGAATAAGGTCTTCATAGAGTACTTGGATAAGTTCGTCGTGGTTTTCATCGAAGATATCATGGTGTATTTGAAAAGCGAGGAAGAACACGAAGAACACTTGAGGTTGACGTTGCAGAAACTGCGAGAGTATCAATTGTAAGCCAAGTTCAGCAAGTGTCAATTTTGGCTAAAGGAGATATCGTTCCTAGGCCACATCATCTCCGAGGGAGGAGTATCGGTTGATCCCGGAAAAGTGGGAGACGTTTTAAAGTGGAACCAACCGCAGAATGTGAGAGATATTCGGAGTTTCCTTGGGATGGCTGGATACTACCGCCGGTTCATCAAGGATTTCTCCAAAATAGCGAAGCCTATGGCTGAATTGCTAATGAAGGGGAAATCATTTCAGTGGACACCAGCGTATCAAGAAAGCTTTGAGAAGCTAAAGAAGAGGTTAACCACAGCACCGGTTTTGGTATTGCTGGACGTGAGCAAGAGCTTCGACATATATTGTGACGCATCAAGACAAGGGCTTGGATGTGTACTCATGCAAGAAGGACAAGTGGAAGCCTATGCATCGAGACAACTAAAGAAACATGAGCTGAATTACCCCACACATGACTTGGAACTTGCAGCCGGGGTACATGCCTTGAAGATTTGGAGGCATTATATCATTGGCCACCGATGTGAGATCTATACGGATCATAAAAGCCTCAAGTATATATTCACGCAAACGGATCTGAATTTGAGGCAACTCGATGGTTGGAACTCATCAAGGATTATGATGTTAGAATCAACTATCACACCGGAAAGGGCAATGTAGTAGCTGATGCGTTGAGCCGAAAAGGAGCATGTCACCAACTCACGGTTCGGGAGCTGCCACCCGAGCTGCGCAAGGAGTTCGAACAGTTACATCTCGGGTTCTTGAACGAGATGGAAGTGATAGAACTGAACTCCTCGCTGGAACAAGAGATACGAGATGGCCAAGCAACGGATGAGGAAATCAAGGAAAGAATCCGACAAGGCATAGAAAAGGATTTCAAGGAAGACGAGAAAGGCACACTTTGGTTAGAAAAAAGGATTTGTGTGCCTAACGTGAAGCACATCCGCAACACGATATTAAAGGAGGCACATGACTCACCTTATTCCATACATCCCGGCTGTACAAAGATGTACAAGAACCTGAAAACTTTCTATTGGTGGGATGGTATGAAAAGGGACATAGCTGAATATGTTGCCTTATGCGACACGTGCCAACGGGGGAAGGCCGAACATCAAAGACCCACTGGACTGTTGCAGCCATTGAAAGTATCCGAGTGGAAGTGGGAAGACATCAGCATGGATTTCATTGTCGGATTGCAACGTACTCGGTCTGGTTATGACTCCATTTGGGTTATTGTGGACCGATTGACGAAAACAGCCCATTTCCTTCCTGTTAGAACCACGTACTGCATCGCAGAACTAGCCAAGCTGTATATGGAGCAAATCGTGTGTTGCCATGGAGTTCCGAAGAGGATAGTGTCAGATCGGGGTACTCAATTTACCTCTAGATTCTGGAAGAAGCTGCATGAAGCTATGGGTACATGACTGAATTTCAGCTCCGCTTATCACCCGCAAATCGACGGGCAAACTGAGAGGACAAATCAAATTTTGGAAGACATGCTGAGAGCTTGCGCCTTGAAACATGGGCGTAGCTGGGATAGGAGCTTGTCGTATGCTGAATTCTCATACAACAACATCTACCAAGTCAGCTTTAAGATGTCACCTTTCGAAGCATTGTATGGTAGATGGTGTAGAACGCCGCTGTTCTGGAATGAGACAGGAGAGAGTCAAGTGTTTGGACCCAAAGTGCTGCAAGACGCCGAGAAGCAAGTCCAAACGATACGAGAAAACTTGAAGGCTGCTCAGTCATGACAAAAAGGTTATGCGGACAATAGGCAAAGAAAATTGACCTTCGAAGTGGGAGACTTCGTGTATCTTAAGGTATCGCCTATCCGAGGCCAACGACGGTTCAACGTCAAGGGCGAGTTAGCACCTCGCTACATCGGCCCATTCAAGATTTTGGACAAGCGAGGAGAAGTAGCCTATCAACTAGAGCTGCCAACGCACCTCTCTGACATGCACGACGTGTTTCACGTATCCCAACTCAAGAAGTGCTTAAGAGTACCAGAAGAACAAGTACCGATGGATGAGCTCGAGCTTCAAGAGGATATGACCTACGCGGAGCACCCCATCAAAATTTTGGACGTGAAGGAAAGGGTCACGAGGAACAAAGTGATCCGTTGGTGCAAGGTACAGTGGAGCCATCACACGGAAACTGAAATTACATGGGAGCGTGAGGAAGACCTCAAGGCAGAATTCTCTCATCTATTCTCTACTCTATCGAATCTCGAGGGCGAGATTTAGTATAAGGGGGGTAGGTTTGTACCACCCTCAAATTCATTTCCATGCATTGCATACATTTTTCATGTAGAGAAACATTATAAAAGAAGTAGAAATGGAGAAAGAACTATAGAAATGGAGAAAGAACCATAGAAACGGAGGAAGGAACCATATAAATAAAGAAAGAACCATAGAAATGGAGGAAGAAACCATAGAAATGGAGAAAGAACCATAGATATGGAGGAAAAACCACAGAAATGGAGAAGCGAATATAGAAATGGAGAATGGGGCATAGAAATGGAGAAGGGCAATGTAGAAATGGAGAATTGGACATAGAAATGGAAAGGGGAATGTAGAAATGGAGAATGGGACAAAGAAATGGAGAGGGGAATGTAGAAATGGAGCAAGTGACATAGAAATGGTGAGGAATGGGAAAAAGATAGCTGAAATGAGCCAATTCCAATTTCCCAAAAAAAATTCCCAAAATCTCCAAATTCCCCGATTCCCCAAAAAAGGGAAATTTTCACCACATTTGGGGAATTTCATCCCCATTGCTGCCGCACCAAATCAAAAGGGGATAAGTTTGTTAAGATTAAGTTCCAATTGGAGTAGGATTCCTCCCTCTGCCCCCCCCCCTTATAAATAGAACCCAACCCCCCCCCCTTTTGGCCGCAGCCCCCCTCCTCTCCCCCCCAAGTCGGCAACTTGCCCCCCCCCCAACTCGCCGAGTTGGCACCCCACATCGCCGGAGTTCGGTCGCCGGTGAGCCCCGCCTGTGAGCCCCGCCGACGAGCCCTGCCGCCGAGCCCCGTCATCGAGCCCTGTCGTCAAGCCCCGCCGTCGAGCCTAGTTGTCGAGCCCCGTCGTCGAGACCCGCCGACGAGCCTCGTCACGCCTCGCCGTCGCCAGAAAAGAACCGACGATCTGTCCTGCCCTAATCTTCCATAGAAAAATTCCTCGCTGCTGCCATTGCTAGATGGAAGGCCCTGCCACCAAAAGGAAGTGAGGTAGGTCCCCATTACCCATCTTACGACATCGCCGCTGTTTCTACGCATCCGTTTTCTTCGCCCCCTTCGAACAGAAACTTTTTCGTGTGGACAGATCATGTTTTGATCAATTTTTGACGGTGGAATTGATCTAGATTTTGAGTCAAGATCATCATCACGTCCACACTTCATCCCAGCACCCTTGTTCATCATAAAACCCCATGAAAGCCAGTTGAAACATGCAAGAACACGTACAAACTGGTTTAATAAAACAACACCATAGGATTTGCATTCATCTACCCCATTGCATCTTAAGTAAAGTTTGTGCATGATGATTGATTGTTGTAAATTTTGTATGTGCGTGATCGTGAGTAGAAGAACAAGATCAAGAGGCCATCTACGAGGATCTACAGCACCAAGACTTCGAGACACTCGAACAGCAAGAACCACGGGAGAAAGGCAAGTGCCCCTTGACCATATTGATCACATGTTTTGAAATTGTTTTGTTTGCGAAAACGTGTACGATTGAGTCAACTTGATGGGACACTCTTTTATAGGAGTTTACTAGTTTTGTTAACCATCCTTATTGTCGGGAAAGTTGATGAGCCGGGTATGGTCGTTTTTACTTTTTGCTTCGCTTAATTCACGGGATACGGAAAGCTGAAATAAAACATGTCTAGCTATTAGACTCATATGAAAAATAATGATGAGAAGTTGATGACGTTAATGAGCATGGAATCGGGGAGACCTAGGCAAGCTTGGTTCGTGGATGTTGCTGAATGAGATGGTGGTTTACTTGTCGTAGATCTAAGGACCGGTTCATGCCATCATATGCCAGGAAAACAGTGCCACCACAAGGTCAAATACGGGTGCCGCTTAGCTGATTTATTAGGTGTGTCGCTAGCTTGTTATGGACCGTAGATGACGCGGGGAATGGAGTCGAGTAGGACTGCCCTGGGAACTGCATGGCACAAGAGGCGGCTCGTGGGTAGGAGAATGGTGATTCGAGTCTGCCGGTGAAACCTCAGTGAGTCCATACATCTAGTAGCCCCTTTGTAAAGGCTATTTTGTGATCTCTTGGCCATATACCGACGGTTGTGTACTGGTATAATGGAGGTTTTGCAATCGCCGACGGGTGATGAAATCACAAACTTGTGGGTAAAAGTGGTGCCACCTCTGCAGAGTGTAAAACTATCATGATAGCCGTGCTTCCGGTCACAAGCACCTGGCCAACTCACATGATTAGAGAGAAAACTTGGGATGTTATTCGGTATGGTTATGGTATGGTCATCGGGATTGGTTTTGGGACTGTTTTGAGTCATGAAAGTGAATTTGGTTTCGATTATATGAATATGAGATGGATATGAATATTTATGAGCATGAGATGAATTTGAGAAATATTAATGGCTGGATGAGACTTGATAAATGGTGCATTATGATGAAAGAATGTTACTGATTTACTTGGATATATTGGGCTTAACTCATCTAGAAATAGTTGCTGTTTTATCATGTTTGTGAAATAAAATTTGCTTGCTGCAATGAGCCTTTTTATTTCCTACCTTGTTGTAAGCTATATGTCATACTTTTCCCGCACTTGCTGAGTACGACATGTGCTCACCCTTGCATTATCACATAAGCATCAGCAACAGGAGAAGAGTACTTCGAGGACCATGTGGAGTACTAGGCGTACGAACTACCGTCAACATGCATGTGGAGTTGAAGATGGAGTCTGCTGCTGTTTAGTTATTTCCGCTGTCATTTAGAGACTCCCGCTGCAATAATAATTTAGAGATTCATGAGTGAGACTTTGAGTCGATGTAATAAAGTAGTTAAACACTATTTATTCGTGGTTATATTCTGAATTCAGTTTATGGATTACATGTGTATGTGTGATGAACATCCTGGACACACATATGCATTCACTTGGTTCTATTTTCCGAACCGGATGTCACAAACAGGTGGTGACGATGGCCCGGTGTTGTGCTTGTCTTGTCACGCGTAGCCGCCCACCCCGTCTTGAATTCTTTCTACCGTTCCATCACGTCGGTATTTTAAGACTCTCGTCTGCCTCCGATCCGAGCTCTATCCCGAATTTCCCTTCCCTCCGGCCTTGTTGGTCGGGCTTGAAGGTCGGGTGTCTCCTCCGTTCATAGTCGGCTCGCTCCTCGGGGTCGAGTCTTGTGGTTGCGCCATCCTAAGTCCAGGCCCTAGGTCTAGGCCCGCGGAGCCACGTGTCCTCCCGTGACTGGTTAGCCAGTTGCCTCTTGGGTACCCAGGGTAAGTTACCCCATCATAAGTGCAAGACAAAAAACATTTATATATGGATCAATCCACTCCACTATATACTTGCACATTTTACTGTACGGAAACGCCGTTCACAATGGCCTTGCAGATCAAATTTTTAGTAAACTCTACCCCTTCCTAACATTTTAGAACCCTTTTTGTGAATACGCAGAAGGGTTGTACATCTCTGTATTAAAAGAAGAAAAAAAGTCCAATATACCACCACCATCTCAACCTGGACTAAACTTGAGAGGTTGTTCAGTACATACCAGTTTTGTCCCTTTTTATATACCCCAAAGAGACTAGAACCGACCAAAAGAGTAAAAAACCAAGTGCTGCTGTATCCAAGCCAAGTGTTCGGAGCTTCCTGGCTCCAGATAGGCACCAAATATGGTGATCTTCCATGAAGCAACGCATAACTTGTGAAATGCACCTGTTGCGATGTTTCCACAAACTCTAGGCCCCAAAAACGATTAACTCCCTTTATTTGCTCCTTAAGGAGTCTACGGGAAGCTTTCCTCTACCGTCCGAGGGGAGAGCATCTGGAACCAAAACTTCCGTGCAAACATACATGAGGTGAGTTATATACTGAACCGTTTCCTCCTGGTCTATATCCGGGTGCGAGAGCCACCCTTTTGCACGTAATAGACAAATTTTAGGATTCATTTTCCATTTTCACAATTCATTCCGTCTGTGTGAGGCCACGTTAAAGTAGCCCCGTTACATAGAGACTGTTGTTGGAAAACGCCAGTTATTAAGTCGAAGGAAACGTCAAAACTTAAAGTGATCTTCATCTCCATAGGGGATAGAAGTTGTGTGCACAAAGAACACAGCTGGTACGTTTAAGGAGGATATAGATACTCAAATCTTTTAACATATAGCTAAGGAAACCACTAAAGGGTAAGTGTATCTACCACAATATGATCTCACAGAGCTTTTGGACATATAATTATTTTTTGAGCAAAACGAAAGTCCTGCAACTGCAAGGTTTCCGTATGGCTATACTCTAATTGATACAGAAATGGAGGTAGCCTCAGGCATCATGTTCAACGGTCTATCCAGTCCTTGAACAGAAGCATCATGTACAGAGGGATATTCAGTGCCGCGATGAAAACAATTGACTGAATAACGCGGAACATCCGTTGCAGCATCTTCCTTATTTTTGATTTGCTAGGACGGGACAACTTTCCTCCATCCCCCGATGTCATATCCGAGCTCATCTCGACAAGAATAGCTGAATCAGGTTCCAGTTGGTGCTTTCTCGCTGTTGCCCTAGCAACAACACTTCCTCTGCAAATGAAAATTGGGGAATCAAAGTTAATAGAAAAAAGCAAACAGATTGATTTCTGTTAAATAAATAAATGCATCATCCAAGAAGCACTACCGTCCTATACTTCTGGAATCTAATCTAACACTTGGAGCCTTCGCAGCTGCCTTTTTAACGAGGTGCATGGACCCTTCTGCATCCCAAACCATTTCATATTCACCATCTTCCTCATCATCTTTTTCCTTGGTTCTTGAAAACAGTTCAGCACCCACGGATCCCATGAAGTTTATGAGTGTGTTTGTAAAAGGAAGAGAGCTGAGACCATTTGTTGGCCAAAAGACTAGTAGAAGGACAGTAACTACAAACTGGCAGATATACCTGTATGAACAGCAGAAACAATAAGCATGTAAAGACAGTTCAACTGTAAATCTGCCACCAAATAAGTACAAGAAGAAGGTGTACGCTACCAGATATAGATATGGGTTTGTTTAGGCAAAAAACAAAGTTTCGTCAGAACCTCATATTTCCGATCAGTTGAATTTAGTGACAGCTTGGGCCCAGCAGATAACAGCATAAAAGATGGATAAAGATTTCCCTGCTGCCAACTTATTGTCCCAAGGGTATGCTGTGGCATTAAAAGCTCCATTAGGTGCAAAACATGGAACGTGGGACAACAGAAGCTGCAATTCTCTTACCTCTGTTACTGGTCCAAAAGGAGTGAAGTGGACAACTGTACATTGGTCATGGTCATGGCCGGAGAGCACAAGGACCTGTAGAGGGATTGACCCAAGTAAATAATGCGAAAAGGTTAATCCAACTCTCCTCAAACTACAAAATAAGCTTACCGGTTTCAATATGCTTAGCAAAAGGTCAGATGTCTCTTTACTTAGATAGTTCTGGTAACTGCAACAATAAGGTTTTCCTAAGTCAATCCCTATGGTTTTGCCAAAAAAAATGGAAAAAGTTTTGAAAGCCAACGGTGGTTTTTGAACTGATATTGGATATCCCCAGGTAAGTTTACATAAAATGCATGAGAAAAAAATCAGACCATGAGAATTTGAGACATCACAAACTACAAGCAATTCTTTCACAAAGAAAATAGACATGTCGAACCAACAGCTAAATCACACATCAGTACAACAATCATAATATTCCAAGTCCAATGATCATAATACGGAAACATAACTTTAATTAAAAGCAGTAAAACAGTATACTGTGATGAAGGGCGCATACATGATTCCTTGGTCCAAGGCAGCATAGGATACCCTCTGAAACAGAATAAAATTAATCAGAATTATGTTCACATGGTTGAATTAATTGATCATGTAAACTACAGAATATTGTAAATGGATAGACTGGGGCAATGGTGCTACATATAAATGAATTGCTTGTTTTTTCAATTAAAATATAAACATGTGAAAGTACACGCCTTATGGCCAAAAGGAGCATACATGCAAGAGGTCCACAAATTTCTTTAATAGCACAGAATAAGCACCTTTGTAGAAACAAGAGAATACCTGGTTTATAACTGGTGAAGAACGATGTGGGCCACAGGGAGTGTTATTAGGTCGATACAGTGGAATATGTGTTAGCAGAACCTTTGGGTTTGATGTGTTGCCTTGTAAGAGAACAAAAATAGTCAGAAGTCTGATTGAGTATAGCAACTGTGTAAGCATCTGTATGATTCATACCTGAAGGTAGACTTTTAATGAACTCCCAAGAGAAGGATCTTTCGTTGTTTTGTTTTACTCCTGTTAAAAGATAGTAATAATTCTTTAGCAACATAGAAGGAAAACCACAAACAACTTGAGATCATCAATCACAAAGAAATGAACTATATTATAGATATATATTCTAAGGGATGAATGTTTGTACTAGTATGGTGGCATTCCATGATTTCATAATTAGCAACTGGAGGCCTAGAAACCTACCATCAAGTGTTTGAGCATCAACAACAACAAAGTCCACCCTCCCAGCAGAAAATTTGTAATTTCTTGATCCAAATTCTTTTTCATAGCGATTGAGCACCTACATGAAGGAAAATACAAATATTATACTCGTTAGTATGTGAAAATTTTGACTTCTCATAAGCTCTATACAATGAAGGAATGCTCATCAGAATCATAACTACACTTTGGGTGGGCACTGTCATCCACTTCTTCTGTGAAGGTCTACATGATCTCAATTTGGTCTGTAAACTTTATTCTGAGAACAGATAGAGACGATTAACTTCCGATTATTTGAGAAGTCTGTTAACTATCTAAATGCTTCAACTAACTATAGCAAACCATGAAGGGTTGAGTGAAAAAAAATAGGAACAGAGTGCAGCAG
Source organism: Neostapfia colusana (assembly GCA_030760725.1). Taxonomy (NCBI): domain Eukaryota; kingdom Viridiplantae; phylum Streptophyta; class Magnoliopsida; order Poales; family Poaceae; genus Neostapfia; species Neostapfia colusana. The sequence continues at coordinate 69,230,374 of JASWHV010000015.1, forward strand.
AATCTTCTTGGCAAAGGTAAAAATACACATGCACACCAAGAAGCGCAATTAACAAAGCAATGACCAAAGGTAACACCATTTTGTGAACTTATTTTCTGAGTCTACCTTGATCAGAATCATAAATTCATGCATAGTTCACACTCAGTTCAAGTGATAAGGATCAAGTATAGAAGGATGTCGGTCTTCATATGAGAAGAAAGTACTTTAAATGACAAAGGTGGCCTACTTTTGTCAAGAGGTTGGTTAATACGCTAACATGGTAACCAGGATGACATAAGTTCTATGTTCAGCTGTATTCACTTATGGATATGCCAGAACCGTTGGACAAAAATCCACAATGAATAAAGGAAAGGAAAGGACAGCCCGGTGCATGTAGCTCCCGCTTGCGCATGGTGTGGGGAAGGGTCCGACCCACTTGTGTCTTTTGTACGCAGCTTTTCCCTACATTTCTGCAAGAAGCTGTTTCTAGGACTTGAACCCATGACCTCATGGTCACAAGGCAACAGCTTTACCACTGCACCAGGGCTCCTCTTTAAAAATTCACGATGAATAATCTTATAAAATTATATCCATAGTCACGACTCATGTGACAGCATAAGACAGTGTGGATAAAGCATGTCCAAAGAAATAACACCAGCAGTTGATACAAACAATGCTGATAACTAAATGACCTTAGAGTGGAACTCGTATTTCTTTAATGATGCAATTTATTGTGGCATGTGCCAACTTCTATGCTAATCGATTTCATCGTGCAACTATATTAAAAAAAGGGCAAAAAAAGGGCATACCCAGTGCTGAAAGCTCCCACACGTTGTGGGGTCTGGGGAAGGGAATTTCTAGGCAGCCTTCCCCTTGCTTATTTTGCAAGGAGGCTGATTCGAACCCAGGACCTCCAGGACACAAGTGGGGAGACTCTACCACTGCGTTGAGGGGGAACGAAACATGGAGCAAACAAACAACAAGTGTATGTGTGTGTGGGCTGATCTGCCCCTGGCCCAGGGTGGCCAGAACAGGGGGGCTGAACCAGGACCCCCCTGTCAGATGCGCCCAAAACAGGGCCGGATCTTCTTCTAGAAGATATTAGAGTTTAGTCTTCTTAGAGATAAAATTAGAGATAGACTAAAAGATTGAGTTGTAATAGATCAGGACTCTTGTAAGGGGGCTATATAAACAAGCCAAAACACCCCAGTTTTAGATGAGATCAATAAAGCAAATTTCTTCCACCTCTTCTGCCCTAGCCGCCTCTCTCTCCCCTTGAAGCCGCCGCCTCCCTCAGGAACTCTAGCCGCCAACAGGCTAGAACTAGCCGCCGCCCCCCTGATCTCCTCTGTTCTGCGCCTCCCTCAATAGCAGAATAGACCTGCGGCTGCTGATCTCCCTCTGTTTTGTTCTGTCCAGCGCAAGACCAGGAGCAGAAGCAGATTCAGTCCAGCAGTTGTTCTGTTCTCCCAAGAGCAGAACAGATCTATCTACTCCCTCACCGTTTTCCCAATTCAGCAAGAGCAGTGTTGCAATTTCAGCCCCAAAACTGTTTCTGACGGCAGACCAGTCTGACCTTTGGCTTTGATGGCGGCGCTGAACAAGATGAAACAGAGTTGGCGGCTGATCCTAGCCTGGTGGCGGCTAGGGTTGAGGAGGGAGGCAGCGGCTTGAGGAAGGGGATGCCCTGGGCGATGGCTGGAACAGCAGCCTTGTGCACCCTGGCAGCAGCTGGAGTCAGCAGTTCTGGCGGTGGCTGGAGACCCTTGCCCCTGGTGGCGGCTAGGGTTCTTGATGGAGCGCCGACCTGGGAGAGAGAGGGGGGGCGGCGATTGCAAGGGGGAGAGAGGCGGCTAGGGCAAGAAAAAGTGAAGAAATTTTTCTTTATTGATCTCTCTCAATTTGGGGTGTTTTGGCTTGTTTATATAGCCCCCCCTTACAAGAGTCCTAATCTATTACAATAGGAGGAAAAACAGATTATTATCTAAACTAGGGCTGCCACCTAAAATATGGTGCAGCCGCACCAAGTCGGGCTGACCAGCCCTGACCTGGGTGCGCACACAATAGGGGGGAACCAGGGTTCACCCCCCCTGTACTGACCGCCCAGGCCCAGCGGCAGGGTCATCCCACATTCTCCTCCTGATCCTGACGCTGGCCCACGTCTAGGATCCCGATCCTCATCTCCACGAACTTCTATCTTCCAAGAGTCTTGGTCAAGATGTCCGCCATCGGGTCTTGAGTGGAGATTTGCTCAAGCACAATAGTACCGCTGTCCACACACTCCCGTATGTAGTGGTACTTGACATCGATGTGCTTACTTCTGTCATGGTGTACCGGGTTCTTGCTCAAGTCTATAGCTGACTTGTTATCAAACCGCAGCACCAGCGCCTTCGATTTTTCAGCTAAGTCCTCCATCAGCCGTGCCATCCATACACCCTGACATGCCCCTTGAGCTGCTGCGATATATTCTGCTTCACATGAGGACAAGGCCACCACCTTCTGCTTGTAGGACTGCCATGAAACAGGGTTGTTTCCAAGACAGAACAGCACCCCGCTTGTGCTCTTGCAGTCCTCCACGTCTCCCGCATAGTCACTATCCGAGTACTCAATAAGCTCCATGTCTCCTCCTCTTGCATAGAAGACTCCATAGTTGATTGTACCCGCTATATAGCGTACAATGCGTTTGACTGCAGCAAAGTGATCCTCCTTGGGCTCCTCCAGAAACTGACTCACGTACCCGACCGAGTAGGCGAGATCGGGATGTGTGTTCACCAAGTATCGCAGCCCTCCAACCAAGCTCCTATAGTCCGTTGCATGCACCAACAGGCTATCACTTGTGTTGTAAAGCTTGAGGCCTTGCTCCATAGGGAATGCACAGGGGTTGCATCCTTCCAGGCCAGCTTTAGTGACAAGTTTAGAAGCGTAGCCCGCCTGCCCAACGCTTATCCCTGCATCAGTTTGCCGCACCTTCAGGCCAAGATAATATGACAAGAGTCCCAAATCGCTCATCTTGAAGCTTTTCATCATCTCCCCTTTGAACTTCTTGAGATCGCCTCCTCCTGTGATCACAAGATCGTCGACGTAAACGCCGACGATGAGCTTCTCATCTTCAGCTCCACGGAAATAGATCCCGTGCTCGCTCGTACTCTTCTAGAAACCAAGCGATAGCAAGCTATCGTTGAGCTTGGCATTCTAGGCCCTGGGCGCCTGACGAAGTCCATATAAAGCCTTCTTGAGCTGATACACCTTGTGTTCGGCTCCGTCAATGATGAAGCCAACGGGTTGAGAGACGTACACCTCCTCCATCAAGTCGCCGTTCAGGAAGACGCTCTTCACGTCCATGTGGTGTACCTCCCACCCCATGTGCGCAGCAACTGCAAGGAGCAAGCGAACAGATTTGAGACGAGCTACAGGAGCAAATACCTCGTCAAAATCTATTCCTTGTCGTTGGACATAGCCTTTTGCCACCAATCGAGCCTTGTGCTTCACCACCTCCCCATGCTCGTCCCTCTTCACCTTGAACACCCATTTGAGACCAATGGGCTTGTGTCCTGCAGGAAGATCAACAAGTTGTGAAGTCTTGTTTTCTTCTATGGACTCCATCTCCTCAAGCATGGCCCGTCTCCAGCACGGGTGTTCCTCAGCATCGGCGAAGGACGTGGGCTCCTCCGCGGTGGTGAACATGAGCTCCCCCTCCTCCAAGCTTGGTGGGTGCTAAGCCCGACCAGAAGGGGTGAGAGTTCCAAGCACGTTGCGCATAGTGCGGAACCGTAGTTTCGTGCCGTCATCGTAGTAGGTGTCGACGACATTGTTGCCGGGGTCCGACAGCGGTGTGGCGAAGCAGATGGGCCGTGAAGGATTCCGGGGCGTGACGAAGGTGCTGGAATCTTCAAGTCCGGAACGCCCTGCTGCTGCTGACCCCCGTGCAGGACTGTCCTAGCCCTGATTTGCGCTGGACAGTCCCTGCAGGGACCTTTGGGGCGATGCTGCAGGTGTTGGACCCTCTCCAGCAGGTCTGGAGACTGACGCAGGAACTCCTAGGGTCTGGACAGACCCTTCTGTGCCCCTCCTGGGCACTGCTGAGGTGTTGTCCGGCCCCTCCGGACCCTGCAGCACCTCTCCGGGTGCTGGAACAGCAGGTCCAGCAGGTGTTGGACCTAAGAAGTCGACGTGGAAGGCGGTGTAGTCCTCTTCTCCTGCTCCTTCTCCCCAGTCCCACTTGGCCGCCTCATCGAATATCACGTCACGTGATATGTGTGTGTGCCCATCAGCCGTATTATACATCCGATAGCCCTTCGTCCCTGCAGCATAGCCAAAAAAATCATAGGAGTACTCCGGTCTTCCAACTTTTTAAGGTGGGAGCGCGTGTTCTTGACATGCCCCACACACCCAAAAATTCGGAAATAATTGACGGTTGGTCGCTCTCCATGCCAAGCTTAATATGGCGTCTTCCCGTCGAGACCGCAGGTGGGGGATCGATTTAAGATATATACAGCCGTGATAACTGCCTCACCACAAAAAATCCCGGGCATACCCTTCGCCTTCAACATACTCCTCGCCATGCCGACCACCGTCTGCTTGCGCCGCTCCACAACCCCGTTTTGCTGCGGCGTATACGGGGCTGTGAGTTGACGTTGTACTCCGTGCTGAGCGCAGTACTTGCCGAACTCTTGTGAGGTGAACTCCCCTCCGGGATCAGTACGGAGTAGCTTCAGCCTCCTCCCGGACTCTAATTCAGCCGTCGCATGGAATTGCTGAATTAACTCGGGCGCCTGGTCCTTGGTTGCTAGAAGATAGAGCCACATATAGCGACTCATGTCATCCACTAGCAACAAGAACATCTTCTTGCCGCCTGGAGCCGTCGGCGTGATAGGCCCGCAGATGCCGCCGTGGACAAGGTCGAGTGTGCCCTCCGCGCGCCGCCGAGCTTGCTTGGGGAAGCTGGAGCGCCTCTGCTTCCCGACCAAGCAACCTTCGCACAATTGATCAACGTGATCAATTTGCGAAAGCTCGAGCACCATCTCCTCTCGTGCCAACTTCCGAAGCGCCTGGAAGTCGACGTGTCCTTAGCGTTCGTACCAACGCCATGCAACATCATCACACCTCGCGGTTAGGCAAACCGGTCGTGTGATGTTGAGTTTGATGGAGTACAGCTTGTTGTCGTCGCGCTGAACTCGTGTGAGGAGACGTTGTTGCTCATCTCGTATGTGCATCACTCCTCCGTGCACCGTGACGCTGTAGTCATCCTCATCCGGCTGGCCGACGCTGATGAGGTTGGTGGTGAGGCGCGGGATGAGGTAGACGCCAGTGAGCCTCCTGTGCTCACCCATCTTGGCGGCGAATAGGACCGTACCCTTTCCCTGGATACGCACGACGGAGTTGTCGTGAACTTGATGGTTCCAACAATGTTTTCGTCGAGCTCGGAGAAGACGGCGCGCGAACCCGTCATGTGGTTGGTCGCGCCCGTGTCGAGGTACCAACGAGTGTTGTCAAAGTCGTCGTCGTTGCCGCGGTGAGCAAAGACACGTCCCTCTACTATCTCCAGTGGGCGCGTAGGACGTTCCTGTACAGGCTCCTCCTGTACAGAGGCCACCCTTGTCATAAACAAGGAGCCCTCCTCTGCCGCCTTCGCCACGAAAGCCTGTTGTTGCGGCTCCTCCTTAGGCTTCGACCGACACTCCCTGGCCCAGTGGCCCTTCTTCCCACACTTCCTGCACTGGTCCCGCGGAATATCCTTCCCGGAACCTCCCTTCTTGCCTCAGTTCTTCTTGGGCGGGCCCTTTCGGCCGCCCCTCTCAGAAGAACCCGCGGACTGGGTAGGCTGCTCCTCCTTCCGTTGTGCCTCCCACTCCTCCCGAGTGAGGTACAGTCGTCCGTCATGTACTCCTCCCTTCTGCTGCGTCGAGTCGAAGGCGTTCTCAGTCGCCCTGAGACGCCCCGTCACCTCTGACAAGGTGAGGGTCGACACGTCCAGAAGTGTCATGATCGCCACCACGATCTGTTGGAAGCGTTCTGGAACGCTTCGCAGGAGCTTCTCCACGGCCCTCTCTTCTTCTATCTCCTCCCCTAGTGACGCAAGCCGTGATAGCATTGCCGCTCAGGCGGAGGGAGAAGTCCACGCTCTCGCCATCCTTGAAGGCAGCGGCTTCGAACTCCTTCCGGAGTAGTTGTGACGTCATCTTCTTCACGCGGTCGGCCCCGACCCGCATGATGGCGATCGTGTCCCATGCCTCCTTCGCCGTCCTCTTTTCTCCGATCGTCGTGATCATCTCCGGCGGGACAGCGCTGACCAAGATGTCAAGCACCATCATATCTTCCTGGTCGCTCACGTTCCCCTCCTCCACGGCCTTCCAAAGCAGTCGTGCCTTCAGCTTGATCTTCATCATGACAGCCCACTCCGCGTAGTTGGTCTTGGTGAGCACGGGGAACCTCGTCCCAGTGTTCACCTCACGAGCTGCCGGTGAGGGTGTCGCATGGCTGATTGCGCTGCCGCTGCTTGTAGGTGTAGATGACATCTTGCAGAATTCAACCTAGGATTGAAACCGGCTCTGATACCACGAATGTTGCAATTCCAGCCCCAAAACTGTTTCTGATCTTGCTGTACAAACTGATCTGCCCTAGCAGCAGATCAGTCTGACCTCTAGCTTTGATGGCGGCGCTGAACAAGATGAAACAGAGTTGGCGGCTGATCCTAGCCTGGTGGCGGCTAGGGTTGAGGAGGGAGGCAACGGCTTGAGGAAGGGGATGCCCTGGGCGGCGGCTGGAGTCAGCAGTCCTAGCGGCGGCTGGAGACCCTAGCCCCTGGTGGCGGCTAGGATTCTTGATGGAGAGCCGATCTGGGAGAGAGAGGGGGGCGGCGGCTGCAAGGGGGAGAGAGGCGGCTAGGGCAAGAAAAAGTGGAAGAATTTTTCTTTATTGATCTCTCTCTCAATTTGGGGTGTTTTGGCTTGTTTATATAGCCCCCCTTACAAGAGTCCTAATCTATTACAATAGGAGGAAAAACAGATTATTATCTAAACTAGGGCTGCCACCTAAAACATGGTGCAGCCGCACCAAGTCGGGCTGACCAGCCCTGACCTGGGTGCGCACACAACAAGGAGGGAACCAGGGTTCGCCCCCCTGTCCTGGCCGCCCAGGCCCAGCGGCAGGGTCATCCCACAAGCAGCACCCAGGCAGGGTGCTGAACTGACTGGAACAGGGCAGTTTTTGGTGTGGTCAAACACCGGAACTGCAACATTCGTGGCATCAGAGCCGATTCGACCCTAAGTTGAATTCTGCACGATGTCGTCCACACCTCCAAGCAGCGGCAGCGCCACCAGCCATGCGACACCCTCTCCGGTAGCTCGTGAGGTGAACACCGGGACGGGGTTTCCATGCTCACTAAGACCAACTACGCGGAGTGGCTGTCATGATGAAGATCAAACTGAAGGCACGGCTACTTTGGAAGGCCGTGGAGGAGGGCAACGTGAGTGAGCAAGAAGATATGATGGCGCTTGACATCTTGGTCAGCGCTGTCCCGCCGGAGATGATCATGACAATCGGAGAAAAGAGGACGGCGAAGGAGGCATGGGACACGATCGCCATCATGCGGGTCGGGGCCGACCGCGTGAAGAAGACGACGGCACAACAACTCCGGAAGGAGTTCGAAGCCGCTGCCTTCAAGGATGGCGAGAGCATGGAGAACTTCTCCCTCCGCCTGAGCGGCACGCTATCACGGCTTGTGTCGCTAGGGGAGGATATAGGAGAAGAGAGGGTCGTGGAGAAGCTCCTGCGAGGCGTTCGAGGACGCTTCCAACAGATCATGGTGGCGATCACGACACTGCTGGACGTGTCGACCCTCACCTTGTCGGAGATGACGGGGTGTCTCAAGGCGGCGGAGAACGCCTTCGACACGACGCAGCGGAAGGGAGGAGTACACGACGGCCAGCTGTACCTCACTCGGGAGGAGTGAGAGGCACAGCAGAAGGTGGAGTGGTCTACCCAGTCTGCGGGTTCTTCTAAGAGGGGCGGCCGAAAGGGCCCGCCCAAGAAGAATGGAGACAAGAAGGGAGGTTCCAGGAAGGATATTCCGCGGGACCAGTGCAGGAAGTGTGGGAAGAAGGGCCACTGGGCCAGGGAGTGTCAGCCGAAGCCTAAGCAGGACGAGCCGCAACAGCAGGCTTTCGTGGCGAAGGCGGAGGAGAAGGGCATCTTGTTTATGACAAGGGTGGTCTCAGTACAGGAGGAGCCTGTACAGGAACGTCCTACGCGCCCACTGGAGATAGTGGAGGGACGTGTCTTCGCTCACCACGGCAATAACGACGACTTTGACAACACTGGTTGGTACCTCGACACGGGCGCGACCAACCACATGATGGGTTCGCGCGCCGTCTTCTCCGATCTCGACGAAAACGTCGTCGGAACCATCAAGTTCGGCGGCAACTCCGTCGTGCGTATCCAGGGGAACGGTACGGTCCTATTCGCCGCCAAGACGGGTGAGCACAGGAGGCTCACCGGCGTCTACCTTATCCCGCGCCTCACCACCAACCTCATCAGCGTCGGCCAGCCAGATGAGGATGGCTACAACATCACGGTGCATGGAGGAGTGATGCACATACGAGATGAGCAGCAGCGTCTCCTCACACGAGTTCAGCACAACGACAGCAAGCTGTACTCCGTTAGGCTCAACATCACACGTCCGGTTTGCCTAACCGCGAGGCGTGATGATGTTGCGTGGTGTTGGCACGAATGCTACGGACACGTCGGATTCCAGACGCTTCGGAAGTTGGCACGAGAGGAGATGGTGCTCGGGCTTCCGCAAATTGATCACGTCGATCAATTGTGCGAAGCTTGCTTGGTCGGGAAGCAGAGGCGCTCCAGCTTCCCCAAGCAAGCTCGGCGGCACGCGGAGGGCGCGCTCGACCTCGTCCACAGCGACATTTGCGGGCCTATCACGCCGACGACTCCAGGCGGCAAGAAGATGTTTTTGTTGCTAGTGGATAACATGAGCCGCTATATGTGGCTCTATCTTCTAGCAACCAAGGACAAGGCGTCCGACTTAATTCAGCAATTCCAGGCGACGGCTGAACTAGAGTCCAGGAGGAGGCTGAAGCTACTCCATACTGATCGCAGAGGGGAGTTCACCTCACAGGAGTTCGGCGTGTACTGCGCTCAACACGGAGTACAGCGTCAGCTCACAGCCCAGTATACGCCGCAGCAAAACAGGGTTGTGGAGCGGCGCAACCAAACGGTGATCGGCATGGCAAGGAGTATGTTGAAGGCGAAGGGTATGCCCGGGGTTTTTTGGATGAGGCAGTTATCACGGCTGTCTACACCTTAAATCGATCCCTCACCCACGGCCTCGACGGGAAGACGCTATATGAAGCTTGGCATGGAGAGCGACCAGCCGTCAACTACTTCCGAACCTTTGGGTGCGTGGGGCATGTCAAGAACACGCGCCCCCACCTGAAAAAGTTGGAAGACCGGAGTACTCCGATGATTTTCCTTGGCTATGTTGCAGGGACGAAGGGCTACCGGATGTATAATCCGGCTGATGAGCGCACACATATATCACATGAAGTGATATTCGACGAGGCGGCCAAGTGGGACTGGGGAGAAGGAGCAGGAGAAGAGGACTACACCGTCTTCCTCGTCGCCTCCTTAGGTCTAGCACCTGCTGGACCTGCTGTTCCAGCACCCGGAGAGGTGCTGCAGGGTCTGGAGGGGCCAAACAGCACCCTGCAGTGCCCAGGAGGGGCACAGAAGAGTCTGTCCAGACCCTAGGAGTTCCTGCGCCAGCCTCCAGACCTGCTGGAGAGGGTCGAGCACCCACGGTCTCGCCCCAAAGGCTCCTAAAGAGATTGTCCAGCGCAGATTAGGGCTGGGACAGTCCTGCACGGGGGTCAACAGCAGCGGGGGGTTCCGGACTTGAAGATTTCAGCACCTTCGTCACGCCCCGGAATCCTCCACGGCTCATTCGCTTCGCCACACCGCTGTCGGGCCCCGGCAGCAACGTCGTCGACGCCTACTACGACAACGGTGTGAAACTACAGTTCCGCATGATGCGCAACGTGCTTGGAACCCTCACCCCTCCTGGTCGGGTTGAGCGTCCACCAAGCTTGGAGGAAGGGGAGCTCATGTTCACCACCGCGGAGTAGTCCACATCCTTTGCCGATGTTGAGGAACACCCGTGCTGGAGACGGGCCATGCTCGAGGAGATGGAGTCCATAGAAGAAAACAAGACTTGGCAACTTGTTGATCTCCCTGCAGGACACAAGCCCATTGGCCTCAAATGGGTGTTCAAGGTGAAGAGGGACGAGCATGGGGAGGTGGTGAAGCACAAGTCGCGGTTGGTGACAAAAGGCTATGTCCAACGGCAAGGAATAGATTTTGACGAGATATTTGCTCCTGTAGCTCGTCTCGAATCTGTTCGCTTGCTCCTTGCAGTTGTTGCGCACAAGGGGTGGGAGGTACACCACATGGACGTGAAGAGCGCCTTCCTGAACGGCGACTTGATGGAGGAGGTGTACGTCTCCTAGCCCGCTGGCTTCATCATCGACGGAGCCGAACACAAGGTGTATCGGCTTAAGAAGGCTTTATATGGACTTCGTCAGGCGCCCAGGGCCTGGAATGTCAAGCTCAACGATAGCTTGCTATCGCTTGGTTTCCAGAAGAGTATGAGCGAGCACGGGATCTATTTCCGTGGTGCTGAAAATGAGAAGCTCATCGTCGGCGTTTACGTCGACGATCTCGTCATCACAGGAGGGAGCGATCTCAAGAAGTTCAAGGGGGAGATGATGAAGAGGTTCAAGATGAGCGACTTGGGTCTCTTATCATATTATCTTGGCCTGGAGGTGCGGCAAGCTGATGCAGGGATAAGCGTTGGGCAGACGGCCTACGCTTCCAAACTTGTCTCTAAAGTCGGCCTGGAGGGATGCAACCCCTGTGCACTCCCCATGGAACAAGGCCTCAAGCTTTACAAGACAAGTGATGGTCCGTTGGTGCATGCAACGGATTATAGGAGCTTGGTTGGAGGGCTGCGTTACTTGGTAAACACACGTCCCGATCTCACCTACTCGGTCGGCTACGTGAGTCGGTTTTTGGAGGAGCCCAAGTAGGAGCACTTTGCTGCAGTCAAACACATTGTACACTACATAGCGGGTACAATCAACTATGGAGTCTTCTATGCAAGAGGAGGAGATATGGAGCTTATTGGGTACTCGGATAGTGACTATGTGGGAGACGTGGAGGACCGCAAGAGCACAAGCGGGGTGCTGTTCTGTCTTGGAAACAGCCCCGTTTCATGGCAGTCCTGCAAGCAGAAGATGGTGGCCTTGTCCTCATGTGAAGAAGAATATATCGCAGCAGCTCAAGGGGCATGTCAGGGTGTATGGACGGCACGGCTGATGGAGGACTTAGCTGAAAAATCGAAGGCACCGGTGCTGCGGGTTGACAACAAGTCAGCTATAGACTTGAGCAAGAACCCGGTACACCATAACAGAAGCAAACACATCGATGTCAAGTACCACTACATACGGGAGTGTGTGGACAACGGTACTATTGTGCTTGAGCAGATCTCCACCCAAGACTAGATGGTGAACATCTTGACCAATGCCCTTGGAAGACAGAAGTTCGTGGAGATGAGAAGAAGGATCAGGATCTTAGACGTGGGCCAGCGTCAGGATCGGGAGGAGAATGTGGGTTGATCTGCCCCTGGCCCAGGGCGCCCAGAACAGGGGGGCCGAACCAGGACCCCCCTGTCAAGCGCGCGCCCAAAACAGGGTCGGATCTCCTTCTAGAAGATATTAGAGTTTAGTCTTCTTAGAGATAGAATTAGAGATAGACTAAAAGATTGAGTTGTAATAGATCAGAACTCTTGTCAGGGGGATGTATATATACAAGCCAATACACCCTAGTTTTAGATGAGATCAATAAAGCAAATTTCCTCCACCTCTTCTACCCTAGCCGCCTCTCTCTTTCCCCTTGGAGCCGCCGCCTCCGTCAGGAACCCTAGCCGCCACCAGGCTAGAACCAGCCGCCGCCCCTCTGATCTCCTCTGTTCTGCGCCTCCCTCAACAGCAGAACAGACCTGCGGCTGCTGATCTCCCTCTGTTCTGTCCAGCGCAAGACCAGGAGCAGAAGCAGATTCAATCCAGCAGTTGTTCTGTTCTCCCAAGAACAGAACAGATCTATCTACTCCCTCACCGTTTTCCTAACTCAGCAAGAGCAGCACCCAGGCGGGGTGCTGAACTGACTGGTACAGGGCAGTTTTTGGTGTGATCAAACACCGGAATTGCAACAGTGCGCTTAGGGCTGTAAATTGGTGACCCTTAGGGTCACATCCGAACCTCTTTAGTTCAAACAAATGTACTACATCAATTTGAGAAAAGTAGTACACTTGTTTGAACTAAAGAGGTTCGGAGGTGACCCTAAGGCTCACCAATTTACACTCCTATGTACGTTTAAACATCTTCAGAAACAGATAGCTATATGAGAGTAGTAAATGGATGAAAAAAACAACTAAAGTCACTGACCTCAGGATGAACCGAGTGAAATGCTGAGTAACCAATATCATGATTTCCTGAGACATAGTAGACTGGGATCTGTGCCTTTGTTCTTTGTTCATTCAAGCTGAATACATGTTTAAACCTAGATAATGATTCCTGCCACCTGAAATGATTGGAATATTTAATAAAAGTGTACATAGTGAAATTTAGAAATTAATGATTCTGGGATGGAAAGTTGGAAATGCTCTGAATGAACCATATGCCACTGCATAATTTAATGAAGAAAACTTACAAACTGAAAAGAAATCTTAAGTATCAATAAGGATATTACACACAGTAAACATTATGCTGTACACAAAAATGAGAGAGAGACAGCTATCAGGGATGAAAGAGAAATACGACGTAAACTATGCAAGCTACAAGCAAATAAAATATCTGTTTAATTAATGGATTAGAAGCAATAACTAGGGAAAGCAGAATGCTCCTCTTCTTGTACATGGCAAATATATTTTTGTTACAATTGCTTTTCCTAAATTGACCAACCATTGCACTTGGATATAATGGTTCAACTTTCCACCCATGAAGATAGAAGCGTGTTATTCATGAATACATTCAAGTCCCTTTTTGTGTTAAACAGCAAAAAACTCATGCAGCATCAGTATTCAAGCTCTAGAGTCATGGATTCTCCAAAATGCAAGGTTTGTTAAATAAATGCTCATTATACATGCTTGTGGTAAGAACTATATAAAATAAATTAGATAGTTGATTACACAATCAAGGTCATATGTAATTTTTTAAGAGAAAAATAGGACCTGCCGAACAGGTTTAATCAAATAGTTATGCGATATTATTAATTCAAAGTATTTCATATTCCAGTTACATAACATCATATTGCATCATAAGGCACAAAAGTACCAAAAGATACAATACAACTTAGTATATATGGACTGTTGGAAAGTGAACATTTTTTGCAAATTAAAAGGAAAATTATAATTCAGTATCCGTGCCTTACTCTTCATCGGACATGTACGGGCCCCCATCAAATTGATCACCAAGAAATAACACAACATCAGGCTTGAATGGCAGTATGACAGACTGAAAGGACCTTCTCATGTTCAAATCTGTGTAAAATTCAGCAGCTTGTAGAGCAATCGAGCTCGGTGGAAGGCCAAGGGAGGTGCTGTCCATAAGCTGAAGAGGATCATTTTAGAAAGTAGCAAAAGGTACTTCAAATGATATTGTTGGAGGTAATGGTAATGGCACGACGGTATTAACTAATGCTAGCAGTGTAACTCACCTGTGGATCAGCAACAACAGCAATCTTTACATGGTTATTCTGTCCATGAGAAGTTAGATGGAGAAACAAGATTGTGAGGTAAGAAAGGTATCCTGAAAAGAAAGCTTTACTTGCTAGTAGAAATGAAACCAATCATCGATCCAACATATCTTTAACGTGTTACAATGGCGATAGGGGTGGAATGCATCGAAGAGAATTACTGCATTATATGGTTTCATCAGGGAAGTTCAGCATGATTTATGGTTCAGTTACCGTGGCACTGGCTAGCAACAAGATAACTCTAATTACCAAGCTGGCGTCAAAGCATATTGACTCGTAGACTCAAATACATGAGAATTGACTTAAAAAGTGTACATGAGAATTGATTTCAAAAAATAAGTACATGAGAATTGATTCGGGTCGAATCACTAGCAAACCATCTTTTGCCGTGTGGTCGAAATGGTTCTTAGGAAAAGGTGAACATGTAAACTGCGTCGCGTCCTTAGGTTAATTGACTGACACGGTGCCGGTTTCCGGTTCCAGAGCAATGAAACATCATCTGGTACTCACCGCCGTCGAGGAGGGCCACGAGCAGGCAAGGTAGGAGGCCCAGTAGGCGCCCGCTTCGCCGTAGAGCAGCGCGGCCGCCCAAGCCGCGCACAGCACCAGCGTCAGTCGCGTCGCACTCTGCATCTCCGCCGCTTCAACCCGCACCCTTGCCGCGGGTTTCGAAGGAGGGGTTGAATCGAACGCAAGCACAGCGCCGGCGGAGTGAGATCTACGGATCCAAGCCGCTTGGTCGCGTCGACGGCCAGAGCCCAGAGTCGGAGCCGAGGCTCCAGATCGCCATCCACGTGTACTCGAGCAGATCCAGGCCGTTCCAAGCGAGCAACAGGCTCCCTTCGTTTTTTTTTCAAGTAAAACGCCTGTTACGGCGAACATGAACAATTTTGCTCAGAAGAACTCAGGTAATTTCCTGATACCCCAGATCTTGCGGCCCTTTTCTCACAGAACTCGGGGATTTTGGGCTTGTACCACTTAAGACCGAATTTTCTGGCCATATTATTTCATAAAATCCTATCCCCATAAAAAATAGCGATGAATATAATATGTGAATTATAACTTTATGTTTGTACGATGTATTGTCATGTTCAAACAAGTTTACACCAGTCGCCATAGGGCCCGTGACGTGCGCCGAGCCAACGAACGCGCTGATGCGCACGCGGCAAGCACGCAGGCCACGATCTCCAACCGTGACCAGGAGGGAAAGTAGAAGATACTCTAGCTATTTTTGGTAATCAATAATTAGTGGAGTTTGTTACTCTTTTTGGGTTGAGCCGGAGGCTATAGATAGGCAGGTAATCAAACACTTGAGGAATAAGAAAGATATTACCATCTATTCCCTCTCCTCTTCTACCAAGCCGGCGGCAGGGGGAATAACCCTCCGGCGAAGAATGGCGGCAAGGGGGTATAACCCGGCCAGCCATCACGGATAGCGGCTACGAACTACGTAGCCGAGGTCCTCCGTCCCTCGGGATCGCTGCCCTTGACAACCTGGTATCTCAGTCTCGTCGATCCTCTTCCACCACCTCCATCCAGACTTCCACCGTAGCCCCACCACCATCCCAGCCGCCACCTCCATCCCCCCCCCCCCCCGACGGCCACGGCAACGCCCGCACCGTCAGTCATGGGCGATGACGATCAACCCACCATGGCCGATGTGATGAAGATGCTCAAGTCCCTAACCACCGAGATGTCAAAGATGTAGAACGACATGGTGGGCATGAAGGAAAAGGTCGGCTCGTCGACCGACTCCAGCACCAACCACGACGGCCAACACCACACGGATCGCCCCCCGCGGTAACAGAAGATGGACTTTCCGCGCTACGACGGCAAGTCCGACCCACTGATTTTCATCAATCGGTACGAATCGTATTTCCGCCAGCAATGCACCATGTCGGAGGAGAAAGTGTGGATGGCGTCGTACAACCTGGAAGATGTGGCTCAACTCTGGTTCGTCCAGCTCCAGGAGGACGAGGGCATGCCGCCATGGGGGCGTTTCAAGGAACTTCTGAACCTGCGTTTCGGTTCGGCGCTGCGATCCGCCCCCCTGTTCGAGCTCACCGAGTGCCGCCGCACGGGTACGGTCGAGGAATACTCCAACCGCTTCTAGGCGCTTCTTCCTCGCGCTGGCCGGCTCCAGGAAGGCCAACGGGTGCAACTCTACATCGGCGGGTTGTTGCCACCGCTCAGCCACCAGGTGCGCATCCACGGGCCGGAATCCCTCGCGGCGGCCATGAGCCTGGCATGGGCGTTGGAACTGGTCGAGCTGGACCGTATCAACTCCGCCCACGGCAGGGCTGCGCCGCGCGCGCTCGAACCACCGCTCGCGCCGCGTCCAGGCGCCCTGGCGGTCCTCCCTACAACCGCTCAACCGGCGCTTGCGGTTCAGACGCTGCCCGCACCCCAGGCGCCGCCCCTGGCACTGCCGGCGCCACCACCACAACGCGGCGGGAGCAAGCGCCTCTCGACGGAGGAGCAGGCGGAACGGCGCCGCCTCGGACTCTGCTATAATTGCAACGAGCCATACTCACGCAGCCACACATAGTCTGCCGCCGCATCTTCTACATCGCTGGCGTCGAACTGGCCGAGGACGAGCCCGTGGAGGAGGCACCCGTATATTCCCTCCACGCCGTCGCCGGCGTTCCAGTGTGCGGTACTCTCCAACTTGAGGTACAGGTGGGCGCGGCCACGTTGATCACCCTCATCGACACGGGCTCCACCCACTGCTTCATCGGCGAGGTGGCAGCACGACGGGCCGGCCTGCCCGTCGCGCCTCGGCCTTGACTAACAGCGACCGTGGCCAACGGCGAACGGATCACCTGCCCAGGCGTTCTGCGCCAGGCGCCCGTCGTCATCGACAACCGGCGGTTCATGGTTGACTTGTACATCATGCCGCTGGCCGACTATGACCTGGTGCTCGGCACACAATGGCTCGCTACATTGGGTAAGATTATCTGGAACGTGGCCACCGGGACCATGGAGTTCACGAGGGAGGACCAGCAGGTCTGCTGGCGCAGCGTCGCGTCGCCGACACCACCGCGCATCCACTCTGCCTCGGTGACGGAACCCCTCCTCGATGAGCTGCTTGCATCCTTCGCCGACGTGTTCGCCGAGCCGACGGGCCTGCCGCGTGCGCGTGGTCGGACGCACTGCATCATCCTGAATCCGGACACCGCGCCGGTGGCAGTGGGTCCCTACAGATATCCGGCCGCCCACAAGACGGAGCAAGAGAAGCAGTGCGAGAACATGCTCGCGAACGGCATCGTCCGACGCAGCGACTCCGCATTCTCCTCGCTGGTCCTTCTCGTCCGGAAGCCGGATGCCTCGTGGCATTTCTGCGTCGACTACCGCGCTCTCAACGCGGTGACGATCAAGGACGCGTTCTCGATCCCCGTCATCGACGAGCTCTTGGATGAGCTCCATGGCGCCAAGTACTTCACCAAACTGGACTTGTGCTTGGGGTACCACCAAGTGCGCATGAGGTCGGAGGATGTTCACAAGACGGCGTTTCGTACACACGACGGCCTCTATGAATTCCTGGTGATGCCGTTCGGACTCTGCAACGCCCCGGCCACATTTCAGGCGCTCATGAACGACGTCTTGCGCCCATTCCTTCGCTGGTTTGTACTTGTTTTCTTTGACGACATCTTGATCTACAGCAAGTCATCGGCCGACCACCTACATCACCTTCGAGCTGTCCTTAGCGAGCTTCGTCGACACACCCTCTTCGTCAAGCGCTCCAAGTGCGCGTTCGGGGTCTCCTCAGTCACCTACCTCGGCCACATGATCTCGGAGGCAGGGGTGGCCATGGACTCCGCCAAGGTGCAGGCCATTCACGACTGTCCGGAACCCCGCTCGGCGCAGGCGGTGCGTGGCTTCCTCGGGCTCGCGGGATACTACCGCAAGTTCATCCACAACTACGGCTCCATCGCCGCGCCACTCACCACGCTGCTCAAGAAGGAGGGCTTCGCGTGGGGTCCTGAGGCTGCCTCGGCTTTCCTCGCCCTCAAGGAGGCGGTCACCTCGGCGCCGGTGCTCGCTATGCCAGATTTCAACAAGCCCTTTGTCCTCGAGTGCGGCGCGTCGTCCCAGGGGTTTGGTGCTGTCCTAATCCAGGAAGGGCATCCGATCGCCTTCTTCAGTCGGTCGGTGGCGCCTCGACATCACGCCCTGGCAGCCTACGAGCGTGAGCTCATTGGCTTGGTCCAGGCGGTGCGCCACTGGCGGCCATACCTCTGGGGGCGTCGCTTCACCATCAAGACGGATCACTACAGCTTGAAGTATCTGCTGGACCAGCGCTTGGCCACCATTCCACAGCACCACTGGGTTGGCAAGTTGCTGGGCTTCGACTTCTCCGTTGAGTACAAGCCGGGCGCGACGAACGCCGTCGCTGACGCGCTGTCCCGACGCGGCACCGTGGAGGGAGAGCTCCTTGCCCTCTCTGCTTCGCGCTTCAACTTCATCGACAAGCTCCGACAGGCCCAGCTGGACCACCCAGCCCTTGTCGCACTCCGAGGTGAAATCACGGCGGGCACCCGACTAGCTCCCTGGGCGCTGGTGGACGGCCTGGTGCAATTTTCTGGGCGGCTGTACATTCCAGCCAACTCCCCGCTACTCCAAGAGATCGTAGGGGCCATCCATGAGGACGGACACGAAGGCGTACAGCGGACGCTCCACAGGCTGCGTCGTGACTTCCATTTTCATAACATGAAACAAGTTGTGCAGGAACGCGTGCGTACGTGTGAGGTCTGCCAACACTACAAGTCCGAGCACCTGCACCCGGCGGGTCTCCTTCTTCCGCTGCCGACGCCCCAGGGCGTGTGGACTGATGTCGCGCTAGACTTTGTGGAGGCGCTACCACTGGTCTGCGACAAGTCAGTGATCCTCACTGTGGTGGACCGGTTCAGCAAGTACTGCCATTTCATCCCACTGGCACACCCGTACTCCGCTGAATCTGTCGCCTAGGCCTTCTTCAACGACATTGTCCGCCTCCACGGGATTCCACAGTCCATGGTCTCCGACCGGGACACGGTGTTCACGTCGACGTTCTGGCAGGAGTTGATGCGGCTGATGGGGACCAAGCTGCAGATGACCACGGCGTTTCACCCCCAGTCCGACGGGCAGTCTGAGTCGGCCAACCGCGTCATCCTCATGTATCTGCGGTGCTTGACAGGAGACAGGTCGCGCGAGTGGCTCTGGTGGCTTCCCTGGGCGGAGTTCCTCTTCAACACGGCGTACCAGACGTCCCTATGGGACACCCCCTTCCGCGTGGTCTATGGGCGTGATCCTCCCTCCATCCGGTCCTATGAACCCGGGGACACCAGGGTGCCGGCCGTCACCAAGAGCATGGAGGAGCGCGGAGTTCCTGGCCGACATCCGTCACCGCCTGGAGCAGGCACAGGAGTACCAGAAGCGCCACTATGACCGTACGCACCGTGCGGTCACCTATCAGGTCGGTGATTGGGCGCTGCTTCGACTACGGCAGCGCGCGGCGTCATATCTTCCTTAGGCTGTGGGCGGCAAACTGAAGCCACGCTTCGTCGGGCCGTACCGCGTCGTCGAACTCATCAACGAGGTCGCCGTCCGGCTGGAGCTTCCACCCCGCGCCCGCATCCACGATGTGTTCCATGTGGGACTACTCAAGAAGTTCCAGGGGTCGCCACCAACAGCGCCTCCACCATTGCCGCTCATGCATCATGGCGCCATTAACCCAGAACCTGAACGCGCGGTGCGGTACCGACTGGCTCGCGGCGTACATCAGGTGCTCATCCAGTGGAAAGGCACGTCGGCAGCGTCAGCGACCTGGGAAGACGTCGCGCCTTTCCGCGCCAAGTTTCCCCAATTCCAGCTCGAGGACGAGCTGGCCCTCGACGAGGAGGGAGATGTCATGTTCAAACAAGTTTACACCAGGCGCCATAGGGCCCGTGACGTGCGCCGAGCCAACGAACGCGCTGATGCGCGCGCGGCAAGCACGCAGGCCACAATCTCCAACCGTGACCAGGAGGGAAAGTAGAAGATACTCTAGCTATTTTTGGTAATCAATAATTAGTGGAGTTTGTTACTCCTTTTGGGTTGAGCCGGAGGCTATAGATAGGCAGGTAATCAAACACTTGAGGAATAAGAAAGATATTACCATCTATTCCCTCTCCTCTTCTACCAAGCCGGCGGCAGGGGGAATAACCCTCCGGCGAAGAACGGCGGCAAGGGGGTATAACCCGGCCAACCATCACGGATAGCGGCTATGAACTACGTAGCCGAGGTCCTCCGTCCCTCGGGATCGCTGCCCTTGACATGTATATATCCTGATCTATTCAATCAATTTAAAAAATATCTTAGAGAATTAATTTATAAAATCAGATAAAAATCATTTCTTTTAAAAAACTGCATCGATGCAGCTATATTGATTTTGCCTAAGAATCTACTCTACCAAAACGGACCCTATTTCATTTTAGACGATCACTTCTTCTCAAATTCTGCTCAAGAATGACCTCTAAAGCTGTAACCAATAGTGATTCACTAGCAGTGCGCCTAACTTGTTAGAACAGTAAGAGACTAGTTGGAGAATGCGGTTATTGTTTGGATGCAAGCAATTGAGTGTTTGAATAATTCATAGAAAATGATGTACATGGCGCATCGATGCATTTTCCCCTTTAAACCCCATTTCAAGGAGCAGTTACACAACACAATTGAGAAAAATGTGCTTTCACCACGTTTCTTAGGGATTAATGTGTATGATCAGGTCAAGATATCCGCGTTGTCGTTGACAACCTGAAAATGCCTTCTAAGGATGATGAAAATGTCATATGGAACAAGAAGTCAACTTCTATGTGAGTTGCCCTATTGGAGAGACTTAGAGATGCGATGCACATAGAGCAGAATGTTTCTAAGAACCTCCTTGACACCCACTTAACATGAATGAAAAACTAGGGACCTTGAAAATGCACGAGCTAACATTAAGGAAATGGACACAAGGTCAGGGTTATGTCTTGAAGACTTAGATACGAAAGAAACAGAACTACCACATCCTGCATTAGCCTTTCAAAATAGGAGTTCCTCAAGTTCATGAAAAGTGAAAAAGTTCCCTCTGGCTACTCGACCAATGTCGCGGTGCTTGTTTCATTGATAGAGCTAAAATTAGCCCACTGTGACATGCGTTGCTGATGTAGATGATTGTTGTTGTAATTCAAAATATCCTACCAATCAATATGCGGAAGGATATTATAGCCTATGCTCCTTCTTGAATGCAATTTTCTCACAACATGCTAAACGAAGAACTGCTTGAGGTCTTAGAAATAAGGCACTATGAAACTTTATGCCTCCAACATCTGAATTTTCCCGTGCCTTTTTCAGCCTCAGGCTACGTATCAAGGCCCACCTTGTAAAAGAGATGAAGTTAGGAAAAAATCTATTTTACTCCCTTGTATTATAATAAGTATTTAGTTGGCCACTTATACTATTTTCTAGTCTACTTAACCCCATGTTTTAGAAAACCAGAGTGTTATTCACCTTTCATAGCCTCTTAAATCCGCTTTTGCTGACTTGGACCCGGTTTTATGAGTTTGCCAAAATATTATACCACATGGATTGCTGACGTGTATTTTTAAGACCCAATCTACGCACATCCATCTCAACCCTGTTTGCAGCACACCTGCCCTATTTTTCATCAGTTTGTTCGTATCCTTGGGAGCAGCCAGGAGATCATTGGGCGGCAGCGTTAATCGGCGCTGACGACGACGGCTCTGAATATAGTTTGTTTTCGTCTCCTTTCTTGCTTCATCTCATGTAGATTCAGGACCGAATATATTGGCATCGATGGAGATGTAGGGGCCCTCATCGTATTCCGTTTCTCTCCTGCAGTCATGCCGCACAGGTGCGTCCGTGGCGTGCTGCACTACGGCTCTACATTATGGAATGGCTATGAAAGGTGAGACATGATTTACCTTGTTCTTGTTATGTCTTCCGATATTGGGATTTCTATTGTTTCTAAATGGCTTTTACTTGATATTATGCAGGGACTTCTAAATGCAGTTAAAGAATTATTACCAAACATTGAGCATCGTATGTGTACAAGACATATCTATGCCAACTGGAGAAAGAAGTACAGGGATCAGGCACTCCAAAAGCTCTTTTTAAAATGTAAGCCCTTTTGGAAATGTGCAAAGGCTTCATCAGTACCATTCTTTAACTTTTACAGACCTAACGGTGCCAAAGACACGATGAACACAAACCCAGAGCACTGGGGCAGGGCTTGGTTCAATCTATATAGTTTTTGTGACAATGTTGACAACAACATGTGTGAGAGTTTCAACAAATGGATTGTGGATGTGAGGGCTCACCCAATAATATTCATGCTTGAGGGAATCGGAACTAAGGTTTTTGTTAGGATTCAACAAAATAGAGGCAAGTCTAGCAACTGGCCAGAGAGAATTTGTCCTAACATCTTGAAAAAGCTAAACAAGTACATCGATGAAGCTCAGAACTGCTCTGCATTATGGAATGGCAAAGATGGATTTAAAGTCAAAGAAAAGGATAAGAAGTACAAATTGGACTTAGAGGCAAACACTTGTTCCTGCAGGTACTTGCAGCTAGCTGGGATCCCTTGTGCTAATGCCATTACTGCATTATTTGTTATCTCCAGTAACCCAGGAAACTACGTAGCTGACTGCTACTCTATTGAGGCATATAACAGAACTTATGATTATTGTATGCTACCAATGGAGGGTACGGAACAGTGGCATGCAACTCAACGTCCTAAGCCAACACCACCTGGTTATGTCAAAATGCTGGCAGGCCAAGGAAGGAAAGGAGAAGAGAAGAAGGTGAGATTAGAAAGGGCACTCAAGGGCTGGCCTAAAAAGTAAGTGTAGCGGGTGTCATAAAACATGCCACAACACAAGAATTTGTCCAGCTGCTCCCAAGGGAAACATCATGAGAAGGACTCTTGAGAGAGCCAAAGAGGTAACCTGCAAGAACTTGTCGTCTTAACATCATCAATCATGTATTGTAACTAATTGAAACCCTATTCCAGGTTTCAAAGTCTACCAGGCCACAAAAGAGGGGAAGGAAGTCTGAAGAGAGCAGCAACCGGGTCGAACAAGACACTAGCCACAGAAGAATACACGGAGTGCTGCAGATCGAGTTGATATTGCCTCCTAAAGCAGTGTCACTACTCCTGCCCAAAGGAATAAAACTTCTTCTGCCAACAAAAAACTTCTCTAGACAGTTATTTGTCACTTTACATGTAAGAAAGTTTGGGTCCAAGTCCTTGGTACATCTTTTTGCTACCTCCAATTTAGTCAGTTAAGTGTGTAAAGTCATTTTAGTTGCGGCATTGAGGCTCCTTGGTCAGTTCGGTTCAATCTCACAATGCTACTATCACATTTGAGTTCAGTTCAGTTTAGCGTATGTTTGCAATTTGAGTTTGAGAGAATACGGTGTCGTCGCTGTCGCCAAATGCTTGGCTGCTCCTAAGGAAACGAACAAACTGGTGGAAAATAGGACAGGCTTGCGGCAAACCGGGTCAAAATGGATGTATGTGGATCAGGTAAAAAAGATACACGTCAACAGTCCACGTGGCGTAATATTTTCGTAAAGTCACGAAACTAGAGTCCAAGTTAGCAAAACCGGGTTAAAGAGTCTATGAAAAGGTGAATAATGCTCTGATTTTCTAAAACGTTGGGTTAAGTGGACTACGAAATAGTATGGAGGGTTAACTAAACACCGATCATAGTAAAGTGGAGTAAAATAGACTTTTCTATAAAGTTACTCGATCCCATGTTCCTACATCATATGTATGCATATGAGAGGTATAATGACATTATCAAGTCATAAGTATGAAATCTAGCTTTCCACACACATGCATTTTCTTGCTTGTGAGACTTCATTACCTCCACGGGATAAATAGTTTAATTAGATAGGTTGGGAGATTTGGGAGAGGCCGGCCGAAGGCGAGCAGTCATTGGTCGCGGCAACAAGGGAGGGGGTGGCACCCGCGGCACCGCGACCGAGATGGTGGCAGTCATGGAGGCCGAGCTGCGCTCGGTGGGCTGCAACCTCGCGGCACTATGCGACCACGTGTTGTAGTGTCGGCACCTTCTCTAACATGATCCACCAGTCAAAATGTGTAAAAAACGGTCGGCCTTATAGCGGTCGGTTTCCTTCTGAGGCTGACGTTCATAACTTTTAGTCATTGGTGAACAGACTGTTTTAGCCGTCGCCCTTCATCCAATGTTTTTAACTACTAAGCCGTCGGTCCCGACACTTTTAATGTCTATAGCCATCGGTTTCATAAACCCGACACTTTTAACTTTATAGCCGTCGGCCTCCAAGGCTGACGCATTTAAATTTTATAGCAGTTGGCCTGGGCGGAGACCGACACATTTAAACCTTATAGCCGTCGGCCTGTGTTGTCGCGCTCGACGGCTTTAATTACTTATAGCCGCCGGCTAGGGTTAAACCGACGGATATAGTATATTTTTAAAAAAATAGCTTATTTTCTCTCCCTCCCCGGCTGGAAATTTGAAGCCTCCATTTCATACAATATTCGTAAATAAATTCAGCACACATTCATTAAACAACAAATTCACACAAACAACACTTTATATTAACATGTCCGAGTTAAAATGATAACTTCAAATAATATGTCCGAAACAACATTGCAAAAGTTCATCATATGTTTGAATCTCCGCGACTCCACCTCCGTCGTTCAAATTGAGAAAATCATTTCAATGTTCAGGTGTCCCGTGACGAGAACCCTGCGAGAAACAAATACAAGTTAAACTTTATATTGCTACTACTAGACTATGTCTACGGTTGTCATAGTGGTTGAGTCTGCCCCGGACTGAAGGACATCGGAGGGAAGACACCTGTATAAGGTTGCCCTCCAGCCAACATCGACATGAACCCTTGCGGTTATGGATGACCACTCTCGAAACCCTATGGTACATATGGTTACAATTTTGTATTCTAACTCAAATTAATAAGATATGCAGTTATACCTGCGACGAGGGACCAACAGGTTGTCCTCCCAGCATGGGACCAAAGGGCATTGGTGGGACTTGCCATCCAGGATGACTTGCACCTAACATCTGCATAAATCTCTGAGGTTGTGGATGGCCACCCTCAGAGCCCTGTTACACATATGGTTACATTTTTGTATTGTAGTTTGAAATAATGAAACATGCAATTATACATGTGACGAGGGACCGCCAGGTTGACCTGCTTGCATCGGACCAGTCATACCGAACTGAGGTCCGGTGGTACCTTGAGCCAAATACTGCATCAAGTAAATTATTTGAGAGATCTTAAGTAGAACAATTTTAGACTTTAATAATTTATTCAATTGTTCAAATTACATATTACTTGTGCCATAAACAAATATTGCAACTGTTGTTACATGTGTTGCATCTGCTCTTAAGTGTGTCTCAACTCTTGTCTTAATTCTTCTGTCTCCGCATTAGACCGGGACCGACTAGAACTCGCACTGGAGGACGAGCGTCGTTTATCATAAGCCTCGTGCTCCACATACCCGTCGCATAACCCAAGTCTACAAAGAAATACAAGTGTTATGAATTGATAGTTATTAACATATAAACCATCAATATCTTTACACATACCTCCCATGCGGTAAACCTCCGCCGGCTTCGTTCGCTGCACCCACATCCAATAGCTCTCTAACAAAATCTGCATCATCTCTATGAGTTTTCTTGAAACACTCAACATATTTTGCCTACGATTTATTAAATTCACAAATAGATGTAATAAAAGATATATATTGACCTCATTGATAGATGTAACAAACTCTCAACATACTTACCACTTTCTGTGTTGTCCCTTCGTCACACAACTGCTCCGGCTGATTTGGGTCTATGTCTCTGTGCGTCTTGAGGTAAACCTTGAAGAAAGAAGGAGCGACACCAGTTTCAGCTGTTTGCAATACCAAAATCCATAGTTCAATCAATGCATTTTTTGAAGCAATTTAAAACTGATCGTAATAATTGATACCATTCTTTGTTCCATTTGCGTATGTCCGTCTGGCCCATAGCGATGATTTACAGGCTTGCTCCTTCGATTTTGTCGGTTTTAATGGAAACATGTTTGAACTCATCCGACGCCAATAATCGCATAGCCACTCCCAAGCTTCCATATCCGCACAAACCCAATCGACACAGCTCTGCAAGTATTCCTCCTTCTGCAAGTGAATACTTGCTGCTTCCTTGTTAGTCATAGGCAGCAACAGCTTGATCTTGTAGAACACTGTCACAGCTTTGATCCGTGCATCAGAGAAGGCGTCTTTCATACATCTTCTCGCAGAATTATGAAAAATCAACCTTGCATATGGTTTGCTTGCACCATCCTCCAAGCGAAATAAACTCTGCATATAAGCAAAAATTAATGTCAGCGAAATAAAGATGCAACATAATCTAAAAAATTGAAACAATCTTACCCAAAATATCTACCAAACTCTATCATGACAAGTATCCGAATTGCCATAGGATTTCAACGCATAGTGATCCCATTATGCACAACAATTCGTTGCCTGCCGGATAGAACCATCCAGGGAAGCAAAATATGATGGTGTTTCCCAACTCCGTGTTAACTACACGTCAATGGCCCTTAGCGCTCCAACCAGGCTCAATCCAACACCTAGTACCCCTAGGCCTTATAATTGTCTGCTCGTCCAAACCTTTACTTGGATTACATAAAAGGTGCCTCCACAACATGTACAAAAATAATATTAATTAGTTAAATGAAAAGGAGACCAATATAGAAGATAGCTTCTCAAATAATCCCAAAGACTATCTGAAGGGGCATCGATCAGTCTGCCTCTGTCCTGTCTCAGCTATCTCTACCTCTCTTGCCAATCTTGCATCTCGCGCGGGGTGTCGCCCTCATTATCGCCGCCATTATCATCTGCCTCAGAACCACCCTCAGAGGAGGACCGCCCCAAAACCTCCCCCATCGTCCAATCTCTCCTGCCCGCTCCTGAGGTTCCTCCTTGCTCGGGCGGCTGTCTGACAATCTCCGTCTCATACGTCGGGCAACGATCTGCCAGTTGGCTGGTTGGCTCGATGCCTGCTCTGCGACACACTCAAGGAGTTGCCTCTATCTCTACGCATTCCGGTAGTGCCTTGCAAATCTAAATAAACATGTTACGAATATTAGATAGCTAATTATAACATTGAAATATACATAAAAATAAACAAGTACATGAAACAAAGCTGCGTGGTCTAAACCACTACTCGGCTGAGATGTGGAGGACGAACTACCATTGCGCCTCTTCCCTCTTCCAGTCATCTTACTTATTAAACTAGAATGCTTCCACATCTACACAAATTTAAAAATAATGATTAGTATATGAGAATACAAGACAATAAATAATAAATGGTAAAAACTAAAAGTTATTTAAAATAGAAATCAGAATCTCAAAGAATGCGTACAATAACATATTAAAAAATTATCAGCATCAGAATCTGCTTATGCCACACGGGCATGAAGATGTTCACGTCTCTCTTGTTCTTCCATCTCTTCTTCAAACTCTTATCCTTCACTCTCTTCCCCAAATCTTTCTTGATTTTCAATAATTATTTTCTGATTTGCAATAGTCCGTTGTGACTGCTGAAGACGTTTTCTTGAAGGGCCTGCTTGTTCTCCAGACATTAACTCTAGGCTACCACTAGCTATTTATACGAGTCCTTCCCCACAAGATATCCTAAAATCTTCTACTTCGTCGAATTCATTTTGATAGACAACACCATCATCATCTTCCTGATTCTCTATGTACTCATCATAACGATGAGTGTGTACTTCCTGGTTAACTTTATATACAACCCACCAATTTTTCAAACTTAGGTGAGGATAACTCAAGTAGTACACTTGTTCCACTTGATGCGCAAGTATAACATTGTTGTTATGGTCTGTATACCGTGAGTTGTGGTTGACCTCCACTATTCTAAAATCATCCACTCACGTGCCTAATGTTGGATCAAATCATTGACAGTCGAAAAACATAAGTTTCAGTTCTTTCGAACCGCCAAATGTGTACTCAATTATTTTATGAAGAACACCGTAGTATTCATTCACTTCTCCACTACCCTCCGTGGCCGTTAACAATACTCCACTGTTTGATGTGGATGCAAGTGGACGGTTCGCTTCTAAACTTACCGTTTTCGTAACGGTTAAATTCCCTTGCTTTCAATTGACCATGCAAGATCTATCGTAAGTCATCAGAGATGTTGATGTCCTTCATACACTACATATAAGGCAATAGACAAAGTTATTAACTACGTGATAACCATGTGAACTATATATAGGTGGCCAAATGGGCCGCCCTGAAGCCTAGCAAAAATGGCCCGGCACGAGCTCGGCCCGGCACAAAAAAAATCAGGCCCGGACCGGCTCGAAGCCCGGTGTGGGCCATGCCCGGGCCTTAACCTCCGTCCCGTCGGGCTCGCCCGGCACATCCCGTTTAAGGTCGGCTCGATCGGCCCAGTGGTATGGCTCGGTTCCCACATAAAATGAACTCGGGCCTTGCCCGGGCCTAGACCTCCGGCCCGTGGGCCGGCCTGGCACGGCCCAAATTTTTCTGGGCCGTGCCGGGCCGAGGTTTTTATGGCCCGAGCCCGGCAGGTCTCGGGCCGGCCCGGCATGGCCCATTGGCCACCTATAGAACTATAATTGAAGAACAATGGAAGGATACAAAATTACATGTCCACGGAACCAGTTCATGAAGATTGGGCCACTGTTTATGCCTTGCTGACGTAGCTTATCCAATTTACTCTACGTAGGTCTTCGAGAAAATGTCCAATACAGCTTGTCCAACACTTCAAAAAATGGTGACACTTTCTCTATGTTGAAGTACATGTAAAGCATGGTATAGTTCCTCTCTTGCTCCGAATATAATGAGAAGTGGCAGCCCCAACACCTTTACCTTTCTAGTGAAAAATTCTAAGCTCAATCGTAGGTTACTCTTATACAACGTGATAACGTGTCATAGATGCATTCACGTCGTTCACACGTGAAAAATATTTGCTAGACAAGTTTGTAATCTCTTTAGCTGCAAATGTCTCTGCAATACATCCCTCAACTCTTGCCTTGTTGCACGCTGTAGCTTTAAGTTTTTTCAATTCTCTTTCTTGACTATACATCCATCTAAACTGTGCAAGTCCTACCACCAACGCTTCATAAGGTAAATGCACCAGTAAATGTTGCATAACATTCATAAATCCAAGCGGAAAGACTTTTTTCATCTTACATACAAGCACAACGATTTCTTTCTCCCATTGCCGCATCATCTTCTTAGACACTTCCTTAGCACAAAACTACCTATAAAAGTAGCTAAGTTCAGTAAATATCTTCCACAAATCGGGTTTGAAGTAGCCATAGAACATTACAGGTACAAGTCTTTCCATCATAATATGATAATCATGATTGTTCAACCCATTGAGTTTACCGGTGCTGAGATTAACACATCGTCTTATGTTTGCTGCATAGCGATATGGAAACTTCAATGTTCTCAACCAAATAAGTATTTGCTTTCTTTCTTCTGGCTTGACACAGTATGGAGCTTGTGGTCTACTTTCATATCCACTTGCATTTGTTCTAACCTCAAGCCCAGGACGATCACAAAGATTAGCTAAGTCTTTGTGAGACCTATGTGTGCTGAATACATTGGCTATGACGATAAAAGTTTTGAATTCTGCCAAAACACTCTTTTGTCAAGGTCCGACTCTAGGTCCGAGCTCCGACAAGATCCGACGTAAGGTGCAAATTGGGTTGGCCTTAGGGCTAGTTATATAAGCAAGAGAGGCTAAGGCTCGTTGTGGGAACAACTTTGGGCTGTTCTTCTTATGTTTTGATCAATAAAATTTGTAATTTAGAGGAGCTTTTGTGCTTTGTTCGTCCGACTTGTTTTTGTCAAGTCTTTCTCGTCGAGTTTCTGGACAGCACGACAGTGCTTCGGTGTTTTGTTCATAACTCGAGTTTTACAGATCCAATGACGCGATTCTTTTTGGGTTGTCTTCACAACTTTGCAGTGTTGGTAGTTTCTTGGTGCTGAGTTTTACAGATCCGTCTGTGAAAATTTCTTGGTCATTGGATTGGTAGTTTCTGATCTACACAAGTTTCTTTGCAGTGTTGCAGATGTGGTTTTTTACTCGAGTAGAATAGATTGACCCTCGTTTGATCTTTCGACCATAACTTGAGTTTATATTGATGGATTTCTGTGATTCTTGTTGTCGCGTATTCATGATTTGATTCTCTACAATATATACTACTTTTGTCACGATTGAACATGTTTAGATCAGTCGCATACATGGTTTCTTTAACAGATCGATTTTCTGCCGAGGGGGGTTTTGTTGCTTCCGCTAAAAAGTTTAAATCTACCATTCACCCCCTCTGGTAGCTTTTCACATGATCTTCGATCTTACAATGTTTCCTGACATTCAATTATCTTTGCTTTGACCAGTAAAATCAAAACACATGCTTATGATCCTCTCAGTGACATTACGCTCCTGGTGCATCAAATCTATGTTGTGTGGTAAAAGGAGCGTCTTTGCATATGGTAGCTCTCAAATAAAAGAAATATGAGTCTAGTTGTGTTCTTTACCATACCCTTCGAACCCACCTTCTACGGACTTTTTTAACTTTGCATGCCATGCTATTTTTTATTCGCCTGTCAATCGACGAGGAGGTCCTTTTGTAACAGCTCTGCCTTTCCAGAACGATTGTGTATCGCTCCTGAAAGGATGGTTTGAAGGAAGGAATCGTCGATGACAATCAAAGAAACTGACTTTTTTTTTTCCATATTTTAGCCTAATGGCATCAGTGTCAGCCATACATATTGTCAAAGTGTTTTCTGCGACACTTCCCCCAGTCCACTCTGGAGCGGCCCGTGGAGGTTCTCTTTTAGGAGGGGCTTAGTGGTTTTGAGCGTCGTAGCACGATGTCGAGATGAACATGATGATTTACGTGGTTCGAGCTGCCTGAGCGTAATACCCTACGTCCAAGGAGTGTTGGTTGTTCTTTTTTAGAGTCCGAGCGTGGCTCGAGCTTGAGAGCTTACAAGTGTTAGAGTTGTATGAGTTCGAGGGTCGGAATCGGGGTCCTTTTGGCCGTTGGTTGTCTAGTCCTTTTATAGCCCAAGGCCAGAAAGCCTTACAAGTGGCCTGGGGCCTGACAGGCGGCCCCGGTATGGGTAGAAACCCCTACTACGGCTAGAACGCCCATTGCTAGTAATAGCGTACTTGATGAAGCCGTAGGGTGCGTCGCCTTGTTACATCACCATCCTTAAGTGCTGCCCGACAAAGGCGGTAGGAATACGTCTTGTCCCGCGGTGCTGCACTGTTGCTGCCGTCAGAGTGCCTTGCGACTGGTCTCTGCTGCCAGGCACGCCTGTACCGAGATATGCTAGATTGCTTGCCTGGGAAACATTTGAACTTTAAATGTGCGACAGGACGACACACCTTCCTCTTTACTCCTTGGCTATCTGTTCGTTGCTTGTCAGCGCGACGTCCAGGTGGCTGGCCCCCGGGACACGAGTCGCCACTAGAGTTGTCTTGCGGAGTAGCGAGGGGTCCAAAGTCATTGGACACGTGGCAACGCCGAAGCTCTCCCTGGCAAGAGGGGAGGTCCGGAGCTGTCATGCACGTGGCCGCACCAGAGACCTCCTTGGCGGGAAGGGACGCCTGGAGTTGTTGCCCACGTGGCAGCACTGGAGCCCTCCCATGCTGGAGGTCGGGCCCGGAGCCGTAGGACACATGGCACCCCCAGAGCTCTCCCTGGCGAAATACGTGTCTCAGAGGTTCCGGACACGTGACAGTGCCGGAGCCCTCCCTAGCAGGAAGGGACGCTTGGAGTTGTTGCACACGTGGCAGCACCGGAGCCCTCCCATGCTGGAGGTCGCGCCCGGAGCCGTAGGAGACGTGGCACCTCCGGAGCTCTCTCTAGCAAAAGACGTGGCTCGGAGATTCCGGACACGTGGCAGTGTTGGAGCCCTCCTTGGTGGGAAGGGACGGCTGGAGTTGTTGCCCACGTGGCAGCACTGGAGCCCTCCCATGCTGAAGGTCGGGCCCGGAGCCGTAGGACACGTGGCACTTTCGGAGCTCTCTCTAGCGAAAGACGTGGCTCGGAGGTTTTTGCCACGTGGCAATGCCGGAGCCCTCCCTGCCGAGAGGTCGGGTCTGGCACCATCTGACACGTGGCGGCTCCGGAGCCATCCTCGGCCGGTAGTGAGGCTCAGAGCCTGCAGACACGTGGCAGCCTTGGAGCCCTCCCTAGCAGGTGGTCAGACCCAAGGCCTAGGGCACGCGCCTTCTCATGAGTGCTCCCTAGCTGGCGGTTGGGCCTAGTATGCAGGCTGGGTGCCTGTCTTTTGCATGTGCTGACGTAAGTCTTCTTTTGCTCTTACACGTGGGGTTACCCGGTCTTGAGGGTACCGACAGTGGCCCCTGGGCCCATCTGGACAGAGATGAAGCCTCTTGCGGATGGGGCCTCCGTAAAAAATCCCACGTGGTGGTCTTCTGATCTTGCTTCAGTCAACTGAGACGATGAGACTCTACTGCTGCACGAACAGGTGTCCCTTTGTTGTTAGAGGGTCGTGGGGGCGCACATTGCGCCCAACAGCAGCATTACTGTGATGGTTCCCAACACGACCCTTGCTCTTCCTCTTGTTAGACTTTCTCGGGGAAACCGCTTTTATCTATTGAAATCGTGGTGCTTTTTGCCCACACTGTCTGCCGAGTGGGCCTAGCGCCTCTTCCCTTGGCGGTATAGCCGATGCAGGCGCGATTTGTCGGGTACGTTGCGCTCGGCGGTTTCTTAAGAGTCAGGGGCAAATAAATAGATCTTCTACAGCTGGCTGGAGTCCTCCTTCATTTACTTCCTTGTGCCTCTCCTTCCTTCCTTTTGGTTCAGTCGCCTTGCGTCCTTGCTTTCTCGTCCTGCTCCAATGGTGACGGACCTCCGAGAGCCTCGTCTCCGAAGCGCTAGCGATGTGGAGCGCGTGAGGCGCCTAATCGGTTGGCAGGCGCCTCAATACGATGGGAGGATTCACTGCGGATCCCTCCCACTCGTAGACCTTCAGCCCGGTGAAGTCGTCGTCTTCAACGGGTACATGCTGGTGGGAGTTGCCTTCCCCGCTTCTTCCTTCTTCCTGACCTTGCTGGAGTTCTACGGGCTCCAACTGCAGCACCTGACGCTGCACTCCCTCGTGCTGGTGTCGATCTTCGTCCACTTATGCGAGATGTTCGTGGGGGTGCAGTCGTCGGTGCAGCTGTTCCGATCGTTCTTTTTCATGCGGTCATTGGGGAGGAGCTCAAACTTCCTGGGCGCCTACTACTTCCAGCATCGTGCAAGATCTGTGGCGACGTACATCTCTCCCTTCTCCCTCAACAAGTGGGAGAACTGGAGGGATGACTGGGTCATTGTGAAGAACAACGTCCATGACCGACTGGATCTGCTGACCCCCCCCCTCGAGCAGGCGTACTACTGGGAGAAGATGCCCGACCTTCAGAGTGCCTACTCCCCTGTGTTGGCGAGGATTAAGCTCCTGGCAGACCAGGGGTTGTCTTCGCTGATGGTGTTGGCCGACTTCTTGGGCCGGCACATCACTGCCCTCCAGCTCCGTTGCCGCGCGGGCCTGGATGTACACCGGCGAGAATGACTCGACTCGCCTGGAGAGTGGCCCCGGGACCAACTTGAAGATGGAGCTCCTGGATGCCATGTTAGCGAAGCTGTGCATCGATGTTGGAACCGACAGCGTCTCCGATGATCTCGTCAACCCACCGGCGTCGTGCTTACCCATCTTCATGGACCAGGAGGTGAGGTCGAAGCTCCCGAGGACGATGCTGATGCTGGATGACATCGACATCGCTCCCCGGTAGGTTGGCGACGCTTCTCGCGGAGTAGTGATCCCTGGGGTGACAGGAGCGAGCGACGGGAGGGCTGCTTCCTTCGCCCCGGCCCCCGCTGCTCCAAGCACTACTGCGCCAAGCTCCGCGGGTCCGAAACCCTCCACCCCGAGCCTGGACAAGGGAAAGGCGCCAGGGCCCCCCATCCTAGCTCCCCCAGGAATAAGCGGAGGCTGATGCGTGCAGACGGGAGCTTTACCTTGGCATCCGGCCCCGTGGCACCTGTGGTGGCCCCAAGCACACCCGAGGTTGAACTAGAGGACGTGACCGGAGGCAGCGCGGCCGGTTCTGCATCCAAGCCCATAGAGGGAACTCTTGTAGCTTCACCGCCTCCGCCGTCAACAAAGAGGCCAGCTGCAACCGGGGGGGTCTGGTGGCTCCGGAGGCCCGGGCAAGCGTTTTCGAGCCGCTTCATGGAGCTTCGCCGGCCCAAGGTAGATCATCCGAGGCCGGCCCTTGCTGCTTTTTTTTATGCTTTAATGTTGTCTGCTGACCCCGTTCTTTACGTAGGGCTCCGTCTCCAGGTGCTCCTGGGAGCGCTCCGATGCCTGTGGTGTCCAGCGATCCGCCGGTGGCTTCTGGGACTACTCCAGTCCATGGTGCGGACCCTCCAGCGCCGGCGCTGTCCACGCCGCTTGCTTCTTCTAAAGATGTCTCCCCAACGGCCCATGGTTCGGAGGACCCCAGCCAGGAACCTTCGTTGGTCCAAGCTCCGGGGCCTAGTTCCGGGTCAGCCGAGGCTGACGAGGCTCCGCCGGCACATGGCGACGAGCCCACTCCTGCCGTCGACGAGGGTGTGTCAGATGCTGCAGCCCCTACCCCACAGGATAGCACTCCCTAGCCGGAAGCTCACCCGCCTCCTTCCAAGGGCTAATCCAAAACTCTCCTGGGTCCCTGCGTCTTGGTGCCTACTCCGATGGTCATCAACATCTCGGAGGATGATGCCCAGGAGCCTCCGGCACGTGTCACGCGGGTCCCCTTGTCTAAGGCCATGGCCTTGGCTCAGGAAGGCCTCCGCCGAATTCCGCTGGCGCTGGACCAGGAGCGAGAAGCCCTTCAGCAGGAGGAGGAGCGCCTCGGTGGTTGGGAAAGGTTTCTCAACTTTCGGACCCGAGAGACCCGGAGGAGGTTGGAGGAGAAGGAGGCTCGCTTGTGGGAGGAGCAGAGACTGACCATCCGGCAGCGGGACCTGGTTGATCAATTGGATAAGAAGACCAAACAGCTCTTGGTAGAAGCCACCGAGGCCCACCAGAAGGCCAATGCTCGCCTCGCAGCCATGGAAGAGCTACGGCTAAAGCTTGCTAGCCGTGAGATCGCAGTAGGCGAGCGCGAGCGTGAGCTAGCGGAGAAGGAGGAGGAGTCTTTGTTGCACTTGCAGCGGGAGCAGGCCGAGCTGAAGTCTCAGGCCGATGACTTGGACCGCCACCAGACCTCTCTGAACGAGGAGCGGGAGAGGACGATGAAGGAGCACCAGGATCTCCTGGCTGCACAATTCAATGCTTCGCTCTGCGCGGAGGGATTGCAGCGCCGTGCCTGTGAGCTTGATGACTGGGAGGCGGCGTTGGCTGCCAGGGAGAAGAAACTCTCAGAAAGTGACACAACAGCTCTAGCAGCGGCACGGCGTGAGCTTCAGGAGCTCTGAGATTCATGCATGGCGGAGGTCCGTCAAGTCTGGGACTTCCTGGGTCGTGCCGAGTCAGCACCAGTGCCCTTCGGCTTCAGCCCTGTGCGCACCGGCGAGCCTTCACAGGAGATGAGCCAAGTGCTCCCTGCGCTTGACTCTGCAGGCGTGAAGATGGAACCGTTGGAGGATGTTGTCGTTGACCAGTCGGAGGTGGAGGGAAAGGCCCTGGCTAAGGAGGTGGCAACACATGTGTTGACTTGCTTCCGAAGCTGGGACCCCAGTGTCTCCCTGGAGCCGTTCATCCAAGGCCCCGTCGCTGCAAGGGAGGCGGCAGCCCGGTCTGACATTGAAGACTTAGGAGCCCTCGTCGCCGAGCGGTTTAGGCGTGGTGCTGGCGAGTCCTAGGCGGGCCCTGGCCTTTGAATTTTTCTTTTGTCTTTTATGTATTGTCTTGTACTTTTGTGTTGATGAATGAAAGCCTTTTTGTTGGTCTCTCATCCGTCAGCCACTCGGCGTAGGGTCCGGTAGGAAGGACTAAATTAGCTTTCGCGAGGTCCCTTGGTCCTTGATGTCACGAGGACTGGAGACTCTCTCATTTGCCAAAGAGGTTGATGCTTCCTTGTTGCTTGCTGTAGATATGTACCCACTTCCTTATTGCGCGTTGCAGGGGTCCGACCATCTTGCTTGCCTTGACCAGGCGTGATGGTCCCTGGTAGGTGTGCTAAAATGTTTGGGGACGCTTGCCAAAAAGGCGCAAGACACCAGCTCTGGACCCTTCGAGAGACACCATCCTTGGGGGTCCGAGAGTGGCCCCCCTAGGAAAGCTGGTGTTCCAGAACCAACCCCACGGACCGGAGCCCTATGGCCTGCACAAACACTAGAAGAAAGGGGTAACCATGCCGTGTAGTTGTATTTTTCCTGTTTGCTAGCCCCATTATGGCTTATGGTTCTCTGCTAAGCTACGGGACCTGGGCAATTCGGTGTAGTAGTATCCAGACCATGGTTACCATCCTTCCCAGGGTGGTGTGCCATCCGGGGCCCCAACACTTGGCTGTTGGCAGAGTGTGCATGCTTAGGGTGCAGGACCAGGCTAAACAGGCTACACACCTTGGACCTCCCGCTGGCATGGCACTCTGAAGGGGGGGCGTCCTTCTAGCATGGAAAATGATTATGGAATGATCTGTTTTAATTAGGAAGGTTCAAATATTCTGTTTTGCACTTTAACAACAATATATATTCTGTATATGTCAAATAATGACTCTTTAATGCTAGAAAATACAAATTTTGTGTATAAAAACTGATCTGCAGTCATAATAAAATAAATTACACCCTATGGAGAATTGAAAAAGGTTTAGGTTGTAAAATCCCAAGAATTCACTTGATAGAGTGTTCATCACATCCCCACACCACAGCTCATGTTGTGGATAACTCATTAACACATGTGAAGAGCAAGTAAGCACCATCAAGAGATGATTAGAGGAAGAACTCACAACTCCAAAATGTAGGAGCTCACACACACAAACATGAGAGGCTGAGATTACCATTAGGCCGTAAACATTCTTAGGAGTGCTCATGCCAAGTTTCATACAAATCCAAATCATTTTGAGGCACTTTTGGAGACATTTGTAAAAAGGTCTAATTTGAATGTAAATTCAGATTCCAGCCACTTTCATCACTTAGATTCAAAATTTGAATTCATATTCAAACTCAGCACATTTTTCTTAGTTACTCCACCAATTTTCACCCTCACTGGAGTTCATCTTGTCGGGAGCTATATTTGGATTAATTCAAAACTGAATTTGAATTTTCAAATTCAAATGAGAATCAAATGTGGCCAAACAAACTCCAATTTCAAGAACTCAAATTCATCCCCTGACTTTGTCGCTAAGTCTCCCCTTTAAGTGTGAGTAGCTGGGATATTTGCAGCAAGAATTGGAAAAGAATTAGAGGGGAGAGTGTGGGACCCACTAGTCAGTGGCTGAGAGAAGAGAGAACTGACTCAACCCGAGAGCAGTTCGCGGGCGACCGAAGACTGATCGCAGAGACCGCCAGCGCGCCCAGTTAGCGCCACCTCACAGTGAAAATCTCGGCTCAAAGTCCAGCACATGAGCTGCTCAGCCTGTTCTCTTCATCCCCGAGTGAAACCAGCTCACCTCGTGCCGTGCGTTGCTCCCGCTCGCAAGTCTTTTTCTGCCGCTCTCTGATCACCGGCGACCGGCTGATCCCGGTTGTTTCACGCACCGCCACCAGAGAAGAAAAGGTGTGCTTGCTTGTGCTGAAGCTGTAGGAGAAAGCCGTGCTCGATTTCATGCGGTGTAGAGCGAGAATTTTTAGTTTATGTCCTCAGAGTGTGTTAGGGTTAGAATCCGGTCGACGACAAAATTCGTTGCATGGAGGCAACCGCCACTAGAGCTGCACCCTAGACATGATCTAGAACACCTAGCGCACCTCCTCGATCAAGTGGCAACCGGTTCCATGCTCTAGGACCCTAGTTTCACGAGAATTTTGTACCGGCGGCCGAAAATAGGGCACCTTGCCAGTGAGGTCTTAGTTGTGGCCGTTTTCACGAGGATCAGTGCTCATATTCATAATCAGAAAGTCTCAGCGGAGCTCTGTGAACGAACCGTGACGAAAAAGGTGTAGAGAACACCGAGTTTGACGTTGCCGATGAGCTCCCGGCCGCTGTCACCATCGCGAGCATGGTTCCGGCCATCGCCGAGCTTCGGTTAGTGCACCAATGTGTCCCTCGAGCGAAGTTGTGCACAGGCGGCGAGTTTTGTTGAAGGTCGTGCAGTAGAACGACCGGCGGCAAGCTCTCCGGCGAGGCACCGCCGCAGTTATCGTGGGTGGCGCGAGGTAGACGAAAGGGTGCGGGCCCCGCGTGGCAGTGAGAGGAAACTGGGGCCAGGATCCGCTGTGGCGCCGGGATTTCGTGCGGCTGTGCAGGGAATTAAATGACCCACGTGTGGCTTCGTTGTCGGGCCGACACATAACCCTGGTGCCCACCAACCCGGTTTAAACTTTTCTTTGAATTTCAGACTTTTGATCAAACTTCAACTAGCCATAACTTTTGCTAGGAAGCTCCAAATTGAGTGAACTAAATTTTGTTGGATTTAAATATTTGAGTACTATCCAGCAAAACATGTTTCAGTTCATGAAACTTAATATTTTTCAAGAATTAATTCCCTAAAATTTAAACTGTTGGGAATTTTATCTGGAGAATCCTTTTATGGAAAATTATGAAATTTGGCTAGTATGTTCATTTGAAAATTCTGGGGTCACAGGAAAAATTTCAGATCTATCCAAGTTCATTTAGTCCCTCTAATGGTGTGATTAAGTGAACTGCCCTGAGAAAAATAGAAAAATGTACAGAAACATTTTTCAGAATTTTCTCAAATATTGATTAGGGCATAACTCTCTCTAGGATTTTTGAAATTACATGAAACTAACTCCATTAGAACCATATCAAACTCTAATTTCCAGAAAGTAATGGTTTGATCCATTAAAATCCCTGGAAATTATTAGAAGCTCTAGTAATGACCATTTAGACTTTTATTTGGGCAGAGCTCATTTAGGCTTTGATTGAAAGGAAATTTGGTCAAATCTCTGGTTAGGTACTTACCAAGCCACCATAAAAATTTTAAAGCCAAAGGGGATATCTAGCTATAGTCTTTACATACAAACTTCAATACATTGCTTTTAAATTGACGTATCATTAATGTGCTTACGTATAGTCGCTGAAGGCACTGAGACCCCGGAGGTTCTGGACTTTCTACTTTTGGAGGAAACACTAACACCTGACCAATAGCAAAAAGGTAAGCCCCGGTTTGCATTTAACAAGTTTATAAAGTTTTGCTTTATATACACTTAGTGTAAAGTATGTGTGTGAATTAGGTGTAAGATGGATGAAACCCCAAATGCATAACCAGATGATTCTAAAAGAAGTGAGGGTAGTGTCTAAGTCCTCGAGTAGTTCATGCTTTGTTTAATGTTTATAGACTTCGGTACAAGTCGAGTAGTTGGAATCTACTCGCGAGTATAGGGTTTGTCACACGGGATGGGTTGGAGATGTGAGACCACTTTAGCAAGAAAAATGAGACTAGGCAGGGGGCTAGGACGCAGCAAGAGGAAGTCTTGTGTGCGTAGCTCTGTCCCTGTCGATTGAGGTCCGATCCGTGTACGGCCCACGCTGATCAAGTTTCAATGTACCGAAGGCATATCAGATATATGGGCTCCGATAAACTGATGTAATCTAAACCTCCGGGCGTCGAGGCATAGCAAACCAATTTATAGGTATAGGTTGAGGGTAGCTAGGTGGAAATCTGCTAAC
Source organism: Neostapfia colusana (assembly GCA_030760725.1). Classification (NCBI taxonomy): domain Eukaryota; kingdom Viridiplantae; phylum Streptophyta; class Magnoliopsida; order Poales; family Poaceae; genus Neostapfia; species Neostapfia colusana. The sequence goes on from JASWHV010000015.1 coordinate 69,270,038, forward strand.
GGGCATAGAGAGATGCTCCGTGTAGGGAACCTCCTGCTCGTTTCGGTACGACCGGTTCGATGTTTGGGCTGTTTGGGTGAAATGTTGTCCCGTACGACATCGAGTGAGCGTGTTGTGCAGCTCCACGGATGGGCGTACATGACGTGCTATTCGGGTATCACTGCAAGTGTATATCGAGTTGATTCGCCATCCCTCGCGGTAATAATTACCACTTGGTCACTGAGTCGTGACGTATGTTAACATATGAAATGTTGTGATTTAATACTGCTGATATGAATAAATTGTATTGCTACATGTCCGAATATTGATCAATTCATTATATTAATCCAGTGACAACACGCGCGTACCACCCAGCTAGAATTTCATATCAACATAATGACCAACCGCACAAGCTGACTCATTTATTTCAACCTTCAAACCACATCTATCCTCCCCCGACTCAACAGCTGACCTACCGAAACTACCAAAAGCAGATGGCTCGCCAGCTCACCGGCGAGCAAAATCCGCTGGCGCTCGTCGACGCCAATCCCGCTGGCGAGTCCGCCACCTCCGCCGTTGCCCCACACCACCTATTCCTTGTGGTCATCGATGGCGTCGAGACGCCAATCCACGAGGGGACGCTCCACGGGAACATTGGCACGGTCACCGTCACTGGGCCCGGGCACCTCTCCGCCCAGGGCCTCCGGAGCGTTCTCGTCCGCGGTGGCGGCGGTGGGAGCGTGCAGTTCACGCTCTGCGCCGACGCGGCCGCCGAGGGCGTAGACGCCGCGGCCTTCGACCGGTGCGGCGCCGTGCGCGCGGACGGCGCCCGGGAGGTGTCCGTGTCCCGGTGCCGCGTCGCGGAGGTGGAGCGCGCCGGCAAGGTCTCCCTCGAGCGGTGCCGGGAGGCGCGGCTCCGCGGCGGCGGCGGGCTCCGGGCCGCGCGGTGCCGGCGCGCCGAGGTGGAAAGCTTCGGCGGGGTGCGCCTGGCGCGGTGCAAGGCCGCGAGCGCCGACTGGTGCGGCACCGTCGAGGTCGAGCTGTGCAGGGAGGTCGACGTCAGCCGCTGCGGAGCCGTCACTGGGGAGCGGTGCCGCTTCGTGAACGCCGCCAGCTGCGGTAGCGTCGCGGTCTCCGACGCCGAGATCAACATGGTGGACGGAGAGCTGCGGTGAGCATTCTTGTCGGCATCCACGTGCCTCGGGCTCCGCGGAACGCCTGCGCAGAATTCAGCAGCGGTATAGTAAGTACTTGCTGCCATATCTGCTGTAATGAATCTTATTAAAGAAAATCTGATGTAAATCGAACACAAGACCCTCAATAAACTCTCCATAAGTAGGCTTTATGATCCATGATTAGTTGCTTCAAAGTCTCGTTTCGTGGCTTCTCAACTGGGCGCAGTCAGTTTGTGTTCTAGCCAAGTTAAGTGTTCAGAACACAATGCAGCCAGTCAACATGAAGCCAATCGATTCAGAACAGAACGATGTAGCCAGGTAACTGTTCAATCCCAGTAAATTGGAAGAATTCAAGGGCCCAATCCATACACCATACTGCTACATCGATTTGAGGACTCGTGCATGCATGCCTTTGCCAAGTGCTCCATTGGAGAGCTCCTGGTTAACCTCCATCCAGACTTGCTTAGCACACTCGATCAGTGCCTGTCATATTGTGAACAGGGTCTGGACTCTAAACGCATGTGACCAGGTATCATAGATGCCAGCTAAAGCACCTTCTACAAATGGAAACAGCAAAGAATTCAGAGGCGCAGGAGACAACTCCATGCATTCCTATGGTGAAATGAGAGGACAGCGGCCGCGGGGCTCGCGTCATGGCGTCGGCCGGATTGGCGACAAGGCGAGTACGTCAGGGCCGGCGACGCCGGATCTGGGCGGGGCGACGCTGGAGCCGTGACGGGGTTGTCGGATCTACGCCGGCAGCCCTGAGGGCGCCGCCGCTCCCGGGCGCTAGGACGGCGGCAGCGGGGCTTGCATTGATGGAGTGGGCGGATCGGTGATGAGGCGACTGCACACCGACGGCGGGAAATCTGGGCGGGGTGACGCCGGAGCTGTGACGGGGGCGCCGCTGCGACGCCAAGGGTCGGAACGTGCTCTTGGCGCGGACTGGTGCACCATGCTCGCGGGTGCGCGCCCTGGACGATGGACGGCGCGACAGTAATGCTGGTGGCTGGACGGCTTTCAGGGGCATGCTAGTGTTCATGGCCGGATCCACGACAGGGGCCGCCGAATCTGCGCCGGCTGCACGCTTCGAAGGGGCCGGTAGTAAGATGGTCGGACGTGCAAGTGCAAGGTCCCCGTCGGCGACTCCATCTCTCCCGGGGCTCTCCCACTCCTCGGCTGTTAGACTAATCAAGTTGTTGCGTTAGTTTCTGTTACTCAGCCGAATAAGTAGGGAGATTCGAGCTTGCATGGGTGTGCATGTGTGCGGCACGATGTACGTGCATGCGTGGTGTGCCTTGTGGAGCATGACGCGCGGCGTGGCGAGAGTCCCGTGGAGCGAGAGGTGCGGATCAGGGCGCCGGAATCGGTCACCACGACCCGGTCATGTTTGTTTTCAATCACAGCTATAAAAATCTGGTTAGCAGTTGTGTGCTGTTTAACGCACAACGAAAATCTCTTGTGTGCACTAGTGTGTTCTAGCAGCGCTGCGCCAACAGTGCCATCAGAGCCGGTTAGCATCCTCCACATCCATGGGTTAACATCCTCGACATACATGGCAGGCAACGGCGAGAGCACTCCGGCGATCGGCGGCACGCCAGCACGTTCCACCACACCACCACGGTCATGGGAGCAGAGCCGCGGTCAGAATTGTGGAAGGAGGGAGCGACAGATGGTGATCCGTCAGCAGGCGGTGGAACGTGCGCCGGTCATACCAGGGGCGGGCATCACGTTCCCGACGCTCACCGCGACGAACTACATGGAGTGGGCGCTCCTTATGCAGGTGCACATGGAGTCCTGGGGACTCTGGGATGCCATCAAAGGGAATGCGGCGTCCGTGCGCGAAGACAAGGGAGCCCTCGGTGTGATCCTGAGAGCCGTGCCACCAGAGGTGCTGAGCGTACTTGTCATCAAGAAAACTGCCAAGGAAGCCTGGGAGAAGCTGAAGGTGATGCGCATGGGTGAGAATCGCGTCCGTGAAGCCACGGCGCAACGGCTGCGCTCCAAGTTCGAGCAAATCACCTTCCGCGACGGTGAAACGCTGGACTCTTTCGGCATGAGAATCACCAGCCTCATCAACCAGCTGCGGATCTTGGGAGACAACGCCGAGGAGGTACGGATGGTGCAGAAAGTGTTGCGTGTCGTGCCCCCCCGTACGCATAGATTGCTGTTGCGATTGAGACCCCACTGGATCTCAACACCCTCTCTGTCGGTGAGTTTATCGGGCGACTGCGCACCGCCGAGGAGCGGTACAATGCGGGCATGTCGCAGTCAGGAGGGGGAGAACTGCTCTTGACAGAGCAGCAGTGGGAGGCACGACATCGGGAGCGCGAGCAAGGGAAGGGCTCGTGCCCCGGTGGCTCGAGTAACTCGAACGGCAACCGTGGTGGCCGTTGGCGAGGCAAGTCGCGGAGCCAAAACCGTGGCAACGAAGCACAAGGTCAGAACGGTTGGGCGGACTGTGATGCTGCAGCGGGCGGTAAATGTGGCATGAGCAAGGTAAAGTGCTACAACTGCAACAAGCTCGGGCACTTCTCTCGGAACTGTTCCGAGCCACGTCGAGCGCGCAAAGAGCAGGTGAATTTGGTGCAGACCAAGATGCAGGAGATCTCGCTTCTCCTCGCGACGTCGGACACGATCACCGTGCCGACGCAACCCATCGGGCACGTCCTACTCAACGAGGAGCTCTCTCAGGCTCCGCAGTTGCTGATGGGGAATGCTGCGACACCGCGTGGTACTCGACACCGGGGCCAGCAACCACATATCCGGCCGCCAGGAGATCTTCTCCGAGCTGGACACAGGAGTTCGTGGATCTGTCAAGCTTGGCGACGGGTCTGCTGTGCAGATCGAGGGGAGAGGAACAATCCTGTTCCAATGTCAAAATGGTGAGCACTTGGCTTTGACCGAAGTCTATTATATACCACGTTTATGCAGCAACATCGTGAGCATTGGACAACTGGACAAGATCGCCTACGATATCAGCATCCATCTTGGGGTGCTTCAGCTGCGAGACTCAAGCGGACGACTCATCGCCAGGGTTCAACGCAATCAAGGGAGGTTGTACAGGCTGCAGCTCGCTGTAACGCGACCAGTGTGCTTTGCGGCGCACAGCAACGAGGAAGCTTGGCGTTGGCATGCACGTTACGGGCATGTCAACTTCCATGCACTGCGTCAGCTCACACGTGGAAACATGGTTCACGGTTTGCCTCTGTTCGACGAGGTGAACCGTGTCTGCGATGCTTGTCTCGCCAGCAAGCATCGGAGGACCCCCTTCCCCTCCCTGGCGATGAACCGAGCTGGACATGTTCTAGAGTTGGTGCATGCCGACTTGTGTGGACCGATCAATCCACCAACGCCAGGAGGGAAGCGTTACTTTCTTATGTTGGTCGATGACAAGAGCAGGTTCATGTGGATATAGCTGCTCACGTCCAAGGACGAGGCGCCAACAACACTGAAGCAGTTCCAGGCGATAGCAGAGCTCGAATCTGGACGCAAACTAAAGACGCTTCGCACGGATCGCGGAGGTGAGTTCACGTCGAACAGCCTCGGCGAATACTTCGCCAACAGAGGGGTGCATTGACAACTGACTGCACCGTATTCTACACAGCAGAAAGGCGTGGTGGAACGCCGAAACCAGACAGTTGTTGGAATGGCGCGGAGCCTGCTGAAGGTCAAGCGTGTTCCAGCGCGTTTCTGGGGAGAGGCCGTCTCGACGGCCGTGTACCTGCTGAACCGGTCAATCACCAAGAGTGTGGCGAACGTGACACCGTTCGAAGCCTGGTCAGGCTTGTGGCCGAATGTGCGTCATCTGCGGGTGTTTGGAAGTGTGGTTCACATCAAGGTAACTCGCCCAAACTTGTCAAAGCTTGATGACAGAAGTCAGGCCACGGTGGTCCTGGGTTATGAACCAGGAGCGGCGGCGTACCGCGTGTATCACCCGCCAACGAGGCGTGTACTGGTCACCAGGGACGTGGTCTTTGATGAAGATGCAACATGGGATTGGATTGGCGAGGAAGAGAGGGAAGTCTGGAGGATGGAGACGTTTACCATTGACCTCGAGCCAATGCCTGCGAGCGACAATGTTAACACACCACAAGAAGCTCCATCGGCCAACATGTCTACTTCACCTGCGCCTACGTCGACACCAGAGTTGAGCGCAACCCCGGGGTGTGGCACCCGTGCAATGCCCGTTACGGGTGTTGAATTCGGGTAGCCGCCTACTGGGACGTCTGTGCCAGCCCCTGGTGAGGAAGCTCCAAGGCGGTACCGCAAGTTTGAAAACTTGTGGGAAACAACTGAAGAAGTCGATGCACTAGAGAGCCATATTTGCTTATTCGCAAGTGAAGAACCGGCTTTGTTCATGGAGGCTGAAAAGGACCCTGGGTGGAGAAGCGCGATGGACGATGAAATGAAGAGCATCGTCGACAACAACACCTAGGATCTGTGTGAGATTCCACCTGGACATCGTGCCATCAGGCTCAAGTGGGTCTACAAGTTGAAGAAGGATGCAAGCGGCGAGGTGACGAAGCGCAAGGCACGGCTCGTGGTGAATGGATACGTCCAAGTCCTAGGAGTGGACTTTGAAGACGTGTCTGCGCCTGTGGCACGCATGGACTCCGTGCGTGTGCTTGTCGCGCTCGCTGCCCATCATTTCTGGCCGATTCATCACATGGACGTCAAGTCTGTGATTTGTTGGAGGAAGTCTACGTCATTCAACCTCCTGGATACGTCAAGCACAGAGAAGAGAACAAGGTGTTACGCCTTCAGAAGGCGCTGTACGGGATCTGATGAGGACATCACAACAGTGGATACTCACATTGATATACAAGGACCAATCACAAGAGGACGAGCATGGTTACTAAATCAGCAGGTGAACTCGTTCCTAACTTCCTACCCATGTGATTTTGAGAATGGATTGCTATTGAATGATTTAATTGTTATTAGGAACCATGGACATGATCAACAAGTAAAGGTAGGAGGATTTGGGGACGTGGAGAATCATATGGGACGTCCACAAGTTGATGGAAATAGTCACCAACTCGGACTCGAGTTCAACTCGGAGTTCAGGAGCAGTACATCTTAAAACGACGCCCAGGATGCATACGGACTCCGTTTTTGACGTTCTACATATGCATGGAAAGATGAGAAGATAAACTTTCCAATGGTTCTGGTCCCACATTAAAATTCGCCGGGATTCATTGGGAGTTGTCGAACAAGTTGAATTTGGAGTTCTGTCTGGTGTTGCACCACCGTATTGGGTTTTGGGCCTTGTATCCCGTATGAGTCCATTAGGGACGCGTCTAAGAGTCTTATGGTCGAACCCTAGACTTTAAATACTGCAGCCGCCAGCCATATTTGGTGGGTTTTGCTTATATAAACAACCGCCGTTCTACGGTTTGTGTGAAACCCCAATTTCGTGATTTTTAGATCACATCTTCTGCATTCTTGCTCGTGTTCTCGGTTGCACCTGAAGGGATTAGCCTTCTTGGCGAGGTCAAGCGTGTGCTGCACGGTTGATAACCAACGGAGCAGTGGTGTAGTGATTGCAGGGGTGTTCGAACTGCTCGAGTGCCGCGGATCATCAACGTCGAGTTCTCCACCTCAATCGACCTACCTTTCGGAAGATCGGGCATAAACCACTCATCATTTGGTATCAGATTTCAGGTTGCCCGTGAGGTACTTTGATTTCCCACTAGATTAGTTTTTGTTTTTCATACCTAGAGTCCACAGAAAAAGCCACAAAAAACATATCGTGTTACCGATTCCTGGACTATACTGCCTGCAAGTTTTCGTTTTTCAGTTTGCATTGTTGAGTTTGCATTCGTGTGGTCGAGTCTTGTTGCTGGTTTAGCTTTGTGTTTTTGGGTCGTAGTTATAGTTTTTCTTCCTTGTGTTTTCTTGCTGCTCACCTATTTCACAATCCCTAAACAACAAACCGAGCCACCAAAATAATCGGTTTGCCCTAGCTAGCTGCCTTGCGTGAACTCCTGCATCGCCAGCCCTAGAACAGGTGACAAACCATTGTGCCAGTCCTCCTTGATTCATCACACAACATCTCATCATCCGTCGTTGCTAAATTCTGATTGTTTTTCACATCCTATTGCGAGATCTTTTTCAAAACCGAGTTTAAAACAACATAAAAAACAGTAACTCGGGTAGCCTACATTAAAACGGCCATAACTTTTGCATACGAACTCAAAACCGGGCGATTTCTTTTTTCAAATTGATCTACTCAAAATTTTGCAACCAATTCTCCACCGCTTCGCCATGTTCGGCGAAATTTGTTTGGCCAAATTCCCCTCGGAAGATAGACTATCCGACCTCCGAAGTTTCAGCACAAATTTTAAAGAATCTTTCTGATTTTCTATAGGCCACATCTTACATCTAATTGAGCTGCAAAGTTGTGTGCTTCCTATTTTTGTTCTCTCAAGTAAACAAAAAATATCAGAAAAATATTAAAAAAAGAAAAAAATAGTGAAGAGAGCACATATATTAAAGCATTGACAACATACACTTGAAACAGTTGGCCTATACACTTGTGCTGTACTTATTGCTTATATCTTCCTGATCTTCTATTTGCCTCTCTACCGCCTTGTGTTGTGCTAGGCCTAGAACACTTGTTAACCAGCAACAATTCCTACATTGAATACTTATTCAACTTTGTTTTGCTGTTAACGATTTTCTTTGCTTATTAGCCACTATATTGTGCCATCCAAGCTCCACTTTCCCTCTTGAGCAGAACAGGTACCTTTGCAGTCACTCCACGCTTCATTGGTTCTCACCGTCCACCGTTTACCACCTGTTATGTCGGTAAGAACACTTGTAAGAACGTGGTAAGACGCTTGAGAGAGAGAGAGATTGTTTTCTTCCTTCCACTTTTCACATTGCCACTATCCTTCGTTATTGATAGGGATAATATCTTTTTGTTGTCTTTTGTTTACTACTAACAATGGCAGAAGATAAAAGGGATGATGAATGTGTTCAACATGCTGAGTTGCGATGAGGGAAATGACAGATATGTTCACCAAAACCCAAGCATCGACAGAGGCGTCATTGACGACCTTGAATCGCCAACTTGCTGATCTTGTTGTTCGGATGGATACTCTTGAGGCGCGGCTGCCTCTCGCTGAAGATCGTGAAGACGATGCTTATAATATGGAAGATCATAACAATCAACCATGACTTCCACGTTATCTATGAGATATGGGAGGTAATAATCATTATAATTACAATGATCGTCATAACAATTTTAATCACCCTCTTGACAATCCTTTTTCTAAAGTCAAATTTACTATACCCTCTTTTTCTGGTGCTTATGATGCTGAGGCATATCTTAATTGGGAGATGACAGTAGAGCAGAAATTTAATGCCCACCTTGTTCCTGAACAACATAGAGTTCGTCAAACCACTAGTGAGTTTAAGGATTTTGCTATCATATGGTGGAATGAACTTGTTAAAAGTAGAACTGATCCTCCAATATGGGATAGATTAAAGGAAGCTATGCGTATTCGTTTTGTTCCTCCTTTTTTTTTCAGCGGGACCTTCACAAAAAATTGCAGCGCTTAGACTAAGGTAACATGTCCGTAGAGGAGTATTATCATGAGTTACAAAAGGGTATGTTGCGCTGTAGAGTAGTAGAGGACATGGATGATAAATTAGCTCGTTTTTATGGGAGGTTGAGGCGTGAAATTCAGGACATTGTTGATTATAAGGAATATGATACTGTTAACAGATTATTTCAGCTGGCTATGTTGGCAGAAAAAGAATTGCAGGGCCGCCAACAGCAGCAGCACCAACGCATGAGGAGCACATTTACACCACGTTCGACATCTACACCATCCAAAATAGCACCATCTTCGAGTTTTCCTACTGCCACTACACCATCCAATGGTGGCCAACGAACTTCATCTACTGCTCCATTTCCTCGCGCGCCGGAGGGCAGCAAGACGACACTATTCAAGCCTACGTCTTCCACTCCTTCCACAAGTCGAACTTCCAACATTAAGTGTCACCGCTGCCAGGGAGTTGGTCATATGATGAAGGATTGCCCTACCAAACGAGCATACATAGCACGAGATGATGGCGGGTATAATAGTACTTCAGATGTTGAAGATGAATATTTTCTTGCTACTAACGTTGCAGGACCAAAAGATGACCACTATAGCACAGATGAAGAGGTACTTGGTACTGCAGCAACGGAAAATTATAGAAGCATAATTGTGCAGCGTGCTTTGAGCTCCGAAGTTGAGGCGGATGACAAGCTACAACGACACAATCTTTTCACATGTTTCTCATCGTCAAGGACTGCCGCGTGCACACTATAATTGATGGAGGCAGCTGCAACAACTTGGTGAACACGGATGTGGTCAAGAAACTTAGGTTGACAACAAGAGCACACCCTCATCCATACCACATTCAGTGGTTCAACAACAGCGGTAAGGTTAGGGTAACACAAACAGCGAGGGTACATTTTTTGATTGGTTCTTACCATGATTTTGCTGATTTTGATGTTGTACCTATGGATGCTTGTTCTCTTTTGTTGGGACGTCCTTGGAATTTGATAGGATGCTATTCATCATGGTAGAACTAATAAATATACTCTGATGCATAAAGGAAAGAAAATCACGTTGCTTCCTATGACTCCTGCTGAAATTGTACATTTTGAGAAAATTAAAACACGTGATGATAAGGCAACAAAATCACTAGACTCTGAGAAACAGCAAGTAATTAAGTTAAAATCACCTTCGTTGCTCACAACTAAACCTGACCTTGCTAATTTATTTAATACCAAGGGGATGTACTACGCTTTAGTATGCAAAGAAGCCATGTTTTCAATTCATGAAGTATCCATTGCATTGCCCCCTGCTGTTGCTAATCTTTTGCAGGATTTTGCGGATGTGTTCCTCCCCCCCCGAGATCCCCCTGGATTACCACCTATGAGGGGCATTGAACATAAGATCGAGTTGATTCCAGGGGCAAGTTTGCCAAATCGTGCGGCGTACAGGGCGAATCCGGAAGAGACAAGGGAAATTCAGCGACAAGTTCAAGATCTTTTAAACTGTGGCTATATTCGTGAAAGCCTTAGTCCTTGTTCTGTTTCTGTTCTTTTGGTTCCTAAAAAAGATGGTAGCTGGCGCATGTGTGTTGATTGTAGAGCGATTAATAACATCACTATTCGATATCGTTATCCTATTCCTCGATTAGATGACATGCTTGATGAATTGAGTGGTGCTATTATTTTCATAAAAATTGACTTGCGTAGTGGTTACCACCAAATTAGAATGGCACTAGGAGATGAATGGAAAACTGCATTTAAAACCAAGTTTGGACTTTATGAGTGGTTAGTAATGCCTTTTGGTTTAACTAATGTCACCCACAAACCGATGGACAAACTGAGGTAGTAAATCGTACTCTATCCACTATGTTGCGGGCTGTTTTAAAAATAAATTTAAAGGGTTGGGAGGATTGTTTACCACATATAGAATTTGCTTACAACAGGTCAGTTCACTCTACTACAAAGGTAAGCCCATTCCAGGTAGTGTATGGTTTCAATACCCATGCTCCTATTGATTTATTACCTTTGTCTCCTTCTGAAACTATAAATTTGGATGCTACACAACGATCTGAATTCATTCTTAAGATGCATGAAACTACAAAGAAAAATATTGAAAGGATGAATGAGAAGTATAGAATTTCTGGTAGTAAAGGTAGAAAAGAAGTAAAACTTGAACCAGGGGACTTGGTATGGCTACATTTGAGAAAAGAACGATTCCCTCACTTGAGAAAATCTAAACTTATGCCACGAGCTGCTGGTCCTTTTAAGATTGTTGAAAAGATCAATGACAATGCATATAAGCTTGAGTTGCCTCCCAATTTTGGGGTTAGTCCCACATTTAACATTTCAGATTTACGACCATACTTGGGAGAAGAAGATGATCTTGAGTCGAGGACGACTCCGATTCAAGAGGGGGGGGATGATGAGGACATCACAACAGTGGATACTCACATTGATATACAAGGACCGATCACAAGAGGACGAGCACGGTTACTAAATCAGCAGGTGAACTCGTTCCTAACTCCTACCCATGTGATTTTGAGAATGGATTGCTATTGAATGATTTAATTGTTATTAGGAACCATGGACATGATCAACAAGTAAAGGTAGGAGGATTTGGGGACCTAGAGAATCATATGGGATGTCCACAAGTTGATGGAAACAGTCACCAACTCGGACTCGAGTTCAACTCGGAGTCTAGGAGCTGTACATCTAAAAACGGACGTGCAGGATGCATACGGACTAAATTTTTGATGTTTTACATATGCATGGAAAGATGAGAAGATAAACTTTCCAATGGTTCTAGTCCCGCATTAAAATTCACCGGGAGTCGTTGGGAGTTGTCGAAACAAGTTGAATTCAGATTTCTGTCCAGTGTTGCACCACCGTATTGGGCTTTTGGGCCTTGTATCCCGCATGAGTCCATTAGGGACGCGTCTAAGAGTATTATGGTCGAACCCTAGCCTTTAAATACTGCAGCCGCCAGCCATATTTGGTGGGTTTTGCTTAGATAAACAGCCGCCGTTCTACGGTTTGTGTGAAACCCCAACTTCGTGATTGTCAGATCACATCTTCTACATTCTTGCTCGTGTTCTCGGTTGCACCTGCAGGGATTAACCTTCTTGGCGAGGTCATGCGTGTGCTGCACGGTTGATAACCAACGGAGCAGTGGTGTAGTGATTGCAAGGGTGTTCGAACTGCTCGAGTGCCGCGGATCATCAACGTCGAGTTCTCCACCTCAATCGACCTACCTTTCGGAAGATCGGGCCTAAAACACTCATCAGGATCAGACAGGCACCGCGGGCTTAGAACGCCAAGCTCGACGAAAGTCTGAGCTCACTGGGGTTCGAGCGTTGCCCGTCCGAGCATGCCGTCTATCGCCGGGGAGAAGGGAGAAAGCTCCTGCTGGTCGGAGTCTACTTTGACGACCTTATCATCACCAGCTCGGACCCTGATGAGGTAACTTCGTTCAAACAACAAATGACCTCTCTCTTCCGCATGAGTGACCTCGGGGAGCTTAGCTACACTTCAGCATCGAGGTCCATGAAGAACCCGGCCGGATCTTGTTGTGTCAAACAGCGTACGCCCGAAAGCAGCTGGAACGTGCCAAGATGAGTGACTGTAATCCAAACAGTTTGCCGATGGAGACGCGACTCAAGTTGAGCAGGGAAAGCAAGGAGAAGGCGGTGGACAACACGTTGTGCCGGAGCATCATCAGGAGTCTATGCTACCTTGTGCACACCAGGCCGGACATAGCTTTCACATTCGGCTATCTAAGCCATTTCATGGAGGCGCCGGCTGCAGATCACATGGCAGCAGTGAAGCGACTTCTGAGGTACATCGCCGGCACGTTGAACTATGGCTGTTTATACTATAGTGGAAGAGGAACGCCTGAGCTGACAGGCTATAGCGATTCAGATTATGCCAGCAACGTCGACGACAGGAAGAGCACGTCCGGTACATTCTACTTCCTCGGCAGAAATCCGGTGAGTTTGCAATCTCAGAAGCAACGTGTGGTAGCTATTTCCTCGTGCGAGGCCGAGTACATGGAGGCTACCACGGCAGCGTGCCAAGGTGTGTGGCTCAGTCGGCTCATCGGGGAGATGATGAACGTGAGCGCTGCACCACCAAAGCTTCTGGTCGACAAAAAGTCTGCGATCTCTCTCTCGAAGAATCCCGTATTTCACGAATGAAGTAAGCAAATTGAGCTGCGTTATCACTTCATCAGGTAATGCGTGGAAGAAGGGTGAGTCGACATCGACTACATAAGCACAAATGATCAGCTCATTGATGGTCTTATGAAGGCTCTCACGCAACAGATTCTTGGAGCTCAGGGGGAAGATCGGCATGACAAAGATCGACAACGACTAGATTAAGGGGGGATTTGTTAGACTAATCAAGTCGTTGCTTTAGTTTCTGTTACTTAGCCGAATAAGTGTAACAACCGTAATTTTCCTCACATGGGTTAAAACCTCCCTCCCTCTCTTTTCCCTCACTGCCAAGGGGACCCACATGTCATGTGCTCCTTCCCCAAAGCAACCGTCGAACTCCTCCTCTCTCCTATTATCGCATGTGGCGAATTCATCTTCGGACGCGGCCATTTCTTCGTGTCTCTTGCCCAACCGACGCCCAACAAACTGCCACCCTCTCCTCCTCTATAAAACCAACCCAACACCGACCAATTTCCCTCACAAAATCGCAACCGATCCCCTCGATAAGCATAACCGCCACCCCTCCAAAATTCTTCGGAATTTCTCCATATCACTCGATTCTAACTTCCTCTACGCCGTCACAAGGCCACAAGGAGGGATTCTCGACGAAAATCTTCGAAGAACCGTTCTTGGAGAACTCTCCTGACGAACTTTGCCGAAGTCCGCCGCCAAACGCAGAACATCAAAGGCCTGCAGGATTATTACAACCACTAAACATACCTGAATGGAAGTGGAAAGAAATTGGAATGGACTTCATATTAGGTTTGCCCAGGACATAATGAGGGTATGATTCGATATGGGTGATAGTGGATAGATTGACCAAAGTTGCCCATTTCATACCGGTGAAAGAAAACTATAATGGATCAAAGTTAGCGGAATTATACATGTCCAAAATTGGGTGTTTACATGGTGTGTCTAAAAAGATAGTGTCGGATAGAGGAACATTGTTTACTTTAAGATTCTAGCAGAAATTATATGAGTCTATGGGAACTCGATTGAATTTCAGTTCCGCATATCATTCGCAAAATGATGGGCATACATAAAGAACTAATCAAATTCTTGAAGATATGCTTAGGGCATGTGCACTCAAGAATAGTAGAAGTTGGGATAAGGATTTACCTTATGCGGAATTTTCCTACAATAATAGTTACAAGGCCAGTATGAAAATGTCTCCATTTGAGGCATTATATGGAAGAAAATGCAGAACTCCTTTGTTTTGGGATCAAATAGGTGAGAATAAAATGTTTGGGCCAGAGGTATTAAGAGATGTAGAAAAGAATGTAAAAGAAATCCACAATAATTTAAAGATAGCTCAAACAAGACAAAAGAGTTATGCAGACACAAGGCGAAGAGAACTAATCTTTAAAGTGGGAGACTATGTGTATCTAAAAGTGTCACCTATGCGAGGACTTAGAAGATTTAAAGTAAGAGGAAAGTTAGCACCTCGGTATATCGGACCATTCAAGATACTGGAACGCAAAGGAGAGGTAGCGTATCAGTTGGAGTTACCTTCTCGATTATCGGATATACATGATGTGTTCCATGTATCATAACTTAAGAAGTGTTTAAGAACTCCAAAGGAGCAATTGCCAATGGAAGAGTTGGATGTATAAGAAGATCTTTCATATACCGAGTATCCAGTCAAGGTTGTTGACATGATGGAAAAGATTACAAGAAACAAAAAATTCGTATGTGCAAAGTTCAATAGAAATATCATACAGAAGCAGAAGCTACATAGGAAAGAGAAGATGAATTTAAGTCACAGTTTCCACATCTATTTCCTTTGTAAATCCAAATCTCGAGGACGAGATTTTTTCTTAAGGGGTAGAATTGTAACAACCAAAATTTTCCTCACATGGGTTAAAACCTACCTCCCTCCCATTTCCCTCACCGCCAAGGGGACCCACATGTCACGTGCTTTTCCCCCAAAGCAACCGCGAAACTCCTCCTCTTTCCTATTATCACATGTGGCGAATTCATCTTCGGACGCGGCCATTTCTTCGTGTCTCTTGCCCAACCGACGCCCAACAAACCGCCGCCCTCTCCTCCTCTATAAAACCAACCCGACACTGGCCAATTTCCCTCACAAAATCGCAACCGATCCCCTAGGTAAGCATAGCCGCCACCCTCCAAAATTCTTCAGAATTTCTCCATATCACTCGGTTCTAACTCCCTCTACGCTGTCACAAGGCCATAAGGAGGGATTCTCGATGAAAGTTTTTAGTATAGTTATTTAAAGAATAGATAGAAATAAGATTGCGTCCAAACATAGCTCCTTCTACGGGAGATAACTTTCGATCGTCCTCATCCGGATCCCTCCCTGTGTGCCTAGCTGAAAGGAGAGCAGTTGCCTAGTTTACTTGCGTGCTAACTCGTTAAACTAAGGGCTTTTTTTTTCATGGTCGCTACTGTTGTATTGTATATTGTAGCTCAAGAGGCGTGTGCGGCTCATTCACCTTGGATGGATCGGCTGGTCCTGGCATTCTTTTGACACTGGACACTCATGGAGGTGCTTGCCTACTAAGAACTAGTCCCACTGTCTATTACTCGGGTGCTGAGGCAACTAATAAGAAAAGAGCTTGGGGAGCACGGCACCTATCCAACTATGTCTTGTTTCGGTTTCGGATCCGGGTAGTAGAGTCCTAGGCATCGGCAAAGCCTACAAGGTACGGGATTCGGCTCGGTCCAACAAAGAGGCGAAGTAGCGGTGTCTTTCTTTCCATTACGAACTCCCGGAATTTCTTCGTAGTGGCTCCGTTCCATGCCTCATTTCATAGGGAAGCGACCGGGAGGTCTTTTCACTAATGTGAGAGGCATCGGCAGCCTCAACCACGGTTCTTCGAAGAACCGTGCTTGGAGAACTCTCCCGACGAACTTCGCCGGAGTCCGCCGCCAAACGCCGTCGCCGACGCTCTTCCGACCACTTCGGGTCCAAAAGATCCCTCTAGGTGAGTTCCCCATGATCCCCTCTTCATTTTGGTGTAGAAAGACCAACAAATAGTGAAGAAATCATAGAAACCGAAACTCTCCGGTGATGCCGCTGCCGCTCGCCGGCGAGCGCCGCTGCGCGCGAGGAAGAAGAAGGGGGATGCGACGTGGCCGCCTCTAGACCCTCGGATCCGAAGTGAGCGGTTAAGATTAAAAGAAAAGATACCTTTTCGGTTAAATTAAATCTGGGCCCTCCATCTAGGATCCAACGGCCAACGTTTAAAATGGTTATAACCGTTAGGCTTTCCATAGTTAGGCCCCTGGAGATTCAAATTAATATTAAACAGACCTTGTGTTTTACAGAATTAACCCTAGGCTTATTAAAAATTAGGAAAAACACTATAAATTAGCCCAATAGCCCCCGTTTTCTCTGAAATTTAGGAAAATGGCTCTAGAATTTCAAATTGAACCCTAGAAAAATTGTAATTGTTACAATCTAGCCTAGAATAGTTTATAGATTTATTATTTATTCTGTAATTAGCCAAATTAGTGTAATTAAATTCTAGAAAATCATAAAAGTTGTATAAAATGTTCTGTTTTCATATTTCGGTACATATATATGTTTTGAAATTAAAAATAATGATTTCTATAGGCTGAAAATACATTTTAAGTAATAAATTAATGCTGAAATACCAATAAAACAATATATACTATAGAATATTTATGGAAATTGTCTAAAATGCATTGATAAATTCTGAAAATGCAAAAAACAATATATATTCTGGAAATAATTGTAGTGATATTTTAAATTAATTTTAGGTCTAATATTATAATAAAATTTGTATATATGCATATATGCACTTCAAAAATTATTAAATATCACTACAAAATTATAAAATGAATGTTTTGCCATAACCAAAATAAAGTAAAAGATATATATGTCAAGTTGATATTTATTTTCACTCCAAAACACATGTAGAATAATATGAAGCCATATGTAGATGGAGAAAATAAATAGAAATAAATAGTATATGTATATAATTAAGTATATATATGATTGAAATGTGTTGTTAAGTTTCTTATTGCATGTTTTGCATTGTTTTGTGTGCATGTATTGGGTAGAACCGTCACAAGAGCTACTTCTTAATCTTCAAGAGCTAGATTTCAAAGTAAACGAGCAACAATTCAAAGGCAAGTCTTCCTTGACCACTTTGCTCCTATTCTAGGATAATTAGTTAGAGTGTTTGCATGTTGATTTCAATATGAAATCTAGTTTAGCACATATGACTATATCTTTCCATATCATTCATTGAAACCATGGTGGGATTTAGTTATGATGTGTTAATTGTCATTTTGTGTGCTTAGCCATGCTTAGAACTTAGAAAATGAATGATACATAGTTATTACTTGTCTTGTGGTATTAATGAGAGACACAAGAGTGTGTCATAGTGATAGGAATCTAGACAGACTGGTTGTTTTGGATGGTGCTTCGTGCACGAGACTCGATATAGTGTTAGTGACTATCTTAGATTATAAGGAACGGTTCATGGAATAGTTAACCCGACTTTACAGTGCCACCACAAGACTGAGATGAGGCAGCTTGGCCAATTAATTAGGAGTTTGCCGGTATAGTATGAGTGTTTGGATGTTGTGGGGAATGGGAGTCCATTTTTGACTACCCTGGGAACTGCAAGGCTCAAGAGGGGGCTTCTGCAGAGGAGGGTTTACTCCCAGGAACTACAGCGGTGAAACCTCAGTGGGCTTGTACTTGCCGGTAGACCCTTTGTAAAGGCCATGTAGTCATCTCCTGATCGCACACCAAAGAAAGTGTGTAATGTGGCTTGCAACCACAGATATCAGGGAGGTTCTTAGTACACCTAGCAACAGGGGATGGAATCACTACTAGTGGGTAAAGTGGTACAATCTCTGAAGAGAACCAAACTGTCATGACAGCTGTGCTCACGGTCAAGAGCGGCTTGTAACATAACTGTCCATGATTATAGAAATATGGATATGAGTTGGAAAAGGATGTTGGGTGGTGTAACCTAACTTTATTAGTTCATTAATAAAGATGGTGGGATTTATCACTTAGTAATAGATGTTGCTAATTAAAGCTAAGGCCTAGGATTAATGCATAGTGCTTAACCATGTTAGCATTTCCTTGCTATTAGCCTTCATAACATTCTTTTCTACACTTGCTGAGTACCTTTGGATACTCAAACTTGCTCTCATTGGATATCACATGCTACTCAGGTGTAAATGAAGATATAGACTTCTACGAGGAGGACTTTGATCCCGAGGAGCTACTCTAGGCTGGCAAAACCTCCGGGCAACGCCTGTGAATTTGGAGCACCACATAGTTCATTTCTGCTGTTTGTATAATTGTGTAATACTACTTTTATTAGTCTATTATGACTTATGTTGTAATATTATGTTATACATTGAACTTGGCTTGTAATATAATGATATTACACTCTTGTCGGCACATGTATGATTCAACTGATCCTGGCATACATCTAAGAATACACTCGGGTGTTCCTTATGGAAAACCGGGTGTGACAAAGTGATATCAGAGCCAAGGTTGCCCGTAGGACGCAAGACTAGTTAGAAATGGACGAAATAAGTCTTAGTATTTTAGTAAAAACTATTTTACAAATGACTTTGGTAGAAAAAGGTTATTTAGATTATATATATGTTGTCTAACGTCATCTACACTCAAAAGTATATTATATTATTTATTCTTCTAACTCATTTGAATTTTTTCATGAAACAGATGGCACGTACACGACTCATAGCCCGTAAGTCCACTGGAGGACGGGTTCCTCGACACCAGCTGGCTGCACACACTTTTGAGGATGTGGATAACCCTGCCACATACCAAACTCATGGGGAGTCCTCAGAAGGCATGGTGGAGTGCCTTAGACACCTTCCTCGCTGTGCTGGGTACACCGGCAAGTTAGTGGTGTACTACGACACCACCCGAGTTTCTTGCGCAGAACGCGAGGAATGGAAGTCGGAGGCGAGGATCTACCATGAGAACAAGCTGCTCAAGATCTACAACTCACCAACGTGGGGATCCACCATGGTAGAAGCTGAGAAGGATGCTACTTGGGAGGCGATCACATGCCAAAGCTACATCAACCATGGACGTCTTGAGGGGACTCAGTACATGTACACCCCATGGCGACAAAGTGGAAGTGCAGAGTTCAGCTATGAACCAATCAGAGAGGGTTGTAACATTGTGCAAATGGATGTGAGCCTCGAAGAAGGAATTAGCCTCAGCACCAGGCTACCGAACTGCCAGCAGGAACTTCAAGATGTACGTGATCTCCTGAAGAAGACAAAGGCTATAATGCGTGGATTGATGAGGATGAGGGATGGAGAAGTGAGTGATCTCTATGTTTCAGATGGAGATACTTGGACTCCTGACTCTCTAGACCGTAGGGCAGCCAAACGCCCTCGTGCCTCACCACCACCTGAGCCCACCGAAGCTGAGTCAGAGGCTAATTCTCCTGATGGCGATGAGGAGGATCCTCAGGAAAATGCATAAGTCCCAGGGGATAATTAGGATAGATGTCCATATTTATGTAATAACTCGTGTAATACGTATTTATATGGTTATGTAAAACTTAGTGTGTAATTGTTGCTTAGGTTTGTTAATTAGGTTTGATAGTGTAATGTGTTGCTTAGTGTGTAACGTGAGTTGTGAAAGCCATAGGCTTATGTTCACAACCTCGTTGGTGTATATACATAACTATTAATGAATATAAATGTTATGTTTGCTTCAAACATGATTGTCAAATAAATTAAGTAAAGCATTTATAACTTTTGAGTGGAACTAATAAGGATATATGCACAATAAGATGCAAGTAGGAGAGTATATATAAATATAAGTTGAATCTAAACATAGTTTTTCACAATAGATGGCAGGTAGAAGAAGACGCAATAAAGGAAACAACAACATTGATGCTGCAAGGTTTCCTCTACCTGAATGGCAGCCAAGAGTTGCACGTAGAGTAGATGGAGAAGTTATGCAACAAACGATGAACATGAAGAATCAACTTATTCAAAACTTGACACAAGTGGTGGCCAACCTGCAACAACCCCCACCACCAATTCAAAATGCACCACGTCAACCAAGGTTAAGTGAATTTCTCAATACTCAGCCACCAAGGTTTGACAGTGCAATAGAATTTTTAGAAGCTGATGATTGGCTCAAGAACATAGAGAACAAGTTGCAGATCATACAGTGTCAAGGGCGTGAGAGGATACTCTTTGCCTCTCATCAATTATATGGATCTACAGCAGACTGGTGGACTGCATACAAAGAAGCTCATGAAGATCCAGAAAGTATTTCATAGAATGAGTTCAAGTTGGCCTTACGCAATCACTATGTACCAGCGGGTGAAATAAAGAACAAGAGGAAGGAATTTCTTGGTTTGAAGCAAGGAAGCATGTCTGTGCGAGAATATCTTACAAAGTTCACCCAGTTGTCTCACTATGCTCCAGGCGACATTGACACGAATGAAAAGAAGCCGGGCTGCTTCATAGAAGGATTAAACTCAGAGATACAGTATGAAAGTGCATCTAGGCACCCCTTGTGGGTTTTGGTTGATTTATGACAAACAAATGAGACCCTAACAAAATTGTTGAGAATAAGTGCATGAACTTAAAGAAATTAAGATGAAAGCGCAAAAAGAAAGGAGAAGGAGGATCCAAATGGATAAAAGCTCAAGAACTGAAAAGATAGATCACTTAGTATAGAGTGTGTTGGAGAAACACACCCCAAGATCTCAATAGAAAGAAATCAAACTTAGTGCACAATTTCAACAAGGCCGGACTAGTCCGATATCAGCCGGACTAGTCCGATTTTCTTTCTGGCCAGAAAAAGGACGAGTCCGATATCATCCGGACAAGTCCGATTTTGTCTCTGGACAGAAAATGGACTAGTCCGCAAAATCACGGACTAGTCTGATATCTCACAACACTTAGGGTTTTCTAAACACCGCACACCGGACTAGTCCGGAGTCAACCACGGACTAGTCCGAACATCGCAAACTCTAACGTACCCTTTTGAAACCCAACTATAAAAAGAGGTGTACGGCCATACCAACATAACTTTTGACCCACCTGCACCGTCACACCTCCCAAGAGCCCAAAATTCACCTCTCTCCATACATTCTAACCCAAGAAGGATCAATTCTTGTGGATTCGCAATTGATCAAAGGAGAGACTAGTTCTACATCATCTTGAGCTCTTGGGTTTGATCTCTTGCACACTTTTCATTGTTAATTGTTCATCTGTTGAGTGTGTTGAGACGTGTTGATTTATTTGTTGTAGTTCTTAGGGAGCCCTCAACTTGTGAGAAGGCCCCTTGAACAAGTTTATTGCCCTTTGTGATTAGTGGAACAAAATCGGCCTTTGTGGCGATTCGAGGAGGGTAGGGTTGGAGAAAACCCGGTCCGTAGTGGACTCCTCAACGGGGACCTAGATTGCCTTCGTGGAATCGAACCTCGGGATAAACACTTGTCTCCCACTCTTGTTTATTAATTGTTCATCATTTTAGAGTGTTTAATCAATCCCTTGAAACTCACGTTCAAGCATTAACATCAAGTTGATTCCTGTCATTCATTGTATTATTGTTGCAATACATCTGAGTTATCGTTCAATTTCC
This sequence comes from Neostapfia colusana, assembly GCA_030760725.1. Classification (NCBI taxonomy): domain Eukaryota; kingdom Viridiplantae; phylum Streptophyta; class Magnoliopsida; order Poales; family Poaceae; genus Neostapfia; species Neostapfia colusana. The sequence continues at coordinate 69,291,560 of JASWHV010000015.1, forward strand.
GCTGCATAAAGTATTAAAAGTGAACATTGATCAACCTTGATCTCCCTGGTCCACGTATACCGGACTAGTCCGCCCAGTACCGGACTAGTCCACCCAGTACCGGACTAGTCCGATTTTTCTCTGTTTAGAAAATGGACTAGTCCGCACTCTATCGGACTAGTGCGATTTATTTGTATTTGATAGACTACTAAGTGTTTCAGGTTTCAACAAAGCATCGAAAAGCCTATTCACCTCCCCTCTAGGCTACATTCAATTAGTATCAGAGCCAAACTCTTCAAAAGAGACTCACCGCTCGAAGAGACGATATGGACGTCAAGGATGCAAACAAGAAGATCGACGACAAAATGAGAAATGATGAAAGGACTCAAAAGCTAAAGAAGCTACTTGATGCCATTCAAGACAGTGAGGACGATGATGATGAGGTGCTCCAACTCAAGGCTCTTCTACAGAAGAAGGCAATCTCCCCAAAAGGGAAGAGGAACACCGATGATGAAAAGAAGAAGAAAGGGGGTAGTCACACAGACTACTCCCGATATCCTTTTGATTATGAGCGTTTGAATTCTCACAATAATCATTACTTTTCAATTCCCCTAGGAAAAGCACCTTACTTTGATGGAAACGATTATTCAATGTGGAGACAAAACATGAAAATGCATCTCATATCTCTTAACCCGAGTTTGTGGCATATAGTGTGTACATGGATAGATATCCCGGATGATGATGAAGAGTTGACCCCAATCCAAGAACAAGCCATTCATCGAAATGCTCAAGCTGCAGCTGTGATCACGTCATCACTAAGTCGAGATGAGTTCACCAAGGTGGATGGGCTTGAAATTGCCAAGGAGATATGGGATACACTACAAACTGCACATGAAGGTGATCGTCACGTACGTGAAGCCAAGATAGAAATGAATGAAGGTGAATTGGGAAGATTTGCGATAGAAGAAGATGAATCACCACAAGATATGTACAACCGACTAAAGAATCTCATCAACAAAGTCCGAGCTTATGGCAGCAAGAAGTGGAATGACCATGAGGTTGTGAAGCTGATTCTCAGAGCATTCATGCCTCGCAACGTAACCCTTTGCTCTATGATCAGAGAAAGCCCCGGGTACCGGAAAATGACCCCAGACAAACTTCTTGGCAAGATCATCAACTTTGAGATGATGGAGAAGCAAGCCAAGCATGTTAAGGAAATTGCCGATCTCACCTCGACAAAGAAGAAAGGAGTCGCATTGAAGTCAACTTGTAAACCCCGTATCAAAGGAAGCTCGAGAAGCTTATGGAGAAGATGACAACGACGATGAAAGCAGTGATATCGATGAAGAATACATGATCTTGTTCATGAAGAAGTTCAAGAAAATGATGAGAAGAAGAAAGGGCAACAGCTCGAATGAAGGAAGACAAAGAGACAAACAAAGACCCAAGATGAGACGGGCGTGCTATAACTGCGGAGGATACGATCACTTCATAGTAGATTGTCCACTTGATGAAAACAAGAAGAAGACAAAGGATAACAGGTCTCAACCAAAGAAAATGTTCAAGAAGATGAAGCAATATGGCCAAGCACATCTAGGGAAGGAGTGGGACTCCAATGATGAATCTTCATCCGAACAAGAAGAAGAGATGGCCACCATAGCCACAAAGAAGACTACCAAGAGATCCACTCTCTTCCCAACCATGGGCGCAAGGAATGACACCGACAACACCTGTCTAATGGCAAAGGAAGGTAAACGAAAGGTACCGACTAAATCTTCCTTCCTGCATTCCTTTACTAGTGATAGTGATAACTCTAGTGAAGATGACAACAGTGATGAAGATGAGTATATGCTTAGAGGTTTAGACAAAAAGACAACTACTAAAATGAAATTTCTACTTAATAAGCTTATTGATATGGAGAAGCTAGTCAATCGTCAGGAAGATATGATCATCTCCCAAAAGGAGGAATATCTTGAGATTGAAAAGCTTTTTGATTTTGAAAAGGAACAAAATAAATCACTAGAGCTTGAATTAGCTTCAAGCAAGGAGGCTTGCTTGAAGCTAAAAGACTCAAACACCGCCATCATGGATGAACTTGCTAACTTAACCAAAGTTAACAAGATCCTTGAGGGACAAGTTGAGTCACTCAAGCAAAATGGTTCTTCATCAACTACTAGCTCACATTCTAAACACACAAAGTCTGAAACTAGCATCACTTGTACATGTGCCAAAAATGACACTAACATGAAGAAAAAGCCAAACTTGACAAAGGACAAGAAATCTTCTCAAAATGGCATATTTGACAAGGAGAAGATCAATTATGCATGCAGTGCATACTCGATCACAAGACCTCCTAATGTCAAATATGGCATTGGATATTCTAATGGTGAAAAGCACAATGCTAGAAACCACAAGAATAACAAGGATTACATTGCCTTTGTCAAGCGAAATTCTTCTCAAACTACAAAGGGGTGATAACTCAATTGCATTCAAAGGTGTGTTGAAGGGAAAACTTTATCTAGTTGACTTCAACAAAGATAAAGTTGAACTTGACACATGCTTGATTGCAAAGACCAACATGGGTTGGCTGTGCATAGACGGCTAGCACATGTTGGTATGAGGAATCTTCAAAAACTCCTCAAAGGCGATCACATCCGAGGTTTAAAGGATGTTGTTTTTGAGAAAGACAGGCCGTGTAGAGCATGTCAAGCAGGAAAAAAAGTAGGAGCACCTCATCCCGCGAAGAATGTCATGACTACAACAAGACCACTTGAGCTCCTTCACATGGATCTGTTTGGTCCAATTGCCTACATAAGCATCGGCGGTAATAAATACGGTCTAGTCATTGTTGATGATTTTTCACGCTTCACGTGGGTTTTCTTTTTGCATGATAAGACAGAAACTCAAGGAACTCTCAAGAAGTTCATTAAGCGTGCCCAAAATAAATTATCATTGAGGATCAAGAACATACGAAGTGACAATGAAACAGAATTCAAGAACACCCAAGTTGAGGAGTATCTAGACAAAGAAGGGATAAAGCATGAATTTTCAGCACCATACACTCCTCAACAAAACGGAGTAGCCGAAAGGAAGAACAGAACTCTCATTGAGATGTCGAGGACAATGCTCGATGAATACAAGACTTTGGACAGGTTTTGGGCGGAAGCGGTTAACACCGCTTGTCACGCCATAAACCGACTATATCTTAATCGGCTGCTCAAGAAAACCTCTTATGAACTACTCACAGGTAACAAGCCAAATATTTCATACTTTCGAGTCTTTGGTTCAAAATGCTACATTTTAAATAAGAAGCCAAGGGCCTCGAAGTTTGCTTCGAAGTCCGATGAAGGTTTCTTACTTGGCTATGATTCAAACTCCTACGCTTATCGTGTCTTCAACAAAACCTCCGGACTTGTTGAAGTAGCACATGACGTAGTGTTCGATGAAACTAACGGCTCTCAAGAAGAGCAAGTTGATCAGTGTGTGCTAGATCAAGAAGAAGCTCCATGTCAAGCATTGAGAAGAATGGCTTTGGGCGATGTTAAACCACAAGTGCCACCTTCAAATGTGAATGAAGAAAATGAACCACATATGGAGGAAAATGATCAAGGGGGAGCTTCCGTACAAGATCGACCTCAAGAAAACCAAGAAGGACAAATCATCAATGAGGGCAACTATCCAGGGGGAGAAGAAGATGATAATGAAGATTCAAGACCACAAGTGCCACATCCAAGAGTACACCAAAGCATCCAAAGAGATCACCACATTGACAACTTAATCGGTGACATCCAAAAGGGAGTAGTAACTCGATCTCGCATAGCTAATTTTTGTAAACACTATTCCTTTGTATCTTCTTTGGAACCATACAGGGTCAAGGATGCATTAAAAGATCCGGACCGGGTGATGGCGATGCAAGAAGAACTGAACAACTTCGAAAGGAACGAAGTGTGGGAGCTTGTTTAGAGACCCAAGTCCAATGTTGTCGACACTAAATGGGTCTTCCGCAACAAGCAAACGAACTTGGAGTGGTAACAAGGAACAAGGCACGACTTGTGGCAAAAGAGTAGTCACAAGTCGAAGGTTTGGATTTCGATGAGACTTTTGCTCCCGTAGCTAGGCTTGAATCGATTCGTATATTACTTGCATATGCTACTCACCATGATTTCAAGCTTTATCAAATGGACGTGAAAAACACCTTTCTCAATGGACCAATCAAGGAGGAGGTGTACGTGGAGCAACCACCCGGTTTTGAAGATCAAGAGCACCCCGACTACGTATTCAAACTGCGCAAGGCTCTCTGTGGCCTCAAACAAGCTCCTAGAGCTTGGTATGAGTGCCTTAGAGACTTTTTGATTGAAAATGACTTCAAAATTGGAAAAGCTGATTACACCTTGTTCACTAAACACTTTGATGATGATCTCTTCATTTGCCAAATCTATGTTGACGATATTATATTTGGTTCAACTAACAAATCTTTTTGTCAAGAATTTAGCAAGATTATGACACATAGATTTGAGATGTCCATGATGGGAGAGCTGAGATACTTCTTAGGATTCCAAGTGAAACAACAAATGGACGGGATGTTCATAAGCCAAACAAAGTACACTCAAGACATTCTCAAGAAGTCTGGAATGGACAAAGCAAAACCCATAAAGACACCCATGGCGACAAATGGACACTTGGATCTAAATGAAGACAGACCTAATGTGGATCAAAAGGTATATCGTTCCATGATTGGCTCCTTACTCTATCTATGTGCATCTAGTCGTGACATCATGTTGAGTGTATGTCTGTGTGCAAGGTTTCAAGCCAATCCTAAGGAATGTCACTTGACAACCGTTAAAAGGATCCTAAGATATTTAGTTCATGCACCCAACCTAGAACTTTGGTATCCCAAAGGTTCAAAATTCAATCTCATTGGATACTCCGATGCAGATTATGTCGGATGTAAGGTAGATCAAAAAAGTACGTCTGGTACTTGCCAATTCCTAGGTAGATCCCTAGTTTCTTGGTCCTCCAAGAAACAAAACTCAATTGCTCTATCCACAACCGAAGCGGAGTATGTTGCGGCCGGGAGTTGTTGTGCACAACTCCTTTGGATGCGACAAACTCTAAGGGATTACGGTTACAATATGAGTCGTATTCCACTTCTTTGTGACAATGAAAGTGCTATCAAAATTGCCCATAACCCTGTTGATCACTCTAGAACCAAACATATAGATATCCGACATCGTTTCTTGAGATATCACTCAATGAAAGGAGACATAGCCAGTTCCCATGTCAACACTGAAAAATAAATAGCCGATATCTTTACCAAGCCACTTGATGAAAAATGTTTTTGTGAGCTCTGAAATGAACTAAATATCCTTGATGCTCGAAACGTGGCTTGAAAACTTGCATATTTGTATGTCATCCTCAAAATCATGTTAATGATATTGAAAAATCATCTCTATCTATTTTTCTCTTAAAAACTATGTTAATTACTTTATCTTGATGAATTATGGTCATAGCTTGATTGTTGTATGTTTACTTATTATATTCATCAAGAATACCTATTTGCCTTTGTACCTTATTTCCCAATAGAAACCCTTGAATATATATATATATATATATATATATATATATATATATATATATATATTATACACCTCTGTACAAGGGACCACCCCGGACTAGTCCGCACTTAGTCCGTTAGTCCGGACTAGTCCGGACAACCATGTACTAGTTCGATCTTGTCTCTGGACAGAAAACGGACTAGTCCGATATGGTCCGGACTAGTCCGATATTTTGACTCCATAACCCCAAGGACGGCTCAAACCTAATCTCCTTCATGCTCACAACCATCCCAAATCTCTCTCTCCTCACTCAAGTGCTCCCAAGGTGAATTTGCAAGTTCTCCACCAAAACCTTTCAAATTTCCGTGGAGATCATTCTCCACCACCAAGGGATCAAAGACCCCGGACTAGTCCGGATCAAAAACTCCCTCAACGCCTCGAATCGAAGGATTTGGTAAATTTCTCTCCAAACCCTAGAACCATCTATCTTCCTTGTTTTTGCTCAAATAGCTTAGATCCTCTAGTCAATACATGCTTCATTGATGTATTACATGTACCCTCGATCACATTTGCAATGAATAATTTCAAATTTCAATAAATTAGGGCTTGAGCAGCCACATAACGGACTGGTCCGTTTTTAGGGCGGACAAGTCCGACACTCCGGACTAGTCCGACCCTGAACTCCGGACTAGTCCGATATGCCCTGATTCAGAAATCTTATTGGGGAATCCTAGCTTATGCAATCCTTTGTCATTCTTGATTATTCATACCCACTTTATCTTCCTTGTCAGAAAACATGTCGGGATCAAATGAAAGTCTCTCCGACTTTGAGGCAGAAATGGATCAAGATGTCATATCTCATCACCCAGAGTCTCGCTCCAAAAAGAGACAAGATCACATTGACGAGCCCTCGCTCACCCCACCTAGAGTTCGCCGAAAGGTCACAATCAAGAGACCAGCCTCAAGAGCAAATGTGGCTGGCTCTAGCTCGGCGGCTCAACGCCAAGTCAAGGGCAAGGGAAAGGGGCTTGCTTCTGGCCCAATCGGTCCCCTCAAGATGACAGCTCCAAGGCAGGGACATAGGGATCCCTCGGAGCATAAATTCAATGGCAAAGGGAGCGAAGTGGCATGGAACCTGAGGAAGGTTGATGCCTACAACTCCGACAAAAAAGCAGCCGACAAGAGATTTTGGAGTAACTTTCACTCAGACTACTACAGTTCCGTGTACCTACAAATGAAGACTCTAGTGGTCCAAAGTCAATGGATCGACTGGACGTACTTTGAAAGGAAAAGCTGTGAAGCTTTTGAGGAGGTCATAGAGGCTGCAGAGAGACATGGACTCAAGGACCTGCTCGCCTTCAGGTACAGCTGGAATGATGAGATCATCTCCCAGTTTTACTCGACCTGCCATTTTGCTCATGATGGAGAGGACAGAGTGACTTGGATGACACATGAATCCAAGTACACAATCTCCTACACTGAATTTGCCAGACTGCTGCATCTTGAGGACACCAATGATGATGAGATTGTGATTCACAATCTGGGAGTGGTGGAGAAGGACAAGATGGAATTCCTCTATGATACCCAACTTCCTTTCAACCCTCCCTCAACCAAGAACATGAAGCCTTTCTTCATTGTTCTCAACAGAGTGCTCCGGAAGATAATCGATCCAAAGGATGGAGATGCCGGGAGCGTCCAAGGTTATCTTAGAACCTTGATGAAAGTGATCAACAGGAGGAGAAGATTTAGCATCTTCGACTATATTTGGAATGACATGGTAAACATATCCTGCACACCAAACCGCTCCTGTGGCCATGCTCCTTTCTTGATGTTCATGATTGAGAAAGTCACAGGAATTGAGTTTGTGAAGGATGTAGAGCACACCGCTCTAAGGCCTCAGAAGCCTCCTCAGACCTCCCTCCCAGCTGCTCCCTCACCTGGATCACCTGAAGAACATCCATAGAGAGCACATGAAGAGGCAAGGCCCGCATCCAAGACTAGGGCCTCTCCACAGAAAGGTCCTCCAGTGGGATCATGAAGATTTTGGCTGCTATCTTCAGCTCTTGCCGCAAAACTGAAGTGAAGCATCATAAGATGAACAAGGCAAGAAAAGCAGAGATGAGATACAAGAAGTCAATGTTAAGGAAATATGACAAAAACTAGAGATTGAGCCCATTGGATCTTGGATCCCCGATCATATCAGAGGACTCTGCATCTGAGTTTACAGAGCTTCCTCCTCTCTCTCCTTCAGAGCGTGCCTACTTTGGCATGACGAGTGGTTCCTCTCCTCCTCTTCCTCAGGCTGATGACGAAGATGAAGAAAGGATGGACAACGAGGAGTGAGCCGGCCACGACAAGCAGATCCCTTCTCTCCTTCTTTTTGGTGTCTTGATGCCAAAAGGGGAGAGATTGAGGGGGAGTCCTAGGTCGTGTAGGTCTCTTTTTGTATCCTAGCTTATGAGACAAGCTTGTGTAAGACTTACGCGACCATTACTTATGCGACCATTATGCGTTTGTAAAACTTATGTTATCATTATGCTTTTGTGAGTTGACTATATTATGCTTTTGATGAATGATGTATGCTATAACTCTTGATAATTATGCTCATAATGATATTTACATCAAAATTACTGCTCAACCATGTAGTTTTGCACCCCACCATAAAGAGTGCACATATGTTTCATGTCTTAATTGCCCATTTTTGTTCAAAACTCATATGTGCACACTTATGAAAATCTGAATTCTTATTGTCGTATTTGTGAGATCTCAATTGGTTGTCATCAATCACCAAAAAAGGGGAGATTGAAAGTGCATCTAGGCACCCCTTGTGCGTTTTGGTTGATTTATGACAAACAAATGAGACCCTAACAAAATTGTTGAGAATAAGCGCAGGAACTCAAAGAAATTAAGACAAAAGCGCAAAAAGGAAGGAGAAGGAGGATCCAAATGGATAAGAGCTCAAGAACTAAAAAGAATAGATCACTTAGTATAGAGTGTGTTGGAGAAACACACCCCAAGAGCTCAAGAGAAAGAAATCAAACTTAGTGCACAATTTCAACAAGGCCAGACTAGTCCGATTTTCTTTCTGACCAGAAAACAGACTAGTCCGATATCATCCGGACAAGTCCAATTTTGTCTCTGGACAGAAAACGGACTAGTACGCAAAATCACGGACTAGTCTGATATCTCACAACACTTAGGGTTTTCTAAACACCGCACACCGGACTAGTCCGGAGTCAACCACGGACTAGTCTGGACATCGCAAACCCTAATGTACCCTTTGGAAACCCAACTATAAAAAGAGGTGTACAGCCATACCAACATAACTTTTGACCCCCCTGCGCCGTCACACCTCCCAAGAGCCCAAAATTCACCTCTCTCCATACATTCTAATCCAAGAAGGATCAATTCTTGTGGATTGGCAATTGATCAAAGGAGAGACTAGTTCTACATCATCTTGAGCTCTTGGGTTTGATCTCTCGCACACTTTTCATTGTTAATTGTTCATCTGTTGAGTGTGTTGAGACGTGTTGATTTATTTGTTATAATTCCTAGGGAGCCCTCAACTTGTGAGAAGGCCCCTTAAGCAAGTTTATTGCCCTTTGTGATTAGTGGAACATAATTGGCCTTTGTGGCGATTCGACGAGGGTAGGGTTGGAGAAAACCCGGTCCTTAGCGGACTCCTCAACGGGGACGTAGATTGCCTTCGTGGAATCGAACCTTGGGATAACACTTGTGTACCACTCTTATTTATTAATTGTTCATCATTTTAGAGTGTTTAATCAATCCCTTGAAACTCACGTTCAAGCATTAACATCAAGTTGATTCCTGTCATTCATTGTATTATTGTTGCAATACATCTGAGTTGTCGTTCAATTTCCGCTGCATAAAGTATTAAAAGTGAGCATTGATCAACCTTGATCTCCCTGGTCTACATATACCGGACTAGTCCGCCCAGTACCGGACTAGTCCGATTTTTCTCTGTTTAGAAAACGGACTAGTCCGCACTCTACCGGGCTAGTCCGATTTCTCTGTATTTGATAGACTACTAAGTGTTTCAGGTTTCAACAAAGCATCGAAAAGCCTATTCACCCCCCTCTATGCTACATTCACAGTATGCCATATCTTCCAGTGACTATGAGAGTTTTCAGAAGCTCATCAACAAGTCTTTCATAGTTGAAAGAAAGAGGCAAAAGTTAGTTGAAGATCGTAAGAGGAATATGACTTGGCAAGGACAATCTTCTGGCAGCAACAGTCGGCTTCGTTTCTCATCACCGCTTGCTGGAGAAATGAACCGACCAATGGTTCCTAATCAGATGCAAAGGAACTACAACCCTGTTGCAAGAAACACCACTTTCCAGCCCCGGCAACTGCGGCAACAAGTTCAACAACAACGTCCTGCCTTTCAACCTCGTCCTACAAGATCAAATCTTCCAACTGCACAACAAAACAATAAAGCACCGCTAAACAAGTCACTTGGCAATGCTACAACTGTGGAGAACCTGGACATTATGCTAACAGGTGCCCAAGTAAGAAGCCACCTCAACAGCAGAATCCTGTACGTGGCAAGGTGAATCATGTGACCATGGAAGAAGCGCAAGATGCACCAGATGTAGTGATTGGTATGTTTTCCGCAAATACTCACCCTACTACCATTTTATTTGATTCTGGTGCAACTCACTCGTTCATAGCCAAAGCATTCATACCAAGACACAAACTACCAACTACATTTATGAATCGAGTGCTAGTAGTAAATTCTCCTGGAGGAGAAATAAAGATAAAACAAGTATGTCCTAAAGTGAACCTAGGAGTGAATGGAGTGGAAGTTCTTGCAAATCACATAGTCATAGTCACGAGGAATAGACATTATCTTGGGAATGGATTGGTTGATAAAGTATAAAGGAGTTATACATTGTTCAACAAGAACAATGGAGCTAACTCATGCGGATAGAACAAAGATTGAATTTACCTCCATTCAAGTACCATCTGGAAATGTTCAACTCAACAAGACGGAGGTAGTCATTGAAGACATAAAGGTTGTCAACGAGTTTCCAGAGATATTCCCCGAAAACTTACCAGGTATGCCACCGGATCAAGAAGTGGAATTCGTTATTGCATTAGTACCTAGTACTGCTCCAATATACAAAAGACCATATAGAATGGATACCCAACAGTTAGCAGAACTCAAGGATCATATTCGAGAGTTATCGGAGAAAGGGTATATTCGTCCTAGTTGCTCACCATGGGGAGCTCCAGTCATATTTGTACCGAAGAAAGATGGGACTAAGAGGTTTTGTGTAGATTACCGTGCACTTAATGAAGTGATAATAAAAAACAAGTATCCTTTACCTCGTATTGGGGACTTATTTGACCAATTGAGAGGTGCATGTGTATTCTCCAAGATTGACCCCCATTCAGGATATCATCAACTAAGGATAAGAGAGTCAAACATTTCAAAAACAACATTTGTCTCTAGATATGGACTATATGAATATACAGTTATGCCTTTCGGATTAACAAATGCTCCAGCATATTTCATGTATCTTATGAATAAGGTATTCATGAAATATTTGGACAAATTTGTGTTAGTGTTCATTGATGATATCCTAATTTTCTCAAAGAATGAGGAGGGGCATGAAAAACACTTGAGAATAGTGTTACAAAAGCTAAGAGAGAATCAACTTTATGCCAAATTCAGTAAATGTGAATTTTGGCTTACAAAGTTGTTTTTCTGGGACATATTATATCTGAAGGAGGAATATCTGTAGACTCAGAGAAGATAGCTGGTGTTCAAAAATGGAAGACACTAGAGAATGTCGAAGAGATCCGAAGTTTCTTAGGATTGGCTGGATACTATCGAAGATTCATTAAAGGATTTTCAAAGATTGCAAAACCACTCACAAAAATGTTGGAGAAAGGAACTGCCTTCGTATGGACCCCTGAGTGTGAGTCAAGCTTCCAAGAGTTAAAGAAGAAATTAACCATAGCCCCGGTCTTAGTTATGCGAGATATGGAAAAAGCATTTTCTGTTTATTGTGATGCTTTAGGACAAGGATTGGGATGTGTTCTTATGGAAGAAGGGCATGTTATTGCCTATGCTTCTAGACAACTACAGAAGCATGAGAAGAACTATCCTACCCATGATTTAGAATTGGTAGCAGTTGTACATGCATTAAAGCTATGGATACATTATTTAATGGGTAAGAGAACCGAGATCTATACAGACCATAATAGTTTGAAGTATATCTTCACTCAACCAGATCTCAACCTGCAACAAGGAAGATGGTTGGAGTTCATCAACGATTTTGATGTGGGAATCAACTATCACAATGGATAAGCTAATGTGGTTGCAGATGCTTTGAGCAGGAAGACTCATGTTAACATGTTGACAATGAGAGATCTACAACCTCAACTTTGTGAAGAGTTTGCAAAATTAAATTTAAGTCTTGTGAATCACACGAAGGCCATAGCAATGGAAGTTGATTCTACTTTGGAACAAGATATTCGAAATGGCCAAAAGAATGATGAAAAGATACAAGAAATCAAGAAATTAATCAAAGAAAACAAAGCTCCAGGATTTAGAGAAGATGAGCAAGGTATCGTGTGGCATGATAAAAGAATATGTGTACCAGATATCAAGGAGATAAGAAAGTTAATTTTAAAAGAGGCTCACGATTCGGATTATGCTATCCATCTTGGAAGTACAAAAATGTACCATGATCTTAAGGCTAGGTATTGGTGGTGCGGAATGAAAAGAGATGTTGCAGAATATGTGGCATTGTGCGACACATGTCAGTTAGTCAAGGTAGAACATGAAAGGCATGCAGGATTATTACAACCACTAAAAATACCTGAATGTAAGTGGAAAGAAATTGGAATGGACTTCATAGTAGGTTTGCCCACGACACAATCAGGGTATGATTCAATATGGGTGATAGTGGATAGATTGACCAAAGTTGCCCATTTCGTATTAGTGAAAGAAAACTATAATGGATCAAAGTTAGTGGAATTATACATGTCCAAAATTGTGTGTTTACATGGTGTGCCTAAAAAGATAGTGTCGGATAGAGGAACACAGTTTACTTCAAGATTCTGGTAGAAATTACATGAGTCTATGGGAACTCGATTGAATTTCAGTTCTGCATATCATCCGCAAACTGATGGGCAGATAGAAAGAACTAATCAAATTCTTGAAGATATGCTTAGAGCTTGTGCACTCAAGAATAGTAGAAGTTGGGATAAGAATTTACCTTATGTGGAATTTCCCTTCAATAATAGTTACCAGACCAGTATGAAAATGTCTCCATTTGAGGCATTATATGGAAGAAAATGTAGAACTCCTTTGTTTTGGGATCAAATAGGTGAGAATAAAGTGTTTGGGTCAGAGGTATTCAGAGATGCAGAAAAGAAAGTAAAAGAAAATCCGCAATAATTTAAAGATAGATCAAACAAGACAAAAGAGTTATGCAGACACAAGGCGAAGAGAACTAATCTTTGAAGTGGGAGACTATGTGTATCTCAAAGTGTCACCTATGCGAGGACTTCAAAGATTTAAAGTAAGAGGAAAGTTAGCACCTCGGTATATCGGACCATTCAAGATACCGGAACACAAAGGAGAGTTAGCGTATCAGCTGGAGTTACCTTCTCGATTATCGGATGTACATGATGTGTTCCATGTATCACAACTTAAGAAGTGTATAAGGACTCCAGAGGAGCAATCGCCAATGGAAGAGTTGGATGTACAAGAAGATCTTTCATATACCGAGTATCCAGTCAAGGTTGTTGACACGATAGAAAATATTACAAGAAACAAAAGAATTCGTATGTGCAAGGTTCAATGGAAACATCATACAGAAGCAGAAGCTACATGGGAAAGAGAAGACAAACTTAAGTCGTAGTTTCCACATCTGTTTCCTTTGTAAATCCAAATCTTGAGGATGATATTATTCTTAAGGGGGGTAGAATTGTAACAACCAAAATTTTCCTCACATGGGTTAAAACCTACCTCCCTCCCATTTCCCTCACTGCCAAGGGGACCCACATGTCATGTGCTTCTTCCCCAACGCAACCGTGGAACTCCTCCTCTCTCCTATTATCGCATGTGGCGAATTCATCTTCGGACGCGGCCATTTCTTCGTGTATCTTGCCCAACCGACACCCAACAAACCGCTGCCCTCTTCTCCTCTATAAAACCAACCTAACACCGACCAATTTCCCTCACAAAATTGCAACCGATCCCTCGGTAAGCATAGCCGCCACCCTCCAAAATTCTTCGGAATTTCTCCATATCACTCGGTTCTAACTCCCTCTACGCCGTCACAAGGCCACAAGGAGGGATTCCCGGCAAAAATCTTTGAAGAACCGTGCTTGGAGAAATCTCCCAACGAACTTCGCCGGAGTCCGTCGCCAAACGCCGTCGCCGACGCTCTTCCGGCCACTTCGGGTCCAAAAGATCCCTCTAGGTGAGTTCTCCATGACCCCCTCTTCATTTTGGAGTAGAAAAACCCAGAAATATTGTACAAATCATAGAAACAGAAACTCCCCGGTGATGCCGCTGCCGCTCGCCGGCGAGCGCCGCCACGCGCGAGGAAGAAGAAGGGGGAAGGCGACGTGGCCGCCTCTAGACCCTCGGATCCGAAGTGAGCGGTTAAGATTAAAAGAAAAGATACCGGTTCGGTTAAATTAAATCTGGCCCCTCCATCTAGGATCCAACGGCCCTCGTTTAAAACGGTTATAACCGTTAGGCTTTTTACGGTTAGGCCCCTAGAGACTCAAATTAATATTAAACAGACCCTGTGTTTTACAGAATTAACCCTAGGCTTATTAGAAATTAGGAAAAACACTATAAATTAGCCCAATAGCCCCTGTTTTCTCTGAAATTTAGGAAATGGCTCTAGAATTTCAAATTGAACCCTAGAAAATTGTAATTGTTACAATCTAGCCCAGAATAGTTTATAGATTTATTATTTATTCTGTAATTAGCCAAATTAGTGTAATTAAATTCTAGAAAAATCATAAAAGTTGTAAAAATGTTCTGTTTTCATATTTCAGTACATATATATGTTCTGAAATTAAAATAATTGTTTCGATAGGCTGAAAATACATTTTAAGCAATAAATTAATGCTGAAATACCAATAAAAACAATATATATTGTAGAAAATTTATGGAAATTGTCTAAATGCATAGATAAATTCTGAAAATGCAAAAACAACAATATATTCTGGAAATAATTGTAGTGATATTTAAAGTAATTTTTAGGTCTAAAATTATAATAAAATTTGTATATAAGTATATATACACTTCAAAGATTATTAAAAATCACTACAAAATTACAAAATGAATGTTTTGCCATAACCAAAATAAAGTAAAAGATATATGTGTCAAGTTGATATTTATTTTCACTCCAAAAACATATATAGAATAATATGAAGCCATATGTAGATGGAGAAAATAAATATAAATAAATAGTATATGTATATAATTAAGTATATATATGATTGAAATGTGTTGTTAAGTTTCTTATTGCATGTTTTGCATTGTTTTGTGTGCATATAGATGGGTAGAACGGTCACAAGAGCTACTTCTTAATCTTCAAGAGCAAGATTTCAAAGTAAACGAGCAACAATTCAAAGGCAAGTCTTCCTTGACCACTCTGCTCCTATTCTAGGATGATTAGTTAGAATGTTTGCATGTTGTCTTCAATATGAAACCTAGTTTAGTACATATGACTAGATCTTTCCATATCATTCCTTGAAACCTTGGTGGGATTCAGTTAGGATGTGTTAATTGTCATTTTATGTGCTTAGCCATGCTTAGATCATAGAAAATGAATGATACATAGTTATTACTTGTCTTGTGGTATTAATGAGAGACATAAGAGTGATTCATAGTGATAGGAATCTAGACAGGCTGGTTGTTTTGGATGGTGCTTCATGCACGAGACTCAGGATAGTGTTAGTGTCTGTCTTAGATTCTAAGGACCGGTTTATGGAACAGTTAACCCGGCTTTATAATGGCACCACAAGACTGAGATCGGGCAGCTTGGCCAATTAATTAGGAGTTTGTCGGTACAGTATGAGTGTTTGGATGGTGCGGAGAATGGGAGTCCATTTTTAACTACCCTGGGAACTGCAAGGCTCAAGAGGGGGCTTCTACAGGGAGGGTTTACTCCCGGGAACTGCAGCGGTGAAACCTCAGTGGGCTTGTACTTGCCGGTAGACCCTTTGTAAAGGCCATGTAGTGATCTCCTGATCGCACACCAAAGGAAGTGTGTAATGTGGCTTGCAACCATGGATATCAGGGAGGTTCTTAGTCCACCTGGCAACAGGGGATGAAATCACTATTTGTGGGTAAATTGGTACAATCTCTGCAGAGAACCAAACTGTCATGACAGCCGTGATCACGGTCAAGAGTGGCTTGGACTTGTCCATGATTAGAGAAATATGGATATGAGTTAGAAAAGGATGTTGGGCGGTGTAACCTAACTTTATTAGTTCATTGATAAAGATGGTGGGATTTATCACTTAGTAATAGAGGTTGCTAATTAAAGCTAAGGCCTAGGATTAATGCATAGTGCTTAACCAAGTTAGCCTTTCCTTGCTATTAGCCTTTATAACATTCTTTCCTACACTTGATGAGTACCTTTAGGTACTCAAACTTGCTTTCATTGGATATCACATGCTGCTCAGGTATAAATGAAGATATAGACTTCGACGAGGAGGACTTTGATCCCGAGGAGCTACTCTTGGCTGGCAAAACCCCCGGGCAACGCCTGTGAATTTGGAGCACCACATAGTTCATTTTCTCTGTTTGTATAATTGTGTAATACTACTTTTATTAGTCTATTATGACTTATGTTGTAATATTATGTTATGTGTTGAACTTGGCTTGTAATATAATGATATTACACTCTTGTTGGCACATGTATGATTCAACTGATCCTGGCATACATGTGACAATACGCTCGGGTATTCCTTATAGAAAACCGGGTGTGACGATAAGTAGGGAGACCCGAGCGTCGTCTGCGCCGGGTCAGTAGTTTGCATGGATGTGCATGTGTGCGGCACGATGTACGTGCATGCGTGGTGTGCGTTGTGGAGCACGACGCGTGGCGTGGCGAAAGTCCCGTCGCTGGGCGAGGCGTGGAGCGAAAGGTGCGGATCAGGGCGCCGGAATCGGTCACCACAACCCCGTCATGTTTGTTTTCAATCACAGCTATAAAAATCTGGTTAGCAGTTATGTGCTGTTTAACGCACAACAAAAATCTCTTGTGTGCACTCGTGCATTCTAGCAGCGCTACGCCAACATCACCTTCCTCTAGACTATCCTGAAGATGTGCGACTTGAACATCGTGGTGGAGCACGCGGGGCACATGGTGCTGGGTGGCAGAGGCAATGCTTAGCGCGTTGGCAGCTGCGCGCTCAGGTCCGATACAGCAGCGACGGTGGACTGGCAGCTCATGCACTAGGGGATGACAGTGGGAGACTGGCCTGGAGGCTGGTGCAGTGTGACACCCTCATTTTTGGTTTATGCATGTACTCATGTTTCATGTAGAACAATGTTTTAAAATAAGCTAAAACAGAGAAAATATCAAAAAGATAGCCAAAAGGAGCCAAATTCAGTTCACAGAGAGCGCCGAAAACAACTCCCGCCGGTAAACTGGCTACGTGGCAGGCTCGGGGCTCGTCCCCACAAAAGGGGGAGAAGCCCGACCCTGTGGGACACGTGTTGCCCCCAGAGCCAGCCTCTGCGGAGAAGCGAGGCCAGTCCCGCAGGACACGTGTCACCTTAGGAGCTATTCGCCGCGGAAAAACAGAGGACCATTCGCGCGGGATACGTGTCGATCTCGGAGCTCATCTCCGGGAGGTTCGGTCCTATTGGACACGTGTCACCTCCGGAGATTATCTCCGAGAGGTCCGTCACTGTTGCACACGTGCCAACCTCGAGAGCTCATCTCTGAGAAGAAAGGAAGTCTGACGCTGTTAGGACACGTGGCGCACCCGGAGTCACCTCCGAAGAGAAGGGAGGTTCGGAAATTGACACGTGGCGTTCACG
This sequence comes from Neostapfia colusana, assembly GCA_030760725.1. NCBI lineage: Eukaryota > Viridiplantae > Streptophyta > Magnoliopsida > Poales > Poaceae > Neostapfia > Neostapfia colusana. Next base: position 69,309,149 of record JASWHV010000015.1, read on the forward strand.
GAGCCACCTCCGAATAGAGAGGAGGTCTCTACCGCCAGGATACGTGGCGCACGCGGAGCCCGCCTCTGAGAGAGAGGGAGGTCTCGCTCGCTTGACACGCGGCACAACCGGAGCTCGTCTCTTCGAAAAAGGGAGACCAGGCCCCCGATGGACACGTGGAGCTTCCGGAGCTCATCACCGCGGAGGTAACGAGTTCTGGAGTGGTTTTTGCTTCTATACGCGTGGAAATACCGGTACGGAGAGGAAACCGACACGAATTCCACAATGTTACCGCACCAAATCAACTAGAGATAAGTTTTTAAGATTCAACCACAAGTTGAATAGGACTCTTATTCGAAGTCTAATCAGATTAGAACTCTTTCCTCCCAATTATAAATAGAACCCAGAACCTTTGGCTGAAACCACGAACTTCTTTTCCACCGCCTGAGCCGACGACTTAGAGCCCTAGCCCCAGCTCACCGAGTAAACCCTTCGCCGGAGTTTGGTCGAGAGAAATCGCCGGAAGAGAGCCCTACTGATGTGGACATCACTCCTGCAGATATACACAACACTCACATGGTAGACATGCAAGGTCCAATTACTAGAGCTCGGGCACGACAATTGAATTTAGAGGTGAGCTCGTTCCTGAATAATTCTTTATATGTGAATTTGAGAGTATGTTGCTACCTAATGGATTAATTATGATTAGGAACCATGGAGAGGATATGGAGATACATGGAGAGAGGTTTGGAGGCGTGGAGGACCAGAAAATACGCCAACAAGAAGTTAGAGACCGAGCCCAACTCAAACTCAAGTCCAACTCGGGCCCAGGAGCAGTCCACCTTAAAATGGATGCACAGGAGGCATACGGACTCCGTTTTTGACGTTCTACATATGCACGGAAAGCTGAGAGGATAAACTTTCCAATTGAACTGGCCCCACGTCAAAATTCCCTCGGAGTCAATGGGAAACTTCGAAACAATATAAAGTTTAGAGTCTGTCAGGGTGTTGCATCACCTAGTTGGGCCATTGGGCCTTGTATCGAGTCCAAGTCCAAGTCTTAGGGTTAGGTCACGACCCCAGCACCCCCCTGGTCGTCCTCCACCTCCTTTATATCCCCTAGCCACCGTCACAAATACGTGGGTTTTGCTTAGTTACAATCTGTCATTGAACAGTGTCGCCGATCATCGGTTGTGAGACCCCAAATTCGTGATCAATTCAGTTTTGATTGCAACTTCTCTGTTCTTGCTTGTGTTCTTGATTGCGCTTGCAGGGATAAGCCTTCGTGGCGAGGTCATTCGTGTGACACGGGTGATAACCAACGGAGCAGTGGTGTAGTGATTGCGGGGTTTCGTTCGTTCGGAGCCTTGGATCATCAACGTCGAGATCTCCACCCAATCAAGTTTACCCTACCTCTCGGAAGATCGGGACTCATCCTGCTATCAATTGGTATCAGATTTCCAGTTTCACCGTGAGGTATACTTGTGTGCCCTTTAAATTTATTTTGTTTCAGTCCTATCGTCCACAAAAAGCCACAAAAAAATTTAGTTTCCCTGACCTACAACCCCCGCCCAACCTTTTGCACAATTTAGTTTCGGAGTCCGTAGTTCTGAGTTCGTATCCTAGGTTGAGTCTGGTTGCTGGTTTAGATTTGTTTCGGTTCAGTTCTGTTTCTTCCATCCGCTGCCATCTACAAAAAACCAATCTACAAAAAAATTCCATCCACCGATTCATTTCTGTTGCAGTTTCCACCACCACCAAAACCTGATTCGGGGTATCCTCCTTAAAACGGGTATAACTTTTCGCTCGTAACTCCGATTGAGGCGCATTTTTTCCCAGAAAGGTCTCGAAAAAGTCCACATACGGTGTTTTCAAAAAAATTACAAAAAAATTAAGAAGGCCCTCGTTTCGAACTCCGAAGTTCCAGCACCAGTTTTTCCAATCGCTCCTGAATTTGTGCCCATCTCATCTTTCATCGGTTTGAGCTAATACTTGGTGTTGTTTCTATTCTTGTGCCCCTGGTTGAGAAAAATATCAAAAAAATAAATCGAAAAAAGATTTTGATTTTTACTAGTGCTTCAAGACAAAAACAGGAGGCTAAGGGGTTTTCTAGTTGTGCTATTTCTGTGTGAGTGCTGGATACTTGCTGATATTATCCTTGTTGTTCATCATCATTCATCCTTGCCCTTGCTTGTTGCCACAACTGTTCTAAAACATTCTTAGGCCAGCAACTAGGTGAAATTCTTTGGACACTTATTCAGCATTGCTATCTGTTACTAACTTGTGTGCCACATACATATACTGCATTTGAGCCTTCCAAGCTCCACCTTCTCTCGAGCAGAACAGGTAACCTTTGCAATCACACCCACTCTCTGCTTGCTTCACACCGGTCACCGTTGGCCGCCTGCAGTGCTGGTAAGAAACTTGTAAGAGCGGGGTAAGACGCATCGTACTGATCGATTTTCCACCCACTTTGGAGAGCGTAGTAATAGGGTTCTTCACGATCTTTTTGTCTTCGTTTCTGTTTTGTACTAACAATGACAGGAAAGAAGCCTATGGATAAGACCTCTGGTTCTACACCTCTGGATGATGATGAGTGCGTGTCTCATATGGAACTAAAGGACATGATGCGGGCAATGATCGAAGCTTTCAACAATTACCAGACCACTACAACAGCCACTTTTTAGAGGCTCCATACAAGTGTTGCTAGTCTGACCACATGGTTGGACGAGATGGAGACTCGTCTTCCCCAACAAGCTACACACTCTATCATCCTTGATGGTGATGCACATGCTCACTACGACACAGAGTATGACTTCAATAACGATGAGGTTGATGCACAGCAACGCCGTCGCCCTCGACGAAATCGTCAAGGTATGGGAGGTAGACCTCGTCCTCATGCTCCTGAACAAGATAATGATCCTTATGCTAAGATTAAGTTTTCTATTCCAACATTTTATGGATCTTATGATGCTGAGACTTACTTGGATTGGGATATGACGGTAGAACAAAAATTTAGCTCTCATCTTGTTCCTGAGCGACATAGAGTTAGACAAGCCACAAGTGAGTTTAAAGATTTTGCTATAATTTGGTGGAATAAACTTGTCAATACACGTAATGCACCACGGACATGGGCTGCATTAAAAGAAGAGATGCGCACTAGGTTTGTTCCTCCTTCATATAGACGTGATCTTCTTAAGAAATTGCAACACTTTGATCAGGGTGACATGACTGTCCAAGAGTACTACCAAGAGTTGCAGAAAGGTATGCTTCGTTGTGGGGTAGTTGAGGATCAGGAAGACCAAATTGTTAGGTTTTATGGGGGCTTGCAGCGTGAGATCCTGGGCATAGTTGACTACAAGAAATATCATTCTATTCAACGTTTATTTCAACTTGCTATGTTAGCAGAAAAAGAAGTGTAGGGTCGCCAACAGCAGCGGCGGAACAACACCTTCACGCCACTACAATTTCCGGTGCCATCCAAAGCAGCGCCCTCCTCGAGCGTACGTGCTTCTATACCACCCTCCACGGGTGTTGTACGCAGCAGCATCGCACCTTCTACATCACGGGGACGAGATAACAGCAAGTCCCAGATGCCTCCAGGTGTTGCAGCAAAGGCGGCTGCACCCAACACTTCAATAAGTCACAGCTCCGACATCAAGTGCCACCGCTGCCAGGGACTTGGCCATATGCAACGAGATTGCCCCAGCAAACGGGCGATCATTGCCACTGCTGATGGTGGGTATGTTAGTGCTTCTGATATTGAAGATGAAAATATTATTGCAACTAACATTTCAGGTTTGGATGATGGTGCTGAGGAGGTTCTTGGTACATCTACGACAAACAACTATAGGACTTTGATTGTGCAGCGAGCTTTGAGTGCCAAGGTTCGAGAGGACGACAATCGCCAACATCACAACCTTTTCAACATGTTTCTCGTCGTCAAGGACTGCCGTGTACATACCATCATTGATGGTGGTAGCTGCAACAATTTGGTGAATGTTGAGGTGGTCAAGATGGTTGGCTTGACCACACGGGAGCATCCCCACCCTTATCACATTCAATGGTTTAACAACAATGGTAAGGTTAAGGTAACACAAACAGCAAGGATACATTTTTCCATTGGTTCTTATCATGATTTTGCTGATTTTGATGTGGTACCTATGGATGCTTGTTCTCTTTTGTTGGGACGTCCTTGAGAGTTTGATACTGATGCTATTCACCATGGTCGATCTAATAAGTATACTCTCATGCATAAGGGCAAGAAAATTGTGTTGCTTCCTATGAGTCCCACTGAAATTGTACAATTTGAGAAAGAGAAAAAGAATAATGCTAAGCAAAAGGGTGTTTTCAATTCTGAAATTCAGCAACCTATTAAGTTTAAAAATCCTATTTTCCTTGCAACTAAATCTGATCTTGATGATTTATATGCCTCTAATGGAACTTGCTATGCTTTAGTGTGCAAACATGCTTTATATTCCATTGAGGATACGTCCATTGTCTTGCCACTTGCTGTTGCTAACCTTTTGCAGGAATATATGGATGTTTTTCCATCAGAGATACCCCCGGATTACCACCTGTGCGAGGCATTGAGCACAAGATTGATTTGGTTCCAGGGGCGAGCTTGCCAAACCGTGCTGCCTACAGGACCAACCCCGACGAGACTAAGGAAATTCAGCGACAAGTCCAAGATCTTCTGGACCGCGGGTACATTCGTGAGAGTCTTAGTCCTTGTTCTTTTCTTGTTCTTTTGGTTCCAAAAAAAGATGGCACTTGGCGCATGTGTGTTAATTGTAGAGCCATCAATAACATTACCATTCGTTATCGCTATCCTATTCCTAGATTGGATGACATGCTTGATGAGTTGAGTGATTCTGTTATTTTCTCCAAGATTGATTTGCATAGTGGGTATCATCAGATTCGTATGGCTTTAGGTGATGAATGGAAAACTGCTTTTAAAACTAAATTCAGACTTTATGAATGGTTAGTCATGCCATTTGGTTTAACTAATGCACCCAGCACTTTCATGAGATTGATGAATGAGGTTTTACGTGCTTTCATTGGTAAATTTGTGGTGGTTTACTTTGATGATATCCTTATTTACAGCAAGTCATATGATGAGCATCTTGAACATTTGCGTGCTGTTTTTAATGTCTTGAGCGATGCACGTTTATATGGTAACCTTGAGAAGTGCACCTTTTGCACCGATCGTGTGTCTTTTCTTGGGTATGTTGTTACTTCGCAGGGCATTGAGGTGGACGAGGTAAAGAATGTTGCCATCACGAGCTGGCCACTTCCGACTACGGTCACACAGGTTCGGAGTTTTCTTGGTCTCGCAGGTTTCTACCGGCGTTTCGTGCGGGATTTCAGCACCATTGCGGCACCTCTCCACGAGTTGACAAAGCATGAAGTGCCGTTTCGATGGGGACCAGCACAACAACAAGCTTTTGATGTTCTCAAGTCGAAGCTCACACAAGCACCATTGCTGCAACTTCCTAATTTTGAAAAGACCTTCGAGCTTGAATGTGACACGAGCGGCATTGGCATTGGAGGAGTGCTAATTCAAGGAGGTAAACCTGTTGCCTTCTTTAGTGAAAAATTGCATGGGCCTTCGCTGAATTATTCTACATATGACAAAGAACTTTATGCTTTAATGCGTGTCTTGCAAACTTGGCAACATTACCTATGGTCTAAAGAATTTGTCATACATTCAGATCATGAGTCTTTGAAGTATCTTAAAGGACAAGCTAATCTGAACAAATGTCATGCTAAATGGATTGAGTTCATAGAATCATTTCCTTACATCATTAAACATAAGAAAGGGAAAGACAATGTGATTGCCGATGCTTTATCTAGACGTTATACCATACTATCCCAACTTTCTCATAAAATCTTTGGTTTGGAAACCATAAAGAGGTTATATGCTACTGATGGACTTCAAAGATGCCTTTGAAAATTGTAGAGAGGGAAGAACGTGGCAAAAATTCCTGCTGCATGAAGGCCTTCTCTATCGTGCTAACAAGCTGTGTGTTCCAGCTAGCTCCGTTCGTCTTTTGTTGTTGCAGGAAGCGCATGGAGGTGGTTTGATGGGACATTTTGGTGTTAAAAAGACAATGGATGTGCTGGCCGCTCACTTCTTTTGGCCACGAATGAGTCGTGATGTCGAGCGCTACGTTTCACGTTGCACGACATGCAACAAAGCTAAGTCTCGACTTAACCCACATGGTCTTTATATGCCTCTTCCGGTTCCTAGTGCACCTTGGGAGGATATTTCTATTGACTTTGTTTTAGGATTGCCTAGAACAAAGAGGGAGAGGGATAGTGTCCTTGTGGTTGTTGATCGTTTCTCTAAAATGGCTCATTTTATACCCTGCCACAAGACCGATAATGCTTCACATGTTGCTGATTTGTTCTTTCGTGAGGTTGTGCGTTTGCATGGTGTTCCCAATACTATTATTTCTGATAGGGATGCTAAGTTTTTGAGTCACTTTTGGAGAATTTTATGGTATAAATTAGGAACAAAGTTGCTGTTTTCTACTACTTGTCATCCACAAACTGATGGGCAAACGGAGGTAGTTAATCGTACCTTATCTACTATGTTGCGGGCTGTTTTGGAAGACAATTTGAGGTTGTGGGAGGAGTCTTTGCCACATATTGAGTTTGCTTATAACAGGTCTATTCACTCCACAACCAAGTTAAGTCCGTTTATGGTAGTCTATGGTTTCAATCCTCGTGCTCTAATTGGTTTGCTACCTTTACCACATACTGAAATTGTGAACTTAGATGCTACACAACGTTCTGAATTTATTCTTAAGTTGCATGAAACTACAAAGTTACAAATTGAAAAAATGAATGAAAAGTATCGCATTGCTGCTAGTAAGGTAGGAAGGAGGTAAAATTGGAACCCGGTGATTTGGTGTAGGTTCATTTGAGAAAAGATAGGTTCCCGAATTTGAGAAAGTTCAAACTCATGCCACGTGCTGCTGGACCTTTTAAGGTTCTTGAGAAGATAAATGACAATGCATATAAACTTGAGTTGCCTCCCAAGTTTGGGGTTAGTCCCACTTTTAACATTTCAGATTTGAAGCCATACTTGGGAGAAGAAGATGAGTTTGAGTCGAGGACGACTCCAATGCAAGAGGGGGAGGATATGTGGACATAACTCCTACAGATATACACAACACTCACATGGTAGACATGCAATGTCCAATTACTAGAGCTCGAGTACGGCAATTGAATTTAGAGGTGAGCTCGTTCCTGAACAATTCTTTATATGTGAATTTTGAGAGTATGTTGCTACCTAATGGATTAATTATGATTAGGAACCATGGAGAGGACATGGAGATACATGGAGAGGGGTTTGGAGGCGTGGAGGACCAGAAAATACGCCAACAAGAAGTTAGAGACTGAGCCCAACTCAAACTCGAGTCCAACTCGGGCCTAGGAGCAGTCCACCTTAAAATGGATGCACAGGAGGCATATGGACTCCGTTTTTGACGTTCTACATATGCACGGAAAGCTGAGAGGATAAACTTTCCAATGGAACTGGCCCCACGTCAAATTCCCTTGGAGTCGACGGGAAACATTGAAACAATATAAAGTTTAGAGTCTGTCAGGGTGTTGCATCACCTAGTTGGGCCATTGGGCCTTGTATCGAGTCCAAGTCCATTATGTACGTGTCTTAGGGTTAGGTCACGACCCCAGCACCCCCCTGGTCATCCTCCACATCCTTTATACCCCCTAGCCGCCGTCACAAACAGGTGGGTTTTGCTTAGTTACAATCTGTCATTGAATAGTGTCGCCGATCATCGGTTGTGAGACCCCAAATTCGTGATCAATTCAGTTTTGATTGCAATTTCCCTGTTCTTGCTTGTGTTCTTGATTGCGCTTGCAGGGATAAGCCTTCGTGGCAAGGTCATTCGTGTGACACGGGTGATAACCAACGGAGCAGTGGTGTAGTGATTGCGGGGTTTCATTCTTTCGGAGCCTTGGATCATCAACGTCGAGATCTCCACCCAATCAAGTTTACCCTACCTCTCGGAAGATCGGGACTCATCCTCCTATCAATGATCTATCTGATAGGAGAAGGACCTCGAGACTAAGAAGAACATAAGGTAGATCTCCAATACTACCTTACGACATCATCGAGTTTTCTTTGCATCTGTTCTTCGATTCCCTTTCGAACAGAAGCTTTCTCGTGGACAGATCAATTGTTGATCTAAAGACAAGATCATCGCCACGTCCACATTTGATCCAAACACCTCTGTTCATCGTAAAACCATGCAATCCATGCAAGAACACATACAAACCGATCTAATAAAAAATGCACCATAGGATTTACATGCATATACATCATTACATCTTAAAGTAGAGTTTATGCATGATATTGATTGATGTGGATCTTGTATGTGTGTGATCGTGTATAGAAGGACAAGCACAAGGAGCTACCTACGACGGACTACAACAACAAGGTTTTGAGCAACAGGAACCGCCAGAACAAGGTAAGTGCCCTTGACCATATTGATCCTATGTTTTGGAAAACTGTTTTGTTTGCGAAAAAAGGTGTGGGTGCTGAGTCAAACATGATGGGAAACCCTTTTATAGGAGTTTACTAGTTTTGGTTAAACCACCCTTGTCGCCAGGGAAGTTTATGAGTCGGGTATGGTTTTTACTTTTATGCTTCGCTGAGTCCATGGGATTACGGGAAGCGAGATAGATGTGTCTAGCTAACTGCACTCGTAAGATTTATGAGAATCTGATGTTGTTAATGAACATGGATCGGATGGAGATCTAGGCAAGTCTGGGTTTGTGAATGAGGTAGAAAGAGATGGTGGTTTACTTGCCGTAGATCTAAGGACCAGTTCATGCGAGCACATGCCAGGATAACAGTGCCACCACAAGGCCAAGTATGGGTGCGGCTTGGCTGACTAATAAGGTAAGTTGCTAGATTGTTATGGACCGTGGAAGGCGCGGGGAATGGGAGTCGAGTGAGGACTGCCCTGGGAACTGCATGGCACAAGAGGGGGCCCGTGGGTGGGAGAATTGGAGATTCTAGCCTGCCGGTGAAACCTTAGTGAGTTCATACATCTAGTAACCCCTTTGTAAAGGCTATTTTGTGATCTCTTGGCCATACACCGACGGTTGTGTACTGGTATAATAGAGGTTCTGCAGTCGCCGACGGGTGACGAAATCACAAACTTGTGGGTAAAGAGGTGCAAACTCTGCAGAGTCTAAAACTATCATGATAGCCGAGCTTACGGTCACGAGCGCCTGGCCAACTTCCATGATTAGTTGGATGGATATTTTGGGATGATTTTGGATGGTTTGGTTTTGGTTTGGTTTTCGGGATTGATGAGTCCGGGTGATAAGATGGGTTGCATGACTGTTGAGTCATGGCAACAAGGTTGGTCTCGGTGTGAGACGGAATTGTTTATGATATGAAATGGTAGCAAATACGAGATGGTATTCGTGAGATGGTAGCGAATACGAGAAGGTATTCGTGAGCAAGAATGAGGTTGATTAATGTCTGGTTGGGACATGGAAGGTAATGAATATAATGGAGGTATGATTGGTATTTTAGTACATGTTGGGAATACATTCGCTTAAAGATAAGTTGTTGTTTTATCATGGTTTTGATAAATAACCTTGCTTTCTGCAATGAGCCTTTTTATAACTACCTTGTTGTGATCTACATATCATATTTTCCCGCACTTGCTGAGTACATCATTGTACTCAAACTTGCATTATTATTTCATCATCAGCAACAGGAGAAGATTACTATGAAGACCAGGTGGAGCATTAGGCGTGTAATCTGTCCTCAACCTTGCCTGTGGAGATGGAGCAGAGGTGGAGCTGCTGCTGCTGCTGCTTAGATTGCTTCCACATTAGTTAGAAGACTTCCGCTGTTAGATTAAGACTTCCGCTGTTAGCATGAGTCCAAGACTCATGAGACATTGTAATAAAACCCTGTTATTTGCGGTAATATATAATCTGAATTCAGTTTGTGGAACATATGTGTATATGTGATGAACATCCTGGGCACACATATGCATCAGTTCTCGGTTCCGTGGTTTTCCATAGAGTTGAGGGCGTCATAGATTGGTATCAGGGCCACGGGTTGACGGTAGGTTACACACTTAGATAGAGGTCACAGATTGGTATCAACCTGCCACGGGTTGATCGTAGGTCACACAACCTAGAATGATCATAGATTGGTAGCTGAGCCACGCTGACCATAGGATGCAAACCTAGGATGCATAGATTGGCGTTGGAACTACCTTGATATAGGATACAAACCTAGGAGAATCCGTAGTTGAATCACAGATTGACATCACCCTAAGCCATATAAGACCCCCATTGAATAAAGCCCTGAATAGGAGTTGTGTGAGCCCTTGTGATGATTGTTGTGATTTTTTGTTGAGTGTGAGTTGTGGGACGTCTCAAGCGTGGGCCATACCCACACATAAATAGAGAGGAGGTGTGAGATGCCTCGGCGTTTGTTCACATCCTCATATGGGCTAATATATACAGTCCAACCCACCTTGATGCATATAGTAAGGGGGATCCATCTAATCTTCTAACATCTATTCTATTTCGTTCTCTCTCACAGATGGTGAGAGGAAACGCCGGCCGCCAAGGAAGGAACATTCCTGACAACCAAGAGGATGATCACGATGAAGTTCCTGTTAACCCCGGAGCTGGCGAGAACAACCTGGAAAGGTTGATGGCCATGCAAAACCAGCTTATGCAAACCATGATCCAAACTTTACGTCAGTTGCAAGCCAACAACAACCCTGTTCCGGCACCACTGCTACCACCACCGCCAGCTCACAATAGACTGGGAGAGTTCATGAGGACTCGACCACCCACCTTTGCTCAAGCCAGTGATCCCATGGAGGCCGATGATTGGTTGAAATCCATGGAGAAGAAGCTTGCCATTGTTCAGTGCAATGACCGAGAGAAGGTTGTCTTTGCGTCGCACCAACTTATGGGAGCTGCCGCTGACTGGTGGGATGCCCTATGCAACGCCCATGTCAACCCGGAGACAATCACTCGGACTGAGTTCAAGGAGAGTTTCCGCTCTCATTACATCCCTGCTGATGTAATGATGCTCAAGAGACAGGAATTTGAAGGTCTCCGCCAAGGACAGAGAAGTGTGAATGAGTACCTCAACAAGTTCACGCAACTGTCCTGGTATGCCCCCGAGGATGTCAACTCAGACCAGAGGAAGCAGTACCTGTTCATGAGAGGGTTGAACAATGAGATCTAGATTCAGCTACTCAACAATGACTACGTAAGCTTCCAGAAGCTGGTTGACAAGGCTATAGTGGTCGAAAGCAAGATCAAAGAGATCGAGCGAACAGGCAAGAGGAAGATGCAATACCAGCCCGAAGGGAGCAACGTACGACCTCGGTACATGCCCCCAGCCACACCACAGTATAGGTCAACCACTCCTGCATACCGCCCTGGTCAGCCACCACAGCAACAACTCGTTGCACCAGCACCTCGCGTGCCCATGCCTCCTGCGCCCCCGACCTAACAATGGCGCTCCTGTTCAAAACCCCCGCCCCAACGTACCTGCTGCCGTAGGCAACAGGGCATGCTTTGCATGCGGAGAAATAGGACACTTCACGAACCAGTGCCCGAGGAGAGGCCCTGGACAGCAAGGCAACGTGCCCAAGCAGAACCCGCGGCTGAACGGAGGGGACAATCAAGGAAACCGTGGACAGCAGAACTATGCTTGCGGCAACGTGAACCATGTCTCCGCTGAGGAAGCACAACAGGCTGAGGACGTCGTAATTGGTATGTTCCTTGCCAACTCCAACCCAGCCACCATCTTATTTGATTCTGGAGCATCACATTCCTTCATATCATCCAAGTACGTTGCCAAGTATAATCTACCCATATCACACCTAGAATGTGCTATGATAGTAAATTCTCCCGGAGGAGAAATGAGGACTAATATAGTATGTCCGAAAGTAAGCCTTAAAATAAGGGGGGTAGACTTCCTTGTCAACCTTATTGTCTTGGACTCCCAAGGGATTGACATAATACTCGGGATGGATTGGTTAAGCAAGCACAACGGAGTAATCCAATGTGCTGAAAGGAGTGTGCAGTTGACAAGTGAGCACGGTATTCGTGTCGAGTTTGAGTCAGCCCAGCAAACAACCGAACGGGCAATTTTGAACCACGTCGAAGGAATAACATTGGACAGCATTCCAGTGGTTCAGGAATTTTCAGACGTGTTCCCGGAAGAGCTTCCAGGTATGCCACGTGACCGGGACATTGAGTTTGCCATAGATTTGGTAACCGGAACTGCACCCATAGCCAAGAGACCCTATAGGATGCCCATCAATGAACTAGTAGAACTCAAGAAGCAAATTCAAGAACAGTTGGAGAAGGGTTTTATACGTCCAAGCTCATCACCATGGGGAGCTCCGGTGCTCTTCGTAGACAAGAAGGATGGAACCCAAAGGATGTGCGTGGACTATAGGTCTCTCAACGAGGTAACAATCAAGAACAAATGCCCTCTGCCCCGTATAGAGGACCTAGTCGACCAAATGAAAGGAGCCCGAGTGTTCTCCAAGATTGATCTTCGGTCGGGACACTTCCAGCTGAAGATTAAGCCCTCCGATATACCCAAGACAACCTTTCGAACACGGTATGGTTCGTATGAATATACGTCATGTCTTTTGGGTTGACAAATGCACCCGCGTACTTCATGTACCTTATGAACAAGGTTTTCATGGAGTACTTGGACAAGTTCGTCATGGTTTTCATCGACGACATTATGGTGTATTCAAAAGTGAGGAGGAGCATGAAGAACGTTTGAAGTTGACCTTGCAGAAATTGCGTGAGCATCAATTGTATGCCAAGCTTAACAAGTGTCAATTTCGGCTAAAGGAAATATCTTTCCCAGGCCACATTATCTCCAAGGAAGGGGTATCGGTTGATCCCGGGAAAGTAAGAGATGTTCTGAAGTGGGACCAACCGCAGAGCGTGAGGGATATTCGGAGTTTTTTTGGGATGGCTGGATACTATCGACGCTTCATTAAAGACTTCTCTAAGATAGCAAAGCCTATGACGGAGTTGCTAATGAAGAGAACGATCTTCCAATGGACATCAGTCTGCCAAGGAAGTTTTGAGGAACTCAAGAAAAGACTAACCACAGCACCGGTTCTGGTATTGCCAGACGTAAGCAAGAGCTTTGACATATATTCTGACGCATCCAGACAGGGGCTCGAATGTATGCTCATGCAAGAAGGACAAGTGGTAGCCTATGCCTCACGACAATTAAACAAGCACGAGCTTAATTATCCTACACATGACTTGGAGCTAGCAGCAGTAGTGCATGCATTGAAGATTTGGAGACATTATATCCTTGGTCATCGATGTGAGATCTATACGGATCATAAAAGCCTCAAGTACATATTTACACAAACGGACTTGAATTTGAGGCAAACTCGATGGTTGGAACTCATCAAGGATTACGATGCTGGTATCAACTACCACCCCGGGAAGGCCAATGTAGTAGCTGATGCATTGAGCCGAAAGGGAGCATGTCACCAACTCACGGTTCGGGAGCTACCACCCGAACTACGTAAGGAGTTCAAACGGTTACACCTCGGATTCTTGAACAACATGGAAACAATGGAGATCCACTCCTCATTATAGCAATAGATAAGAGATGGCCAAGCAACGGATGAGGAGATCAAGGAGATCAAGGAAAGAATCCGACAAGGAATAGAGAAGGATTTCAAAGAAGATGAGAAGGGTACGCTTTGGCTAGGAAAAATGATTTGTGTTACTAACATAAAACACCTCCGCAACATGATATTGAAGGAGGCACATGATTCACCCTATTCTATACATCCCGGAAGTACCAAAATGTACAAGGACTTGAAGACTTGTTATTGGTGGGATGGTATGAAGAGGGATATAGCCGAATACGTTGCCCTATGCAACACATGCCAACGGGTGAAGGCCGAACATCAAAAACCCGCTGGATTGTTGCAACCTTTAAAGGTACCAGAGTGGAAGTGGGAAGACATTAGTATGGACTTCATCGTCGGATTGCCACGTACTCAGTCGGGTTACGACTCCATCTGGGTTATCATGGACCGATTGACGAAAACCGCCCATTTTCTCCCCGTAAGGGCCAATTACAACGTTGCACAATTAGCCGAGTTGTACATGGAGCAGATCGTGTGCCGTCACGGAGTTCCAAGGAGGATAGTCTCATATCGAGGTTCTCAGTTTACCTCTAGATTCTGGAGGAAGCAGCAGAAGGCCATGGGTACACGACTGGATTTTAGCTCCGCCTATCACCCACAAACTGATGGACAAACCGAAAGGACAAACCAAATTTTGGAGGGCATGTTGAGAGCTTGCGCCTTGAAACGAGGGCGTAGTTGGGATAGGAGTTTACCGTATGCCGAATTCTCCTATGACAACAGCTATCAAGCTAGCTTGAAGATGTCGCCTTTCGAAGCATTATACGGTAGGCGGTGTAGAACGCCACTGTTCTGGAACGAAACCGGAGAGAACCAGGTGTTTGGACCCGAAGTGCTACAAGAAGCTGAAAAGCAAGTCCAAACGATACGGGAGAACTTAAAGGCTGCTCAGTCACGACAGAAAGGCTATGCGGACAATAGGTGTAGGAAGTTGACCTTTGAAGTAGGAAACTTTGTATACCTTAAGATATCGCCTATCCGAGGCCAACGACGTTTCAACGTCAAAGGCAAGCTAGCCCCTTGCTAGATCGGACCATTTAAGATTTTGGACAAGCGAGGAGAAGTAGCCTATCAACTAGAGCTCCCAACCCACCTCTCCGACGTACATGACGTGTTTCATGTATCCCAGCTCAAGAAGTGCTTGAGAGTACCAGAGGAGCAAGTATCAATGGGAGAGATTAAACTTCAAGAGGACCTGACTTATGCGGAACACCCTGTCCGAATCTTGGACGTAAAGAAAAGGGTCACCCGGAACAAGGTGATTCTATGGTGCAAGGTACAATGGAGCCATCACACCGAAGCTGAAGCCACATGGGAGCGTGAAGAGGATATCAAGGCAGAATTTCCCCATATATTCTCTACTAACGAATCTCGAGGGCGAGATTCAATTTAAGGGGGGTAGATTTGTGACACCCTCATCTCTAGTTTCTGCATGTATTCATATTTCATGTAGGGAAAAAACATTTTAAAAAAAGTGGGAACAGAGAAATCATCAAATAGATAGCCAGTAAGAGCCGAATCCAGTTCACAGAGAGCACCGAAGACAACTTCCGCGGCCCGCTGGCCACGTGGCGTGTTCGGAGCTCATCCCTGCGAAGTGGGGAGAGGTCCGCCGCTAAGCTGGCTACGTGGCAGTCTCGGGGCTCATCTCCACAAAGGAGGAGAGGTCCGATCCTATGGGACACGTGTTGCCCCCGGAGCTAGTCATCATGGAAATCAGAGGACTGGTCGCGCGGGATACATGTCGATCTAGGAGCTCACCTCCGAGAGGTCCAGTTCTATCGAACATGTGTCACCACCGGAGCTTATCTCCGGGAGGCCCGTCGCTGCTGGACACGTGTTAACCTCGGAGCTCACCTCGGAGCTCGTCTCTGAGAAGAAAGGAAAAGTCTGGCGCTACTTGACACGTGGCGTACGCGGAGCCACCTCCGAAAAGAGAGGAGGTTCCGACCGCCAGGATATGTAGCGCACGCGGAGCTCACCTCCGAAGAAGAGGAAAGTCTTGCTCGCTTGACACGCGGCACCACCGGAGCTCGTCTCTGCGGAAAAGGAGAGACCAGGCCTGATGGACACGTGGAGCCTCCAGAGCTCATCACCGAGGAGGTAACGAGTTCTAGGAACGGTTTTTGGATTCTGTACGCGTTGAAATACCGGAACAGAAACCGACCTGAATTCCACAATGATACCGCACCAAATCAACTAAAGATAAGTTGTAAGATTCAACGACAAATTTGAACAGGACTCTTATTCGGGATACAATCGGATTAGGACTCTTCTCTTCCCAATTATAAATAGAACCCAGAACCCCTGGCCGAAACAACAAAAACTTTTTTTCCAACTCCTGAGCCGACGACTTAGAGCCCTAGTCCCAACCCGCCGAGTAAACCATCGCCGAAGTGCAGCAAGGAAGATCGCCGGAGGAAAGCCCAACGATCGGAGGAGGACCTCGAGACCGATAAGAACGTAAGGTAGGTCTCCAATACCACCTTACGATATCGTTGTGTTTTCTTTGCATCTGTTCTTTGGTTCCTTCGAACAGAGGCCTTCTCGTGGACAGATCACTTGATGATCAGGTTGATCTAAAGACAAGATCATCACCACGTCCACCTTTGATCCGAACACTTCTGTCCATGCAAGCCATGCGAGAACACGTACAAACCAATCTAATAAAACTAATCATAGGATAGCATGCATATGCATCATCGCATCTAGTCAAAGGCTTGTGCATGATATTGATTGATGTGAATCTTGTATGCACGTGATCCTACATAGCAGGACAAGCTCAGGGAGCTGTCTACAACGAACTGCAGCAACAAGGTTTTGAGATCCAAGAACAACCGGAACCGCAAGAACAAGGCCAATGCTCCTTGACCATATTGATCCTATGTTTTGGGTAAAACTGTTTTGTTTTGCAAAAAGGTGTGTGTGCTGAGTCAAACATGATGGGAAACCCTTTTATAGGAGTTTACTAGCTTTGGTTAAACCACCCTTGTCGCCTGGGAAGTTTATGAGTCGGGTATGGTTTTTACTTTTATGCTTCGCTGAGTCCATGGGATTGGGAAGCGAGATAGATGTGTCTAGCTAACTGCACTCGTAATGATATGAGAAACTGATGATGTTAATGAACATGGATCGGAGGGAGATCTAGGCAAGCCTGGGTTTGTGAATGAGGTAGCGTGAGATGGTGGTTTACTTGCCGTAGATCTAAGTACCGGTTTATGCATGCACATGCCAGGATAACAGTGCCACCACAAGGCCAAGTATGGGTGCGGCTTAGCTGAGTAATTAGGTAAGTTGCTAGAGTGTTATGGACTGTGGAAAGCGTGGGGAATGGGAGTCGAGTGAGGTCTGCCCTGGGAACTGCATGGCACAAGAGGGGGGCGGTGGGTGGGAGAATTGGAGATTCTAGTCTGCCGGTGAAACCTTAGTGAGTCCATACATCTAGTAGCCCCTTTGTAAAGGCTATTTTGTGATCTCTTGGCCATACACCAACGGCTGTGTACTGGTATAATGGAGCTTCTGCAGTCGCCGACGGGTGACGAAATCACAAAATTATGGGTAAAGAGGTGCAAACTCTGTAGGGTTCTTAAAACTATCATGATAGCCGAGCTTACGGTCACGAGCGCCTCGCCAACTGCCAGGATTAGTTGGGATGGTTATTGGGATGGTTCTTGGTTATGGTTATTGATTTTGGTTATGGTTTGGTTTTGGGACTGTTGAGTCCAGGTGATAAGATGGTTGCATGACTGTTGAGTCATGGCAACGGGATTGGTCTTGGTGTGAGACGAAGTTGTTTATGAGATAAGATGGTAGCGAATATGAGAAGGTATTCGTGAGATGGTAGCGAATACGAGGACGTATTCGTGAACAAGAATGAAGTTGGTTAATGTTCGGGTGGAACATGGAAAGTGATGGAGGTATGTTGGTAATTTCATACATGCTGGGATTACATTCATCTAAAGTTAAGTTGTTGTTTTATCATGGTTTTATAAATCTGCTTTTCTGCAAGTGAGCCTTTTTATACCTACCTTGTTATGAGCCACATATCGTTTTTTCCCGCACTTGCTGAATACATCATTGTACTCAAAATTGCATTATTATTTCATCATTAGCAGCAAGAGAAGACTACTATGAAGACCAAGTGGAGCATTAAGGCGTGTGATCTGTTCTCAACCTTGCCTGTGGAGGGAGTAGAGATGGAGCCACTTCTGCTTAGATTTGCTTCCGCATTAGTTAGATTGCTTTCGCATTAGAATGAAGACTTCCGCTGCATAAAAATAAAGACTTCTACTGTGAGCATGAGTCCAAGACTCATGAGATATTGTAACAAACTCTGTTATTCGTGGTTATATATATTCTGAATTCAGTTTGTGGAATATATGTGTATGTGTGATAAACATCCTAGGCACACATATGCATTAGTTCTCGGTTCCGTGGTTTTCCACAGAATTGAGGGCGTCATGTAAGGGCCTCAGTTTTTGACACCCATTTGTAGTGTTCATCCCCACACCACACACCTCATTTGAGGAAGAATGATGAACACAAATGAAGAGCAAGTAACAATTATCAACATGCTCATTAGGGAACAAACTTACACATTGCAAAAGTGGTATTTCCCACATGTGATATAGATGGGCTGGACATAGGAAAACTCCTACACTTTGCTAAGGATGTCCATGCCAAGTTTCACCCAAATTCAAAACCTTTTTGAGGTCATCTTGGGTATAGATAGGAAGGGGGCAGTTTGAAAACATATTCAAATTCAAACTGTTTTTATACCATGAATTTGAAAGTGGAAGGCATATTCTTACTCAGCACATTTTTGTGAGCTCACACACCAATTTTCACTCCATTTGGAGTTGATCTTGACATGAGCTAAGGGGGAGAAATTCAAACTTTATTTGAATTTCAAACTGAACTTGTGCTGAAATTCATTCAAACCAAACCTCATTTGAACTTTGATCAATTCAAATGGCTCATGGGTGAA
Source organism: Neostapfia colusana (assembly GCA_030760725.1). Classification (NCBI taxonomy): domain Eukaryota; kingdom Viridiplantae; phylum Streptophyta; class Magnoliopsida; order Poales; family Poaceae; genus Neostapfia; species Neostapfia colusana. The sequence continues at coordinate 69,327,848 of JASWHV010000015.1, forward strand.
TAATTTGAATGGCCAAGGGTAGTATAGGATTCACTGTTTACCACAGTTGTTAGGAGTAAATTTCAGAGGTTAAAAGGAGGGGTGGGACCCACATGTCAGCCTCTGCTTCAACACAAACCGACTGAAACACAGTTCAGTCGGTTCCCGGTTGCAGTATGCGCGCGCCACCGAGGGGGGCAGCCGGCGCCAGCTCCTGCTGCGCGCCCCAAGCCGGAGACCAGTCGCCGGGCTACTTATACCCTCCCTGGCGTGCTCCGATCACTCATTCCCCGAGCTGCCGGCATACTCGGCCGTTTTTCCACTGCCATCACCGCCGCTCGAGCTCACGCTTGATCAGGCCGATCACCCGCGAGCACAGCCTCTCCTCCACAGCAAAACGGCGCCAAGAGGTCGTGAGCAACCTCCTAGACCCCGTGTTGCCCAGTGAGCAAGCGTTCTCAAGCTGTACGAGCCATTTCTCCAGCGAGCCAAACATCGCCGCCGATCGGGCTCCCGTGGACAGCACGGCACAGCCGTTGTCACGTCCTCTTCTCTACACAAGAAAGGTGCGTGATTGTATGTAGATGGAGTAGCCGAAAGCCGTTTGGCGATTGATCAACCCTCGGCCGAGAATTTCCAAATTTACTCTTGATCAGTTCATAAGAACCGAGCTCACCTTCGGGTGAAATTCGTGCTCTATGCACGAAGGTTGGACGAGCTCGTTACCTAGTAGCTTCTACGCACGATAGCGCCCACGCTCGAACTGGAATTAGAGAAAACCATCGAGAATCGGCCATGATATGGCTGTTTTCCCCGCCGCCATGGCTGAACACCTCGGCTCACCGTCGAGAGCCTAGTTACCGGTATTTCTAGCTTCCACCCAGCCCTGGTTCGTGTTTCCCATGCCCTACTGATGCTCTCCGACCGATTTCCGGTCGATTTGGTGCACGGGAGAGCGGGACCGACCTCACCGGAACCCTAGCAGGTGCTGTCACCGGTGCGCACGGGTTTCCGGTCATCGCCGGCAGCCGGCGACCCCACCATCGAGTCCAGGGGGTCAGTAAAGGGGCAGGCGGCAAGTTTCGGGCCGGGGGGTGGCCGGGAACTCAGTTCCGGCGAAGGTCGCCGGAGAACGCCGCCGCCGCGCAGTTGGCGCGAGGAGGGAGACGACGCACTGTGTGCGGGGCCCACAAGCCAGAGTTTAAACTTTTCCCCAAATTTCAGTTTTAGTTCAAACTTCAAATCCTTATAACTTTGGCTAGAAAGCTCCAAATTGAGTGAACCAAATTTTGCTGGATTCAGCTCTCTGAGTACTTTCCAGAAAATCAAGTTTCACTCCATGAAATTCCTTATTTCTCCAGAATTAATTCCTCAAAGTTTAAACTGTTAGGAATTTTAACTGGAGAATCCTTTGGAGGAAAATCCTGAAAGTTTGCTGAGATGTTCATCAAAATATCCTTGAACTACCATAAAAATTTCAGATCCATTTGAGCTCATTTAATCCACCTAATGGTGTGATTAGTGAAACTGTTCCAAAGAAAATAGAAAATGTTCAGAAACATTTTCAGAATTTTCTCTGAAATTGTTTAGCTCATATCTTTAGTTAGAGACTTCCAAATTAAGTGAGACCAACTCCATTAGAACCCTCTGAAAATCTAGTTTTCAGGAAGGCATAGTTTGTTTCATGAAAATTCCTAGAACACCCTAAGAGTTCCAATTAAGGTCAAGGACATAATTAATTGTGGAGGGCTCACATGAGCTTTGCTGCAACTAAAACTTGACCAAGTCTTTGTTTAGGTTGTAACCAAGCCACAGTAAAAGTTTCACAGTCATTAGGTCTGTCTAGCAAGGGTTATAGACTTCACAACTTCAAAGTTAATACAAATGCATTTAAATTAATACATGCATTGCTCTTATCATGTAGTCGCTAAGGTCGAGGAGGAACCCGAAGTCCTAGACTTCATTACTCCGGAGGAACAGCTAGCCTACGACCAAGAGCAGCAAGGCAAGCCCCGGTTTGCATTAACCTTTTTACAAATGTTTATTGTTTTGAGCACATCCTTGAATATTGTTCTTTGCATTAGAGTCTTGAATGAAAACCCAACTGCACAGCCAAGAAAACCATGGGTTGGGTTTAGGATTGAAAACCTCGTTAGCCACTGCATTGCTAAGATAGAGTAGGATTCGGTACAAGTCGAGTAGTTGGAACTACTCGCGAGAATAGGCTAGAGGCACATTGCTCGGGTAGAGATAGCACATGATACACATGGCAAGAAAATGAGACCAAGCGGAGAGTAAGGGCAGCAGGACTTTGGGGCCTGTGTGCTGTAGCTCCGCTTGTGTCGATTGAGGACCGAGCCGTGTGCGGGCCTGTTGAACAAGCTAGAACAGTACCGAAGACCTACCGGCTATATGGGAACCGGGAAACTGATGTAACTCGGGTAGCTGGGTATTGAGGCATTGCCCGTCGTTCAGAGGGTAGGTTGAGAGCTCGAGGTGTAAATCGGCTGGCGGCACAGAGATGCGCGTGCAGGGACCTCTTGCTCGGGACGATGGGACCGGTTCAATATTTGGCTAACGGGTGAAAGGTAGTCGCGTACGGCGTCCGTGATGGTTGTTGTAGGCAACATCGAGTACGGGCGTACGTGACGGGTTGTTCGGGTAACCCTGCAGGTGTAAATCGATTATAATCGCCGTCCCTCGCGGTCAGTGAGTACCACTTGTTCACTGTACCGTGACGTAGAAAGAACAGGCTAGTTACATGTTAAAATGTTGCTGATTGAAAGCTGGACATTGATTGTTAATGATATGCTGTAGTTTAGAGCTAATTAAAGTTCTTTTCAACTTTGGGCAAAGTACATGAGAGAAATGCGTTTCTTGTTTGATTGCGGCTCTCTCATGTGCCTTAGCGTAAGGTTCTCCACAACCTGCTGCTAAAACTTGAAAGTAAGGTTCTACTAATTAGGCGAGTCCTTGCAAATGATTTTTGCCTCATGCAACCCATTACCCTCATGTAGAAGTTCCATGTTTAGGTGAGACGGGTCAGACTTGCTGAGCCTTCGTGCTCACTGCTTGTGTTTGAAGCTTTTGCAGGGTTCTATGAGGAAGGGGCTCCCGAAGAGGAGACGGAACCCCAGGAGGGGAACCCCGTCGAGTGGGAGTCGTGCACGCCGTAGAGTTAGTGTGCGTGTGTGCTAGCAAGGACACGTTCGAGGGCTGAACGTGCACTTGATGCTTAGTCTACGCCCGCGAGTGTGGACTAAACGTATTTTATGTAAACAGGTCATAAAACGGTTTATGTAATAAAACTTCCGCTTCCGCTTTGCACCTTTGACGTGTGTTATACGGTGCTGTGCAACGCAGCACCCCTCAGCGTGATCCTGGCTCGACAGGACCAATGGGGTCGTGTCAGCGTGGTATCAGAGCTCGCTTGAGGTTTAACACAGTACAAAGGTCTTCTTTTTCAAAAATCCAGTGAGGAACGAGTTAGTAGCCCGTATAAGGATGTTATTAGCATATAGAAAGTGGCTTAGTAACCTAATTGTTATGTCGGAAAAATCGTGCATCTCGGGACGTTCATGTCTTGGGGGGTGCACGTAAGCGCTGTCCACCAGTGCGCACAAGCTGAAGGGTGGAGCCCCACGGGTGGCAGGTAACTCGACCCGCTTTAGTATCCTCTACGACTCTTCATGTCGTTTGGGGTATTCGAGCAACGTCTGTCCCTGGCGTGCGTGGTGCAACATGGGAGACCCTGTCACGTGGTCCGAAACGTGAACACGTAACTCAAGGCGTGGTTGGCTTGAGAACATCCGGGCGAGTGATGACGGCCGGGTGTACAAACTGTATGGATTCCGGGCTCGGTGTGCAGCCGAGTCTGATGATTGTTTGAGTTTCTGCAGGTAGCCTGACCACGAAACGGTAGACGTGTAGCATCCGTGTGCGAGTGACGTTTAGTGCCACTGAAATAACGAAGCCGGCTAAGTCCGGTATAGGTTTTTCTTTGTGAGGACGTAGTACCGACAAAATCTGGTGACGCATCGACGTCACACCCAACTAAATAAACAACTTCATTGTAAAAATTGGAAGGTTTTAATCCAAAGTAGTAAAACTTGATGTAACTCCTTCCCTTGTACAGGATATTCAAAGTTAACAAGTTTTCAACTTATAGGATGTTAAGGACAGAGCACTCTGTTTTCAGCTGAATCAAGGCTGGAGTTAATCAGAGGTTAGAGGTTGAGTTCTTTCGAGGTTGGGGTCGGATGATACATTTCTGGAAAGCGTTGGAAGAGCTTTACAACTTTTCTGTTGAGTTCCAGAGGTGTTTCATCCCTTAACCACTCGAAAAATGAAGTAGAGTTGAAACTGTCCAGAAAACAGGACAGAGTAAAGACTCTATGTAAACTCTCTGTAAATTAAGCATAACTTCCTGCTTAAAAATCCAAAAATAGGAAATGAGGTACTTCTGGAAAGCTTATGAGATGGGTTACGACTTTGTAACAGAAAGTTTTGTCAGATTGGGAACAGAATTAACTGGGATTCTTGGAGCAATTCAGTACCTAAAGCAGGGAGGTGCTGTCCAATTGTTTCCAGAAATTCTGTTAACTTTGACATCTCATAACCTTTGAACCAGGACAGATCTTAGGCCAAGCAAATACTGGCTGGAAAGCTATTGAAGTTAACTTTAACTTTGATGTTGAGCTCCAGAATTGGTTTTGCCTTTAACATGGCCTAAATCAGGTTGATATGGAAACTGGTCAAGGCTGTCATGGGAACAGCAGATCAGCAGTCAAATTTGTTTAAAATTTGAGCTATGTTTCCAAGTTTTATGGGTTCAATGACATGTCTTATGTTATAGCCCAGAAGTTTACTGTTAAAAATTAAATATTTGACATTTCTCAAATATATTTTTACAGATGGCAGCAGAGAAACAGTTGGAGAACGGGTGGGTAGTTTCCCACTGTTCTGACCGTAGCGGCTACCCGGAAGCATTGTGGCAAATGCTCCAATATTTCGGGTACAACCAGATGCCGCAATACTTCGCCAAGGAAGAAGGCGAAGAGGGGAACAAGACGTGGACGATCCATGTCGAGGTTTCCGCAGGACCTACGCCACCCGGTTGGGTGCCATTCACCGTCACGGTGAGAGGAAGACAACCGGAAGGGATGTGGCAAGTGGCAGCCCGTGACACTATGTCACGTTTCTGCCAACTACACGTGCAGGCTATGGAGGGCACACCATACGCACTCGTTCCGGTGGAGGGGCGAGCTCAGCATGTGTGGGAAGAAAGGTACCTGGAGGCAACAGACCCGAGTTGCCCAAGGTACAACCCCGCGGAGGCAAACCTCAGCCTCCAAATGAGGGCGGGAAACGCTGTGATGGACAGCCAAGCTGTTCATACGGAACATCTCGCCACCAATCTCAAGGAGAGCACAAGCCGTGGAGATCATTTCGAGGGTGCTCACAGCACACTCCGCAATGTGCTCCTTCCGACGATCAAGCGACTGAATGAACAACACAATCAGTTGCGTCGTCTGAAGAAGGCAAAGAAGAAGGGCCGTGTTGACATCGCGGCGTTGCAAGAGCTGGTGCAGACCCTAACCCAGCAGAATGAGGACCTTGCTCAAGAGCGGGACGACGCTATTGAGGAAGGACAAGGCTGGGAAGAGGACTACAACCAGGCTATGGACGAGGTGCATGCATTGCAGGACCTCGTGCCCCCGGTATTGGGCGTACCGGTAGTCTTGGGTCTTCCAGCCATGGGAGAGCCCGGAATGGGAGAAGAGGTGGTAAACCCCGAGCCACCAGCCGAGGTACCGGAGGAGGACGACCCACAGGAGGTCGAGTTCTACTCCGAGTAGGGGGTTACGGTTGCCAAGTAGGGCAGCTAGGGTAGCGTAACCCAACTTTTGTAATCGGTGATATGTCGTGTAGGCAGTAGCGTTGTATAGATAGTGACGACATGAGCACGACTTCTCGGAGATCCGAGAATAATGTATCTTGTATAAAGTTTATGCTTTATCAATATATGTGAATGTTGTGCAAGTTAATCATGCGTCGCTTCAATACCTACTGCTGTTTATGGAATTTTGAGTAAGACATGTGCTAATTGCTGCTGTGTTGAATTTCAGAATGACGCGTACTCGTGCCAACCCTGATGTTGGAGGTACTAGCCAAGGGGGAGAGACCTCCCAACCACCTCCCGAGGACTCCTCGGGACAGCAGCAGCAACAGCAACAGCAGACACCGCCACCGCCACTGCCAACGGTTACATTGGCCGACATTGTCGCGGCAATGGCGGGCTCGCATCAGCAGCACACAGAGTTGCTGCAGACTCTCATCGCCAATACGTCTCGCCCAGAGAGACGTCAAGATCGTGAGGAGCGCCAACAGAGCTCCTACTCCGACTTCCTCGCGACTCATCCCCCTGTATTCTCAAGGGCGGATGAACCACTTGACGCGGACAACTGGCTCCGCGCCATAGAGATGAAGTTCGGGCTGCTCCAAATCAGCGAGCAGCGCAAGACTCAGTTCGCGGTCCAGCAGCTCCAAGGATCCGTGAGCGCGTGGTGGGCCAACTTCTGTGCTTCCCAGCCCACCGACCGAGTGATGACCTGGGCGGAGTTCCGGACGGCCTTCAGGGCCTATCATATACCGCCCGGTTTGATGAAGAGGAGGACGCAGGAGTTCCTACACCTGCAACAAGGGAGCCGGAACGCGCTGGAATATTCCAGGGCGTTCAACGATCTCGCGCTCTACGCGTCGTATCACGCGGATACAGACGAGAAGCGGCGAGACCATTTTTACCAGGGGCTTAACCCGCTCCTGAAGGACAAGTTGGCGATGTTCAATCGCGGCAGCCTCAACGACATCATTGATGCTGCGATTGTTCAGGAGGACTCCGGCAAGGAGTTGGCGGCGGCAGAGCGAAAGCGAAGCGCGCCGCAGAGCAGCGGAGAAGGAGGTGGTCCTTCTCAGAAGTTTCAGATGGTGAATCGCCCACCATCAGGTCCACGCTGGCAGCCACCACAGCGGTCGATGTCGTTCCGCAGTCAGCCGTACTCTTCACCGGCATTCCGGCCGGCACTGCCAGTACCACCACAACAACAACAGCAGCAGCGGGCGATGCCGCGTGCGTTTGCACCTCAGCAACGCATGCCGGGCTTTCGTCCATCGAGTACTCCACCAGCAGCGGCCACATGTTACAAGTGTGGTCGTCCAGGACACTTCGCGAGCAGTTGCCCGGAGAGGCAAGGCGGCGGAGTGGCACCACAGTTTCCGGGGAGGAATCAACCCCGGAACCCTACTAATGCGCGGCGGGCAAACCCTAGGCCCGGCACTGTCCACCAGCTTGCCATTGAGGACGTGCCGGAGGGCGAGCCAATCCTTGCGGGTATGTTCCAACTCCACCAGTATCCCGCTATAGTACTGTTTGATTCAGGCGCCACGCATAATTTTATTAGCCAAGCTTTCATTGCTAAACAAAGTTTGCCAATACTACCCACCGATAGTCCATATTTAATTTGTTCACCGGGTGGGAAGATTTCAGCAAGCGTAATGGTCTCCAAAGCACCATTATGCTTAGCGGGTAGAGTGTACCCCACGTCTCTCATTATCTTAGAGGGACAGAAGGTCGATGTCATCCTAGGGATGTCGTGGTTAACCCGCCACGGCGCTGTTTTAGACACCGTCCTTCGGGTCGTGCACCTAACCTCGGAAGTGCACGGTTCTCACTCATTATTTCTGGACAGTCCAGAAATAAAACTTCCAAGTGTCTATCAAGCCATAACCATCAGATTGGAAGACATTCCAGTGGTCCAAGAGTTCCCTGATGTATTCCCGGACGATTTGCCGGGAATGCCACCCGATAGAGAGGTGGAGTTCAAGATTGAACTCGCACCGGGGACCATGCCAATATCCCGAAGGCCGTACAAGATGGCGCCCAAGGAGTTGGCTGAACTGAAGACTCAGCTCACGGACCTTCTGGAGAAGGGTTTTATTAGGCCGAGCTCCTCGCCATGGGGATGTTCGGCATTATTTGTCAAAAAGAAGGATGAAACGTTGCGGCTTTGCGTGGACTACCGTCCATTAAATGCCGTAACCATCAAGAACAAGTACCAGTTGCCACGGATCGACATGTTGTTTGATCAGTTGGTCGAAGCAAAGATTTTTTCCAAGATGGATTTAAGATCCGGGTACCATCAGATTAAGATAAGAGCGGAGGACATTCCAAAGACAGCTTTCTCGACAAGGTACGGACTTTATGAGTACCTGGTCATGTCCTTTGGCCTCACCAATGCTCCAGCTCACTTCATGTACTTAATGAACTCGGTGTTTATGCCGGAGCTGGACAAGTTTGTCGTGGTCTTCATCGACGACATCCTGGTATATTCCAAGTCGGAGGAAGATCACAAGAAACATCTGCGTATAGTCTTGCAACGGCTGCGGGATCACAAGTTATACGCAAAGTTCAGCAAATGCGAGTTTTGGATATCGCAAGTGCCTTTCCTCGGGCATATCATCTCAGCAGAGGGTATCGCTGTGGACTCGAGCAAGATCACGCAAGTGCTGAATTGGAAATCCCCGAGAACTGTTCATCAGGTACGGAGTTTCCTCGGACTCGCGGGATATTATCGGAGGTTCATTCCGAACTTCTCGAAGATGGCCAAGCCAATGACAGAGCTGCTGAAGAAGGCTACCAAATATGTTTGGAGTCCAGCATGTGAAGCAGCATTCAAGGCTTTAGTCAAGCACCTGACATCAGCACCGGTTTTGGCGCAGCCAGACACAACAAAACCGTTTGATGTGTACTGCGATGCATCCGGCATTGGGCTCGGTGTGTGCTGATGCAAGATCGAAGAGTGGTCGCGTATGGATCACGGCAGCTTAGGAACCATGAGCAGAATTATCCAACTCACGATTTGGAGCTCGCTGCCGTGGTACTTGCACTGGAGATGTGGAGGCACTACCTACTCGGTAACCTCGTACATTTATATACCGACCACAAAAGCCTCAAGTACATATTCACTCAGAAGGAGTTGAACATGAGGCAACGCAGATGGTTAGAACTGATAAAGGATTACGAGATAGAGATCCATTATCATCCGGGCAAGGCAAACGTTGTGGCAAATGCGCTGAGCCGCAAGTCACACGTCAATAATCTGACCATCACACCGTTGGAAGAGAGCGAACCACCACTACATGTGATTCCACACGGAGCTCTCTACAACCTAACTTTGATCCCCACCATCCGTGAAGAGATAGCGGCAGCCCAGAAGAATGACAAGGGCATGTCACATTTCCGGAGACGTGTAGACAGTGGGGAGTTGAAATGTTTCCGGAAGGACAGAGACGGCGTCCTATGGTTCAAGGACCGGATCGTCGTACCCCGAAATCCGGAGTTACGGAAGAAAATATTTGATGAGGCTCACTTATCAAAATTTTCTATTCACCCCGGCAGCAACAAAATGTATCAAGAACTCAGAAGAAGGTTTTGGTGGACACGGATGAAGCGAGAGACTGCAAAATACGTGTCCGAGTGTGATACATGTCGAAGGGTGAAGGCAGACCACATGCGGAAACCGGGACTGCTGCAACCACTGGGCATTCCTGCCTGGAAGTGGGAGGACGTGAGCATGGATTTCGTCATCGGTTTACCCACCACCTTACAGAAACATGATTCGGTGTGGGTGATCGTCGATCGGCTCACCAAAGTTGCCCATTTCATCCCGGTCAACACCAACTACAACGCCAAGAAGTACGCTGAACTGTACATCTCACGGATCCTATGCTTGTACGGCATACCCCGTACTATCATATCAGATCGGGGCACTTTATTTGTGTCCCGTTTTTGGGAGCAGCTACACGCTGCCTTGGGGACGAAGCTGATCCGTAGCTCAGCCTACCACCCGCAGACGGATGGACAAACTGAGCGGGTAAATCAAATCCTAGAAGACATGCTACGAGCTTGCGCTATCGACCACGGCAAGAATTGGGATGATCACTTGCCGTTAGCCGAGTTCTCGTACAACAATGGGTACCAAGCCAGCATCAAGATGGCGCCCTACGAGGCGCTATACGGAAGAAAGTGCCGCACACCATTGAACTGGTGTGAGTCCGGCGAAAGGGTTACCTTCGGGATTGACCTTGTCAACGACGCGGAAGAAAAAGTTCGACTGATTCAAGCGAACCTAAGAGCTGCTCAATCCCGACAGAAACAGTATGCGGACCGGAGAAGGCGCCCATTACAATTCGAAGTTGGAGATCACGTATATCTACGGGTGTCTCCAATGAAGGGTGTAAACAGATTTGGGGTGAGAGGAAAGTTGGCATCCCGATTCATCGGTCCATTCCAGATTACCGAAAGATGTGGATCGGTAGCATACCGGCTGAAATTACCAGAAGCACTTTCCGGTGTGCACGACGTCTTTCACATTTCCCAGCTGAGGAAGTGTCTCAAGCTATCAACTACCGTTCAGCTGGAAGACATTGAAGAACTGCAACCGGATCTCACATATCGGGAGGAACCGGTGCAGATTATTGATGAAAAGGCCCGTACCACACGCAACCGTACATTGTGGTTCTACAAGGTTCTATGGAGTAATCACTCCATGGACGAAGCGACATGGGAGAGCGAAGAATTTCTTCGCACTAACTACCCCGACTTTTTCATGTCGCATATCCGGTAATTTTCCACCGTCCTCTCTCTCATTTTCACCTTATAATCTCGGGACGAGATTCTTTTAAGGGGGAAGGAATGTAAGGGCCTCAGTTTTTGACACCCATTTGTAGTGTTCATCCCCACACCACACACCTCATTTGAGGAAGAATGATGAACACAAATGAAGAGCAAGTAACAATTATCAACATGCTCATCAGGGAACAAACTTACACATTGCAAAAGTGGTATTTCCCACATGTGATATAGATGGGCTGGACATAGGAAAACTCCTACACTTTGCTAAGGATGTCCATGCCAAGTTTCACCCAAATTCAAAACCTTTTTGAGGTCATCTTGGGTATAGATAGGAAGGGGGCAGTTTGAAAACATATTCAAATTCAAACTGTTTTTATACCATGAATTTGAAAGTGGAAGGCATATTCTTACTCAGCACATTTTTGTGAGCTCACACACCAATTTTCACTCCATTTGGAGTTGATCTTGACATGAGCTAAGGGGGAGAAATTCAAACTTTATTTGAATTTCAAACTGAACTTGTGCTGAAATTCATTCAAACCAAACCTCATTTGAACTTTGATCAATTCAAATGGCTCATGGGTGAATAATTTGAATGGCCAAGGGTAGTATAGGATTCACTGTTTACCACAGTTGTTAGGAGTAAATTTCAGAGGTTAAAAGGATGGGTGGGACCCACATGTCAGCCTCTGCTTCAACACAAACCGACTGAAACACAGTTCAGTCGGTTCCCGGTTGCAGTATGCGCGCGCCACCGAGGGGGGCAGCCGGCGCCAGCTCCTGCTGCGCGCCCCAAGCCGGAGACCAGTCGCCGGGCTACTTATCCCCTCCCCGGCGTGCTCCGATCACTCATTCCCCGAGCTGCCGGCATACTCGGCCGTTTTTCCACTGCCATCACCGCCGCTCGAGCTCACGCTTGATCAGGCCGATCACCCGCGAGCACAGCCTCTCCTCCACAGCAAAACGGCGCCAAGAGGTCGTGAGCAACCTCCTAGACCCCGTGTTGCCCAGTGAGCAAGCGTTCTCAAGCTGTACGAGCCATTTCTCCGGCGAGCCAAACATCGCCGCCGATCGGGCTCCCGTGGACAGCACGGCACAGCCGTTGTCACGTCCTCTTCTGTACACAAGAAAGGTGCGTGATTGTATGTAGATGGAGTAGCCGAAAGCCGTTTGGCGATTGATCAACCCTCGGCCGAGAATTTCCAAATTTACTCTTGATCAGTTCATAAGAACCGAGCTCACCTTCGGGTGAAATTCGTGCTCTATGCACGAAGGTTGGACGAGCTCGTTACCTAGTAGCTTCTACGCACGATAGCGCCCACGCTCGAACTGGAATTAGAGAAAACCATCGAGAATCGGCCATGATATGGCTGTTTTCCCCGCCGCCATGGCTGAACACCTCGGCTCACCGTCGAGAGCCTAGTTACCGGTATTTCTAGCTTCCACCCAGCCCTGGTTCGTGTTTCCCATGCCCTACTGATGCTCTCCGACCGATTTCCGGTCGATTTGGTGCACGGGAGAGCGGGACCGACCTCACCGGAACCCTAGCAGGTGCTGTCACCGGTGCGCACGGGTTTCCGGTCATCGCCGGCAGCCGGCGACCCCACCATCGAGTCCAGGGGGTCAGTAAAGGGGCAGGCGGCAAGTTTTGGGCCGGGGGGTGGCCGGGAACTCAGTTCCGGCGAAGGTCGCCGGAGAACGCCGCCGCCGCGCAGTTGGCGCGAGGAGGGAGACGACGCACTGTGTGCGGGGCCCACAAGCCAGAGTTTCAACTTTTCCCCAAATTTCAGTTTTAGTTCAAACTTCAAATCCTTATAACTTTGCCTAGAAAGCTCCAAATTGAGTGAACCAAATTTTGCTGGATTCAGCTCTCTGAGTACTTTCCAGAAAATCAAGTTTCACTCCATGAAATTCCTTATTTCTCCAGAATTAATTCCTCAAAGTTTAAACTGTTAGGAATTTTAACTGGAGAATCCTTTGGAGGAAAATCGTGAAATTTTGCTGAGATGTTCATCAAAATATCCTTGAACTACCATAAAAATTTCAGATCCATTTGAGCTCATTTAGTGATTAGTGAAACTGTTCCAAAGAAAATAGAAAATGTTCAGAAACATTTTCAGAATTTTCTCTGAAATTGTTTAGCTCATATCTTTAGTTAGAGACTTCCAAATTAAGTGAGACCAACTCCATTAGAACCCTCTGAAAATCTAGTTTTCAGGAAGGCATAGTTTGTTTCATGAAAATTCCTAGAACACCCTAAGAGTTCCAATTAAGGTCAAGGACATAATTAATTGTGGACGGCTCACATGAGCTTTGCTGCAACTAAAACTTGACCAAGTCTTTGTTTAGGTTGTAACCAAGCCACAGTAAAAGTTTCACAGTCATTAGGTCTGTCTAGCAAGGGTTATAGACTTCACAACTTCAAAGTTAATACAAATGCATTTAAATTAATACATACATTGCTCTTATCATGTAGTCGCTAAGGTCGAGGAGGAACCCGAAGTCCTAGACTTCATTACTCCGGAGGAACAGCTAGCCTACGACCAAGAGCAGCAAGGCAAGCCCCGGTTTGCATTAACCTTTTTACAAATGTTTATTGTTTTGAGCACATCCTTGAATATTGTTCTTTGCATTAGAGTCTTGAATGGAAACCCAACTGCACAGCCAAGAAAACCATGGGTTGGGTTTAGGATTGAAAACCTCGTTAGCCACTGCATTGCTAAGATAGAGTAGGATTCGGTACAAGTCGAGTAGTTGGAACTACTCGCGAGAATAGGCTAGAGGCACATTGCTCGGGTAGAGATAGCACATGATACACATGGCAAGAAAATGAGACCAAGCGGAGAGTAAGGGCAGCAGGACTTTGGGGCCTGTGTGCTGTAGCTCCGCTTGTGTCGATTGAGGACCGAGCCGTGTGCGGGCCTGTTGAACAAGCTAGAACAGTACCGAAGACCTACCGGCTATATGGGAACCGGGAAACTGATGTAACTCGGGTAGCTGGGTATTGAGGCATTGCCCGTCGTTCAGAGGGTAGGTTGAGAGCTCGAGGTGTAAATCGGCTGGCGGCACAGAGATGCGCGTGCAGGGACCTCTTGCTCGGGACGATGGGACCGGTTCAATATTTGGCTAACGGGTGAAAGGTAGTCGCGTACGGCGTCCGTGATGGTTGTTGTAGGCAACATCGAGTACGGGCGTATGTGACGGGTTGTTCGGGTAACCCTGCAGGTGTAAATCGATTATAATCGCCGTCCCTCGCGGTCAGTGAGTACCACTTGTTCACTGTACCGTGACGTAGAAAGAACAGGCTAGTTACATGTTAAAATGTTGCTGATTGAAAGCTGGACATTGATTGTTAATGATATGCTGTAGTTTAGAGCTAATTAAAGTTCTTTTCAACTTTGGGCAAAGTACATGAGAGAAATGCGTTTCTTGTTTGATTGCGGCTCTCTCATGTGCCTTAGCGTAAGGTTCTCCACAACCTGCTGCTAAAACTTGAAAGTAAGGTTCTACTAATTAGGCGAGTCCTTGCAAATGATTTTTGCCTCATGCAACCCATTACCCTCATGTAGAAGTTCCATGTTTAGGTGAGACGGGTCAGACCTGCTGAGCCTTCGTGCTCACTGCTTGTGTTTGAAGCTTTTGCAGGGTTCTATGAGGAAGGGGCTCCCGAAGAGGAGACGGAACCCCAGGAGGGGAACCCCGTCGAGTGGGAGTCGTGCACGCCGCAGAGTTAGTGTGCGTGTGTGCTAGCAAGGACACGTTTGAGGGCTGAACGTGCACTTGATGCTTAGTCTACGCCCGCGAGTGTGGACTAAACGTATTTTGATGTAAACAGGTCATAAAACGGTTTATGTAATAAAACTTCCGCTTCCGCTTTGCACCTTTGACGTGTGTTATACGGTGTTGTGCAACGCAGCACCCCTCAGCGTGATCCTGGCTCGACAGGACCAATGGGGTCGTGTCACGTCACAACTTGGATAAGTTCGTTGTGGTTTTCATTGACGACATTATGGTGTATTCAAAAAGTGAGGGGGGGCATGAAGAACATTTGAGATTGACCTTGCAGAAAATGCGCGAGCATCAATTGCATGCCAAGTTTAACAAGTGTCAATTTTGGCTAAAGGAGATATCGTTCCTAGGCCACATTATCTCCGAGGAAGGAATATCGGTTGATCCTGGGAAAGTGGGAGATGTTCTGAAATGGAACCAACCGCAAAACGTGAGGGATATTCGGAGTTTTCTTGGGATGGCTGGATACTAACGACACTTCATCAAGGACTTCTCTAAGATAGCAAAGCCTATGACGGAGTTGCTAACAAAGGGAAAAGCCTTCCAATGGACACCAGCCTGCCAAGAAAGTTTTGAGGAACTTAAGAAAAGGCTAACCACAGCATCGGTTTTGGTATTGCCGGACGTGAGCAAGAGCTTCGACATATATTGTGACGCATCCAGACAAGGGCTCGGATGTGTGCTCATGCAAGAAGGACAAGTGGTAGCTTATGCCTCACGACAATTAAAGAAGCACGAGCTTAATTATCCTACACATGACTTGGAGCTAGCAGCAATAGTGCATGCATTGAAGATTTGGAGACATTATATCCTTGGTCACCAATGTGAGATCTATACGGATCATAAATGCCTCAAGTACATATTTACACAAACGGACTTGAATTTGAGGCAACGTCGATGGTTGGAACTCATCAAGGATTACGATGTTAGAATCAACTACCACCCTAGGAGGGCCAATGTAGTAGCTGATGCATTGAGCCAGAAGGGAGCATGTCACCAACTCACGGTTTGGGAGCTACCACCCGAACTACGCAAGGAGTTTGTACGGTTACACCTCGGATTCTTGAACAACATGGAAGTGATGGAACTCCACTATTCATTGGAGCAAGAGATAAGGAATGGACAAGCGATGGATGAGGAGATCAAGGAAATCAAAGAAAGGATCCGACAAGGAATAGAGAAGGATTTGAAGGAAGATGAGAAGGGTAAGCTTTGGCTAGGAAAAAGGATTTGTGTGCCTAATGTGAAGCACATCCGCGACATGATATTAAAAGAGGCACATGATTCACCCTATTCCATACATCCCGGAAGTACCAAAATGTACAAGGACTTGAAGACTTGTTATTGGTGGGATGGTATGAAAAGGGACATAGCCGAATACGTTGTCCTATGCGACACATGCCAACGGGTGAAGGCCGAACATTAAAGACCCGCTGGATTGTTGCAACCCTTGAAGGTACCCGAGTGGAAGTGGGAGGACATCAGTATGGATTTCATCATCGGATTGCCACGTACTCAGTCGGGTTATAACTCCATCTGGGTTATCGTGGACCGATTGACGAAAACAGCCCATTTTCTCCCTGTAAGGGCCAAGTACAGCGTTGCACAATTAGCCGAGTTGTACATGGAGCAGATCGTGTGCCGTCATGGAGTCCCAAGGAGGATAGTCTCAGATCGAGGTTCTCAGTTTACCTCTAGGTTTTGGAGGAATCTGCAGAAAGCTATGGGTACACGCCTGGATTTTAGCTCCGCCTATCACCCACAAACCGATGGACAAACCGATGGACAAACCGAAAGGACAAACCAAATTTTGGAGGACATGTTGAGAGCTTGCGCCTTGAAACATGGGCGTAGTTGGGATAGGAGTTTACCGTACGCCAAATTCTACTATAACAACAGCTATCAAGCTAGCTTGACGATGTCGCCTTTCAAAGCATTGTACGGTAGACGGTGTAGAACACCGCTGTTTTGGAACGAAACCGGAGAGAACCAGGTGTTTGGACCCGAAGTACTACAAGAAGCTGAAAAGCAGGTCCGAACGATACGGGAGAACTTAAAGGCTGCTCAGTCACGACAGAAAAGCTATGCGGACAATAGGCGAAGGAAGTTGACTTTCAAAGTAGGAGACTTCGTATACCTTAAGGTATCGCCTATCCGAGGCCAACGACGTTTCAACGTCAAGGGCAAGCTAGCACCTCGCTACATCGGACCATTTAAGATTTTGGACAAGCAAGGAGAAGTAGCCTATCAACTAGAGCTCCCAACATATCTCTCCGACGTACCTGACGTGTTTCATGTATCTCAGCTCAAGAAGTGCTTGAGAGTACCAGAGGAGCAAGTACCAATGGAAGAGCTTGAACTTCAAGAGGACCTGACCTATGCGTAGCACCCCATCTGAATTTTGGACGTAAAGGAAAGGGTCACGAGGAACAAAGTGATCCGATGATGCAAGGTACAATGGAGCCATCATACCGAAGCTGAAGCCACATGGGAGCGTGAAGAAGACATCAAGGCAGAATTCCCTCATCTATTCTCTACTAACAAATCTCGAGGGCGAGATTCAATTTAAGGGGGTAGATTTGTGACACCCTCGTTTTTGGTTTCTGCATGTACTCATGTTTCATGTAGAACAATGTTTTAAAATAAGCTGAAACAGAGAAAATATCAAAAGATAGCAAATAGGAGCCAAATTCAGTTCACAGAGAGCGCCGAAAATAACTCCCGCCACTAAACTGGCTACGTGGTAGGCTCGGGGCTCGTCCCCACAAAAGGGGGAGAAGCCCGACCCTGTGGGACGCGTGTTGCCCCCGGAGCTAGCCTCTGCGGAGAAGCGAGGTCAGTCCCGCAGGACACATGTCACCTTAGGAGTTATTCGCCGTGGAAAAACAGAGGACCATTCGCGCGGGATACGTGTCGATCTCAGAGCTCATCTCCGGGAGGTTCGGTCCTATTAGACACGTGTCACCTCCGAAGCTTATCTCCGAGAGGTCCGTCACTGTTGGACACGTCTCAACCTCGAGAGCTCATCTCTGAAAAGAAAGGAAGTCTGGCGCTGTTAGGACACGTGGCGCACCCGGAGTCACCTCCAAAGAGAAGGGAGGTCCGGAAACTGACACGTGGCATTCACGGAGCCACCTCCGAATAGAGAGGAGGTCTCGACCGCCAGGATACGTGTGGTCTCTTGACGAACAAATTCTTGCAACTAAGCTTGTGTGATTTTTTCCATCTTCTTCGGGCTAGGGACCTTATTGTCCTTAACATAAGCATTCATTTCACTTTTCCAACCACAAAACTTCTTGCTGCAAGAGACCAATGTTGCTTTCTTTACAGCTTCTTCCGTGCCTTTTGGGAACTTGAATTGTTTCTTTAACTTCTCCCACAACTCATTCTTGTCCGCCTCAGGGAATTTTCTCCAATTCTCGGTTGTGATCGGCACGAGCTCTCTAACAAGACAAATGCATGCATTTCGGTACTTTGTAACTGAATCCAGTGGTTCTTGGGGAAGCCCACCTGGACCGACACTTGTTATGTATATGATGCGGTTCAATGGACCCTTATTGGGACCTTGTTGCCCTCGTTTCCGTTTGACTGAATTTGAGGATTCAACCATTGGAGATCCTTCTGCAGTTTTAGGAGCCGAAGTAACTCGTCGTTGTCTTGGCAATTAAGCTAGGTAGAAAAGAATTATAAGGCTTCATATACTTGACAACCAACATTAACCTTAACTGCTGGAGTTAAGATTCGTGATCCATACCTCGTCGGCGGGATCATATTCTTGGTCGAGATCCTCTGAAGTCTTTCTAATTTTTATATTTGGAAAAGGATCCGATGGACTGTTATACGAGCCTGAACTTCTAGAGTCACTAAACTCAACATTGTCGACTTCATTGTTACTACCAACACCAGTCTTCTTAGGGCTTTCCATGTTAGAACTTGAAAACCAACAGAAGAAGTTTCTTGTTATAGTACTCAGTGATTACAAAGACATCCTAATATATAAAATAGAGTGAACATGGTGGATTTACAAAGGCAACACGTGTCCCTGTTATAGTACTCGGTGATTACAAAGACAACATGGACTATCTGTTAGCACAACAAGACTATCTCTTTTAACACAACTCTTCTAAACAACTAATTGGTGCAGGTATGAACACACACAGAAAATGTAGAAGAAACAATTGAGCTAAATTTGCTTTGCTTTCTAATGTTAACAATTAATTTGCTCTCTAAAAAATTTGCTCTCTCGTCCACCTTCAAACAAAATCTCAGCAATTAATCTAAGCAATTGTAAGGTCTCTAAACTAGTAATCTAAACAATCTAAAAGCGGGGCTCGGCGCAGTGGGAGAGCGCCGGCAGTGGGGGACGGTGTGGAGGGGGCAGCGCACGGTGGGGGTAGATGCCGGGAAGGAGGAGACGACGCGGGGAGGATTAAGGCGCGGGGGTGCGGCGGCGATGGTGCTGGAGGGGGACAGAAAAGGGGGGAAGGAGGCGGCGGCGAGGGCGAGGACGACACTCGGCCGGCGGCGAGGGTGAGGAGGGAGGCGGCACGAGCAGGGGGGAGGGAAGGAGGCGGCGTGGGGTACATAGAAGTGAGGAGGGAGAGAAGGGAGGAATGAGGCGGACGTACATAGACGGCGACGGCGACGAAGCTCGACGGCGAGGGTTTTGGCAGCAAAGGAAAATTTTGGCAGCCTGACGGCGTCTAAGTGAAATCTCCAGGGTTGGGTTTTTTCGAGGAGACCGAGCGACCTTATATAGGCGCAGATTTTCACAGTCTGCTCTTAGTTAAACACCGCCTGTGAAGATGTATTAGTGCAGGCAGTTTTAAATTGTAATTTAGAACCGCCTGAGCAGCATAATATAGGCGCGATTTTGCAGGCGGCTCTTAGTTAAACATCGCCTGTGAAAAATATTTAAATTATGTTATTTCTATGCGGTCTTATATAGGCGCATATTTCATAGGCGGCTCTTAGTTAAACACCGTCTGTGAAAAATGTTTAAATTATATTTTTCTGTTACAACTTCGCGCGCAGAGATAATAAATGTGCATTGTTGCCACAATGAACATATAGAACCGCAATCACATTGCAATTTAGAGATAAACATTAACATTTCATAGTTTATACACATTGTGTGCCATCTAAATTATACCATTCAGACTTGTATTCCTATGAAGCTCCCATCGATCGATCTAAACTGTACCGTCGAGCTTGCTCCCAAACACGTGTCTTATATTCCTCTGGATTCTAAAAATAACATTGACATTCCTTAAAATTGACAAATATCGAATGAGGAATGATATATAACCTAGGTTGCTCACTAACACAAAGTTACTAACATTGATAAGTAGATTATAGCAATTATTTTCAACATCGGACGCATTTGGCTGATCAAGCAAACGCCGAACTTCAAGTAGTAAAATTCTGACATTAATACTAGGACACCACCCCTAAGAGATATCAATTTAAACAACATAAGAAACCACTTCAAATAAATTGTAAACAATTACTAAATACTTGAGCAAAATAAGTATATCTTACAATCTCTTGATCAAGAACCCCAAGGCGGAGAAATCCTGAGCAATGGACATTCGGGTGGAAGAAACCAGGTGGAAAGGCGCGTCTCGGAGGTACCAAGGGATAGTAATAAGAGAAGTAGATTGTCAGTGGGTACTAACCACCTTCCTAGTCAGTCTACAAAGGAAATTCATTAATAAGGGGACGATGGTTATACTGGGTTGTGTTTATTCTTCATGAATTACCCCTTCTTTACCGAGAACGATGCACTGCCACTTCATTAAGTCTCCCGACTCAGGCTTCGTAGAGAAACCCTACGCAGACAAATTGGACAACAAGTGACGCAAACGGAGAGCAATGCAATTGAAAGTACCAAAAACAAACAAGACGGAAAAGCAAAACTACAGAGCAACCGGTGTGCCATATGTACATACATGGGGGTGGTTCTTGCGCCACGCCAAGCGCTCCTCCTTGAGTTGGCCACGCGCCAAGTCGTTAACAAAGTTCCCAGCCGTGAACGACGACGACGATGTAGAATATGATGGAGTAGTGACGGCGACGACAATGACGGCGATGGCGAGCAGTGGACGGCTGGTGGCGGTCGCACTGGATTCGGTCGACCGCTAAAGGGTTCAAAGAGAGAGCGGCTGGAGTTGGACGGAAGGGAAATATGTGGCCCGAGGAGGAGGAGGTGTGGAGAACTTAATTGCAGCCGGTGGTGAAGAGACGGGCGAGATAAAAGCGTGTCTTCCATTGTTGACAAAGGGAGACGAGCGGCCCGAGGAGGAAGAGTTGCGGAAAACTTAATTTCGGTCGGTACGGTGGTGCAGAGAAGTGCGACCGGCGTGGGAGACCCTCCTCCCTCCTCGAAGATGAATTAAACACCGCCTGCGTAGATGTATTATCACAGGCGGTTTTTAATATAGAACTGCCTATGAAAAAAGAGAGAGCGACTGGAGTTGGACGGAAGGGAAACACGCGGCCAGAGGAGGAGGAGGTGCGGAGAACTTAATTGTGACCTGTGGTGAAGAGACGCGCGAACAAAGCAGAGGCGGGGGCTATGACTAAAGCCCCCATGGATTGATACGGAGATAAAAGCGCGTCTTTCCATTGTTGACACAGGGAGACGAGCGGCCCGAGGAGGAAGAGCTGCAGAGAACTTAATTTCCTCCCTCCTCGAAGGTGAATTAAACACCTCATGCGAAGATGTATTATTGCAGGCGGTTTTTGATATAGAACCGCCTGTGAAATAGTTTACAGAAGAGTAATAGGACCAGAGTAACACGAGACATATTAAGGATAACATGCGTACAAGTGTTTTTTTTAATCTTGGATAGAGCATACCAATAATTATACCAGCAAAAAATAAAAGGTAAATGTTGCATCAGGATCATAGTTAAGTAAGAGGAAAACAAAGTAGGATTACCATGGGCACATCCATCCGAGAAAGTATTTCAGAAGAGGCTATTAAGGGTACTGCACAAATATCCGGTCCACATACATTGTCCACATACATTGCTCAGAATAGAATAACTAATATTAAAGCATGTCGAGGAGTTATCACATCCAGCCATGGTTCCTCGCCATTCGACGGTGTCGGTTCTTCTTATTATCACTATGTCTTTCGGAATTGGAGAGCCCAACTCACACAACATGACGTTGTATGGAGTTGATGTCTTCCCATTTCCATTTGCGCTTCAAGTTGGGATAGACTGGGCATATCAGGTAGCCGCTGGGGTGCTCGATGACGCGCATATCATCACCGCGTGGGACTGGCAATTTGTAGCCATAATACCTGTTATCACCAGAGTCCGTGATGACGTACCCTGGCGAGGGGCACTGCTCCCTGACCGGAGAAGATGGCGAGTAAGCCTGACGGGAGAGCATCAGCACACAAATCTCGCAAGAGGTAAACGCATCGATGCAGACATACTCCACCTGTTGTGGCGACAGGATCACCTTATCCCACTTATAACACTTGATGTCCTTCGCCTTATCGATGTGCACATTCATCACCACGAGCGCCAGGGTCTTGAGCGACGCCGACATGAGTTCCGACCGGTGCAACACCTCCACGGCGAGGTCCCGGAGCTCAACCACATTTGCTACCTTTTTTTTTGAAAGTCACACAAGTCGGGATCATTGCATTAAGGGGATTAGAGTTACATTACACTTTCCGCACTAGTGATGCAAAAAGGGCTAAATGTAGAAAATAGAAAGGAAGAAAGAAAACCACATTTGCTACCTCGAAGCCGTAGTCCTCGCGTAGCCGCTTTACGTTGCTACTGATACTGACGCCGAAAATCTGTTGTGCGGATGGGCGAAGAAATTTTTCAGGGCACTCTCCGGGACATAGTCCGCGTGAATGATCTGGAAGACGAGACAGTGGCGGGCCACGCAGAGCTGCAGGACAGCCGTCTTGTACGACTTGCACCCATCCGGGTTCTTGACGTCTTACCACTCTGTGTCCAGGCCGACGATGAGCGGCTACGGGTTGTTCCCGCGAACCTGTAAAAGGAAGCGTTTGACATCGGCGCCGGAGGACATGACGGTGGTCTCGATCATGGTGCCGTTCAACATGACCTCGGTGGTATAGGTCGCCAGCTGTGTTGGCGGAGCCGCCAGGACCAAAGACGACGACCATCGGGAGCGGTTCACCGGCAGGCCACCAGAATGTTGCAGCTTGGCTCCCTGGTTGTTTGCCGGTGGGCCACCAGAAGGTTGTCGCTTGGCTCCAGCTCTTGACTCCGGGAGCGCCAACGACGGCTGCTTGCATTTTCCGCCTTGATCATGATCACCAGCGGGGAGGCGAGACGAGGATCCTGCAGACGCCATGGTTGTGAAGAGCGAGGAAGATGGAAAAGCGCTGCGAGGAAGATGAGGAAGGACGCTGGGAGGAAGAATGAGAAAGGGCGCTACGAGGAAGATGAGGAAGGGCACGACAACTGCTTATTAGAAAGGTGTTTCAGATTCTAGCGGTGCAACACCGTCGAAGAGGTGCCATAACTGAATGATGGATAATTATCACAGGTGTTTTTTAATATAGAACCGCTTGTGAACAAGTTTACTAAGTTTTTTGTCATTTTTGTATCTTGCATAATATATTGATTTTATGAGTGCATTTTTTACTAGACTTTTTAGTCATCATACCAACCTCTATGATTTTTTTTCAGATTTTTATAAAATTGTTTGAATCAATGTGTGTTTAAAATTTGAAGAATGCCACATATCTATATGAGCATTTTATTAGAGTGAGGGATAATTTGAATTTTGCCATATTGGATTGCTTTCAAAAATAACAAAATTCATACATGTATATAAGACAATATGTTCATAAAAACTGACTTTCGGTGGAAGATTCATTTTTAGGAGATATGACAATCTGAATAATATGTGCATATAAATTAATGCTATATTTACCAAAACGTAACAATGTTACCTATATAATTTTTAAACTTTTTGTTCCATCTGGTATATATTAATTTTTGAAGAATATAGAAAAAAGAATCATCGAGTTTGGACTTAATTTGCAGAATCTATACATGTTTGAGTATTTACATTGGAATCTAAATAAAAAATGAAGCAAGGTAAGAAGAAATTAAAGAGCAGACCTATGGAGGCAATTATCGCAGACGGTTTTTAATATAGAATCGTTTGTGAAATAAGTTTATTAAGTTTACGATTAATTAATATCCTTGATCAAAATATGGGGGCTTGTAAAAGTCCAAATTTTAAGTTCTTGTAATATTATTTAGTATTACAGGTGCCCATTAAATTGCACTGAGAAAAATCTCTGAAATTGGTCAGAACATGGAAAATAAATAAATAGGATATTTATCATTTTGGCATCTTACATAATACATTGATTTTGTGAGTGCATCTTTCTATGAGACTTTTTAGTCATCATACCAACCTCTATGACTTTTTTCAAATTCTTACAAAATTGTTTGTATCAATGTGTGTTCAAATTTTGAAGAATGCCTCATATGTATATGAGCATTTCATTAGAATGGGGATAATTTGAATTTTGCCATGTTAGATTGCTTTTAAAAAATAATAAAATTCATACATATATAAATAAGATAATATGTTCATAAAAAACCGACTTTCAGTGGAAGATCCATTTTTTAGGAGATATGACAATCTGAATAATGTGTGCATATAAATTAATGTTATATTTACCAAAACATAACAATGTTACCTATTTAAGTTTTAAATTTTTTGTTCCATCTGGTATATATTAATTTTTGAAGAATATAGAGAAACGAATCATCGAGTTTGGACTTAATTTGCAGAATCTATACATGTTTGAGTATTTATATTGGAATCTAAATAAAAAATGAAGCAAAGGAAGAAGAAACTGAAGAGCAGACATATGGAGAGGCAATTATCGCAGGCGGTTTTTAATATAGAACCTCCTTAATATCCGACTGTGATAATGAACAACTATATAAAGCACCGCTCGGGTACCGTAAAAACTTAACTCGGGAGATTTCACATCGACGCCGTCAGGCTGCAAAAAAATACATTTGCCCATCGCCGCCTCCGCTATCCTGGCTGTTGTCGCCGCCGTCCTCTCCCTCGCTGCTGAGCCCACGTCGTCGTCCTCGCCCTCGCCTCCAAGCGCGTGCACGTCGTCGTCCTCGCCTTTAAGTGCCATCACTAGACGCTAGCTTTATGAACCTTGTGTTCAACTTTCAACCTTCACTTACATTTAATAAATGGTTACTATCATACTTTTATTTTTATAGTTTGACATAGAAGATGGACCGTCGAGTGTGGATGTACAACATGCCAAGACCTGATCCTATGTACATTCAAAATGTTGAAAACTTTATTGAAGCGTCCAAGAGAAATGCGAAGTTGCAAAAGATAGATGACATATTATGTCCATGTATCGACTGTGAAAATAATATTACTTAGTTGGATACTATAGTAATACAATCTCATTTGGTGAAAAGGGGTTTGAAAAAAGACTACACAATGTGGACAGAGCATGGTGAGTTAGATATGAATGGGGTGGATAAAAATGATGAGAGGGGTTCTGATGACGATAATGCTCATATCGATTATGGTAGTGACAATCACGATGATGATGAGTTTGATTGTGAGGAGATGTTGCGTCACATCGAACCACATCTATTGATTTCTATGGGAGCAAGTAAAGATTTAAGTAATGGAGATATTGCATAATGCGGCGACGGAGCTCTTATATGATGAATCAAAGGGTTGTTATAAAGAGTTTACTACATTGCGTGCAGTCCTAGAACTACTAAAGTTGAAAGCCGCACCCGGATGGTCCGATTGTAGTTTCTCTGATCTTTTGAATATTTTGGCAGAAATTCTTCCAAATCCCAATAAACTGCCCAGAAGCACTTATAAAGCGAAGAAACTTCTTTGCTCGATGTCACTAGGTGTGACAAAAATACACGCTTCTTTGAACATTGTATTCTGTATCGTAAAGAGCATGGGCTCACAACTAGATGCCTCATCTACGTGTCAGTAGATAAAAGAAGGACTACAATCACCAGTATGTTATCAACATAAATAAGACCTTGAAGAATAAGAATAATATTATTGGCCCTAAAGGTGACGATGAAGATACTTCTGACGATGCACGCAAGAAGAATAAGAGAAATATTTCTGCCTTGGTGATATGGTACCTTCCAGTAATTGATTACTTTAAGCGTTTGTTCTCAAATCCTAGCGGGTTGAAATTATGCATTGGCATTCCAAGTATCACACGAAGAACGAATAACATATTCGACACCCTGGTGATGCAACCCAGTGGAAAAATTTTGATATTCAGTATCCAGAGTTTGAAAAGTAAATAAAAAATGTAAGGTTTGCCTTGGGTACAGACGATGAATCGCTTTGGTGAAAAAAGGAGCATACACAGCACTTGGTCCATGGTATTAACGATGTTCAACCTACCGATGTGATTGTGTCACAAAAGGTAATATATTTTGTTACCTATTCTTATACAAGGTCCGAAACAACCCGGCATCGAGATTGATGTGTTCTTGAAACCTCTAATAGAAGATATGGTGAAAATGTGGAATGAAGGGGTACATACATGGGATAAATACAAGTGGAAGTATTTCACGCTAAGAGCAATGATATTCGTTACCGTGCATGAATAGTTTACATTATCGGGACAAATGAAAGGGGAGAAAGGTTGTGTAAGGTGCGTGTATGGAACTGGATTTTGTACCTCACTTCATTCAGAAAGATGGTGCACATAAGACACCGGCGACTCTTGACAGATACACAGAAGTACAGGAAGGTGAAATAATAATTTGATAACACAATCGAAAAAGATATTGCACCAATACCTTACAGTGGAAAACTCGTGTTCGAAATGGTCAAGAACATTAAGGTTGCTTTGGGTAAGGGCAAAAAATGTAAAGAAACAAATAGATAGAAAACTATATCTTTGGGTGATACAACTAAAACGGCTTTCAAGAAACAATCGATTTTTGAAGTATCTTTCGTATTGGAAGAAACTGGAAATTTGCCATAGTATTGATTTGATGCACATTACAGAGAATGTATTTGACAGCATCATTAGAACCTTGCTAGACATGCCGAGAAAAACAAAGGACGGATTAAAATCACATATGGACCTAGTAAATCTTGATATGAGACCAGAGCTTCACCCGGTAGAAAAGGCCAACGGGAAGCATTACCTTCCCCTAACCAGCTACAACTTGCCACTACAGGAGAAAAAGGCAATTTGTGAATGCTTGCGTGGGATCAGAGTGCCCACGAGTTTCTCATCAATATCTGCAAACTAGTCTCGATGTAAGACTTGTCTTTATTTAGCTATAACTCTCACGACTATCACATGATGATGACAGTGTTCCTTGACATTGCAATAAGGGTGATCAAATGTGAGCATGCAAAAGTTTTCATCACACGTTTGTGTTACTTCTTCAGTATAGTATCGCAAAATGTGATAGCCTGGGAAGACTTAGACTATTTGAAAACGTACATCGTCGAGACTATGTGCAAGCTTGAGATGTGTTTCCCATCATCTTTTTTCGATATGCAAGTACACCTAATCATACATCTTGTTGATCAGATAAAAGCATTGGGGCCACTATATTTACATCAAATATTTCCATTGGAGAGATATTTAGGAGTATTAAAGGATTATGTGTGGAACCGTGCTCATCTAGAGGGCTCAATTATGGAAGGATACACTACTGAAGAAATGATTGAGGGTTAATTACATCAAATATGGAAAGCCGATAGGTGTGCCTATACCAGTACATGAGGGTAGACTATGTGGGAGAGACAAAGTGGGTAAGAAAACTTTATCATTCAGGATCAATTTTTTTTCAAAACTACAATGATTTAATAACGAAGGGCAACAATTCAACATGACTATGAAATCAACATCTCATGACCCAGACAACTATATATATATATATATATATGTATGTGTGTGTGTATATATATGTGTATATATATATATGTGTATATATATGTATATATATACAACAACAACAACAACAACAACCAAGCCTTTATCCAAAGCATGTTGGGGTCGGCTGAGTGCTGCTTCATCTCTATGTGTACGTGTGTGAGCTCTGTTTTTCCTCTGTTCGCTACGATTTTCGCGGACGGTTCTATGCCTACGACTAGCCGCCTGTGAAGAATATTTATCACAGACGGTTTGTAATGTAAAGAGTATCCGCCTATGGAGAATCTTTATCGCTGGCGGTTCTTTATCTACGGTTGTCCGCCTGTGAAGAATGTTTATCACAGGCGGTTTGTAACGTAAGATTATCCGCCCGTGTAACTCTAACGATGCATGTATATTGCGCGCATGGTGCGTTCCCTTCGCGCGCGCTGTAAAAAAAAAATGTAAGGCGCGCACGCCCGATCGCTTCAGCCACCTGTATTAATGGCCAATATTGCAAGCGGCTCCTACTCTACGGTTTGCATGTATTGTGCGGTCGTTGCCATTCGCGCATAGAATTCGAAGCGATCCGACCTCTCCTTCTCCGCACCATTATAACTTGCACCTTCCCATTCTCTGTTGTAGTCGGCACCACCATCACAGTCTTCCTCTTCCCTCTAGTCTTCGTCTTCCTTGCCGCACCATAGCCCTAGTCTCAATGGCACCACCGACGAAGCGTTCCCAACCATGCTCTCCACTCACCGCGCCTTTGTCCCTGACTCCAACTGCACCTCCGTCCCCAGCTCCAACCGCGCCTCCGTCCTCGGCTCCAACCGCGCCTTCGTCCCTGGCTCCAACCGTGCCTCCGTCCCCGTCTCCAACCGCACCTCCGCCGCCTTCCTGGGTGGAAGAGAGAGTGCACCTGCTTAGGAAAGTCGCTTTCCTAGAGCAGAGTTTGGTTGCGCTCAGGGCACAGGAGGACGACGATGACATATCATCGTTTCGTCGGCAGATGGCAAAGGATGTATTCAACAGTACATTTGATGCCATGGTTCTTCTGGGTCTTGGTCACCTTCCAGAATGTACTGGAATGGGAACCATAGACCACTACCTCTTCGGGTTAAGCGCAGTGGCCGGTCGTCTTGACGCGATGCAGGAGACGGTCGGTAAGGTGTTTGGGGTGGAAGGCAGCACGAAGTTGGTGGAGGCGATCGTCGACAAGTGCGGGGTTTCTCCGCCACCAGAGGACTAGGCGATAGTCTGTTGTTTTATTTTGTTGTTTGTAAAAATTTAATTTTTAATGAATGTCTGTTTGATGATGAATGTTTATTATCGATTATCGAATTGTTTGTTATCTTTAAGTTTGATGTTGAATATGGTTGATGTATATCGGGCCGCGACGTTTGGTGGATTTGAGTTGGTTGATCGATCCCCTCGGTATTAATAGCCAATATTGCAGGCGTCTCCCTACTCCCGGTTGTTTTAGTCGCCTGTATTAATGCGGCTTCAAATTGAATTCAAAGTCTCGTTCCCCTCGGTATTAATGGCCAATATTGCAGGCGGCTCTTACTCCCGGTGGCTTCAGCCACCTAAATTAATGGCCATATTGCAGGAAGCTCCTACTTTACGGTCCGCCTGTGAAAATTGATATGCTTACACATGCGGTTTACCGTTGCGAGCCGTCTGCGATGTTTATTCATCACAGACGGCTATTAAATTATTTTCGACATCACAAGCGCATTTTTTTATGGACCGCCTGGGTCAAAAAACGAGGCGCCTGTGATAATGGTTTTTGTAGTAGTGGGGTTCCCTCCACCCTGCTACCAAGGACCAATAGAACCAACTAATCATGAGAGTTACTACCTCGCTCTTGACCATGAGCACGACTGTCTCGACAGTTTAATACTCTGCAGAGTTTGTACCACTTTACCCATAAGTCGTGATTCCGTCCCCTATTGCTAGGTGCACTAAATCCTCCCTTTTGCTCGTGATAGCCAGTCACATTTCACACTTCCTATGGTGTGCGGCCAGGATATCACTATGAGACCTTTATAAAGGGATTCCCAATGAGCATGAGCCCACTGAGGTTTCACCCCTAACAGCATTCAGGAGGCTACAACCTCCGCTGCAGTGGCCCGCTCTTGAGCCCTACGGATCCCAAGGTAGTCCAGATGACTCCTATTTCCCGCACCTTCCAAACACTCACACTACATCGGGAATACACCTAATTACTTGGACAAACTGCTCCATACATGTCTTGTGGTGGCACGGTGTAAGCTAGATCACAAGATCCCACGAACCGGTCCTTAGAACCTACACATGCACCAACACAAACCTGAGTCTCGTGCATACCGCACCCACCAAAACAACTGGCCTGCTAGATTCTAACTACATCACCATAATCCAATGTCACATAAGTAAATAATTAGTCTCATAATTAATCATGCCAACCTTCCCACCCAATTACTAAGCATGGCTAAGTGTAATAACACACCACAAACCCATACATACCCTCCAAACCCATCTACAAGGAATGATCTAGAATTCTAGTAAACAACCTACATGGGATTCAAATTTAAAGACATGCATGCAACTACTCTATCTAAATCCCTAAAATAGGAGCAATGTGGTCAAGTCTCTCCCCTCACTAAACAACGATCCCGCTTCCGTAAACAACATTCCTCCTTGTCAAGCTTTTTGTTCTCAAGGAGCAAACTTGTCACTGTGAAGCATACTTTAGTCGATGTTACCAAGTCTCTTACTGATAATCGTTGAGACTATACTAGTGGTCCAGGCTTTGAGGAACAAATTGTTTGATATGACCCTTATTTTGGGGAATCGAACCACTCCCACTATTTCAGGATCCAGAAGGGGATGGATATACCAACAAATTTGTACCTCTTTACGAGGATCACTAGTTTGACCTTTGTCTCCTGGGTCGGATGAGCTTTAACCCAAGGAAGGATCATACCAAACTATGAATGAATGTCATGTTTCTACCTCTCCTAAAATGGCAAATTTTGATAAATGTACTAAAGATGCTAATAGTGCTAAGAATATCAACTTAACTTTATTCCATGATTTTAATGCATCTTATGTACTAATGAGAAGCCAATTTGGGTATGTCTATGCAAAATATGTTGGGCCACTCCGCAAGAGCCCAAAACCTTGTGTATGGGTACCCAAAACTCTTGTCACTAACCTCAAAGGACCCAACCAAACTTGGGTACCTAAAACCAAAGCCTAAATTTATTTTGTAGGCGTACTCCTCTGACGGTACAAAGTGGGTATTAGATAGTGGCTGCACCAACCACATGACCGGATCGAGAAAAATGTTTGTAGAGTATGAAGAAACCAATGATCCAAGTCAAGGTATTTATTTCGGTGACAATAGCCAAGAAAGGGTACTAGGTATGGGTAAAATCTCCATTTCTCCACAACACACCATTTCAAATATCATGCATGTTGAGTCACTAGATTATAACCTTTTATCCATATATCAATTATGTGTCAAAGGTTTTAATTGCTTATTCACTAACGAAGGCGTGACTGTCATTAGAAGAGTAGATAACTCAATTGCCTTCAAAGATGTGCTCAAAGGAAAATTTTATCTTGTGGACTTCTCTGTGGATAAAACTCAACTTGACACATGCTTGATGACAAAGACTAACATGTGATGGCTGTGGCATCGTAAGCTAGCCCATGTTGGTATGAGAAATCTTCAAAAACTTCTAAAAGGTAATCACGTCCGAGGTCTTAAGAGTGTTGTTTTTGAGAAAGATATACCTTGTAGCGCGTGCCAAGCCGGGAAACAAGTTGGAGTAACTCATCTCGCCAAGAATGTGATAACGACAACAAGACCACTAGAGATGCTTCACATGGACCTCTTTAGTCCTATTTCTTAGATAAGCATTGGCGGTAATAAATATGGTCTAGTCATTGTCGATGATTTTTCTCGCATCACTTGGGTATTTTTCTTACATGATAAGGGTGAAACTCAAGGTGTCCTGAAGAGTTTCTTGAGGAGAGCTCAAAATGAGTTCTCTTTGAGAATCAAGAAGATAAGAAGCGGCAGAAGCACCAAGTTCAAGAACACCCAAGTAGAAGAGTACTTGGACGAGGAGGGCATCAAGCATGAGGTTTCGGCACCCTACACACCCAAACAAAATGAGGTGGCTGAAAGGAAGAACCGAACTCTAATAGAGATGTCAAGAACAATGCTTAATGAGTACAAGACATTTGATCGGTTTTGGGCGGAAGCGGTTAACACCGCTTGCCATGCCATAAACCGTCTCTACCTCCATCGCCTCTTGAAGAAGACTCCCTATGAAATCCTAATGGGTAACAAACCGAATATCTCCTACTTTAGAGTCATTGGTAGCAAGTGCTATATTCTTAATAAGAAACCTCAAGTTTCAAAGTTTGCCTTGAAATCCGATGAAGGTTTATTGCTTGGTTATGATTCAAACACTTACGCCTATTGTGTATTCAACAAAACCTCCAACTGTGTTGAAATCGCACGTGGCGTAGTGTTTGATGAAACTAATGGCTCCCAAAGAGAGCAAGTTGATCAATGTGCACTAGATGAAGAAGAAGCACCATGTATGGAATTAAGGAGGATGGCACTTGGTGACATATGACCACAAGATCTACAAGACCCAAGTGACACATCCTCGTCACAAGTGACCCAAACACAAGAACAAGCACAAGATCCCCTATTTCAAGAACAAGATCAAGATCACCACGTTCAAGACATTGAAGGCCATGATGGTGGTAGCGATCAAGGGGAGATAAAGAAGAAGAAGAAGTTCACTCAAGACCAAGTGTGCCGCACCCTAGAGTCCATCAATGTGTACAACGGGATCATCCCGTTGACAATATACTTGGAGACATCTCCAAGAGGGTAATGACTCGCTCTCGTATGGCTAACTTTTGAGCTCACTACTCTTTTGTGTCTTCTTTGGAGCCTTTAAAGGTTGAAGATGCCCCACGAGATCTGGATTAGGTGATGGCGATGCAAGAGGAGCTCAACAACTTCAAAAGAAACAAAGTGTGGGAGCTTGTGGAAAGACAAAATGCAAACGTAGTAGGCACCAAGTGGGTCTTTCATAACAAGAAAGATGAGCATGGATTAGTGACAAGAAACAAAGCTAGACTTGTGGCCAAGGGATACTCACAAGTCGAAGGTTTGGACTTCGACAAAACCTTTGCTCCCGTAGCTAGAATTGAATCAATTCGTATATTATTAGCCTATGCTACTCACAATGATTTCAAGTTGTATCAAATGAACGTGAAAAGTGCTTTCCTCAACAAACTGATCAAGGAGGAAGTGTATGTGGATCAACCACCCGACTTTGAAAACGATAAGTATCCTAACCATGTTTTAAGATTCACAAAGCCCTCTACGGTCTCAAACAAGCTCCTATAGCTTGGTATGAGTGTCTTAGAGATTTCCTTATTGACAATGGCTTTAGGATAGGAAAGGCCGACTATACACTTTTCACAAAAAACTTGGATAATGCCTTATTTGTATGCCAAATTGATGTCGATGATGTATAGTAATCAATATTTTTGTGAATAATTTAGCAAAATCATGATGGGGAGGTTTGAGATGTCAATGATGGGAGAATTAAAGTTCTTTCTAGGTTTCCAAGTGAAACAACTCAAGGAAGGCACCTTCATATGTCAACCAAGTACACTCAAGACATACTTAAGAAGTTTGACATGGAGAAGGCCAAGCCCATCAAAACGCCAATGGCGATAAACGGACACCTCTACCTCAACCAAGACAGCCCTAGCGTGGATCAAAAGATATACCATTCCATGATTGGATCCCTTCTTTACCTTTGTGCATCTAGTCCCGATATTATGTTAAGTGTATGCATGTGTGCAAGGTTTCAAGCTGCTCCTAAAGGGTGTCATCTAACAGCTGTAAAAAGAATCTTGCGCTATCTAGTTCAAACAGCTAACCTAGGGTTGTGGTATACTAAAATGTCCATGTTCAATCTCATCGGATACTCTGATACTGATTATGTCGGATGCAAAGTAGATAGGAAAAGTACCTCCGGCACTTGTCAATTTTTGGGCAGGTCCCTAGTGTCATGATCATCCAAGAAACAAAAGTCCATTGCCCTATCCACAACCGAAGTTGAGTACATTGCAGCCGGAAGTTGTTGTGCACAACTTCTTTAGATGCGACAAACTCTAAGAGACTATGGTCTCAATATGAACCATATTCCACTCCTATGTGATAATGAGAGTGCTGTTAAGATTGACCATAACCCAGTTGAACATTCTAAGACCAAACACATTGACATCCGGCACCATTTTCTGAGAGATCACTCAATAAAGAGGGATATAGTTATTTCACATGTTAGAACAGAAAAAAAAACTAGCCGACATCTTCACCAAGCCACTAGATGAAAAACGCTTTTGCAAACTTAGGAATGAGCTAAATATCCTTGACTCTCGGAATGTGGCTTGAGATGTTGCACATCTGATTGTTAATTGTTTAATCTCTTCAAAACTAACCATGTTTTTCAAGAAACTATCTCTCTCAATTTTCTATCAAATTATTTTTGATTATTATCTCCTTGAAGAATGGCCATTGAATGATTGTTTGTGTGCTCTACTGGCTATGTTCATTGAGAATACTTGTGAAAAATTAGTCTATATGAATCATTTCCTGCATATCTCTTCATATATATATATATATATAGAGAGAGAGAGAGAGAGAGAGAGAGAGTTTAGGGTGAGTGTGATGTCAATGGATAGACTAATCCGCCCAAGTGGCCGGACTAGTCCGGCGTCCTAGACAAGTCCAGCTAGGTTTAGACAAACCTACACCAAACTACTCCGCCCCTCACCGGACTAGTCCGTACTATCAGATCAGTCCGGACCTAGTCCGACCACCGGACTTGTCTGGTATCTACGACCGTACTAGTCCGGACGGTTGGGACTTAACCCAGCCGCCGGGGCCGAGACCTCCCACTCCACTCATAATGCATGTCAACACGCGCCAGCACTCAAACTCGCCCCCATTGGCAATTTTTGAGAATTTCCACCGAAAATTTCAAAGTATTCGAGTCCTTTATCCGTTGGAGCCTCGGGAAGTCAAACTTTGAACTTCTCCGCTCTTCAATACGGGCGATTTCCTCAGATTTAAACAATCAAGGTGTGTTCTTGGGGCAAAACCTAATCTCTTCAAATATTTCGATTCTAGGATGTTTCTCCCATAAACTAGGATGTCTAGTGCTCCATAACATTCATGCGATTCCTCCATAGGGTTATTGCGAACTATTTAAAGGATTTGCAGAAAATTCACATAGTTAGTGTTTAACCCCAGGTAGTCCAGACAAAGGCGGACAAGTCCGTTCCTAACCGGACTAGTCTGGTGAGAGAACGGACAAGTCCAGCCAAACCTTGAGTTAACCCCAAACTTAGTGTTTTTGATGCACCTCTATCGCGATAATCTTCTGTTCTAAACTCATATCTTTGCCCAATTGCTCTTCCAGCATGTCTCAACATGACAACTCTCCACCCTTCTCCAACCCGGAGCCAGAGGCGGCTCGGCAAGAGCTTTACTGCCGTCAGAAAGAGGAGGACGCGACAATTGAGCAAGAGTTGGCTCGTCGAGAATCTAGAACCAAGAAGCGACATGAAAGAGAGGTAGCTCAAACTCAAGCTGAAGAAGAGAGATCTAGCCAAGAAAGAGGATAGTCTCCGTGGGTGAAAAGGAGAGGGTAAAGCGACTGACAAAGGAAAAGGACCTATGAATGAAAGGGAAGCAGCCAAGAGGAAAGGCATGGCCCTGGTTCAGAAGGTGCCCACCAAAAGAGCAGCACCAAGGAGAAAGGCACCTGCTAGCGGGGGACTCGTCATTTGAGACCGTCTCGTGGGATCAAGAGCTCCCCCACGAGACCCCATTGGACCCTTGGTCATGACACTTCCCATGAATAACCCCAACCGGCAGCCGGAGCTTTTGAGCAACATCTTCCATGGGAAAGGCTCTGAAAAGGAGGGGAGATTTAGGGAAAAGGATCCCTACAAGTATGATAAGGCCACACCGGATCACCGTTTTTGGTGTGACTTCCATTGCAACTACTATCACCTTGTATACTTAAGGATGAAGACGCCAGTTGCTAATGCTCAGTGGGTTGATTGGCCCTATATGGAAAAGAAAAATCATCAGGCCTTCAATGCAGTTGTAAAAGCCGCTGATCATCACGGTCTGAAGGATCTCCTTGCCTTTCAATATGACTGGAACACAAAGGCGGTTGCTCAGTTTTACACCACGTGCTACTTCTCTACCTATGGGGACACAAATATTTCATGGATGACGGGCGAAGTCCAATACTCCGTCCTATATGGTGAGTTTGCATGGATTCTCGGACTTGAGGAGTTCCTGCGCCATGAGTTGATCATTCACAATCTCATGGCGATAGACTTGGGGGAGATGGAATTCATGTACAAGGTTGGCTTTTATAATCCTCCTACAACCAAAATCCTCCATCCATTCTTTAGTATGCTAAGCCGGATCTTGAGAAAGACTTTAGCACCTAAAGACGGAGATGCAGGGATGATCCAGGGATACCTTCGCCACCTGTTGAAGCTTATTTGTGAGGATGAAAAATTCAATGTGTTTGACTACATCTACAACGACATCTTCAACATATACCACACCCCCAACCACTCATGTGGTTATGCTCCATTCATCATGTGCCTCATTGAGAAGGTGTCGATATTGGAGTTTGTGAAGGACATCAAGCATAGACCCCTTCACCCTCAAATTCCTCCTATCGTGCCAAAGATTGGCGGAGCTTCTAGGAGGGGTGCTCCTGATGCACCTCCTCCTCCACCCGCTCCTGCCTCTTCCTCTTCCGGAGACTCTTCTAGTGCCATCCTAAAATTCTTGAAGTCTATCTTCACCTCTTGCCGAAAAGTTGAAGTCAAAACTCAGAAAATGGCTAGAAGGCAATACAAGTACCTCAAGAAGCTCTGTGAGAAGGCGGACATTTCTATGTCTCCGGAGGCTTCCGATGACGAGGATCTAACACCCTTCCCGGATATCACGGAGGCGGAGGCTGCTCTTCTTGAGGGTGACCCCTATAGTTCTGCTCCCGCCATTGAGGAAGAAGAGGAAGATGATGAAGCAACCCAAAGCGATGAAGATCATGGTGAGGAGAGTGAGTGCGACGACTAGACTTAGGCTCTCTTATTTTCCTTTTTGGTGTCTTGACGTCAAATGGGGAGAGATTGAGGGGGAGTAACTATGTCAACTCTCTTCGGTTGTAATATTGCTACACTTTTATATTTGGGTTGTAATAACTTTATGCTATGTTACTCTATGTTAACTTTATTGAATATCACTCTACTTTGGATTACATATGTGTGATGATCTTTAATTTCGATTTGAGATGCATGTTTCATTTCTATTTATCACATCTCAATATTTGCATCACACGTAGTCATCCCACCATAACACACAACTCTATAAATCTCTCATAGAGTTCACTCTCGTGCATTGCTCTTATTGCAAATTATTCATGCACACGTTTAGGTGGAGCTTTTTATACACTTGTTGTTATGAAAACCAACTCATTTACATTTTTATCAAAAACCTCAAGTGTTGTCATCAAATCACCAAAAAAGGAGAGACTGAAAGTGCATCTAGGCTAAATCTCCGTTGGTTTTGATGATTAATGACAACACTTAAGGAACTAATGAGCATTACAAGTGTAATTACAGGTGATTAAGAAATTGACGGAGATGGATGCACTCAAAAAGGGAAAAGAGGAGAAAAAGGCAAACATACAAGAAGAGTAGAATTAAGGGTTTAAATTCTCTTGCGTTGAGCCTTTAAGTATGAGTGTGTTTATAGAGTCAAAGTGTTGAGAATCATCTCAGAGCTCTTAGTCCGAGTCTAGATTGAGTCCCTAAGAATAGGGCCGGACTTGTTCGGGCAGGAAGGCCAGACTAGTCCGGTACATCGGACTAATCCGATGTAGGACGGACCAAGAGGTTCTGTGTGAGTTTGGACTTGTCCGGGCAGGAAGACCGGACTAGTCTAGAATATCGGACTAATCCAATGTAGGACGGACCAAGAGGTTATGTGTGAGTTCGGACTTGTCTGTTTGGGGACGGACTAGTAGAGTGTGTCTGAGTTCTTCAGGAGCTAAGTCCTGAAGGACCGGACTAGTCCGCCCCTTGAGGCCGGACTAGTCTACAAGCTGAGACTAGTCCGTTTCCAACCGGAACAAGAGGTTCTGTGTGAGATCGGACTAGTCCTCTGTAAGTCAAACTAGTCCGTTTGAAACTTGGAAGCGACTGTAAGGACTAAGTCCTGAATAGCTGGACTAGTCTGTCCCTTGAGGCCAGACTAGTCCGGTGGACCAGACTTGTCCGTTCTCAACCGAAATAGTTGTTTCTGTGTGAGATCAGACTAGTCCATTATGGATCAGACTAGTCCGTGGTGTTGTGATCATTTGAATTCAAAAGGAGGCGGGTGACCGTTTGGTTGGTAGGATATGACCGTTTAGTAGGTGAAGTGTGATGTCACCGGTCCCCGCAGACTAGACTAGTCCGTGGTTAAAGGTCGGACTAGTCCGGACCTTTTCTGGTGGCAACGGCTAGCTCCCGGGACCTCTATAAAAAGGGGATGCTCGGACCTCAAAGAAGGTGACAAGAACCCTAACGCCGAAATAGCCTTCCTAGAGCTTTTCTAGCCCCCTCTCTTCAATTCTTGTAGCGCTAAGAGTGATTCTTGAGGGTTTGGGAGTTTTGGGAAGAGGAGAAAAAGGGGAGTGAGCAGCACTGAGCTCTTGGTTGATTCTCTCACACTAAGTGAGCAGTGTGTTATTGAGGGTGCTGATTTGTAAGTGTTTTAAGATGAAATCTTGTGGGAGCCTCAAATTGTGAGTCGTCCCACGAATTGTTGTGAAGTCTTTGTGATTTAATGGAAGAACAAGCCAACCTTTGTGGTGGCTTGGTGAGGAAAAGGTTGAGAGCAACCTGGTCATTTGTGGACTCCTCAACTGGACGTAGGCTTCTTTGTGAACCTAAACCACCGGATAAATCATGTGTTCTATCTCTCTTGAGTTAGATTTCTCTATGATCGGACTAGTCCGCCCTCAGGACCGGACTAGTCCGCACTCTGTGAAATGATCAGTTTCATCAAGGCGTATTTCAGATTTTCCGCCTATTCACCCCCCTCTAGGAAACTTTCAATAGGTGGCCGACGGGTTGTGCCGGGCCAGCCCGACCTGAGCCCGGTCGTGCTTGGGCCATAAAAACCTCGGCCCGACATGGCCCGAAAAAAATTGGGTCATGCCAGGCTGGCTCATGGGCCGCAGGTCCAGGCCCGGGCACGACCCGAGTTCATTTTATGCAGGTCGGGTCGTGCCAGGCCATAAACGGGTCGTGCCAAGCCGGGCTGGCCCATGACCCGTTTATTTTTAAATACATTGAAAATAGCAAAAAAAAATATTATTCAGGCTTAAGCGGGTCGTGTCGGGCCTGGCCCCCACGGGCTAACCGAGCTGACTTTAAACGGGCCAGCCCAATGGGCCGGAGGTTAAGGCCCGAAGCCCGGCAAAAATGGCCTGGCACGAGCACGGTCCACACCGGCCCATTTGGCCACCTATACTTCTCACCTTCAACCAATGCAACTTTCCTAGCCTTTTTCTTCTTCTTTTTCACCTTTGCCTCGCCCAAATCTATGCCACAATGCACTGTTGCGGCCAAGGGGACCTCGGAAGTCTCAAATTCAGGCACATGACCTCAATACCAGACAGTTGCAACCCCTTCTCAACACTAATAAATGCATCTCTCAACCCAAATACCACCTTCGGATTTACTTGCACTATCTCTGCCTTCGCCCCAATATCAAAGAACCTCTTGCTGAGTCCAAACAACACTCCAGCGCCTGCCTAGCTTCTCCTCAGCACTCCCCTTGTCCACCTCCTCCCCTTTTCTTCAACATCTAATGCAACTGCTTGCCACTCTCCAGGAACCTGTCAAATACGCCAGACTTCACCTTGCTCACCATCACCCGATCCAACGACTTCTCCAACGCAGCAAAGAACTGAGCTAACAGCGCATCCATTGACCGCAAGTTCATTGGAAGCACGGGCAAGAGCTCGTCGAGAAACGCCTCGGAGACATGGTACCCGAGTCATCGGGAGGAGGACGTTGTCGGCTTCCGGGTGGAAGGCGATGTCTGGGGCGAACGAGCTGGCGCTGAGGAGGAAGGCATGGTTAGAACTTGTCGAGCTGGTGGACGTCAATGTGGGCCCACTCGCGGCGGAGGGTGGTGAGGTTACATGGTGTCTACCATGTAATGTTTAGCTAATGAACTATTACATGGTATTTGTTCTTCTACTCCATAAATAGCCATACGTGTATTGTTTTTCTTGCATGACTTTTCAGTTTTTTTTCATTACTTATAGATGACTAGGATATTGATATGGGTATACAGTATAATGAAAACTCTATTCTTGTTTCTTTTAGAAAAAGTCTCATGATTATACCAGCCTAGCTTGTACAGTTGTTCCTGGATTAGTGCAGGAAGAAAACAAGACTTCCTGCGTGCGCACACAGGCACAGGGTTTCATAACAACGCGTCTGTGAAGCGCAACAGGACATGAGCTCGCATGCGTTTGGCTGATTTGTTCCGCAAATCAATTTGCTTCTCATGGTCCGTGGCAAGGACAAGTGTGGTGATTGTGCTGCCGTCAACAAATATTGCACCGTCTTTGTGGTGTAAAATTTCGATTAACATACATAAGATCATCAAGCTGTGTGCATACATAGCTTTTTACTTTTTTGCGAGATGCATACTTCAGCTTGGCATCAACGACAGGAATTTTCCATCCATGCCTGCAAGCTCCTGCCCACAAGATAGCTGCATTTGAATATGCTAGCAGCAGCCGACTTCATTCATTAATTTATCGTGCCGACGTGCGCCACTGACATGGATTTGAGAGATTAATCGGCTGTTTTGTTAGTTGTGGTGCTTTCAAGTCTTCGAGCTGAGCTATGCGTACACTGTTAGCTGGCTCTTGCTATCAGTGTATTTATATTCAGTTCAGGTAAGGGTATTTTTACTTTTTGTCGCAAATCAGAAGGGATCAGATCGACCGCTGTTGCAGCAACCCGTGTTC
Organism: Neostapfia colusana; assembly: GCA_030760725.1. Lineage (NCBI taxonomy): Eukaryota > Viridiplantae > Streptophyta > Magnoliopsida > Poales > Poaceae > Neostapfia > Neostapfia colusana. The sequence goes on from JASWHV010000015.1 coordinate 69,368,394, forward strand.
CGTGTACGCTGTCAGCTTGGACCGCAACAGGTGTGGTCGCAGATGTTTGCGCGACGTCCCGACACCGCCACGCCGTGCTGCAGGGTTCGATGCTGTATATAATTTGTCGAGAGATTCTAAGCTTGTTCACTGCGCTTATTGATTATGGGCTTCCTGACGAAACTGAAGTACAGTACGAGATGGTCCTGAATGAGGTAGTGCAAGTAAATCTTTTTCTTTGTTAGCTGAATGAGATGGTATGTGATTGTATTACGTTGGTTGTATGGGATGGTACATGGATAGGTTTAGTTGCTTAAAAGACTTGTATTATTTCAATATATAACTTAATTATTTTCTAATAATAATATTTTAAATGTCTTAATACTAATAAGTTGCTCCAGGATTATAGCCCTATGTAACCTTAGACTGACCGCAGCAACGTGCGGGATAGCTAGACGGGGGATTCAGCGTTCCACGCGTGAGAGGCTGCCGCAGGATGACTTCTTCATTAGCAGTTCGTTGCTTCGCGCGCATAGACAGAAGAGCCACAGCAGTGAGCCACGGACAACTGAGCACATACGCGCGTGGCAACAGGATGTTTAAGATGGCATGGCAAGCCTGTGCAAACTCCTGCTCTACACACCAACTTCTTGCTTACTACTCTCTGAAAAGGCCTAGAAATGAAGGCAGAGTAAGAAACTACCCTCAAAAATAATTATGGAAACAGATTTGAGGCACCCTCAAACGATGAGTTGCACTTTTGACAAAGGAAAGGAAGGGGTAAAAGGAAAGGAAATAGAAGGAAAAAAGAATAAAATAGAAGGAAGGCAAAGGAGGAAAAATGAAAGAAATTAGAAGGGAAATAAGAGATCAACAAAGGAAAGTAAATAAAGAAAAGGAGAGGAAAATGGAAAGAAAAAAAGAAATAAATATAGAAGGAAATGAAGAGATAAAAGGGAAAGAGGAAATAAAGAGAGGAATAAAGGAAATGAAAAGAAAGAAAAAGGATAGAAAAAAATGTTAAAGAATGTGTGGTAGTTGATATAGCTAGAGTATGTTTAGTGAGTAGTGCAGTAGCAGGTGCTGGAAAACAGGAAACCTTTTAGAGCACGCTGGAAAGAGGTGAGAATATTCTTTTGGAGTTAGTTTTTAGAGTACATGAGTGTGATCATCTGACGTGAGGCGGGATGAGATCAAAATGACTGCTAACACAGATAGCTGCCTAAACTTATTTGGCATGTCTGGGCACACCGTAATATTTTCATGCTGCTGGTGACACAAGATTGTGTATAGACAACGCCAAGACTACAACTTAGAGGTTGGCCAAATCACTATTTCTGCCAACTATATGCCATTGAAGTTTCTAGACAGCCACACACATCCTAGTTGACTGCACAACATCTAGAATTATCTAGAACCAGATTGACCTTTTGTTTGATGCCCCCTCCCTACTGCTAGATGCATGGTCAGCCCATGAGAGCATTGGTTTGAAGGACTTAACAATGGCGAGCGGTCACAAGCCATACGATCACTTTCAACACTAGTATGTTGGGCCTTGTGGACAAAGCGCAATGCGAGGGTCTTCGACAGGCAAGAGAAGTCAATGACGCTAGCTGTGGGAGAGATTAAGCAGCAGACCAAACTTGGGGGGGGGGGGAGCGAAACACCTTGCTACCTCACTGATAATCATCTCGGCAAAATCTAGATAGATATATTGAAACTTTCGATATTTGCGCCTCTAGTGCCTATATATATGTGTAGAGTGTGCTATTATGTGTTGAAGGTTTTTTCGTATTAATATATGATCTCACCGGCGCTGACCAGGAGTTTCTCTTTAAAGAAATATGTCGCCTGACTGCGTTGAATCCTTCTGTAGTTCCTAAGTGTATTATAGGAATAGGTGTTACAAAATAATGCACTTTAAAGATAAAATAAATTCTTAAAACTAAAACAATACGCATAATAGATATTTCACAAAGCATGAGTAAAAACATGCATGTAAAACAAATTATATCTATCTCATTCATGTGTAAGAAACTCATCTTCACTTAATAGTGGGAATGTCTCCAGATTGAAACTTGATGAGTTGCGGAGGAGAAGAAGAATGTAGAGGACGCAAAATTTCAATTGAGCAGACGCATAAATACTACCCAAAAACCCGATTTTCCTCAATCTGTGCAGATTCTACAGCGAGGCGGGATTTTGGAGACACTGCTCTCCCTCACACTAGTGACATGCTGGTGAGAAGGATGGAGAGACTCGAAGTAGACGTACAACACTGTAGAATAGAGTCTATTCACACCTTTCAGTATCAAGGTTCACTCTCTATTTATAGGCAGGGTAGTAACTGAAGATAATTAATCAGTAAATCACGTGAAAATACGTGAATACGCGCGCGTGTGATTTATGTGTGACTCTAGCCCATCCTTTTCTAATATATTCTACACATGGAAAAGAGCTCCACTAACAAATGGGTATTACCCTCCTCAAAATTTTTATGTGGGATTATTCTATTCTCGTGTGCTTTTTGATCTTATTCAGAACTATTTGGGCCAAGGCCCACATATTCTAACAATAGGATTCCTGCATAATACATATTTTACAATCGTAAGGTATTGGACCTTCCTGGTTCATTCCCTGGCCCGAAGAGCGACTAGCCTACTATTCAATTGTTACGATTAGTTAATGTAGCCATGTGTGAACTCCAACCCCATTGGTAATTATTCAACCATGCCTTGCACATCATTTTCAACACTGATTCCACAAATCCACGTGTCCTGATCGGAACACGTCAGTTAAAGACAGGTGAAGAGTACAGTTTTACAACCACGATGGCCCTGTTGAAGACCAAGCATATGGGCTTCCTCTTTAGTCAACAGAGGCACACGGGGAGGCTCGAGGCTCACAGACTTCTGAAAAAAGTTTGTGGTCCCTTCACCAGAGTCGACCTCATCTTGACTTGGGTGAGGAGATAAGTACAACCTCTCCAAACATGAGTGCTCCTTAAGATCCGACTCTCACCATAGAGGAAAAATTGTCTCCTTCGAAAATCGAAGCTCGGGTCCATACTCTATCAAAGGAACACAGCAATGGAGTATGCTCTAGAGTACCTCCTATAGAGCCCTACTAGCATAACCACCCTCTCCTTTATATTAGTTTATCTTCTGAGTCTGACCTTCCTTGGTGAGCCTTTTTTCTTATGTTTGTTGACCGATTCTGTTTTGTAAAACTATATAATCTTTTAGTGTTGGCCTATACTCCATAAAGAAGTGGGGGCACGCAATGAGGCCGTTGATATTGGTGTAATGGAAATTGGGGTTCCTATTAACTGTCATTAGAGGTGATGATGCATCATTAGCCACAACAACAATAAAAGGTCAACAGAAAGGCTTGGCCCACGGGACAAGGCAAAGAAGAGTAAAGACTATAAAGAGATAAGTTCGCGGGACTGATGAGGGAGTCAACTTGGGGCTCCATCCCCTGACCTGTCCTACTGACGTTACCAATTAGGGTCGTGGAATGGCATTGCCTCCGGGACCGTTTGGCAATCCTGACCTGACCAGGTCGAGTCCAGGCCCACCTAGCTCCTACTTCCATCCTTGACTGGGCACACATGCGGTTCCAAGGAAAATATTGATGAATGGGTAGAAAGTGTTAGGCGGGGCCACCATATCCTTGGGCAGAAGCTCGAGGTGATCATTGGAGTTATAAAGGGGTTAAAGGCCACAAGATGAAGACCCTAGCAGGCGAAGGTGGGTTGGGTGCCAGCCCCATGACATGGCCTAGACTCGCAGCGCTCAATCTTACCGGTTCAGGTCAGGACCTGTCCAGTCGTTGTACCTTGCCTTAACTGCGCATTAGTGTGTGGTCATGAAAAAAACACTCATGACGGTGCAAGTAGCGCTAGGCGACGCTGGCATACCCTGGGAGAGAGGCTCGATGCAACTACAGAAGTAAGGGAGTTAACCCGTTACACTCTTGGGTAGTGCCCATACATGACAAGAGGGCAGTATGCCGCCCTCTTGCCGCAGCCCGCCGCCTCCACGCTGCAGTCCACGTACTCCTCACCGCACCAGGCTCCTCGGCGCGGTCCGCCGCATCCTCGCCCCAGCCAGCCTCCTCGCTTGGACTCAGTGGCCATGGAGGTCAAGACAAGGAGCCCGCTGGTCGCCCAGCCTGGCCTCATGCCGTAGCTGCCGGGGGAGGTCAAAGAGGGTGCCACGACTAGCTCCGGCGTGCACCTCACTTCCTTCCTCGGGTCCATCGAGCCGCGAGACTTTCTCAGACGGGCCGGCACGGCCCAAAATTTTCGTGCTTCAGGCCGATTCGGCCCGCGGCCCGAAAGCACGCCGGGCCTTTTCGGGCCGGGCCGGCCGGCCCGAATTACCAAACCGGCGGCCCGAGCACGGCACGCGGCCCGGCGGGCCTATTTCGGGCCGAGCCCGGCCCAAGCACGGCTCGATAACAGAAAAATTCAAATAATTCAAAAAAAATCTGTAAAATCGAAAAAATTTCAAAAAAAATCTGTAAAACCGAAAAAAAATCAAAAATCCATAAAAAATCAGGAAAATTCCAAATAAATTTAAAAAAATACAGAGAAAATTCCAAAAAATTCGGACTTTTTCAGACATTTCGGGCCAATTTCGGGCCGATGGGCCAATTTCGGGTCGGGCCGGCCCAAGCACGGCCCGAAACTCAATTTCGGGCCGGGCCGCCCGAAGCCTCCAACCTGGGCACGGCACGGCCCGGCCCGAATCTATTTCGGGCCATTTTCGTGCCTGGGCCGTGCCGGCCCGTCGGGCTTCGGCCCGCCCGAATTTGGCCCGGCCCATCTCCCACCTCTTTCTATACCCGATCTCTAAAAGAATATTCTTATCCTTTTACAGTTAACTCTAAAAGATTCTCAGTTTTACAGTTCAATTCTCTGCACTCGTGGACCTCTAAATCAAAACTCTATATCAAATATCATCTATTTTATATTACATAACGCAACTAACTCATATTTATATTATTTCATATAACTATGTTTATATCAATAATATTACTTTTAAAACTTATAAAAAAATATCAAATTTATTTTTTTGTTTCCTTCTTTTTTCTTCTTATTTTCTCTTTTCTCCTTTTCCCTCTCTTCTTTTTTACTTTCTCCGTTTTCCCTCCCTCATTCTTTTTTTCTTTCTATTTTTTTCTTTTTTTTCTTCTCTTCTTTCTTTTTCTTTCCTTTCTTCCTCCTCTCTTTTTTCTTTCTTCTCTTCTTATAGGGTCTACAGTGCACCAGCTGATTTACCGTGCGCTGTAGCCACCGCTTTTTTACCGACGCCTGTAACTGAGCCGTTGTGGGGTCCGAACGGCGCGCCGCCCGCTTAATTCGCTTCGCGGGCGCGGGCAGTATAGAGGCCCCTGTGCGGCCAGCCTCAGGCCCGTCGTGTCGCGGGAGGCAACAGAACAGTCGGTCATTTTCCCGCACAGATTTCATGCCAGGGCGCGAGCGTTAGTTTGTAGCGTGCTGGAAGATAGCGCACCTTTTCCAGTTCGCTAGTGCGGACGAAAAAATCAGCGGTAGCGCTAGCCAGCCAGCCCCGCACCTCATCCAGTAGGCGAGTGCACCCAGTCTTAGTCTGTAGCGTGCTGGAAGATAGAGCACCTTTTTCAGTTCGCCAGTGCAGAAAAAAATCAGCGGTAGCGCTACCCAGCCAGGCCCGCACCTCATCCAGTAGGCGAGTGCTACCAGTCTAACTCTACCAAGGGCCCCGTCTTGGCATTGTTGTAGGACTGGGTGGTGCAAGAGGCGAACCTGGTCGAGAGATCGTGATCGGCGATGACATCAATCTTCTCAACCATGAATCGTCTCAAAGTGAAGTCGACTATTGTCTCCAAGCTGATCAAGTACTGCAAGCACGACAGTGGTTGAGTCACCTGCTGGGGCCCAAGTGCACCTTGTTGCTGAGGGAGAGTCTGCTTTGGCCCTTATGAGGGCCCACTATTCCCGACTCGATCTCGACAAGGTCGTAGAGGTGAAAACAGTCGGAAACGGTTGAAAAAATAGTTAAATTATTTTCATTTTCATATATAATTTTTGGAAACGGAAACAGAAATGGTATCATCGGAAACGGATATAATGTCGGAAATATCGGAAACGGATATATCAGAACGGAAACAATGTCGATATCAGAACATTTCGATTTTTTTCAAAAACAACACCCTAAAGTCCAAAGTTTATTATCATTATTTAAAATGACATAAGCAAATAATATTAATAACTTCACACTAGCGGGCGCGTCGGACGTTGGGGGCCTTGCCGCCTCGGGGCCGGGGTGACCTGGTGATAGGGCTCAAGGCGGCGCAAGCGTGATGCGATTAGGGATTTAGGGTTCGGTGCTCCACTGCTTGGTTGGCGGCTTCTCCTCACCTTTGGACCTGTAACGTCTGACATATGGTTGCTTCAGTCCGGGCTCTCGGCATCTTGGACTGTTGACAATTGGGCCAAGACCCATTGCTATTTCGGAAATTGTTCAGAAATTTCCAAATAAATACGGAATTCTGAGTATTCGGTCGGAAATCTGCCCAAATCTTTTTCGTTCCGATTTCCAAATTTTCACTTTTGGTTTTCGGCCAATTTTCGGACAATTCTGTTAAAAACGAAAAACGGTTTGATAATTCTCGAAGACGATATCGGATGATCCGAGATATTTCCATCCATATTTCACCCCTATGTAGAGGTGACCCGCTTAATTAATCAAGGGAAGTGGAAGTGGTTTCCCATTACCAGGCTGCGAGGGAGTCAATCAAACATATTGTGGATCGGGTCACCAGGAAGAGCGAGGTGTTGCAACGATGGTGACAACAACAGCAGAGTGGGACGTCATGAGCGCCATTTGTACTAGTAACTATTTATATTCAGGCTGGAGTACTCGAAGACGTGTGCACTGGTAGATCTTGGAGGTAATAAGAAGATAAGATTTACCTTGGTTAAAGCCATCATGAGGAGGTAAAATCCGACTTGTGATTGAATGTATTGCTCTCAAGGTACAATATCTTTGGTATGATTATGTAATGTAGGGGTGGGCGTTCGGTTAAATCGGACATGTTAATTCGGTTATGAAAAAAATCAGTTATAGAGAATTGATAACCGAATTTTATTGAAAAAGTCATAACCGCACAATTCGATTGTGATTCGTTTTGTATTAACCGTATTTTAATTTGCAATATAATTTATTGGACAAATATGATAACAAACACATAAAAAATAGCAAGCATATACAAAATGACATGTAAGCACCGGTGATTGTGGAGATTATTAAGATTGGGTTGGACTACGTGAATTTTTTTATGAGGATGATGATTAATACTATTAAGCTTTATTTTTATTGGTTATCGGGGTATTGTAGGTTAAATATTCGATTAAATCGGTTAATGTGGTTCATACTATATGAAAATCGAATTAAATTTGATTAACATACCTAAAATGAAAACCAAATTAAAAAAAAAACGGATAATTGCAAATTTCGGTTCGGTGTGTCTCGGTTCGGTTTTTATGATTTACAGCTAACCGCGCCCACCCCTTGTGCAATATGATATAATGCTATAGGACTTCTAGACCTATGGGAGAATCTTTAGATGTTGAATCTTTGAACTTGGTGCCCCGCCCTTGCCTTTTATAAAGGATTAAGGATCTCGGGTGCACGGTTCGAGTTGATTATAACTTTGACTAGTATAAGTTGGATTCTAACTCTACCTTATCAGATCGAATGATGTGGCTGTTATAACTTTTCTTACTCGGGCAGAATTTGAATGTTAGGGTCAGTTTGGTGCAGTTCTAGATTCTTCGAGAATTAGAAGTGTTTCAGTTTCAACGCAGAAATGTTTCTCAACTGAAACAGAATCACTTTAGAAATCGTTTGGCTAGTTTTTTTTTATTTCAGTTTCAGTACAGGGAGGAGCAGGATTGAAATGACCTATTTATCCTTGATCGACTATATTGTTTTTGTCATAGTATAATATATAGTAAATTCTTATAATAAATATGATTTATAAGTGTCATTACAAAATATAAGTCATCATCCACATGTACGGATAAATTTTTGTTGCACCGCAACAACGGCGACGAGTTGATAATAACGGTAGACGATGGCAAATAACTGTAAATAATTACGAAACTAGAGGATAGATACAATAATATAAAGTGATTCAGTGCGTGGAACATCTTTTCAGGTGATTCAGGTTCGTAGGCAAAAAAATGAGTCGTTTCTTATAAATTCACTGCTGAAATGTCTCATTTTTGTTGTTTGGTACCGTTTCAAGTGATTCAACCTAGAATCTGAAATGTTTCTTCTTACCAAACACACCCTTAATTTTTATGTTTCTCTGCTTTTTTTTGTTAGGGCAGAGTCTAAATCATGTACTTATTCAAGCTACCACAATTGACTATCCTAGATCATTTGGGCCTCTGTGAATCTTGACTTGGTTAACTATTTGGGCTTGGCTAGTCATCCCCTCGTCAGTTATGTGAGACCATACTCAACAGAGTCTCTAAATCACTCGGCTTTGTGACCCTGATTAGATGGCTAGCAAATGTTCCTGCTTCCCTGAATTATTTTCTTACTTATTCAAATTTCTAAACACACATATACATCAGAACTATGCAAGATACATGCTACTTGATGTGCTTTACGTACACGTGCGCCGTGCGCACATGTACTCCTACAGGGAAACAGCGGCACGGGAACAGAGCAACAGGCTAGGCTAAAATACGAAGGAAAAAAGAAAAGGAAAAATTTCTCCGATTTTCAGGACGGCTTGGGGGGCTTCGTCTTGCCACGCGACACGACTGCCCGCGACACAGACTCGGCGAGTTTTCCCACCCGGGCCGCCACGTCCGGCGGCAGCACCACCGCCGCCCGTCGCGCCTTTCTCTGCGGCCCCAGCAGATCCCCCAGCATCTCCACCACCTCCTCCGCAGCCCACCCGCCCCTCCTCAGCTCCGCGCAGCACCTGTCCACTGTTAGCGCCAATGCCGTGAGGTTGCTCTCCTCGCGGCAAGGACCCAACCCTGTCATCTCTTCCACCTCGCTGGCGCACCACCCGCCGGTCGTCAGCTCGGATCCCGCTCGCTTCAGGATGGACCGCAGCCATTCCGGCGCAATGGCGGCGGTGGCTGTGTTCTTGGTCCCCGTCTCCGCGGGGACTTTCAAGAAACGGTCGCCTGCCGCGGCGGCGTCGGTCCAGAACTCAATCCAGCGCGGCGCCTTTCCGGTAACCGAGTCCAAGCTCCGGCGGGCTGTTGAAGGCGGCGCGGGCGACGGCCCCGGCGGCGGGACCGGCGCGGAGAGCTGGCGCCGCAGCGGCGCACCTGGGGGCGGCTCAGCAGCGAAGGCGCGGAGGAGGAACTCCGTTATGTTGGCGCCGGTGAACGTGACGCCGGAGTCGGAGACGTGGAACACCGGGTTGCCGGCGAGACAGGGCATCGCCGGCACGTAATGGCGGGCGTGCAGCGGGACTAGGGGCGGCGGCGCGCGTCCTACCCGCCTGCCGCGGGCGAGGGGCAGCGTGGCGGCGACGGCGGCAGGGACCTGCTGCGCGGCGAAGCGGAAGAGGCGGAGCCCGGCGGAGGAGCGGTAGTCCGGGAAGCCGTCGCCCGATGGCACGCCGAGGGCGAGGAGCTCGCGGAGATCGGGCGGGAGCTGGACGCCGCCGAGCGCCGCCTCCGCGAACGCGACCTCGGTATCGGAGAGCCCTGGAAGCACGGGTACCCCGGCGGCAGCGAGGTGCGCGAGGACGGCGGATGGGGACGGCGCGGGGCCGGCCGCTGCGGAGGGGGGCGGTGTAGCCGGGGTGCGCGGAGTGGAGGGCGCCGAAGCCCGTGTGGAGAGGCGGCGAAGGCCAGCCGCGTGGGACGGAGGGCGCGGGAGGCCGTGCGGGAGCGACAGCCGGCGGTCGACGTCAACCATGGCCGTGTCGCCGGCGAAGTCGGTGCAGGCTGAGAAGAGCGAAGTGTCGAGATGCGGATCGCTGTGACGGCCGGCTTGTTATACCGGGTCCAGTCGTGGGTCCCGCTGGGATCGGCGACAGCGGCCTTGGGCCGTGCCGTTAGATAAGAAACGGATTATTTAAACGAAAAAAAAGTCCTAACCACACCGACAAACATCAGAATGGAGTTGCTTTTGATACTTTCCCTGTTCTAAAATAAATTATGTTTATGACAATTAATTTAGTTTAAATTGAATTAGATTTTTTAAATATTAATTATTTTAAAACAGAGAAAGTGTTATTTTAAACTAAATAGCGCCAAATATTTTGAAAAGAGTATTATTTTTTAGATTTTCTATTGCTATTTGAAGGGTCCAGTTTTGTATCCCGAATAAATTTGATCAAAGAGATTTATAAGATCCGAGTTATCCGAGAACAGCAAAACCCCTGACAAATACCATTGCGGGCATTACCATGGGTCTGGGTCAAAAACAAAATGCGTCTTTTTGATGTATTCATCGAAGCCTGGCGTCTGCAAGCGAACGCGTACATGAAATGCATCATGGCCGCATTGACGTCCGCGAATCTGTCTCTCTCCTTTTTTTTTCAAGTTACCACGGTTCAACATCGACTTAAATAGTTTGGACATATTTAACAGAGACCCAGAAGCACCGGTAACAGTGGGATTTTAAGAGGTAAAGAAAATATTAGGAGGGGTAGAGGACGACCAAGGTTGATCTGGAAGGAGGCGGTAAAACGAGATTTGAGAGATTAGAATGTATCCAGAGACTTAGAGCATGATAGGACCGCATGGAAAGTAGCAATTTATGTGCCAAAATCATAGTCTTGTTTTTTCTTTTTTTTTCTTTTTTCTTTTCTCTTTTTTTCTTTTTTTTTCTTTTTTCCTTGTTCTTATATCTCTTCCTCTCTTTTATTTCATTGATATTAGGTTTCATGTCTAGCCGACTCCAACAAACTTCGGATAAAGGCTTGGTTGTTGTTGTTGTAAGGCTACTAGGGTCCACACTTTCTGGGAGATAAAGTAGCGGTTCGTCACAGATGTATGTATGCATAGGACGAGGGCAACGGACCTCGTATGAGGAGGCACTCACTGACAATTTTTATTTTAAAGCTACCGTCATTAAAACAATAATCTAATTGAAAATTAAAAAATACTTCCACGTCCAAAGTGTAGGTGCATGTGTTATTTTTTAGTTTCAAGAGCCGGTGTGTCCAAAAAGCACGCGAAAGAAAAAAGTGACTGAAGGAAAGGACAGAAAATGTCGTGTTATCTTTGTCGTGCTACGCTCTCTGCTCTCAAAGCTTTGATCTGCTAGTCTATTATCCATGGAACAGAGCATCTGAACCCTCAATGGCCAGGCCGTGCCGAGAATAACAAAAAAGTAACTAGTATACACTTCATCTGTTTCATTTTTTTGACGCGGATTAGTTTATTATTTTATTTGAGTTGATTAGTTTAAAACTGAATTAAAATGAAACGGGAGTAGTAGTTTGAAAAAAGATGCAAAGTTTGTTTCGAAAGATGACAGCTTATAAATGTTTGCGTCAAGTTTGTTTCTATGAGCCGGCGGCGTGTGCGCTGTCAGCTGGGCACCTCAGCACGTGCGTCCAAGCATGTTGAGCCACGCCACGACGATCAGTTCGCGCATAAACGGCACGCGTATGACGTTGCGGCCGCGCATCCAGCACGTGCCGGCATCCACGGCAGAAGGCCGTTGGGCCCTCACGTGCGGCACAAGAGACCTGATCAGGATAGAGACAGGGGCCTTCGCAGAATAAAGAAAAGAAGATTAGATAGACCAGGGGCGAACAAAATAAAATAAAAATATAAAGTGTCGGATAACGAGCTAAATTTATATTTATTTTTAAATTAATATTTAATTAGAATCGAAATAAATTGTGACGCGTGGGTCTGAGCCCGTTTATCACCCCTAGTGGTATCCCACTTTCTGTCAGTCAGCTTAGACAACATATATTATTCAAACGTTTTGGTTGAACCATTTAGACGTTACAAGACACGATTATGCCTCGTGACATTCAAAACTTTTTAGAGTCCCTTCAGCACAAAGCTATTCACCCAACAGTGTGGCTCGGGTCTGTAAACAATAAACGTACCCAAGTTTATTAAGGCATCAATCTTGATTGATCTTTCCATAAAAAAACTTAATTGCACTTTATTCATAACAGCAAAGCCATGAAGTACACTCACACAATACCCTCTCATGATAAAAAAACGGAGCAAGGAAGTTTCTCATGAGTAGAAAAATTAGCAGATGAGACAAAGATTAACAAAACTAAAACATGGTAAGGCTATAACGGAAGGCACTTCATCTGCGGGGTCATGATATTTTCAGTGTCTTGACCTGCTTCTGTACCTGCAGTACCACCATTTTTCTTTCCAGTGGCCATCTAGCGTGAATATTCAATGGCTTTCTTTAGAAAACATTGAGAACTTACCTTGGAGAGCGAGAGGGTGACCGGGAACTGGATCGTGGGCGGGAGTTGTACCTTCTTGGGCTTCTGCTCCTACTTCGGCTTCTGCTATATCGCCGTCGCCTGCTAATCCAGGTGATATTTAGCACATAGCTTGTTCCATGGACTAGTCAATATCAAGAGTTCTCAACAAAACAAGAATGTTTCCAATCTCCAAGACGAAAAATATGAAGTTGGAGGGAAAGATTCATGAAATGACCACTGGCATAGATTACAGAAGGAAATGGCTTCTATTACTCAATAAGTGTCGCATACTTAACACAATCCTCAGTGCATAAAAACATCATAGAAAAAACAATGAAGGCTGTTTCATGTACCTTGGTGGAGAAGGGCTAAGGCTTCTACTGCTGCTACGACGTCTATAACGACCCACTTCTGCAAGTTTTTCCTGCCTTAGCCGTTCCTGTTCCCGTTTCTTTGCAATCTCGGCAGCTGTGTCCTTTCGAACTGTCGAGGCAAACAGAAGCTTACTAGCATCATCCAAAATCATGAATGCAGGTAAAATGTAGTAACAAGGACATACTTTGCTTGTTAAGCTGTTTGCTCATTATCCTTTTAAGTCTTTCTTGTGGTGTTTCTTTCTTTTCAGTCTGAGGTGCTTTAACAGTTCCTCCAGAAGCACCCTTGCTTAGTTTGGTTAGTGCTGACGTACTGTAACAGAAAATAGCTCACAAATAAGTGCCAAATACATCTTAATACTTATGAAATAATACAGGCCAATATTCTGGTACCAGAGACATGCCCAAGTCAAGACAATATATCTTGTCAATGAGAATAGAGCAAGGATTATAGACAAATACAGGATATGAATTCCATGCAACTGGATGCACAGACAGCTCCTCACTCTTCATAACAGGGTAATCACGATGACAAACCTGGCAAGTGGTTTCAAAGTTTTTGCACCTCTTTCCTGTTCCACGGACAAAGATGCAGGGTCACTGTGAAGTGCTTCAAGAATTTGGCTGCCTGATGATCTGCAAGGATATGGGCTATTATAGGAAAAATTATTTTACAAAACGAAAGAAATATAGGAAACATCCCACAGCTGATAAAGTATACTTCCTGATCAGTAAACACCATACAAACTCAAAAAATACTAGCCTATCTAAAAACCCACTCATAATTCACACACCATAGAAATAACATTGTTACTATGTCTTCAACTGCCCTAGCCCTGACACATTCGGCTTTAGAATGCCCGAACCGTGGCCACAAGCTCCAACAGAGAAAAGATCACCCAATGTGTATTTGCAAATGTAAAAGTCAAGTTTCCCGACCGGATAGGAATGTCAATTCGTATTGGAGATGAAGGAGGAGAGATCCCTGCAACTTTCGTTTCACTTGTGCCATCTGAACCTCCAAACTCAGTAATGTACTCAACTTTTAGAGGCTTTGGTTTGCTCCTATAACTGCTTTCAGCATGTGTACCACGACCATGATGCCTATAATAGGAAGGTGATCGAGATCTTGATCGTGACCTTGACCTGTCAACATGAAATGATTATGAAAGCTAAGCGAAGCAAAGAAGAATGTCAAAACAAACCTCCACAAGCATGGAACGTACCTTCTACCCCTAGAATATGCTTCATATGAAGGGCTTCGCCTTTGTTCCCTACACCATATAATATATATAACCAGTGTCAGGGAAGCTCCAACTTCATTGTAAAAATGAACTCACTTCGTTACTTTACCTTCCTTGTCAGAAGGACTATAGATAACATTACCTATAAGGATCACGATAAGATACCCTTCCAACAGAGCGTGCTGCCTCCCGCTCTCTCTCCCTTTCAATTTGAGAGGCTTTTCTTCTTTCTCTACGGCTCAACTTTTTCTATAAAACTTTATTACATTAGTTCTTGCTAGAAACAAGTAAAGAGATAATATATTAAACTATTAAGTACTAACAATGGAAGGATCGCCTTTAATAATTTCTTTCTGCCGCTTCTCTTCTTCTTTGGCCTTTTTATCCATGTAAACAAGCCAGTTATATCTTTTTATCCCAAAATCCTTGGCTATACTTTCCATCCGTTCATCACTGCTATCATCACTACTGAAATCCTTGTCGTCCTCTTCATCTTCTTCCTCTTCATCTTCATCATCACTGTTTAGATCTTCAGATTCCTCATTGCCATCCCCTTTATATGAATATCCAACCTGTGAATATGCACCTTTGATAGCACTAGCAGGAGGCTGTGAAGATTGAGGTCTGCCAGAAATAAGAAAAATCCTTGTAGGGGTATAGAACAACAAACATGAAAGAACAAGAAGTCTGATTTAAAGAAAATTGATCTCAAGCTTAGTATTGTTCACAGCTGCAATGAACCAATGATACCAAAAAACCAATAGTACAAGTAAACATGCTAGGTCCACATACAGTGTCCTGTCATGTGCCTAGATCGGATTTACCTCTAAAAATATTTAACATAAAAAAGAAATCAAAATGGTTAACTATCCATTTGTAAGCTTGCTTTTGCTCTTATAATCGAAGCTTGCAAACCTTCCCGTCCAATCTTTTTACAATCAAAGCTTACAAACTTATGCAAAACTGCAAGCTCAACAAAAGCATCACACCACTTCAGCTTCGACATGTTTGAGCTTATAAGCATATTAGTATCACATTACACCTGAGATAACCGGTTTCTTGACCCCCAGTTTGAGCTTATTTCGCTCAAAAACCTACAGTTGAGCCGCCCAGTTAAGTACTCTCTGCATGCGAGATAATCTTGCTTGGAACTATGCAAATCATGCAAACAACATACACATTAATGCTGCAAAAATGTTGGCCTAGTTTATCAACTTTTTTAGTGCACGACAAACCACAAATAGCATAATCCCATTGCCAGGAAAACATTAAATTTCAAGTAATAAGCAAGCAGTCAAATGATCATGAAAGTTCAAAAGTATATATATAAAAATAAAGTCCATCATAATACTTAGTTACTGCAGTTCATCTTTTGGGGGAACAGCACAGAAGAGTTAGAGCCTGTTTGGATGCAAAGTATTTGTAGTCTTTTGGAAGAGAGCTACTGTTTCAAAAAATATTTTGGTTTTAGAAAACAAGGAGGTGTTTGGATGTATGTGACAAATCCTGTAGTTTTAAAAATCATAGTATTGCTACATGTGTAATCATTTTGGAGTTTTAGAAACTCCACTGCTACCGTGAATGTGCGGGCACACAAGAAATAACCGAGTTAGGAACGAGGCGATTCGTGATAGTGTAGGAGTGGCACGAATTGAAGAGAAGTTAGTACAAGATCGACTAAGGTGGTATGGGCATATCCAGCGGACACCTCCAGAAGCACCAGTTGACAGTGGGGTTTTAAGGGGTAGGGAAAATATTAGGAGGGGTGGAGGACGACCAAAGTTGACCTGGGAGGAGGCGGTAAAACGAGACTACTGGAATGTATCTAGAGACTTAGCTCATAATAGGATTGCATGAAAAGTAGCTTTCATATGCCAGAATCTTAGTTTTTTATATTTTGTTACTCTTATGTCTCTTATTCTCTTTTACTTCATTTAAAAAAATTATTGGGTTAAAGGCTTGGGATAAAGGCTTTGTTGTTGTTGTCGTCGCAGAAACTCCACTGTTGACCTCTTTTTTAAAAACTACGGGATTTGTTACATCCACGGTACCATGATATCCAAACAGGATCTTAGAGTATATTAAACCTAAAGTGTAAAATACGGTGGTAACAGAAATTCAGGGTTAGTCAAATACTCTAGTCTAATTATTCATAAGCAGTTAAGCACCAAAACACGAATATAAGAAACCATAATTTACAGCTATAAAGTGGTGAAAGGTCTATAATGTCTAGCCACTAAAAAGCTATGAGTAAAGGTATATTCCACAATCCACATATGCTTGTTAGAAGGAACATTGTTTAACAAAACTTTTGTCCAGTCCTGGCATAATTCAAGCTGATATTTCTCAAGGTCCACTGTCCAGCACAATATATTGAATAGGTCCACTGTCCAGCATAATTCAAACTAATAACATAGCATTATTTTTCCCCCTGACATATAGCAGCTCAAATATGCAAATTTGAAAAAGTTACACTCGTACTGGGTAATATCCACCAAATAGTGAATGGACGTGTGCTGATATGTGGTTGATCTTTTGAAGAATGAACATCCCAACAAAAGTCAGAAATTTCAGGGGTAAAACATGCAACCCTATATTCCACTAGCAGTGGCAGAGCATAGTTATGCCCAGGGTAGCCATAAGCACAACCCCCCCTGCAGAAAAAATAAAACAACACGCACACCAGCACACAAGGGTGCACAAGCTACGCATAACACTAGCGATTGAAATTTACTGCCGCACAATCTTCATTTGTTAAGCACAAACGAAATTTTCCTAAGTTTTTCTATACAAGCAAATATAAGTGGGGCCCGAATGGGAGACATGCAGAAAATGGAACTGTGATCATACATACTTCTCAAAGCTATAAGGAAGAACAGCTTTTGCCTCCAACTCTTGCGCGACATGCTGCAAACCTGCCTCGTCGGGGACTGCACAGAAGAAAATGGGTAAATGTTTTGGTAACTAGCATTAGGAATGGGGAATAGGCAATAGCTTCCATTCTGTTCAAATTTAGATACAAAAAATAGAAGTGCAACAGGAGGGCCACATAAGTAACATAAATGGAAACAAGACATCAAATTCCCACATCAATAACAATAGAAGAGAGAAACCAAAAAGGTACCGACATCCTCTACGGCGATGCTTAATCAAATCTCGATAACGTTCAAAATTAACAAATTCCTCTAACTCTTCCTCTTCTTCAGACTTCTCTTGGACTCGAAAAGGCCGGGAGCTAGGGTCCCTTATGAAATCAAGCAGTGCACGGCCATCAAATCTGCTTATTGAAAATTATATTAATTTTCTTGCTCTTAACAATCTATAACAACTCAGGAAAAATTACCTGTCGATCAACATATCTTGCTTTCCATTCCACGGTATCCTGCATGAAAAGCAGTGCAGTCGGTAAGTAGTATCAGTCAGATGATGACAACAAACTGTCATTTGACATCATGAATATATCCTTTGACATTTATGCATCCTTGCATCAATGCTGCTAGATTCAATTAAAGCCAGATTTAAGCATGGACATATCTCGAACTCCAATACCAATGGGTGGAAATTCTAGTTCTATCAGCATTTTAGAAATCGTTTCTCAAAACAGTAATTAAACTACTTTGTGTCAAAGGAATGTAACAATACAAGTTTAGCTGCCTTGGTGGTGAAAAAGAATCACTGCCAAAAGGTACAATCACAACCAAGCAAACAGCTTCGAACTGAGAATGAAATTGCACCATGGCTCAAATGAGACCAATCCTATAGACCCCAACCGATATGGATCACAACAATCTCCAGCTAATTCAGAAGCATCGACGGGTCATCCGTTGTGAATATCAGCAAGCATAGATTTGCCTGGTTACACTTCCACTACAACTAGGCGTCACGTCGAACAGAGTAAGGTCTAGAGAGGGGCGGGCACGCACAATCCCTGCTGGTCCTCGGTAGCCTGGTAGAGCGCGTCGTCGCGATGGACGCGGCACCGCGTGCCCGAAACCTGCAGGGCCTGCTGCGGGTCGCCGCGGCGGCGGGCAAGGTAGGCGGCCCGGCGCTGCGCCCGGCGGCGCGCGGCATCCATGATGTCATGGACCTTCCGCTCCGTCCGCCGCGCCTCGTGCCACATCTCTCCCTTCTCGAGGAAAGTTCTCGATGCCAGCAAGCGATTTTGCGGCGTGTAGACCTAACCCTAGAGGAAGCGCTCGAAGCTTACGAAACAAGGAAGGGGATGATGATCTGGTCGCCCCGCGAACTCTCGAACCGCAGGGAAGTAGGGGAAGTAAAAAGATGGGACCCACAGGTCAGCAGCAGATTTTCTTTTTGGCAAATTACTTGGACACAGGTTGCGGGTTTGATGTTTTCTACGAAACTATATGAATTCCTGTGGAATTCATTCCTCCATAGCAATTTTAGAACAAAGTATTCCTATGAGATGCCTTCCTACATATGAAATCCTATAAAGGACTCAGCCTTTTGGAACAAAAGATTATGTTGCCACAAATCCTATGAAATGTCTTCCTTTATAGCAATTTTGGAGGAATTCTAACAAGAGGTCCAACCTCTTGAAAAGTCTCCTTTATTTCACTCCCTCTCCTCAAATTATTGTATTTTTCCTGCGTTCTATCCAAACATTTTGTCAGAAACTTTTTCCGCGTTTTAATGTCATGTAGGATTGCAAGTGTGGTACAAGTTTAGTCCTATGCTTTTTCTACGTTTTGAGAATACTTTGTTTGAGACGCGTATAGAGCGAGATCATTGAACACACAGGCATATTTCAGTGCGTTCTGACTCCCTTGCTGCAGGTGTAGAAATTATTGCTTCTTTCGCTTCATAAGACCTGGCGGAATATGATCTTAAGGTCGTCCTGAACTCCGTCCACGTCAAGATCCGCTCGGTGGGTTGGGAGGCACAAAAGTTTACCCACCAAGCGCTCGCAGACCCTATAAGTTGATGGGCCGCGAATTGAGTCTTCTGCTGCTCACTCACTCGGAGCAGCCCAAACTTCATTCTATTATGCAGAGCCAGTTGTCCGCATCAATGGACTCATATGCCCGCGAGAATACCGGGGGATGTGTCGCGAGAAAATCCGAGTAAGAACTCTGCTGATGTTCTTCTCGGTCTTGACGTCTCTCCGTGCGAGGCATATTCTCGATCAAGGTGCGCATCAACTTGGTGTGCTGCTGGTGCAAGCCCGCCATGGCCGCAACAATATCTGCCAACGTGACCGTTGGCGGTGGTGGTGGTTGTGGTTGTTGCTGTCCCGAGGATGTCTTGAGAGGCTATTGGGAGGCTTCTCCCCCCTCACTGGAACCTCCAACCTCTAGATTGGCGCGAGTGCGAGTCATTCTGAAATTCAATACAACGATGATCATCACACGTCATACTTAAAAATCCTTGAAAAACAATATGTATTATAGTGATTAATGAGAAATTTGCACAACATTCACATATATTGATAAAGTAAAAACTTTATACATGATACATGATTCTCGGGTCAAAATTACAGCCACTTTTGATCACCCGAGACGTCGTGCTCATGTGATCACTACATACTCACACGCTTCTGTTTTTCTAATGACATGTCGCTATTACAAAAGCTACCATCTGTAGAAAAATATTTGAAAAGGTCAAATATTCATCTCTACAGTAAAATAATGAGTTATAACATGAAATATGTCATTGAACTCATCAAATTTAGAAACATGAATCAAACTTATCAACAAGTTGATTTCTACTGCACTACCCAAAATTGTCAATGCTAACTAGTTTCCAGTCTACCCAGATTTAGACCATGCTAAGGGAAAAAACAGTTCTAGAGTTCAACATCAAAGTTAAAGTTAACTTCAATAGCTTTCCATAATGTATTTGTATGCCCTCAGATATGCTCTGGATATGAGATGTCAAAATTGACAGAATTTCTGGAGAAAATTGAGCAACACCTCCCTGCTTGAGGTATTAACTTGACCCAAGAATTCCAATTAATTTTGTATAGAATTTGACAAAACTTTTTGTTACAAAGTTGTGTCATATCTCATGGAATTTTCATAAATGTATCATCTACTATTTTTAGATTTTTATGTAGAAAGTTATGGTCATTTTACAAAGAATTCCAAAGAGTTTTTACTCTGCCCTGTTTTATGGATAGTTTCAACTCCACTGCATGTTTCGACAAGTTAAGAGATGGAACACCTCTGGACATCAATAGAAAAGTTATAGCACTCTCCCAAAATTTCCAGAAATGTATCATACTACACCAATGTCGTAATAACTCGACCTCTACACTCTGTATAACTTCAGCATTATTTTAGCTGAAAACAGAGGACTTTGTTCCTAATGTTACATAAGTTGAAACTTGCTTAATTTTGAAATCTAGATCAAAGGTAAGAAGTTTTAATCAACTTTTAGTTCCTTGGATCAAAATTTTTTAGCTTTTACAATGAGGTTGATCATTTAATGGACTGTGATGTCGAAGCATCACCCAAGTCATGTCGGTATACTACGTTCCTCACAAAGAAAACACTATACCGGATTTAGGCAGCTTCGTTAATTTAGTGGCACGAAGCGACTCTTGCACACGTGTTCTACTCAGCTATGGATTCGTGGTTAGAATACCTGCATAAAACCGCACAATGATTAGGTTGAGCCGCTGAATGTGCATCTAGCCATTCTCTTGTGGGTTTTGGACGATTAATGACAAACAAATTGAGATCCTAATGAATTTGTTGAGATGAATGTAGGTCTACAAAGACTAGAGCTTATGGTGCACTCAAAAAGGTGAAAATGAGGAGTGAGAAAAGAAAGACCTAAATGATCAAGGAAGCGCAAAGTAGATATCAATGTATAGGATGTGTGTGAGAGACACATTCCAAGAGCTTATATCTTTGCGTAGAGGGTAGGGGCCAAAATCAATTAATTAAGCAATATACTGAAGCATCGGACTAGTCCGTTCACCAGCGGACTAGTTCGATCGACTTACTGTTCTCACACGGACAAGTCTGGAACAGAACCGGACCAGTCCGTTCAACTCTCTGACCGCACTCGGACAAGTCCGGACACATCCCAGACAAGTCCGTTCAAGCTTCTGATATTCACTCAACACATATAACCTGCACCGGACAAGTCCGTCCTATTGCGGAATAGTCCCATTGAGTCTCTAGACTCGTCACGGCCTAGTCCGGATTACTCTTTGTTCCAATACGAATAAGTCTAGTACACCTCACACAAATTAGGGTTTCAGGTATGCTGCACAATTCACGTAAATTCTACATAGCACACCGGACTAGTCCGGTCCCTAGAGTGGACTAGTCCGGTAGTCGGGATCCCTAACGGTATCTTTTTTGGAAACACTATAAATAGGTGAGAAACGTGCACAAGTGACAGAGACAAGAACCCTAGCGCCGCCACTCGTCCTAAGAGCACAAAAACAACTCTCACTACACATCTAAAGCCCTTAAAAGTTAAATCTTTTGGGAATCAAGATTTGGGATAGAGAGATCATCTTTTACGCATTGCCAAGCTCTTGGGGTTTGATCTCTTATACACTCTTGCATTTGTTGTAAATCTTTCGAGTGTGTTTGATTGCTTTTCTCTCTGTAATTCTGTGGGAGCCCTCAACGTGTGAGGTTGCCCCACCGACTTGGTGATTTCCCCCGTAATAGTGGAACTCAAGTTGGCCTTCGTGGTAACTTGAAGAGGTAAAGGGTTGATTGAGACCCGACTCTGTGTGAGCTTATCAACGAGGGCGTAGATCTCTTTGGTGAGATAGAACCTCAGTAAAAATCCTTGGCTCTTGTGTTCTTGTTATTTACTTTTACAATCATTATTATCATTTAGGGCATAGGGTTGATTAATATTGCAACACACATTAATCTTGTATTCCTCGTTTAAATTAATCATCCTAATACCCACACAAGTTGTAAGGTCAATTTACTTAATTTTGCTGCTATAACATTTTAGGAGAATACATTAAATAATCTATCTTTTCGTTGGTATAACTAGCACACCGGACTAGTCCGTATCGATACCGGACTAGTCTGGCCCCTCCTGTATTTGACGAATTTGTTAAGTGTTGCAGGAAAAGTTTTTAATGCCTATTCACCCTCCCTCTAGTCCACATTTAATTAGTATCAGAGCTAGGCTCTCCTTTTACGAGACTCATCGCTAGGAGAGAGAAATGGCCACCGACAAGAACAACGAGATCCCGGAAGCGCTCATCATTGGAGACGAACAAGACTCGAAGGCGTTCAATGTGCTCAAGGAGCACGAACATGATGATGAAGAAGTGCGTAAACTCAAGGCACTCCTAAGGAAGAAGCTTCTAAGCCAGAAAGGCAAGAACGAGGATGAAAAGCCAAAAGGGGGTAGTCATCAAGACTACTCTCGGTATCCTTTTAATTATGAGAAACTTAACAACTACATTCATTATCTTTCTATTCCTATGGGAAGACCTCCACAGTTTGACGACAATGATTACTCAATGTGGAAGTATGATATGAAGATGCATCTTATCTCACTTGATCCTAGTATTTGGCATATAGTTTGTACAGGTATAGATATTCCAGACACCGACAATGAACTCACCCCGGAGCAAGAACAAGCAATTCACCGCAATGCACAAGCCGTTGTGGTGATCACTTCATCCTTGAGCCGAGAAGAGTTCACCAAAGTGGATGGACTTGAAGTTGCCAAAGACATTTGGGATACACTCAAGACTGCTCATGAAGGGAACCGCTCCGTCCGAGAAGCGAAGATTGAGATGCTTGAAGGAGAATTGGGGAGAATTGCCATAGAAGATGGTGAAACTCCTCAAGAGATGTACAACCGCTTGAAGACACTCATCAACAAGATCCGTGCTTATGGAAGCAAGAAGTGGACTGATCATGAGGTTGTGAAGAGAATGGTAAGAGCCTTTATGCCTCAGAATGTCACCCTGTGTTCCATGATAAGAGAAAGCCCGAGGTTTCACAAAATGACCCCCGATGAAGTCCTTGGCAAAATTATCAATCACGAGATGATGGAGAAAGAAGCTAAATATGTCAAAGACTTAGCTGAACTTACCTCATCCAAGAAAAAGGAGGTCGCCCTTAAAGCAACTTGCAAGCCCAAAGGGAAGGAGACTCGTGAGACATATGAAGAAGAAGACACTAACGATGTAATCACAGATATGGATGATGAAGAGATGGTGCTCTTCATGAAAAGATTCAAGCGCATGATGAGAAGAAGAAGAGGCAACAACTCAAGTGAAGGAAAGAACAAAGAAAAGGAAAATCCAAGGCTCAACGTACTTGCTACAACTGCGGCGAATACGGACAATTTATGGTTGATTGTCCGTATAAGGGATCAAGCACACATCGGCAAGGAGTGGGACTCAAATGATGAGTCCTCCTCGGATGATGAAGATGAGATGGCAACAATTGCCATCAAGAAGCCAACCAAGAAGTTTACACTCTTCCCAAACATGGGAGGAAGGGAGAACCACAACCACACTTGCCTCATGGCTAAGGAAGGCAAGAAGAAGGTTCGACTTACATCCCCCTCCTTACATTCCTCTAATGATGATTTTGATAGTTCTAGTGAAAATGAGGAAATGCTTAAAGGATTGAGGCAGAACTGCACTAAGAAAAATGAAGATGTTGTCGGATGAAATCTTTGAGAAGGAGGATCTTGTCAACCACCAAGAAGATATGCTCATCCGTGAAAGGAAGAGATATCAAGAGGTTGAAAAGCTTCTTGAGCTTGAAAAGGAGAAAAGTAAGGCACTTGAGCTAGCTTTGAGTAAGGAAACTTACTCAAAACTAGAAGATTTACACATTGCAGTCAAGTACGAACTTGCTAACTTGACGAAAGTTAACAAAATCCTTGAAGTGCAAGTGGAGTCACTCAAGCAAAGTGACGCTTCCTTTCTAAAAGTTCGCCTTCTCAAGATGTCAAGTTGACAACTATTAAAACTTGCACATGCTCTAGTAAGAAGACTAATGTAATAGATGAATCCAATGCTACACAAGCTAAGCACCCATCCCAAAGCGGCATCTTTGACAAAGAAAAAAAATCAAATATGCATGTAGTGCATATATGGTCACAAGACCTCCTAATGTCAAAGATGGTCTTGGGTACGCAAGAGGTAAGAAGCAATTCATTAGTGGTCAAAATAAGAATCATATTACCTTTGTTAAAGAAAAATCACATGAATCTGAACTGTAAACATTATTTCATACTTTTGATGCATCTTATGTCCTTATAAAAAATAAATCTGGATATATTTATGCTAAATATGCTGGTCCACGCCACAAGAGACCCAAAGCTTGTGTGTGGGTGCCTAAAACACTTGTGACAAACCTTCGAGGACCCAAGCAAACTTGGGTACCTAAAACCAAGACATAACTCTCTTTTGTAGGCCTATTCCTCCAGCGGATCAAAATGAGTGCTCACAGTGGATGCACCAATCACATGACCGGAGAAAGGAGAATGTTTGTAGGGTATGAGCGAAACGTAGATCCAAGTGAAGGAATTTATTTCGGAGACAACAGCCAAGGAAAAGTCCTTGGCAGCGATAAAACTGAAATATCCTCTCAACACACTCTCCAACATTTTACATGTTGATTCTTTAGATTACAATCTTTTGTTCATATCTCAGCTATGTGATAAAGGATACAATTGTTTATTCACTAATGAGGGTGTGACAATCTTTAGAAGAAGCGATAACTCAATTGCATTCTAGAGAATGTTGAAGGGTTATCTTGTTGATTTCAACAAAGATAAAGTTGAACTCAACACTTGCTTGGTTGCAAAAACTAACATGGGATGGCTGTGGCATAGACGGCTAGCCTATGTTGGGATGAGGAATCTACAGAAACTTCTAAAGGGTGGTCACATCCGAGGTTTGAAAGATGTTGTGTTTGAGAAAAACAGGCCATGTAGTGCATGCCAGGTGGGAAAATAAGTTGGAGCACCACACCCTGCAAAGAACGTGATTGTCAAAGTGTGTCGTCAACACTTCCCACGAGCCTGCTTCAGGAGCAACCCACAGAGGTTCTTTTTCGGAGGGGGCTAGTTCTCTCGGGAGGTCACGTTGGTTGTGAGAGGATTCACACAAGGACTTTTACGTGGTTTGGGCCGCCAGAGCGTAACACCCTACGTCCACGGGAGTTGTATTGATCAGAGCTTAGAACCGGAGTTCTACGCTTGGAGATCTGGATGAGCTGAGTTGCCCACCTTTGAGCCCTCTCGAGCTGAACCGAACCCCTTGCAACGTTGCCAACCCGAGTCTTTTATACTTCAAGGCTCGAGTGGCTTACAAGGTGGGCCCTGGGGCTTGACAGGTGGCCCCGGGGAGATTTCCTGCCATCTACCATATCTTGCAGTGAATGCTGGTAGTTCTCTGTAGCAATGGCTTCTCAGTCGTCGTTCTGTCGTCCTGCCCTTGCCGCAAGCTAGGCGTAATGGTTGATGATGGCAGGGACGGCAGGGCATGTCTTTTTACCGTATCTATTGGTCAACAACTTCTGACATGGCGTGCTTGTCTTAACTGTGACGCGACTGGTCACTGTGCCACCTGACAGGGGCGTGCGCCGCGTCTCCGCGTCTTGGGAAGGCGCGGGTCTTGAATGCCTTGATCGGACAGGGCATGGCGTGCCTTTACTCCTGTTGCCTACCGAGCCGGGGTGGGCAGCACGGCACGTGGCACCTTCGGAGCTCACCCCTGCGGAGGGGGTGAGGTCCGGCACTGCTGGCCACGTGGCAGGCCCGCGGCTCGCCTCTAAGGAGAGGGGAGGCCTGGCCCCACTGGACACGTGGCGTCTTCGAAGCTCACCCTTGCGGATGGGGCGAGGTCTGACACTGCTGGCCACGTGGCAGGCCCGGGACTCGCCTCTGAGGAGAGGGGAGGTCCGGCCCCGCTGGACACGTGGCGCCTTCGAAGCTCACCCTTACGGAGGGGGCGAGGTCCAACACTGCTGGCCACGTGGCAGGCCCGGGGCTAGCCTCTGAGGAGAGGGGAGACCCGGCCCCGCTGGACACGTGGCGCCTTCGGAGCTCACCCCTTTGGAGGGGGCGAGGTCCTTAGGCTGTTTTTCTCCTGTGCGTGAGGGTACCAACAGTGGCCCCCGGGCCCACCTCGGGGGAGATAACTGTCCCGCGGGTGGGGCCTTCTCCTTTTCTACCCCGCGCACTTTCTTGGAAACTCCTTTAGGCCGTTGCAAGAGCAGCACGACCCAACTGCGCGGGCCCATGCATACTCCCCATTAATGGGAAGCGCCAGCGTGCGGGGCAGTTACCGGGACTCCTCCATCTCTCTGGAGCTGGTGGTGCAGGGCCCCGTCGCCAATCGGGAGGAGATCGCCAGGGCCGGAGTCGGAGGCGTCTCCGCCCTTGTCGCGTCTCGGTTCCAGTGGGAAGCCGGGGACTCTTAGATGCTTGCCCTTGCACTGCTGGCCAAGTGGCAGGCCCGAGGCTCACCTGAGGAGAGGGGAGGCCCGGCTCCGCTGGACACGTGGCGCCTTCGGAGCTCACCCCTGCGGAGGGGGTGAGGTCCAGCACTGCTGACCACGTGGCAGGCCCAGGGCTCGCCTCTCAGGAGAGGGGAGGCCCGACCCTGCTGGACACATGGCGCCTTCGGAGCTCACCACTGCGGAGGGGGTGAGGTCCGACACTGCTGGCCACGTGGCAGGCCCGGGGCTCGCCTCTGAGGAGAGGGGAGGCCCGGCCCCGTTGGACACGTGGTGCCTTCGGAGCTCACCCCTGCGGAGGGGGTGGGGTCCGGCACTGCTCGCCATGTGGCAGGCCCAGGGCTCATCTCTGAGGAGAGGGGAGGCCCGACCCTGCTGGACACATGGCGCCTTCGGAGCTCACCCTTGTGGAGGGGGTGAGGTCCGGCATTGCTGTCCACGTGGCAGGCCCGGGGCTCACCTCTGAGGAGAGGGGAGGCCCGGCCCCGCTGGACACGTGGCGCCTTCTGAGCTCACCCCTGCGGAGGGGGTGAGGCCCAGGGCTGCTGGCCACGTGGTAGGCCCAGGGCTCGCCTCTGAGGAGAGGGAGGCCCGGCCCTGCTGGACACATGGCGCCTTCGGAGCTCACCCCTGCGGAGGGGGTGAGGTCCGACATTGCTGGCCACATGGCAGGCCCGGGGCTCGCCTTTGAGGAGAGGGGAGGCCCGACCTCGCTGCACACGTGGCGCCTTCGGAGCTCACCCCTGCGGAGGGGGTTAGGTCCGACACTGCTGTCCACGTGGCAGACCTAGGCCTCGCCTCTGAGGAGAGGGGAGGCCCGGCCCCGCTGGACACGTGGCGCCTTCTGAGCTCATACCTACGGAGGGGGTGAGGCCCAGGGCTGCTGGCCACGTGGTAGGCCCAGGGCTCGCCTCTGAGGAGAGGGAGGCTCGACCCTGTTGGACACATGGCGCCTTCAGAGCTCACCCCTGCGGAGGGGGTGAGGTCCGACACTGCTGGCCACATGGCAGGCCCGGGGCTCGCCTTTGAGGAGAGGGGAGGCCCGGCCTCGCTGGACACGTGGCGCCTTCGGATCTCACCCCTGCGAAGGGGGTGGGGTACGACACTGCTGGCCACGTGGTAGACCTAGGGCTCGCCTCTGAGGAGAGGGGAGGCCCGGTCCTGCTAGACACGTGGCACCTTCGGAGCTCACCCCTACGGAGGGGGTGAGGTCCGGCACACGAGTAGAGAAATGGTAATTCTGCTTAGAGGTCCTCCCTTCCTTGTCTCTTAGTCTTATTTGGCTTACAGTCCTGAACCAATATACGGGGCTTGGGTAATTCAGTGCACTCGGTGCCGGAGGTCCGGCTCCCTCCTTGGTGAGGATGTAACCGTTCGACCCCTAGTACTTAGACCGTAGCGCTGGGGAGGCAGAGTGCGCACGCTTTGGGTGCAGGACTAGGCAAAGCAGGCTGCACACCCTGGACCTCCCGCTCTGGCGTAGGTCTTTCCTGGAGGAGACCAACTGGCGTCACAGTACCCTAACAGGGGGAGGTCCGAGAGGCCCCCGGGCCTTTGGAAGGTACCTCAAGCACAACCATCTTCGGCAGGATGGCAAATGCCGACTAGGCATGAGAGTGGGAAAGGAGAGCCGAGTATACGATGAACGTACACTATCTTGAGCACGGGAAGGTGATCATAAAAATTAATGCATAATTTAAATGAACACATAAGTAAGCGTGGTAGGACCGGGTTCTTTTCGTTCATATAAGTCCATAGGTGGAAAACAGGTTGTACATGGAGGCAACGACCCACCGTATTATAAATGGGGGTAGGGCCTACGCGCTTAGGGTACAGGACCAAGCTAAGCCGGACGTAATCCTGGACCACCCCCTGGGGCTTAGTTGCTCCGAGCGCTGCTCCTGGGCTCTATGGGATCTGTTACAAAAAGAGAAAACCTATCCTATCACTGCTCTAAGGGTAGAACTTACGGAGGTAGCGCCGGAACGCCTGCCGGTACCGTGCGTTTCGGAGCGTTGCTTGCCATCTTGCCTCGTCGACGAGGTCGATGTCCTCACGCCAGAGCTGGTCCTATGTGGCTTCGTCGTAAGCTCGGATACGGGGGGACCCCATGTTGACCTCCGGGGGAAGCACAACTTCGGTCCCTTATACCATGAAGAAGGGTGTTTCCCCTGTGGCCCAGCACTGGGATGTCCGGCTGAGGAACCGGTATCCCCGACGAATCTGGGGAAGGGCCCAAAGATGTCCAACCCCCATACCGCGAACGACCACGAGGGTGGGATCATCTGCAGCGTCTGCACCGGTGTGTGTATCTGCTTGGCATGGAACTGGCACGCCTTGCATCTCTTAACCAGCTTAACGACGTCCAGGAGGGCTGTCAGCCAATAGAAGCCATGCCGGAAGGCTTTACCGACCAGCGTGCGGGAAGATGCGCGTTTCCCGCACTCGCTTCCATTGATTTCTGCGAGCAGGTCACAACCTTCCTCCTGGGTTATGCACCGCAATAGGATGCCGTTGGCGCCACTCTGGTAGAGATCCCCTTCTACCAGCGTGTATCTCTTAGCCATCCGCACAATCCGTTCAGCAGATACATGTTCATCAGGAAGGATGTTGTCTTTCAAGTAGTCCCGAACCTCCGTGATCCATGCATCGGGGCTTACTTGAGCTTCTGGATCTTGGGCGCTGGGTATCACGGAGTCCCCAGTGGCGCATACGATCCTTAGCGGGCACCATGGCTGCAGGGCCGCCGGGAACGCCAGCTTCGAGGTGCTGGTCTCGCCCCCTTCGCCCGGTTTGGCAGGCCGGGCTGTGGGTCGCGGCAACGTCCTTTCGAAGGCTCCTTCGGGCACCGGGGCTTCGGTGGAGGCCTTCGCTGACAGGTCGTCGGCGACGGTGTTGTCGGCGCGTGGTACATGGCACATGTCCAAGGCTTCAAAGTCCTTCTCTAGCATTCGGCCATGTTGTTGGTTGCCTTGAGGTTCAGGTGCACCATGTACTTGAACTGCTCCCCCGTCGGTGTGAGGAGCAGTATACCGGCTCCGGCCCCCTGCTTCCACGAGGAGCCATCGAAGTAGAGCGTCTAGTGAGGCTCAGTGAAGACCGGTGCCCGGGGCTCCGGTTCTCCACCTTCAGGGCCCTCTGGGTTGCTTGGTGATGGCGTCCACTCGGCCACGAAGCCAGCCAGTGCTTGGCTCTTGACTGCATGACGTGGTAGGAAGTCCAGCTTGAACTCCGCCAGCTCCGGGCTGCCCTCCTGCTTTGGAGGCTGGCTGTGAGTGCCAGTTACGCCCTTCTGCTGCTCTAGCGCACTTGTCCGCCAGACTGAAGAGCTCCGAGACGTCTCGCACCTCCCTGGTGGCCAACTTCTCGAGCATCTTCTTGTCCCTAACACCCTGTCGAAATGCAACCACAACTGATGCATTCTGGATGCGGGGGATGGTGTTCCGTACCTTGTAGAATCGCTGGATGAAGGAGCGCAGTGATTCCCCTGGTTGCTGTCGCACATGGCGTGGAGGTCCAGCTCCGTGCCAGGACGCACGTAGGAGCTGCTGAAGTTCGCCGTGAACTGTCGGCATAGCTCCCGATAGGAGGTTATGGAACCCTGGGGCAGGTTCATGAGCCATGACCGTGCCGGGCCAGTCAAGGCGACGGGGAAGTAGTTGGCCATGATGGCCTCATCCCCTCCTCCCGCGAGTACGGCAGTAGAGTAGATCTACAGGAACTCTACAGGGTTGACGCTTCCGTCGTACTCCTCCGGCAGGTGTGGCCGAAACTTGCGTGGCCACATTGCGAAGCGGAGGTGTGGCGCCAGGGCCGCACACCCCGTCCCTGCTTCTGCAGATCCTGGTGCCGCAAACCCTCAATCTGCTGCTGGCACGGTGTACCCCGACATGGGCAATGCTGCACCATATACCGGGGGCGTCGACTGCAAGGCATATGGCTGCTGCATATACTGCGTGGCGTGCGCCTGGGGCAAAGGTCCCATGGCGAACGTCTGAGGCCCAGGCTAGGTCGAGGCAGTCGACATGCTGTAGTCGGCCTCGTGGTTGCGACGCCTTTCCCGCTGTCGCTCAATGGTCATGCAACCATCTTCCCCCAAGCGACGTCGCTCCAACTCTGTCCTCAGGTCCGCCGTTGGGAGCCTAGTAGAACGGGAGTCTGCCGTCTGCATGTCAACCATTGGCGTGCACAACAGCGACACATCTAGTTGACCGGGGCGTCGTCCCCGTCGCAGCGGAGGGTTGAAGGCAGCAGCGTCGAGGTGGTCGACGTCGCAGATCCACTACTGGGCGGCCCCCTGGGGAGCGTCGACAGCAGGCGGATTATGCAGGAGTGCTCGTGCGGCAGCTAGTGCACTTGCTTGAGTAGCACTCTGCGCCGCAGCAGATCTTGAGATTGTAGGAATCCGCGTTGTTGGAGTCCGACGCGGGCTCCCAACCTGTCCCGACACACTCCTCCATGAGCGTGTCAAGACATGACCCTCACTGGTCATCGTTCGCCGGAAATGAGGGCTCGAAGAACCAGCCGCTGAAGGAAGCTTGGTCATCTTCGTTGGCGCGGACCTGTCTCAAGAGAAGAAAGCCCCCCTACATGGCGCGCCAAATGTCAAAGTGTGTCGTCGACACTTCCCCTAGGCCTGCTTCAGGAGCAACCCATGGAGGTTCTTTATCGGAGGGAGCTAGTTCTCTTGGGAGGTCACGTTGGTTGTGAGAGGATTCACACAAGGATTTTTAACGTGGTTTGGGCCGCCAGAGCGTAACACCCTACGTCCGAGGGAGCTGTATTGCTCGGAGCTTAGAACCGGAGTTCTAAGCTTGGAGATCTGGATGAGCTGAGTTTCCCACCTTTGAGCCCTCTCGAGCCGAACCAAACCCCTTGCAACGTTGCCAACCCTAGTCTTTTATACTTCAAGACTCGGGTGGCTTACAAGGTGGGCCCTGGGGCCTGACAGGTGGCCCCGGGGAGATTTCCTGCCAACTACCATATCTTGGAGTGAATGTTGGTAGTTGTCTCTAGCAATGGCTTCTTAGTCGTCGTTCTGCCGTCCTGCCCGTGCCGCAAGCTAGGCGTAGTGGTTGATGATGGTAGGGACGGCAAGGCATGTCTTGTTGCCGTATCTATTGGTCAACAACTTCTGACATGGCATGCTTGTCTTAAGTGTGACGCGACTGGTCAACGTGCCACCTGACAGGGGCGTGCGCCGCGTCTCCGCGTCTTGGGAAGGCGCGGGTCTTGAATGCCTTGATCGGATAGGGCATTGGGTGCCTTTACTCATGCTGCCTACTGAGCCGGGGTGGGCAGCATGGCACTTGGCGCCTTTGGAGCTCGCCCCTACGGAGGGGGTGTGGTCCGACACTGCTGGCCATGTGGCCGGCCCGAAGCTCGCCTCTAAGGAGAGGGGAGGCTCGGCCATGCTGGATACGTGGCGCCTTCGGAGCTCACCCCTGCGGAGGGGGCGAGGTCCGACACTGTTTGCCACGTGGCAGGCCCGGGGCTCGCCTCTGAGTAGAGGGGGGGCCGGCCCCGCTGGACATGTGGCGCCTTCGGAGCTCACCCCTGCGGAGGGGGCGAGGTCCGGCACTGTTGGCCACGTGGCAGGCTCCGGGCTCGCCTCTGAGGAGAGAGGAGGCCTGACCCCGATGGACACGTGGCGCCTTCGGAGCTCTCCCCTGCGGAGGGGGCGAGGTCCTTAGGCGGTTTTTCTCCTGTGCGCGGGGGTACCCGGTACTGAGGGTGCCGACAGTGATGACTACATCAAGGCCACTGGAACTTCTTCATATGGACCTCTTTGGTCCAATCGCTTATATAAGCATCGGCGGTAACAAATACGGTTTAGTCATTGTCGATGATTTTTCTAGATTTACCTGGGTATTTTTCTTGTATGATAAATCAGAGACCCAGAGGATTCTCAAGAAGTTCTTGAAGAGAGCGCAAAATAAGTTCTCCTCAACCGTAAAGAATATTAGAAGTGACAACAGAACGGAGTTCAAAAATACTCAAGGTTAGGAGTACCTAGATGAAGAAGGAATAAAACATGAGTTTTCGGCACCCTATCCCCCTCAAAAAAATGGGGTGGCCGAAAGAAAGAACAGGACGCTCATTGAGATGGCGAGGACAATGCTAGACGAATACAAGATTTTGGACCGGTTTTGTGCTGGAGCGGTAAACACCACTTGTCACGCCACGAACCGGCTATATCTTCAACGACTTTTGAAGAAAACACCATATGAGCTCCTCACTGGTAACAAACCAAATGTCTCATATTTCAGAGTATTTGGAAGCAAATGCTTTATTTTGAACAAAAAAATGAGGAATTCGAAGTTCGCTTCAAAATCTGATAAAGGGTTCTTGCTTGGTTATGATTCAAACGCCTACGCCTATCGTGTTTTCAACAAAGTATCTAGCATTGTTGAAGTGGCACGTGACATAGTGTTCGATGAGACTAATGGCTCCCAAGTGGAGCGAGTTGATAAGTGTATGTTAGGTCAAGAAGAAGCTCCATGTCAAGCATTGACGAGGATGGCACTTGGTGATATTTGACCGCAAGAGCAATCACAAGACTCAAGTGCTCAATATGTACTTGTTGAAGCGTTTTCCTGCGACACTTCCCCTGGTCTGCTCGGAAGCAGCCCGCGGAGGTTATTTTTTTGGAGGGGCTAGTGGATCTCGAAGGTTGGAGCACAATGGCGAGGAAGGACATGAGTATTTACGTGGTTCGGCGCGCTAGAGCGTAAAACCCTACGTCCACGGGTGTGCTTGTTGTATTGCTTGTGCGTATGAGTGCTCAGGGAGCTCAACCTTTTTGGTGCTAGAAGGATCTGAGAGCCAACCCTTTCTACGGTGGCTGCCCCGGTCCCTTTATAGCCAAGGCCGAGGCAGCTACAATGTGGCCTGGGGCCCGACAGGTGGGCCCACGGTTATGTGTGCACTATACATGAGCTAGGGTCATTACTCCTATACGCATTGTCACTGTCGGTGGAGTTAAGCCGCGCTGCTTGTCCCGCCGGGCGCCTCTGACCAAGAAGCAGGTGATGATGAAGTACCTGTCGGTACCCTCAGTACCGGGTACCCCCGCGCATAGGGTAAAAACCGCCTAAGGACCTCACCCCCTCCGCAGGGGTGAGTTCCGAAGGCGCCACATGTCCAGCAGGGCCGGGCCTCCCCTCTCCTCAGAGGCGAGCCCCGGGCCTGCCACGTGGCCAGCAGTGCGGGACCTCACCCCCTCCGCAGGGGTGAGCTCCGAGGGCGCCACATCTCCAGCGGGGTCGGGCCTCCCCTCTCCTCAGAGGCGAGTCCCGGGCCAGCCACGTGGCCAGCAGTGTCGGACCTCGCCCCCTCTGCAAAGGTGAGCTCCGAAGGCACCACGTGTCCAGTGGGGTCGGGCCTCCCCTCTCCTGAGAGGCTAGCCCCGGGCCTGCCACGTGGCCAGCAGTGCCGGGCCTCGCCCCCTCCAGAGGGGTGAGCTCCGAAGGTGCCACGTGTCCAGCAGGGTCGGGCCTCCCCTCTCCTCAGAGGCGAGCCCTGGGCCTGCCACGCGGCCAACAGAGCTGGGCCTCACCCCCTCCGTAGGGGCGAGCTCCGAAGGCGCCACGTGTCCAGCGGGGCCGAACCTCCCCTCTCCTTAGAGGTGAGCCCCGGGCCTGCCACGTGGCTAGCAGTGCCGGACCTCACCCCCTCCATAGGGGTGTGCTCCGAAGGCGCCACGTGTACAGCGGGGCCGGGCCTCCCCTCTCCTCAGAGGCGAGCCTCGGGCCTGCCACGTGGCCAGCAGTGCCGGACCTCACCCCCTCCGTAGGGGTGAGCTCCGAGGGCGCCATGTGTCCAGCGGGATCGGGCCTCCCCTCTCCTCAGAGGCGAGCCCCGAGCCAACCATGTGGCCAGCAGTGCCGGACCTCACCCCCTCCGCAGGGGTGAGCTCCGAAGGCGCCACGTGCTGTGCTGCCCACCCCGGCTCCGTAGGCAGCATGAGTAAAGGCACACCATGCCTTGTCCGATCAATACATTCAAGACCCGCGCCTTCCCAAGACGCGGAGACGCGACGCACGCCCCTGTCAGGTAGCACTGTGACCAGTCGCGTCACAGTTAAGATAAGCGCACCATGTCAGAAGGTGTTGACCAATAGAAACAGTGACAAGACATTCCCTGCCGTCCCTGCCATCATCAACCACTACGCCTAGCTTGCGGCACGGGCAGGATGGCAGGGAATGACGACTAAGAAGCCATTGCCAGAAACAACTACCAGCATTCATTGCAAGATATGGTAGATGGTAGGAAATCTCCTCGGGGCCACCTGTCGGGCTCCGAGGCCCACCTTGTAAGCCGCCCGAGCCTTGAAGTATAAAAGACTTGGGTTGGCAACGTTGCAAGGGATTCGTTCGGTTTGAAAGCCGGCAACTCAGTTCATTCAGATCACCGAGCTTAGATCTCCTGTTCTAATCTCCGAACAATACAACTCCCGTGGACGTAGGGTGTTACGCTCTGGCGGCCCGAACCACGTAAAAATCCTTGTGTCAACCCTCTCACAACTAACGTGACCTCCCGAGAGAACTAGCCCCTCCGAAAAGGAACCTCCACGGGTTGCTCCTGAAGCAGGCCCGGGGGAAGTGTAGATGACACACTTCGACATTTGGCGCGCCAGGAAGGGGGCTTTTTTCTCTCGAGACAGGTTTGCGCCAACAAAGATGACCAAGCTTCCTTCAGCGGCTAGCTCTTCGTGCCCTCATTCCCGGCGAACGATGATCAGTGAGGGACATGTCTCGACACGCTCAGGGAGGAGTGTGTCGGGACAGGTTGGGAG
Organism: Neostapfia colusana; assembly: GCA_030760725.1. NCBI lineage: Eukaryota > Viridiplantae > Streptophyta > Magnoliopsida > Poales > Poaceae > Neostapfia > Neostapfia colusana. The sequence continues at coordinate 69,403,669 of JASWHV010000015.1, forward strand.
CCCGCCTTGGACTCCAACGACGCGGACTCCTACAATCTCAAGATCTGCTACGGCGCAGAGTGCTACTTAAGCAAGTGCGCTAGCTGCCGCACGAGCGCTCCTGCACAATCCGCCTGCTTGGACGCTCCCCATGGGGCCGCCCAGCAATGGATCCGCGATGTCAACCACCTCGTCGCTGCTGCCTTCAACCCTCCGCTGGGATGACGCCCCGGTCAACCAGATGTGTCACTGTCGCGCACACCAACGGTTGACATGCAGACGGCAGACTCCCGTTCTACCAGGCTCTCAACGGCGGACCTGAGGATAGAGCTGGAGCGACGTCGCTTGGGGAAAGATGGTCACGTGACCATCGAGCAACAACAGGAAAGGCGTCACAACCACGAGGCCGACTACAGCATGTCGACTGCCTCGACTCAGCCTGGGCCTCAGCCTCAGACGTTCGCCATGCAACCTCTGCCCCAGGCGTACGCCACGCAGCATATGCAGCAGCCATATGCCTTGCAGTCGGCGCCCCCGGTATATGGTGCACCATTGCCCATGCTGGTGTACACCGTGCCAGCGGCGGACTAAGGGTTCGCGGCACCAGGATCTGCAGCAGCAGGGACAGGGTGTGCGGCCCTGGCGCCACACCTCCGCTTCGCAGTGTGGTCACGCAAGTTCCGGCCACACCCACAGAAGAAGTATGACGGAAGTGTCAACCCTGCAGAGTTCCTGCAGATCTACTCTACTGCCATCCTCGCGACAGAAGGGGATGAGGCCGTCATGGTCAACTACTTCCCTGTCGCCTTGACCGGCCCGACACGGTCATGGCTCATGAACCTGCCCCAGAGTTCCATAACTTCCTGGGGGGAGCTATGCCGACAATTCACGGTGAACTTCGGCAGCTTCTACACATGTCCCGACACAGAGTTGGACCTCCACGCCGCGCGACAGCAACCGAGGGAATCACTGCGCTCCTTCATCCAGTGATTCTCCGAGGTACGGAACACCATCCCCCACATCCATAATGCATCAGTTGTGGTTGCATTTCGACAGGGTGTTAGGGACAAGAAGATGCTCGAGAAGTTGGCCACCAGGGAGGTGTTGCGCCCCAAGGGAGCAGCAAGAAGAACAAGAAGAAAGGTGGTGGCAAGGTCACTACTGGCCAGAGCTCCCGTTGCTGCAGCTGCAGCACCCGGCGGAGCTCGGGGGCCTCGCCCCGACAAGAGACCACGGCAGTCACCCGACGGTGGTGACCGTAGTGAGCCGTGCCCGATACACAACCACCAGGGCCACACTACTGGTGAGTGCCAGGAGATCAAGAAGCTCGCGGAGTGCTTCCGCTAGGGGAAGCAACCACGCACAGATGGTGCTCCCTTCCGCCAGAGGGAGGGCAAGCAGAAGGTTGACCCCCAGGACAAAGGCGACCAAGAAATGGAGTACCAGGAGCCTCAGCGCACCGTGAAGGCGGTCCACAACCATGAGGACTCCAGCTCTGATGAAGACGAGCACCGGAAGGCGCTCCATGTCATCTACAGAGGGTCCTCGGACCCCTCGTCCCAGAACGCAATCAAGACCCTGCACCGAGCAGTGGCGTCGGTGGCTCCTACCCTAAGTGCAGCGCCACATCTCAAGTGGGTAGGGACCCCCATCAGCTTCAACGCCTCCGACTGCCCCAAGAACATGGCTAGGGCTGGACAACTACCTCTCTTGGTAGCCCCAACCATAGCCAACGTGAAGATGTATCACGTACTGGTGGATGGCGGGGCCGACCTCAACCTCATCAGCCATGCAGCTTTCTAGAAGCTGCAGATTCCCATGGCCAAGCTCACCCCGTCGAGCCCGTTCTCAGGGGTAGGGCCAGGACAAGTCGTCCCATATGGGAACATAAGTCTCCCGATGACCTTCGGAGCTCCGGACAACTACCGGACAGAATGTGTTCTGTTCGACGTCGCGGAGGTCGACCTCCCCTTCAACACCATCATTGGCACACTGGCCTTGTACCTGTTTATGGTGGTAGCCCACTATGGCTACCTGGTCCTAAAGATGCCTACTCCCACTGGTGTCCTCAGGATCCGTGGAGACCGCACCGCCATAGTGTCAGCCTTGGAGAAGCTCCAAGCACTTGCGGCGGCCCGAGCACCAGCCCCTGGCGGTGCAGAACCGGGCCGGGTCCACCCGAGTGCACGCCATCATGCCTCGACCTCTGCACCCTGAGTGTAATCCTCCGATGAAGACGCCGTCCCCCTGAAGGTCGTCCAAGTCGGCTCCGAGGCTGCCCAGACCACCCGCATAGCCGGGGGCCTGGACAGCAAATAGGAATGCGCGCTCATCACCTTCCTCCGAGACAACGTCGACGTGTTTGCATGCAACCGTCACAGATGCCCGGGATCCCTAGGGAGGTGATTGAGCACCATCTGAAGATCTACCCCGACGCTCGACCGATCCAGCAGAAGCCCCAAAAGCAGTGCATCGAGCGGCAGAACTTCATCCGTGAAGAGATAAAGAAGCTGCTCGATGCTGGCTTCATACGAGAGGTCCACCACCCCCGGTGGTTGGCAAATCCTGTTGTCGTCTCGAAGGCCGGCGGGAAGCTCCGGATGTGCATCAACTACACCAGTCTCAATAAGGCATGCTCTAAAGATCCGTTCCCTCTCCCTAGAATAGATCAAATTGTAGACTCTACATCAGGCTGTGATTTATTATGCTTCCTATACGCCTACTCAGGCTTCCACCAAATACCAATGTCTAGAGAAGATGAGGAACACACTGCTTTCATAACAGTAGATGGCCTGTATTGTTATGTCTCCATGCCTTATGGTTTGAAAAATGCTCTTCCTACCTTTGTACGTGCTATGCATAAAACATTTGGAGAGCTAATCCGAGACGTAGTAGAGGTGTATGTCGATGACATCGTTGTCAAAGTCAGAGAGAGCACATCCTTGTTAGACAACCTAGCTCTAGTCTTTGACAAATTGCGCTCCACACGGACCAAGCTAAACCCAGACAAATGTGTGTTCGGTGTCTCCTCCGTAAAGCTCCTTGGATTCCTAGTCTCACACCGAGGGATCGAGGCCAACCCAGAGAAGATCAAGGCCATCGAGCTAATGCGGCCCCCGACTCGCATCAAGAACGTCTAGAAGCTCACGGGATGTCTAGCTGCGCTCAGTCGTTTATACCTAGGCTAGCTGAGCGGGCTCTTCCCTTCTTCAAGCTCCTGCGCAAAGCCGGTCCATTTGTTTGGACCGAAGAAGCAGAAGAAGCATTCCAGGGGTTGAAGCAGCACCTATCGACGCTGCCCATCATGGTTGCCCCTGAGCCTGGTGAGCATCTATTGCTCTACATCGCGGTGACGACAGAAGTGGTGAGCATGGTCCTAGTCGCAGAGTGGCCGGACCCCTCGCCACTACAATCTGCTCCTACTGCAGAAGCCAAGCACCAAGGCTGTCCGGACCACATGGGGGGCCCCGACGGCCAGGAGATCTCTGAGGCCCAGCCCCCGGAGACCACAGTTGACCTCCCGGAGGTCCAAGACGACCGAGAAGTCCCCGGGTCTCAGCCCCCGGAGGTTGCCCCGGACCTAGAGGATAGGAGGTCCTAGGGTCCGGTGCTAATGGAGGAAGACGTCACGGATCCCTAGGGAGGGTCCCGACCGTCCAAAGGCCCGTCTACTACATCAGTGAAGTCCTCTACGACGCCAAGACCAGGTACCTGGATGTACATAAACTGTTGTATGCAGTGCTCGTGGCGTCCAGGAAGCTCCGGCACTACTTCCAAGCCCACAGGATCTCGGTGGTCACCTCCTATCCGTTGAGGACCATCCTCCACAGCCCTAACGCGACTGGCAACGTCGCTAAGTGGGCAGCAGAGCTGGCGGAGTTCGAGCTGGACTTCCTACCACGTCATGCAGTCAAGAGCCAAGCACTGGCTGACTTCGTGACCGAGTGGACGCCATCACAAAGCAACCCAAGGGGCCCGGAAGGTGGAGAACCGGAGCCCCGGGCATCGGTCTTCACCGAGCCTCACTGGACGCTCTACTTCGACGGCTCCTTGCAGAAGCAGGGAGTCGGAGCCGGCGTACTGCTCCTCACACCGACGGGGGAGCAGTTCAAGTACATGGTGCGCCTCAACTTCAAGGCAACCAACAACATGGCCGAGTATGAAGCTCTTATCTTCGGCCTGAAGATGGCACTGTCTCTCGGCGTTCGCCAGTTGTTGGTCAAGGTCGACTCCCAGCTAATCATCAAGCAAGTCAAGGGTGAATGCTTCTGCAACGACCCACAATTAGCTTCCTATCTGCTCGACGTGCAGATGCTGGAGAAGGACTTTGAAGCCTTGGACCTGTGCCATGTACCACGCTTTCGACAACACCGTCGACGACGACCTGTCAACGAAGGCCTCCACCGGAGCCCCGGTGCCCGAAGGAGCCTTCGAAAGGACGTTGCCGCGACCCACAGCACGGCCTGCCGAACCGGGCGAAGGGGGCGAGACAAGCACCTCGACGCTGGCGGTCCCGGCGGCCCTGCAGCCATGGTGCCCGCCAAGGATCGTATGTGCCACTGGGGACTCCGTGCTACCCAGCGCCCAAGATCCAGAAGCTCAAGTAAGCCCCGATGCATGGATCATGGAGGTTCGGGACTACTTGAAAGACAACATCCTTCCTGATGAACATGCATCTGCTGAACGGATTGTGCGGATGGCTAAGACATACACGTTGGTAGAAGGGGATCTCTATCGGCGTGGTGCCAACGACATCCTATTGCGGTGCATAACCTAGGAGGAAGGCTGCGACCTGCTCGCAGAAATCCACGGAGGCGAGTGCGGGAACCACGCATCTTCCCGCACGCTGGTCGGTAAAGCCTTCCGGCATGGCTTCTACTGGCCGACAGCCCTCCTGGATGCCGTCAAGCTGGTTAAGAGATGCAAGGCGTGCCAGTTCCATGCCAAGCAGATCCTCACACCGGCGCAGACGTTGCAGATGATCCCACCCTCGTGGACGTCCATGGTATGGGGGTTGGACATCCTGGGGCCCTTCCCTAGAGCCGTCACGGAATACCGGTTCCTCTACGTTGCCATCGACAAGTTCACCAAGTGGCCGGAAGATGCACCAGTCATCACCATCAACAAGCAATCCGCAGTCAAGTTCATCAAGTCAATCGTCTGCAGGTTCGGGGTCCCGAACAGGATCATCACCGACAACGGGACCCAGTTCACCAGTGCAGCGTTCCAAGAGTACTGCGAAGACCTTGGCATCCAGGTGTGCTATGCATTCATTGCTCATCCAAAGAGCAACGGGCAAGTCGAGAGAGCCAACGCCGAGATCCTTCGGGGCCTCAAGACTCGCACCTATGCCAGCTTGGAGAAGCATGGCGCCAAGTGGGTTGACGAGCTTCCATGCGCACTGTGGGCCAGCCGGACATCCCAGTGCCGGGCCACAGGGAAAACACCCTTCTTCATGGTATACAGGGCCGAAGTCGTGCTTCCCCTGGAGATCACCATGGGGTCCCCCGTGTCCGAGCTTACGACGAAGCCACGCAGGACCAGCTCCAGCGTGAGGATATCAACCTCATCGACGAGGCAAGATGGCAAGCAACACTCCGAAATGCACGGTACCGGAAGGTGCTCCGGCGCTACCACCAGAGGTCTGTGCATGCTCGGGAGCTCAAGGAAGGCGATCTGGTGCTGCTGCGTATACTTTCTCGAGAAGGGGCCAACAAACTCTCCCCCAGCTGGGAAGGTCCCTTCCGAGTCACAAAAGTTTGCCACCCCTGGTGCGTGCGCCTTGCTACCGAGGACGGGGATCCGCTCCCCAACCCTTGGAACATAGAACACCTCCGTAAGTTCTACCCTTAGAGCAGTGGTAGGACATGTTTTTTCGTTTTTCTGTAACAGATCCCATAGCACCCAGGAGCAGTGCTCGGAGCAACTAAGCTCCAGGGGGTGGTTCAGGACTACGTCCGGCTTAGCTTGGTCCCGTACCCTAAGCGTGTATGCCCTGCCACCTTTCACAATGGGGTGGGTCGTTGCCTCCATGTACAACCTGTTTTTCTCCTATGGACTTATATGAATGAAAAGAACCCTGTCCTACCACGCTTACTTAGGTGTTCATTTAAATTACACATTAATTTTTATGATCATCTTCTCATGCTCAAGACAGTGTATGTTCATCGTATACTCGACTCTCCTTTCCCACTGTCATGCCTAGTCGGCATTTGCCATCCTGCTGAAGGCGGTTGTGCTTGAGGTACCTGCCAAAGGCCCGGGGGCCTCTCGGACCTCCCCCTGTTAGGGTACTGTGACGCCAGTTGGTCTCCTCCAGGAAAGACCTACGCCAGAGCGGGAGGTCCAGGGTGTGCAGCCTGCTTTGCCTGGTCCTGCACCCAAAGCGTGCGCACTCTGCCTCCCGAGCGTTACGGTCAAGTACTAGGGGCCTGACGGTTAGACCCTGACCAAGGAGGGAGCCGGTGAATGTAGCCTAGAGGGGGGGGTGAATAGGCTTTTCAACACTTTGTTGATCCCTGAAACACTTAGTAGGTTTATCAAATACAGGGAAATTGGACTAGTCCGGTAGAGTGCGGACTAGTACGTTTTCTAAACAGAGAAAAATCGGACTAGTCCGTTTTCTAAACAGAGAAAAATCGGACTAGTCCGGTGCTATGCGGACTAGTCCGGTATACGTGGACTAGAAAGATCAAGATTGATCAATGTTCACTTCTAGTACTCTATGCAGCGGAAATTAATTCATAACTTAGATGTATTGCAATAGTGATACAATGAATGACAAGAATCAACTTTGATTTTAATGTTTGAATGTGAATTTCAAAGGACTAATTAAACACTAGAATATGATGAACAATTAATGAACAAGAGTAGGAGACAAGTGTTTATCCCGAGGTTCGATTCCACGAAGGAAATCTACGTCCCCGGTAAGGAGTCCACTAAGGACCGGGTCTTCTCCAACCCTACCCTCATCGAATCGCCACAAAGGCCGATTCTCTTCCACTAATCACAAAGGGGAATAAATTGTTCAAGGGGCCTTCTCACAAGTTGAGGGCTCCCTAAGAGTTACAATGAATGAACACAACCAAACACACTCAACAGATGAACAATTAACAAACAGGAGTGTGCGAGAGATCAAACCCAAGAGCTCAAGATGTGCAGAACAAGTCCCTCCTTCGATCAATTGCTAATCCCCAAAGAATTGATCCTTTTTGGGTTAGAATGTGTGGAGAGATGTGAATTTTGGAATCTTGGGAGGTGTGACGACGCAGGGGGTCGAAGCGTTATGTTGGTATGGCCGTACACCTCTTTTTATAATAGGGTTTCCAATGGTTACGTTAGGGTTTGTGATGTCCGGACTAGTCCATGGTTGACTCCGGACTTGTCCGGTGTGTGGTGTGTAGAAAACCCTAAGTGTTGTGATATATCGGACTAGTCCGTAGTAGTGCGGACTAGTCCATTTTCTATCCAGAGATATATCGTACTAGTCCGGACCATATCGGACTAGTCCGTTTTGTGGTCAGAAAGAAAATCGGACTAGTCCGCACATGCTGAATTTTTGCAGTTAGTGTGATCTCTTCCACTTGAGCTCTTGGAGTGTGTTTCTCCAACACACTCTATATTAAGTATTTTAATATTTTCAGGTCCTGAGCTCTTATCAATTTGGATCCTCCTTCTCCTTTCTTTTTGGCGCTTTCTTCCTGATTTCTTTTAAGAACCTGCGCTCATCTCAACAATTTTGTTAGGGTCTCATTTGTTTGTCATAAATCAACCAAAACCCACAAGGGATGCCTAGATGCACTTTCAATCTCCCCCTTTTTGGTGATTGATGCCAACCAATTGAGATCTCACAAATATGACAATAAGAATTCAGATTTTCATAAAGTGTGCACATATGAGCTTTGGACAAAATAGGCAAAGTAGACATAAGACATATGTGCACTCTTTATGGTGGGGTGTAGAACTATGTGTGTGAGCAATAATTTTGATGTGAATAACATAATGAGCATAATCATCAAGTGTCTCAATCCTACATAACAGTTTTAAACATATACCATTAATCATAAGCATAACATAGTCATCTCATAAAAAGCATAATGATAACATAAGTCTTACAAATGCATAATGGTAGCATAAGTCTTACAACAGCATAATGATAGCATAGGTCTTACACAAACTCATTTCTTAAGCTAGGACACAAAAGGAAAGACCTACGACCTAAGACTCCCCCTCAATCTCTCCCCCTTTGGCATCAATGCACCAAAAAGAAGGAGAGGGGGGATCTACTTGTCGTCGCCGGCTCAATCCTCGCTGTTGGTCCTTTCTTCATCTTCATCATCAGCTTGAGGAAGAGGAGGAGAGGAACCACTCATTGTGCCAAAGTAGGCACGCTCTGATGGAGAGAGAGGAGGAAGCTCTGTAAAATCAAATGCAGAGTCCTCTGAGATGACCGGGGATCCAATGGGCTCAATCTCCAGTTTTTGGCATATTTCTTTGACATTGGCCTTCATGTATCTCATTTCTTTTTTTCTTGCCTTGTTCATCTTATGAAGCTTCACCTCAGTTTTGTGACAAGAACTGAAAAAATAGCAGCCAAAAACTTCATAACTCCACTAGAGGAACCTTTGTGTGGAGAGGCCTAGTCTTTGATGAAGGCCTTGTATCTTCTTGAGCTCTCTCTGGATGTTTTTCAGGTGATCCAGGTGAGGAGGCAACTGGGAGGGAGGCCTGAGGAGGCTTCTAAGGCCTTAGAGCAGTGTGCTCTACATCCTTCACAAACTCAATTCCTGTGACTTTCTCAATCATGAACATCAAGTAAGGTGCATAGCCATAGGAACGGTTTGGTGTGCAGGATATGTTCACCATGTCATTCCAAATATAATTGAAGATATTAAATCTTCTCCTCCTGCTGATTACCTTCATCAAGGTTCTCAAATAACCTTGGACGCTCCCGGCATCTCCATCCTTTGGAGCAATGGTCTTCCGGAGCACTCTGTTGAGAACAATGAAGAAGGGATTCATGTTCTTGGTTGAGGGAGGATTGAATGGGAGTCGAGTATCATAGAGAAACTCCATATTGTCCTTCTCAACAACTCCCAGATTGTGAATCATAATCTCATCATTGCCGATGTCCTCAAGATGCAGCAGCGGCAAACTCAGTATAAGAAATTGTGTACTTGGATCCATGTGTCATCCAAGTCACTTTGTCTTCTCCATCATGAGCAAAGTGGCAAGTTGAATAAAACTGGGCAATGATCTCATCATTCCAGTTGTACCTGAAGGCGAGCAGGTCCTTGAGTCCATGTCTCTCTGCAGCCTCTATAACCTCCTCAAAGGCTTCACAGCTCTTCCTTTCAAAGTATGTCTAGTCGATCCATTGACTTTGGACCACTGGAGTCTTCATTTGGAGGTACACCGAAATGTAGTAGTCCGAGTGAAAGTTGCTCCAAAATCTCTTGTCGGCTGCCTTTTTGCAGGAGCTATAGGCATCAACCTTCCTCAGGTTCCATGCCACATCACTCCCCTTGCCATTGAACTTTTCCTCCGAGGGATCCCTATGTCCCTGCCTTGGAGCTGTCATCTTGAGGGGACCAATCGGTCCGGAAGCAAGCCCCTTTCTCTTGCCCATGGTTTGGCATTGAGCCGCCGAGCTAGAACCAGCCACATTTGCTTTTGAAGCTGGTCTCTTGATTGTCACCATTCGATGCTCCCTAGGTGGGGTGAGTGAAGGCTCGGCAGCACGCTCTTATCGCTTGTTGGAGCGTGACTCCGGAGGATGAGGCATCACATCTTGATCTTGATCCATCTCGGCCTCAAAGTCGGAGAGACTCTCATTTGATCTCGACATGATTTCTGACAAGGAAGATACAAATGGGTATGAATAATCAAGGATGACAAAGGATTGCATTGAGTTGACATAAGCTAGGATTCTCTGACAAAATCCCTAAATCAGGGCATATCGGACTAGTCCGATGTTCAAGAACGGACTAGTCCGGAGTACCGGACTTGTCCGCCCGAAGAACAGACTAGTCCGTTATGAGGCTGCTCAAGCCCTAACTTGTCGAAATTTGAGGTTATTCAATGCAAATATGGTCTAAGGTACATGGAATGCATCAACAGAGCATGCATTGACTAAAGGAGCTAAGCTATTTGAGCAAAAACAAGGAATATCGAAGGTTCTAGGGTTTGGAGCAAAGTTTACCAAATTCTTCGATTCGAAGCTGTAAGGGCCTCGGTTTTTGACACACATTTGAAGTGTTCATCACCACACCACACACCTCATTTGAGGAAAGATGATGAACACAAATGAAGAGCAAGTAACCACCATCAACATGCTCATTAGAGAACAAACTCACATATTGCAAAAGTGGTATTTCCCACATGTGATATAGGTGGGCTGGACATATGAAAACTCCTACACATTGCTAAGGATGTCCATGCCAAGTTTCACCCAAATTCAAAACCTTTTTGAGGTCATTTTGGGTATAGCTAGGAAGAGGGCAGTTTGAAACCATATTCAAATTCAAACTGTTTTTATCCCATGAATTCAAAAGTGGGAGGCATATTCTTACTCAGCACATTTTTGTGAGCCCACACACCAATTTTCACTCCATTTGGAGTTGATCTTGACATGAGCTAAGTGGGGGAAATTCAAACTTTATTGGAATTTCAAACTGAACTTGTGCTGAAATTCATTCAAACCAAACCTCATTTGAACTTTGATCAATTCAACTGGCTCATGGGTGTATAATTTGAATTACCAGGGGTACTATAGGGCTCACTGTTTACAACAGTGATTAGGAGTAAATTTCAGAGGTTAAATCTGGAAGTGGGACCCACATGTCAGCCACCACTTCAACTCAAACCGACTGAAATTTTCTCACTCGGTTAACCGATCCGCCGCTGCGATCGCCACCGAGGGGAGCCGCCGTACGCGCGGACGTGAGGCGGTGCAGAGCCTTCTTAAGGCGCCCTTCCCCCTCCTCGGCCGAAGCCTCACCCGTTTCTTCCCCCGCAAGAACTCAGCGCCGGCCGAAATTTTCCGCAGCTCGGAATCGATCGGAGAGCGCCGATCACAGCTTCCTCCGTCCCCTCCAGAGCCACGGCAAGGTACTAGAGACCTTCCTCCGTCTTCCCCGATGCTAGAATTCAGTTGAAACCGATTGATATCGGCTGTGCCGAAAGATCAATTCGGTGACTTAGAACCGCCGCACCTCGGGCTCCCGTGGACAGCCCAGCCAGGGCGTTGTCACGCCCGAACCAAGGCACCCTTGGACGCGCTGGTGACCGGTGCTGCTCACCCCCGAGCCACAGCCCGAGTGATTGCTCACCGGCGGCGAATTTCCAATTTTCCCCTTTCTGTGTGCAGCACGACCTTCGGGTGCGATTCTGTCGAATTCGTGCTCTAGAAAGGATTAGAGGGCCTCAATCCGCTCTCACACAAACTAGACACGGTAACGCACAAGTTGCCTTCACAACCCTTGGCCGGAGAACCGCTGTACCTGACGTAATTCGAGGTTTACCAATGGCGGAATAAACGGGAGGCATCGGGCGCACGGTGAGGACCTACTTCGAGCCTTCCCCGAGCTGCCTCAAGCTCATGTCGACCTTCCCTTAGGTCCACTGATGCTTCCCGACCGGTTCCTCGAGTAGTTGAGGTGCTAGGAAAGTCAGCCGACATGGCCGGAGCCTTTCCGAGGTGGCGGCTCGTCGCCGACCATGCACCGGCCATTGTCATGAGTAGCTGACCCCAGAATCCTGTTCCCCGAGTGAAAGTAGGCAGGGGCAGCCAAAATCGTGAAGTTTGGAGCTGTACAGAAGCCGCCGGCGAGCTCTCCGGCAAGGTTCCCCGGCGGCAGAGCGCGGGCGTCGGGAGGTTGAAGAAAGGGGTGGACCCCAGCTGTCAGCGGCCGATATTTTGAATCGGGATCGGGCTGCGGCCGGGATCGGGTGTGCTGGCGCGCAAAATCCTTGTGGGCCGCGGTGTGCTGTCGCCTCGGCGTGCGACGCGTGTCCCTGGGGCCCACGCGCGAGTTTAAACTTTTCGCCGATTTTCAGAATTCTTCCAAACTTCAAATCCTCATAACTTGGGCTAGAAAGCTCCAAATTGAGTGAACCAAATTTTGCTGGATTCAGATCTCTGAGTAATTTCCAGCAAATCAAGTTTCACTTCATGAAATTTCTTATTTTTCCAGAATTAATTCCTCAAAGTTTAAACTGTTTGGAATTTTAACTGGAGAATCCTGTGGAGGAAAATCCTGAAATTTTGCTGAGATGTTCAACAAAATATCCCTGAACTACCGTAAAAATTTCAGATCCATTTGAGCTAATTTAATCCACCTAATGGTGTTATTAGTGAAACTGTTCCAGAGAAAATAGAAAATGTTCAGAAACATTTTCTGAATTTTCTCTGAAATTGTTTAGCACATATCTTTAGTTAGGAACTTCCAAATTAAGTGAGACCAACTCCATTAGAACCCTCTGAAAATGTAGTTTTCATAAAGTCATAGTTTGTTTCATGAAAATCCTTAGAGCACCCTAAGAGTTCCAATTGAGGTCAAGGACATAATTAATTGTGGAGGGCTCAAATGAGCTTTGCTGCAACTAAAACTTGACCAAGTCTCTAATTAGGTTGTAACCAAGCCACAGTAAAAGTTTTACAGTCATTGAGTCTGTCTAGTGGGACTTATAAGCTTCACAAGTTCAAACTTAATACAAATGCATTCAAATTCATACATGTACCTCTCTTATCATGTAGTCGCTAAGGTCGAGGAGGAACCCGAAGTCCTAGACTTCGTTATTCCGGAGGAACAGCTAGCCTACGACCAAGAGCAGCAAGGCAAGCTCCGGTTTGCATTAACCTTTTACAAGTTTTTATTGTTTTGAGCACATACTTGATTACTTCATTCTTTGCATTAGAGTCTTGTTTGGAAATCCAACTGCATAGCCAAGAAAACTATGGGTGGGGTTTAGGATTGCAAACCCCGTTAGCTACTGCAATGCTAAGATAGAGTAGGATTCGGTACAAGTCGAGTAGTTGGAACTACCCGCGAGCATAGGCTAGAGGCACTCGACTCGGGTAGTGATAGCACATGAAACACATGGCAAGAAAATGAGACCAAGCGGAGGGTAAGGGCAGCAGAACTTTGGGGCCTGTGTGCTGTAGCTCCGCTTGTGTCGATTGAGGACCGAGCCGTGTGCGGACCTGTTGAACAAGCTAGAACAGTACCGAAGACCTACCGGATATATGGGAACCGGGAAACTGATGTAACTCAGGTAGCTGGGTATTGAGGCATTGCCCATCGTTCAGAGGGTAGGTTAAGAGCTTGAGGTGTAAATCGGCTGGCGGCACGGAGATGCGCGTGCAGAGACCTCTTGCTCGGGACGATGGGACCGGTTCAATATTTGGCTGACGGGTGAAAGGTAGTTGCGTACGGTGTCCGTGATGGTTGTTGTAGGCAACATCGAGTACGGGCGTACGTGACGGGTTATTCGGGTAACCCTGCAGGTGTAAATCGATTATAATCGCCGTCCCTCGCGGTCAGTGAGTACCACTTGTTCACTGTACCATGACGTAGAAAGAACAGGCTAGTTACATGTTAAAATGTTGCTGATTGAAAGATGGACTTTGCTTGTTAATGGTTTGTTGTAGTTTAGAGCTAACTAAAGTTCCTTTCAACTTTGGGCAAAGTACATGAGAGAAAGGCGTTTCTTGTTTGATTGCGGCTCTCTCATGTGCCTTAGCGTAAGGTTCTCCACAACCTGCTGCTAAAACTTGAAAGTAAGGTTCCACTAATTAGGCGAGTCCTTGCAAATGATTTTTACCTCATGTAACCCATTACCCCTCATGTAGAAGTTCCATGTTTAGGTGAGACGGGTCAGACTTGCTGAGCCTTCGTGCTCACTGCTTGTGTTTGAAGCTTTTGCAGGGTTCTATGAGGAAGGGACTCCCGAAGAGGAGACGGAACCCCAGGAGGGGAATCCCGTTGAGTGGGAGTCGTGCACGCCGCAGAGTTAGTGTGTGTGTGTGCTAGCAAGGACACGTTCAAGGGCTGAACGTGCACTTGATGCTTAGTCTACGCCCGCGAGTGTACACTAAACTTATTTTGATGTAAACATGTTCATAACTTGTTTATGTAATAAAAATTCCGCTTCCGCTTTGTACCTTTGGCGTGTGTTATACGGTGCTTACAACGCATCACCCCTCAGCGTGATCCTGGCTCGACAAGACCGTGGGGTCGTGTCAGAAGTGTTGAAGGAGTTCTTGATCTGGACTAGTCCGTGGCCTTTGATCCCTTTGCAATGGAGATCGATTCCCATGGAAATTTGGGTGGTTTTGATGGAGAACTTGTAAATCCGCCTTGGGAGCACTTGAGTGAGGAGAGAGAGAGTGGGAAGGGTTGTGAGGATGAAGAAGATTAGGTTTGAGCCGTCCTTAGGGTTATGGAGTTGAAATATCGGACTAGTCCGGACCATATCGGATTATTCCGTTTTCTGGTCAGAGAGAAAATCGGACTAGTCCGTGGTGGTCCGGACTAGTCCGGTCTAACGGACTAAGTGCGAACTAGTCTGCCGGTGCGGACTAGTTCGTGGTCCCTTGTACAGAGGTGTACAAAACATATATATATATATATATATATATATATATATATATATATATATATATATATATGTATTCAGAGGTTCCTATTAAGAAATAAGGGACAACGGGCCACAAATATTCTTGATGAATATGATCAGTAATCATACAACAATCAAGCTATGACCATGATTCACCAAGATCAAGTAACTAACATAGTTTTTAAGAGAAAAATAGAGAGAGAAGATTTTTCAACATAATTAACATGATTTTGAGGATGGCATACAGATATGCAAGTTTTCAAGCCACATTTCGAGCATCAAGGATATTTAGTTCATTTCGGAGCTCACAAAAGCGTTTTTCATCAAGTGGCTTGGTAAAGATATCGGCTAGTTGTTTTTCAGTGTTGACATGGGAAATGGCTATGTCTCCTTTCATTGAGTGATCTCTCAAAAAATGATGTCGGATATCTATGTGTTTGGTTCTAGAGTGCTCAACAGGGTTATGGGCAATTTTAATTGCACTCTCATTGTCACAAAGGAGTGGAATACAACTCATATTGTAATCGTAATCCCTTAGAGTTTGTCGCATCCAAAGAAGTTGCACACAACAACTCCCGGCTGCAACATACTCCGCTTCGGCCGTGGATAAGGCAATTGAATTTTGTTTATTGGAGGACCAAGAAACTAAGGATCTACCTAGAAATCGGCAAGTGCCGGAAGTACTTTTTCTATCTACCTTGCATCCGACATAATCTGCATCGAAGTATCCAATGAGATTGAATTTTGAACCTTTGGGATACCAAAGGCCTAGGTTGGGTGTATGAACTAAATATCTCAAGATCCTTTTAACGGCTGTCAGATGACATTCCTTAGGATTGGCTTGAAACCTTGCACACAAACATACACTCAACATGATATCAGGCCTAAATGCACATAAATAGAGTAGGGAGCCAATGATGGAACGATATACCTTTTGATCCACATTTGGTCCGTCTTCATTTAGGTCCAAGTGTCCATTTGTCGCCATGGGAGTCTTTATGGGCTTTGCTTTGTCCATTCCAAACTTCTTGAGAATGCCTTGAGTGTACTTTGTTTGGCTTATGAACGTCTCGTCCTTTTGTTGCCTCACTTGGAATCCCAAGAAGTACCTCAACGCTCCCATCATGGACATCTCAAATCTATATGTCACAATCTTGCTAAATTATTGACAAAAAGATTTGTTAGTTGAACCAAATATAATATCGTCAACATAGATTTGGCAAATGAAAAGATCATCATCAAAGTGTTTAGTAAACAAGGTGTAATCAGCTTTTCCAATCTTGAAGTCATTTCCAATCAAAAAATCTCTAAGGCACTCATACCAAGCTCTAGGAGCTTGTTTGAGGCCATAGAGAGCCTTACGCAGTTTGAACACATAGTCGGGGTGCTCTTGATCTTCAAAACCGGGTGGTTGCTCCATGTACACCTCCTCCTTGATCGGTCTGTTGAGAAAGGCGCTTTTCACGTCCATTTGATAAAGCTTGAAATCGTGGTGAGTAGCATATGCAAGTAATATACGAATCGATTCAAGCCTAGCTACGGGATCAAAAGTCTCATCAAAATCCAAACCTTTAACTTGTGAGTACCCTTTTGCCACAAGTCGTGCCTTGTTCCTTGTTACCACTCCATATTCGTCTTGCTTGTTGCGGAATACCCATTTAGTGCCAACGACGTTGGACTTGGATCTTTCAACAAGCTCCCACACTTCGTTCCTTTTGAAGTTGTCCAATTCTCCTTGCATCGCCATCACCCAGTACAGATCTTTTAATGCATCCTCAACCCTGTATGGTTCCAAAGAAGATACAAATGAATAGTTTTCACAAAATTAGCTATGCGAGATCGAGTTATTACTCCCTTTCGGATGTCACCGATTATGTTGTCAACGGGGTGATCTCTTTGGATGCTTTGGTGTACTCTTGGATGTGGCACTTGTGGTCTTGAATCTTCATTATCATCTTCTTCTCCCCCTGGATAGTTGACCTCATTGAGGTTTTGGCCTTCTTGATTTTCTTGAGGTTGATCTTGTATGGAAGCTCCCCCTTGATCATTTTCCTCCATCTGTGGTTTATTTTCTTCATTCGCATTTGAAGGTGGCACTTGTGGTCGAATATCGCCCAATGCCATTTTTCTCAATGCTTGACATGGAGCTTCTTCTTGATCTAGCACACACTGATCAACTTGCTCTTCTTGAGAGCCGTTAGTTTCATCGAACACTACGTCACGTGCTACTTCAACAAGTCTGGAAGTTTTGTTGAAGACACGATAAGCGTAGGAGTTCAAATCATAGCCAAGTAAGAAACCTTCATCGGACTTCGAAGCAAACTTCGAGGCCCTTGGCTTCTTATTTAAAATATAAAATTTTGAACCAAAAACTCGAAAATATGAAATATTTGGCTTGTTACCCGTGAGTAGTTCATAAGAGGTTTTCTTGAGCAACCGATGAAGATATAGTCGATTTATGGCGTGACAAGCGGTGTTAACCGCTTCAGCCCAAAACCTGTCCGAAGTCTTGTATTCATCTAGCATTGTCCTTGACATCTCAATGAGAGTTCTGTTCTTCCTTTCGGCTACTCCATTTTGTTGAGGAGTATATGGTGCTGAAAATTCGTGCTTTATCCCTTATTCGTCTAGATACTCCTCAACTTTGGGTGTTCTTGAATTCTGTCCCATTGTTGCTTCGATTGTTCTTGATATTGAATGAGAATTAATTTTGGGCACGCTTGATGAACTTCTTGAGGGTTCCTTGAGTTCCTGTCTTATCATGCAAAAAGAAAACCCACGTGAAGCGTGAAAAATCATCAACAATGAGTAGACCGTATTTATTACCGCCAACGCTTATGTAGGCAATTGGACCGAATAGATCCATGTGAAGTAGCTCAAGCGGTCTTGTTGTAGTCATGACATTCTTCGCGGGATGGGGTGCTCCTACTTGCTTCCCTGCTTGGCACGCTCTACACGGCATGTCTTTCTCAAAAACAACATCCTTTAAACCTCGGATGTGATCGCCTTTGAGGAGTTTTTGAAGATTCCTCATACCAACATGTGCTAGCCGTCTATGCCACAGCCAACCCATGTTGGTCTTTGCAATCAAGCATGTGTCAAGTTCGGCTTTATCTTTGTTGAAGTCAACTAGATAAAGTTTTCCCTTCAACACACCCTTGAATGCAATTGAGTTATCACTCCTAAAGACAGTCACACCCTAATTAGTGAATAAGCAATTATAACCCTTGTCACATAATTGAGATATGGACACAAGATTATAATCCAGGGAGTCAACATGTAAAACACAAGAGAGAGTATGTTGTGATAAAATTGCAATTTTACCGGTACTAAGCACTTTTCCTTGACTATTATCACCAAAATAAATGCCTTCGTTTGGGTCTTCATTTTCTTCATATTCCATAAACATTCTTCTTTCTCCGGTCATGTGATTGGTGCATCCATTATCTAGCACCCATTTTGCTCCACCGGATGAGTAAGTCTACAAAAACAATTTATGCCTTGGTCTTAGGTACCCAAGCTTGGTTGGGTCCTTTGAGGTTAGTCACAAGTGATTTGGGCACCCACACATGAGACTTGGTATTCCCATGGCGTGGCCGAACATATTTAGCATAAACTCTTCCAAGATTACTTTTCATAAGTACATATGAAGCATCAAAGGTTCTAAATAGAAGTTGTTGTTCATATGTGTTCACATTGTTAAATTTATCAACATTACTAAGCTTTGTAGCTTGAGAAGAGTTTCCCTTGACAAAGGCAATGCAACCCTTGTTATTCTTGTGGCTTCTAGCGTTGTGCTTTTCACCATTAGAATATACAATGCGATATTTGATATTAGGAGGTCTTGTGACCGAGTATGCAGTGCGTGCATACTTGATCTTCTCCTTGTCAAATATGCCACTTTGAGAAGATTGCTTGTCCTTTGTCAAGTTTGGCTTTTTCTTCATGTTAGTGTCACTTTTGGCACAGGTGCAAGTAATACTAGTTTCAGACTTTATGCGTTGAGAAGGTGAGCTAGAAGTTAATGAAGAACCACTTTGCTTGAGTGACTCAACTTGTCTTTCAAGGATCTTGTTAACTTCGGTTAAGTTAGCAAGTTCATCCTTGATGGTGGTGTTTGAGTCTTTTAACTTCAAGCAAGCTTCCTTGCTTGAAGATAATTCAAGCTCTAGTGATTTATTTTGTTCCTTTTCAAGTTCAAGAAGCTTTTCAATCTCAAGATATTCCTTCTTTTGGGAGATGATCATATCTTCCTGACGATTGACTAACTTCTCCATATCAACAAGCTTATCAAGTAGAAATTTCATTTTAGCAGCTGTCTTTTTGTCTAAACCCCTAAGCATATATTCATCTTTATCACTGCTATCATCCTCACTAGCATTATCACTATCACTAGTAAAAGAATGTGAGAAGGAAGATTTAGTTGACACCTTTCGTTTACCTTCCTTTGCCATTAGACAGGTGTTGTTGGCGTCCTTACATGCGCCCATGGTTGGGAAGAGAGTGGATTTCTTGGTAGTCTTCTTTATGGCTATGGTGGCCATCTCCTCTTCTTCTTTGGATGAGGATTCATCATTGGAGTCCCACTCCTTTCCTAGATGCGCTTGGCCATATTGCTTCTTCTTCTTGAACATTTCTTTGGTTGAGGCTTGTTGTCTTTTGTCTTCTTCTTGTTTTCATCATATGGAAAATCTACTATGAAGTGATCATATTCTCCGCAGTTATAGCACGCCCGTCTCACCTTGGGTCTTTGTTTGTCCCTTTGTCTTCCTTCATTTGAGCTGCTACCCTTTCTTCTTCTCATAATTTTCTTGAACTTCTTCATGAACAAGATCATGTCTTCTTCATTGATATCACTACTTTCATCATCGTTGTCGTCTTCTATAAAAGCTTCTCGAGCTTCCTTTGATACGGGTTTACAAGTTGACTTCAGAGCAACTCCTTTCTTCTTTGCCGAGGTGAGATCGGCAATTTCCTTAACATGCTTGGCTTGCTTCTCCATCATCTCAAAGTTGATGATCTTGCCAAGAAGTTCGTATAGGGTCATTTTCCGGTACCCAGGGCTTTCTCTAATCATAGAGCAAAGAGTCACGTTGCGAGGCATGAATGCTCTGAGAATCAACTTCACGACCTCATGATCATTCTACTTCTTGCTGCCATAAGCTCAGACTTTGTTGATAAGATTCTTCAGTTGATTGTACATATCTTGTGGTGATTCATCTTCTTCTATCGTGAATCTTCCCAATTCACCTTCAATCATTTCTATCTTGGCTTCGCGTACGTGACGGTCACCTTCATGTGCAGTTTGTAGTGTGTCCCATATCTCCTTGGCAATTTCGAGTCCGTCCATCTTCGTGAACTCGTCTCGGCTCAGTGATGATGTGATCACAGCTGCTGCTTGAGCATTTCGATGAATGGCTTGTTCTTGGCTTGGGGTCAGCTCTTCATCATCATCCGGGATATCTATCCCTGTACACACTATGTGCCACAAACTTGGGTTAAGAGACATAAGGTGCATTTTCATGTTTTGTCTCCATATTGAATAGTCATTGCCATCAAAGTAAGGTGCTTTCCCTAGGGGAATTGATAAGTAATGATTATTGTTAGAATTCAAGCGCTCATAATCAAAAGGATATCGGGAGTAGTCTGTGTGACTACCCCCTTTCTTCTTCTTTTCATCATCGATGTTCTTCTTCCGTTTTGGGGAGATTGCCTTCTTCCGTAGAAGAGCCTTGAGTTAGAGCACCTCCTCATCATCGTCCTCACTGTCTTGAATGGCGTCGAGTAGCTTTTTTAGCTTTTGAGTCCTTTCGTCATTACTCTTTTCATCGTCGATCTTCTTGTGTGCATCCTTGACATCCGACATCGTCTCTTCGAGCGGTGAGTCTCTTTTGAAGAGTTTGGCTGTAATACCAATTGAATGTAGCCTAGAGGGGGGGGTGAATATGCTTTTCGACACTTTGTTGATCCCTAAAACACTTAGTAGGTTTATCAAATACAGGGAAATCGGACTAATCCGGTAGAGTGCGGACGAGTCCGTTTTCTAAATAGAGAAAAATTGGACTAGTTCGGTGCTGTGCGGACTAGTCCGGTATACGTGGACTAGAAAGATCAAGATTGATCAATGTTCACTTCTAGTACTCTATGCAGCGGAAATTAATTAATAACTTAGATGTATTGCAACAGTGGTACAATGAATGACAAGAATTAACTTTGATTTTAATGTTTGAACGTAAATTTGAAAGGATTGATTAAACACTAGAATATGATGAACAATTAATGAACAAGAGTAGGAGACAAGTGTTTATCCCAAGGTTCGATTCCACGTAGGAAATCTACGTCCCCGGTAAGGAGTCCACTAAGGACCGGGCCTTCTCCAACCCTACCCTCGTTGAATCGCCACAAAGGCCGATTCTCTTCCACTAATCACAAAGGGGAATAAATTGTTCAAGGGGCCTTCTCACAAGTTGAGGGCTCCCCAAGAGTTACAATGAATGAACACAACCAAACACACTCAACAGATGAACAATTAACAAACAAGAGTGTGCGAGAGATCAAACCCAAGAGCTCAAGATGTGTAGAACAAGTCTCTCCTTTGATCAATTGCTAATCCCCAAAGAATTGATCCTTTTTGGGTTAGAATGTGTGGAGAGATGTGAATTTTGGGCTCTTGGGAGGTGTAAGTGTTATGTTGGTATGGCCGTACACCTCTTTTTACCAATGGTTACGTTAGGGTTTGCGATGTCCGGACTAGTCCGTGGTTGACTCCGGACTAGTCCGGTGTGCGGTGTGTAGAAAACCCTAAGTGTTGTGATATATCGGACTAGTCCGTAGTAGTGCGGACTAGTCCGTTTTCTACCCAGAGATATATCGGACTAGTCCGGACCATATCGGACTAGTCTGTTTTGTGGTCAGAAAGAAAATTGGACTAGTCCGGTTGATATCGGACTAGTCCGCACAAGCTGAATTTTTGCAGTTAGTGTGATTTCTTCCACTTGAGCTCTTGGGGTGTGTTTCTCCAACACACTCTATACTAAGTATTTTGATATTTTCAGCTCCTGAGCTCTTATCAATTTGGATCCTCCTTCTCCTTTCTTTTTGGCGCTTTCTTCCTGATTTCTTTTAAGAACCCGCGCTCATCTCAACAATTTTGTTAGGGTCTCATTTGTTTGTCATAATTCAACCAAAACCCACAAGGGTTGCCTAGATGCACTTTCAGCCGGACCTCCGGTACCGAGTGCACTGAATTACCCAAGCCCCGTATACCGGCCCAGGACTGTAAGCCAAATAAGACTAAGAGACAGGGAAGAGAGGACCTCTGAGCAGAATTACCGTTTCCCTACTCGTGTGCAGAACCTCCTGAGAGGCCTCGCAGACCTCCAGCGCCGGAGCTCCAACACTGGCGTGCTCCGGACGGTCAGGGGGCCCTGGCCTTGGCTCCCCCGCAGGAATGTGGTAGGTGCGCCCAATGCATTGGCCGCACCTACCACGGGGCCACTACGGGGACTACACAAGGGAAGGCCGGAGCACCCGGTTGTATTGAAGTCCCAAGACTTCTCAAGACCAGAGCTCTAGACTCCAAGGGCTTGGGTCTTTATAAGAACAAGGGCCCCTTGAGTCTTTATAAGAACAAGGGCCCAAGGGAGGTGTCTGTGCTAAAAAAGCTTCGGGATCGGTGGAGACCTCCCGGGGTCCTTACGGAGCTAAGGGCTTGGGCAGGGCAAGCCAAGAAAAGGAAGTAAAAAGCACAGGCACATAAAACAACAAGTTTATTCATTGAAGAGCTCCATGAGCTAGTCTACAGACAGAAGACAAAAGGAAAATACAAAAAGCCCTCCAGCTACAAGGGCATGCGTCTAAGAGTCCCTGGCCTCCCGCTGGAACGGATACGCGATGAGGGCGGCGACGTCTCCGACTTCGGCCTGGCGATCTCCTCCCGCTCGGCGACGGGGCCCCGCACCACCGGCTCCAGAGAGATGGAGGAGTCCCAGCTCTGGAAGCACGTAAGCACATGCGCGGCGACCTCCTTCTCCAAGCCCCTCTCCTCGACCTCGAGCTCGTTGCTGATCATAGCTTCGAGCCTCTCCATCTTGGCAGCGATGGACTCGAGTGCCAGGCGCGCCTAGGCCATCTCTTGCGCCGGTGCCCCCGTCCTCACGGGGCTGAAGCCGAGAGGCACTAGAGCATACTCCGCCTGGCCAACGAAGTCCCAGACTCCCTGGGCCTCGACGGTTCACGAAGCCCGGAGCTGCTCCACCTCCTGACGAGCCGCCAGCAGGGCGCCAAGTCCTTCCTCGGCGAACCTCCTCTCCTTGGCCGCCAGGTCATTCTCCCGGAGCTGGAGGTCCCAGGTAAGGCTCTCCAATTCCGACACACGGAAGTCGGCAGCAAGCTCCTGGTTCAGCACCGTCTGGCGGTCCTTGGCGACCTGTTCCTCCCTTTCGGCCAAGGCTGCCTCCCAGAGTTCCAGCTCCCCGACCCTGGCTCTCAGGTCGCCTTCTACCGCCTGCAGCTGCTCGGTGACCTCCTTCTCCTTGTCTGCCACGGCGCACTCCGGCTCCGCGACGGCACACTCGCGCTGCGCCAGCTTCAACCGGATCTCCTCGTTGGAGACGATGCGGGCCTGAACACCGTCATAGGCCTCGCGGGCCTCCTGCATGATCTTCCGGGTCTCGGTGTCCAGGCGGTCGACGGCGTTCTTCTGTGCAATGAGGAGTTTCTCTTCAGCGTTGAGCCTTGTTCTCTTAGCGTCGAGCTCCTCCTCGACCTCCCTGGTCTGCAGCTTCAAGAGCCGCTCCCAGCCGCGGAGGCGGTCCCTCTCGTCCGCCAAGTCCTCCCGCTCGCACTTGAGCGCAGCCTGAACCTGCCGGACACTGGACTGGGCAAGTTCCATGGCGTTCAACAGGGACAGTGGAGCAGCAGAGGTCAGAGCTGCACCGCGAACCTCCTCCAAGGCATCATCATCCGACGGAGGAGACGCCGGCCACAAAACCCAGGGGAGCCATGACGATGCGCCGATCAGGAGAAGACGGCGCTGAGGCAGGGCTTCTCCCGATGCGCTCCTGTTCACCGCCCACCTAGGGACCCATGTCAGCTCCTCCTGCGTCAGCACCCGAAGGCTGGTCGCCGCCAGCCTGCTCCCCCGAGTCTTCACTAGCAGCCAGCTCCCGAGCTGGCGAAGGAGGAGGAACAGGCGCCGCCGTCGTCGAGAGGCCGGTCCTACCGGGTCAGAAGGAGAAGAGGCCTGGACTTGCACGGGGCCGGTGAAGCTGCCGTGGCGTCCGGACGCTGCAGCACTGGGCTGCTACCAACCGAAGTTGGCTTTGGGACAGGCGCGTCACCGTCAGTCAACGAGACCCTACAAGCACAGGGAACACTCAAGACAAGAATAAAAGAAGAACTAGAGTATGCAAGTACTAGGACTCGATAAGTACAACTTACCGAGGGACACGGACATTCCAGCGGGCATGAAGCCCTGGCTTGCGAGGCCGGGCAGGGCCGCCAGAGCCTGCCGTCGCCGCCGGGGCCTGCGCCGAAGGCGCCTGGATTGGCGGAACAGGGGGCGCACCCGGAGTCCCCCTAGGAGCTGGAGCAATGGAGCTCCCACCGGCAGCACCGCTGGCGCCGCTCGCCGTGCCAGTCCCTGAAGCATCTGAAGGCTGGGGCGCCTGCGTCCCCGTCTGTGCCTCCGGCCGACTCCCGCCAGTAACTCCGCCAACACCACTCGCCATGCCACCCGCTGGAGAGCTTGAAGGCAGGAGGGCCTGTACCCCCAGCTGGGTTCCCAAACGGCCACCGCCAGCAGCTCCGCTGGCACCGCTCGACGAACGGCTGACGGAACATTTGAAGGCCGGGGCGCCTGTGCCCCCGGTTGAGTCACGGTCAAGCTCCCTCCGGCACCGCCGCTTGCCGAGCCTGCAGCGGGGACACTTGACGACCGGGGCACCTGAGCCCCTGGCTGAGCCCCAGACACCGCGATTCCGGCGTCCCTCCTCGGAGCTCCACCTGTGGAAGGAGTGTTGGTTGCCCGGGGCTCCTCCGACCGCCGCTGAGCGAAGGGAGTTCCGTCGGCACGGAAGATCCGAGGTCTCTTTGGGTCGCTGCCTGATGGACCGACGCCTTCTGGTGAAGAGCGCGAGGACACTCTGGTCCCCTGACTCGCGCGAACGATGCCCTAGGCGGAGACCGGGAGCGCTTCCTTGTAAAAGCCCCAAAACATGTACATGAATATAACTAAGGTTTGAGTTCATATGTGTGGCAAAGACATGAAAAATGGGACTTGCTAAAATTTTTCTTCATGCAAAGTAATAAATGGATGATTGTCCAAATTGTGGTTCACATCTTTATTTGAAAGTGTTGAACCAATAAGGATTTAAACACCCTTTGCATGCAAGTTTAAAAATCAGATTCGAAATTCAAAGTTCACACAAATGGTGGCCAAAACTTTGAATAACCATGCAGCACTAGAGTTGGAAATTTGGGAAAAAGTGGATGACAAACTTTTCATCTTTAGGGTGGGCTCCAAAAAGGAATTACGGAAGCATTTTCCAAACTTCAACCAAATTCAAATTTGTCATGCAAATTCAAACTGAATTTGGAGAAAGCAAATCCTAGCCCACCTTTCAAACTCAGAATTGTGGAATTTAGGAAGATCAGCATGAGAAGATATTTGGGGAGAAAAATGTGGGGTCGGACCCACATGTCATAGAGCTGAATTGTGCCTTACACACTAAGTCTAAGTCTCTGTATCAACTCCACCGAGTGCTCTCACCGTGTGTGCCACCGAGGAGGTTGCCGCACCACCTCCTACTGCTTTCTCCCACGCGCGATCGCCCCGGGGTTGGTTCTGATCTCTTCTTGACGTGATCCACGCCCCTCTGACCGAAGCAAACCCCGTTTGCCTTCTCCTCCTCGCGTGCAAACACCGAGTGGAGCTCTCTCCCCCTCCGCTGCTCGGCCTGATTGGGAAATCGGCAGAAATCACCGCACCATCCCTCCCCGAGCTGCTAAACACTACCCTGAGCTCAGCCTCCACCTCCCCGACCCGGAAACGAGCGAGTTCCGGCCTTCCTTGCCCTTCCACAGTTCACTCCGCCACGACCTAGCTCAAGAACGTGATCGGGCGCTCGTGGACAGCCCTCCACAGGGGGTTTCATGGCCGAGCGATCACGGCTACGGGAGCGTGCTAAGGTGGTGCTGCTCTCCCCCGATTCTTGGAGCAAACGTAGCATTGGCGGCGAATTTCTAGTTTTTGCTCCGGCGAGTTCTAACCGAGCAGCCAGTACGGTTTCTTCAGATTCCCCTTCTCTGATCCTCCGTAGGTCATCAAAATTTGCACATAGGCGACGGACTAGCCGGCGATCATCTTTGCTTTAGGATCCGTTGCATGGAAACATCTCGGAGCGACGTATTCCGAGCTTTACCGAGCGTGTTCTTCGTGGAATCAATCGAGCACACGATGCCGAGCTACTTGCCGCAATTTCCAAGCTAATCCATGACCTTGCCGAGCTTTGCGATCACCCACTGGTGCTGTAGAGCTGGTTGGCCGACGTTTTGGTGGGTTGGAACCCACGGTCGACGGCGCCGAACCTCAACCGAGGCCGTCGCACGTCGCCGAGGCATCTCCGGTCACCGGCTGCCCGAGACAACCCCACAGCCGTGTTCCTCGATGTCAAAAACGCCCTAGCGGCGAATATTAGCTCGGATGGTGGCCAGGAACAGTCGGCCGGCGGGCACCGACTTGCTCCGGCGAGCTGAGCGCGCGAGCGCGCGAAGAGCCGGCCAGAGGAAGGACAAGGCCGTGGGCCCCGGCTGTCAGCGGTGGAAAGTTTAAATCGGGGATCGGTTTGTGGCCGGATCGGGTGTGCTGGCGTGCGGAACCCCATGGCCCGGTGTGGCTGCAATTCTACTGGCTGAGATTTAAACAGTGGGTCCAGCTCACTTTTTAGTAGGGAAAATAATTCCAGAGATGGCTACAACTTTGGAAATTCATATCTCTCTGTAGAAACCTCCAAATTGAGTGATTCAAATTGGGTTGGATTCATATTTCAGAGTTCTATCCAAATATGAAATCAGATTTGTATGAAAGTCAATATTGTATTCTGGAAAATTCTTTGAAGGCTTTCTGAAAAAGAATTATTGAGGGAGTTTGGGTTATCCAAAAATCCTCAATTCTAGCCAGAATATTCTTTAGCATAGTGTTGACCTTCTAGCAAATTTTCAGCTCATTTGAAGATCCTTTGAGTAGGAATTTGCTAAAAACAATCTGCTGTGTTCATAAGAGTCCAGAAACATTTTCAGAAAATGTTTCCCACTTCAAAAATCTATTCTGGGAAATCCCTAGCTCTAAAAATCATAGGAAAATTTAGGTAAGCTCTCTGAGACATACTTGAAATTTTAGTTCACTAAATTTGGCATGAAAATGCACAGTACTCCAGAATTAATTCTTGTAAGTAGAAATGCTTAAAGAATTGTTCTGGGAGAACTACTCAAGTAAAAGGGCTGAATTTTGGACCAGATTACTTTCATGTGACCAGGAACTCACATGTAAATTATCAGCCCAAGTTGAGCTGTAGAACTCCCTGTTCTTATTCTCCATACTTATGTATAGGTGGAAATACATGAGAGACATTGTGAGAATTATAGAGAACACAATTTGATTCCACATTAGCTGCAATTTGGCAAGCTAAATCCCTACGTAGTATAGAACCTGCTTATATACGACTACCCTGCAAAACAGGCAAGCTTCGGTTTGCATTTAACAGCTGTTAAGTTTTTATTTTGTATTCACTTTCGGTTAAGATATAAATTGTGCATTAGGTCTAGTGTTTGATACTCCTCTTACATAACCAAATTAACCCATGGAGTATTGGGTAGGTGTCTTTACACCGTGTAGAACTGCCATGCTTAAGTAAGGTTCGGCAGAAGTCGAGTGGTGAGATGCTACTCGCAGGTTCAGGAACAACGGGGGCATACGGGATTGGTTCAAAAATGAATTAGCAAGTTAAAGTTGAGACCGGAAGGTTGTAGGGGCAGCAGGACATAGGGGCCTGGGTGCAATAGACCTGTCCGTGTCGGTCAAGGACCGATCCGTATGCGGCCCTGTTGAACAAGTTTGAGTTGTGTACCAGACTCATGCTGGTATTATGGGACCCAGTAATCCGATTTACCTCGGGAAGCTGTCGTTGGGCCTTTTCGGGTCGCCTCAGGCGGACGGCCGGTGTGCAGTATGTGGGGAACATTCTCATGATATCTCATGTCGGTAGTTGCACCATGAGAGTGGCTACTGTACGAGGCGACTTGATCGATTCAACGGGGGTGAAACGTGAGAAAGGCTTCCACGTACGCCGTCAGTGATGGTTGCTATAGGCAACGTCGAGTACGGGCGTACGTGTCGTGTAGTCCGGGTGTTATTGATTCGAATCACCATCGCTCGTGGAATGGACCGAGCATACTTGTTCTCACAGTCTTGACATAGTAAGAACTTGCATGAGAAAGAAACTAATCAAATTGGTTTGAAATTCATACTATCTTTCTATTGGATCTTGATGAATAGGCTAGTGCAAACTCAATTCTTTTATGCCGTGAGCAAATTACATCGGGGAAAAGCGTTTCTTGTTTGATTGTGGACTCCCGATGTGGCATGACCAAGATTACTTAAAATTGCTGCAATAACACCTGAAAGTAAGGATTCACTTCGAGGCAAGTTTATCATGCATTATGCTATCCTACTTTAGGTTCATAACCTCACGTAGAGTTTCATGATTAGGGTGATGGTTAAGTCTTGTTGAGCGTTATGCTCACGGATGCTATCCGAGTTGTTTTGCAGGTATTTGATTTCATGCTTATGAGAAGGGATGCCGATGAGATTTGGGAACCTCCGAGTGCTTACCCAAAGAGCATCTTCACCGCTGTGGATTGTTCTTCGTGTTGCTAGTAAGAAATGTCCGAGGGCTGGACTGTTTCTTTGTTGCTAAGTTTAGAAATGAGTCGTGAGAATTATAGTCTTCCGCTGTAGCTTATTTTGAGAAAAGTATTTGTAAAACATTCTTGTACGCTTCCGCAAATGATTTATGTAATGTGATGTGTTTCATCGACCCGTGTGCTGTTGGGTGCCGCATAACACGACACCACCCAACGAGGTCCTGTCGACGGGGCAACCCTCACAGCGTGGTATCAGAGCTCTGACAATTGGGATCAGAGCCCATGTTTCAGTTGGTATCAGAGCTGCGTTGGGAATAGCACATGGATTGAGCATCATATTACATTGAAAACTTAGGATACGGTGAGATAACGGTACTAGGCCCACATAAGGACTACTATTAGCATATTGGGAAGGTGGCAACCTAACTTATTTGTTATGTCGGAAAATCGTGTATCTCGGGACATTCTATGTATTGGGGGTGCACGTAAGCGCTGTCCACCAGTGCGCACAAGCTGAAGGGTGGAGCCCCACGGGTGGCAGGTAACCCGACCTGCTTTAGTATCCTCTACGACTCTTTATGTCGTTTGGGGTATTCGAGCAACGCCATTCCCTAGCATGCTTTGGGCAAGTATGGGAGAACCTGTCACATGGTAATTAATGTGAACACGTAGCTCAAGGCGTGTTTGGCTTGAGAGCACCTGGGCGAGTGATGACGGCCGGGTGTATAAACTATATGGATACCGGGTTCGGTGTGCAGCCGAACCTGATGATTGAGTGTGTTTGATGTAGGTACTAACCATGAAAACCTTAGTGTGTGTAGAACACATTTGCGAGTGACCGCTTTAGTGCCACCTAATGATACGTGTATGCCGGTGTAATCCGGTTAGGTTTTTCTTTGGTAAGGCAACGTAGTACTGTCATATGTCTTACGGTGCATCATCACCGTACTACACTTAATAGTCTTCTTTCCTATGAAGGAATCATTCATGACTAACTTTCAAACTAAAAATAGATGTTGTAAAGCACATATTAGTTACTGAGCTCTTCATTTGAACTAAGTTTCAAAGAAGAGAATTGCTAGGTTTCTTTTGATCTCAGAAACAGAGTGCTCTGTTCTGGCAGAAAGATTGCTGGAATTTGACAGAGCATAACTCTGAGTAGCTTGACCCAATGGAGGTGAATAATATAGTTATGGAAAGGTTTTTCAGTGCTCTACAACTTTTCTGTAGACTTCCAGAGCAAAATCAGAAGCCAACTTGGTTGAATATCCAGATGAACGCAAACTGTTCAGAAAACAGAACAGCTGCAACCTTCTCTGGATGTTTCTGTAAATTAGACATAACAGTCTGTAGAAAAATCTATAAGGGTCATATTATACACCGTTGGAAAAGTTATGAAATTCGAAACAATTTTGTAGTTCATAGTTTGTTCAGAATTGTACTCCATTTATGTGTAAAACTGTGATGAAAACAGCCACATACAAAGGAGATGCTGGCAAACTTTATACAGAAATTCTGTCAACTTTGAACAATCATAACTTTTGATCGAGAGACGATCCAGAGGCATGTGAGTACTCGTTGGAAAGATGCTGAAGTTAACTTTAACTTTTGTTTTCATCCTGAGTTATGAACGTGCTTCTAACCGGATCAAAATCTGGGTTAAGTACAGAAAGGTCTGTTCAGTATAGAATAGGGGACTGAATATGTTGGCTTTAGAAAGATGTGTAAACATGAAGTTTTGTTATGCTTTCATAAAGTTTTAGCATGCTCATGTTTTACATACTTTCACATACTGCTGAGATCAAGTTTTGACTCCTCAAAATTATTCTTTTGCAGTATGGTGCGTACTCATTCTCCGAGTAGGGCTGAAGGTTCTCGCCGAGACGGCGATGACTCGACTCCACCACGGGCACCGCCATCAACGGTATGGGCAGATGTCATGGCTCAGATGGTCGAGTCAAGTCAAGAGAACACAAGATTACGCCAAGCCTTGGTACAACAGGGCTTACTCCAACATACCCAACGGGTCGTTCCACCTCGGAACGCCTATGTGGACTTCAACCGCCAATTTTCACAGAAGCTAATGAAGCAGGGGAAGCTGATCAGTGGCTTCGGGTTATGGAGTCCAAGTTTGGAGTGCTTGAGTGTGATGAGTATCAGAAGACATTATTTGCAGCTCAACAGCTCCATGGAGCCACCGGTAATTGGTGGTTTGCTTATCTCGCCACCGTTCCGGAAGGCCATCAAGTGGAATGGACGGAATTTCGTGAAGCATTCCGTGCTCGTCACATTCCTATGGGTTTTATCAAGGCCCAGCACCAAGAATTTAGGAACTTGAAGCACGGGGACATGAGTGTTCTTGATTATGTCAAACGGTTTAACCTTTTGGCACAATATGCTCCTGCTTATGCGACGAGCGAAGCTGCAAGGTGTGACTACTTCTTCTATGGCCTGAGTGCCATATTAAAAGAGGAATTAGCTTTGTTCAATCAAGGCAGTTACACCGAGTTGATCAGTGCTGCCCTGCTGCAAGAACAAGCGACACTTGAGTGTCAAGCAGAGAAGAGGAACCAGGATGATGTGCAAGAAGACACACCAGTTGTTCCTCGCAAATACCGTGTGGTGTATCACACACCATCCGAAGAATTATGGCAGGCGCCAGTGAGATCAACTCAGTACAGATTTCCTGCTCAAGAATCATGTCTTGAAGCAACACCCTTGCCGCAGCAATGAATGATACCTGTTACATCATTGCTGCAGCCAAGTACATCAACTTCTCAACCACAAGTCAACGAAGAACTGGGGAAACCTTCGTGTTCTTATTGCCACCATTCAGAGCATTTTAGGCAAGAATGCCGGGAGAAGTTGTTGAACACCAGACAACCATCAGTATCAGGTGGTATGCCGCCACCTGCTCAAGTGAATATAACAGCACTGCAATCCAGGAGTGTGCAACATCTTGCTATTGAGGATGTCCCGGAGGGAGCACCGGTGTTAGCGGGCATGTTTACTCTCAAAGACATGCCCGTGCTTGTACTTTTTGATTCCGGTGCAACCCACAATTTTATCAGCAAATCATGCGTGGATCAGCACCAATTATCCACCAATATTCCTACAACAAGTTATCTTATCCATTCACCGGGAGGAAAAATCTCTGCTAATCAGATTGTGTCCCGAGCAGTTTTGTGTTTGTGCGGAAAAATATACCCAACATCGCTGATTATGTTGGATAGGCAGAAGATAGACATAATATTGGGGATGTCTTGGTTAAATCGTCACGGTGCCGTTCTCAATATCGGTAACCGGACTGTCCAGATTGACTTGCCGATTTACGGACAGCACACGCTGTTTTTAGACAGCGAAGACCCAGATATGGTAGAGGCCTACCACACAGAAGCGCTTAAGCTTGAAGATATTCCGGTGGTACGTGATTATCCCGACGTGTTTCCCGATGATTTACCGGGCATGCCGCCCGAACGGGACGTCGAGTTCAAGATTGAACTGGCGCCGGGAACGACGCCTATCTCACGAAGGCCTTACAAGATGGCACCTAACGAGCTAGCGGAGTTAAAAGAGCAACTGAATGAACTCATGAGCAAGGGTTTCATACGACCAAGTTCTTCACCTTGGGGTTGCTCTGCGCTGTTCGTTAAGAAGAAGGACGAAGCACTGCAGCTATGTGTTGATTATCGTCCTCTAAATGCTGTCACGATAAAGAACAAGTATCCCTGCCCCGCATCGACATCTTGTTTGATCAACTTGTGGTTGCAAAGGTATTCTCGAAGATGGATCTTCGGTCTGGATATCATCAAATCAAGATCCGACCGGAGGATGTACCGAAGACAGCTTTCTCGACGAGATATGGACTCTATGAGTACCTCGTCATGTCATTTGGGTTAACCAACGCTCCGGCACACTTCATGTACTTGATGAATTCTGTGTTCATGACGGAGCTAGACATGTTTGTCATGGTATTCATCACATATTGGTTTACTCCAAATCTGAAGAAGAGCACGCTGAACATCTGCGTATTGTGCTACAACGGTTGCGGGAGCACCAATTATATGCCAAGTTCAGCAAGTGCGAATTCTGGATTGATCAAGTGCCTTTCCTAGGACATATTATTTCAGCAGAGGGCATAGCCGTGGACCCCAGTAAAATTGAACAAGTGCTGAAGTGGGAATCTCCCAAGTCAATCCACGAGGTCCGAAGTTTCCTAGGTTTAGCGGGGTATTATCGGAGGTTTATTCCGAGCTTCTTAAAGATTGCTAAACCAATGACGGAGCTGCTGAAAAAGGGCACTAAGTATATGTGGAATGCAGCATGTGAAATCACATTCACAACTTCAGTGAAACATCTCACAGCAGCTCCAGTTCTTGCTCAGCCGTACACGACGAAGCCATTTGATGTATACTGTGATGCATCCGGCATCGGCCTCGGCTGTGTTCTTATGCAAGACGGGTGTGTAGTCGCCTATGGGTCTCGTCAACTGCGAAACCATGAGCAGCATTATCCAACTCACAATCTCGAGCTTGCTGCAGTGGTGTTGGCATGAAAGATGTGGAGGCATTATCTGCTTGGTAATCTTGTTCACCTCTACACCGACCATAAAAGCTTGAAGTATATCTTCACGCAGAAGGAGCTGAATATGAGAAAATGGAGATGGTTGGAGCTCATCAAAAATTATGAAATTGAGATCCACTATCATCCGGGCAAAGCAAACGTGGTCGCCGACGCGCTTAGTCGGAAAGCCCACGTTCACAACTTGTCGATCGCTGAGTTGGAAGAGGAAGAACCAAGTCTCTGTGTCGTTTAGTATGGCACGCTTTATAACCTCGCGCTCATTCCAACGATCGTGAAGAGATTATTGAGGCTCAAAGAAGAGATAGAGGTATGTCTCACATACGGAGAAGGATAGACAACGGAGAAGTGAAATGTTTCCAGAAGGATGGAAACGGTACGCTATGGTTTAACGACCGTATAGTGGTACCGCACAATATGAAACTACGGAAGAAGATCTTGGATGAAGCCCACCTGTCGAACTTTTCCATTCATCCCAGAAGTAACAAGATGTACCAAGATTTGAAACAGAAATTTTGGTGGACGAGGATGAAGAGGGAAATTGCGAAGTACGTATCCGAGTGTGATACGTGTAGACGGGTCAAGGCTGATCATATGCGGAAAGCTGGACCGCTACAATATTTGAAGATAACGGCATGGAAATGGGAGGATGTGAGTATGGATTCCATCGTCGGATTACCACTCACATCCCGGAAGCATGACTCGATATGGGTGATCGTCGACCGGTTGACGAAATCGGCTCATTTCATACCGGTGAACACTCATTATCGAGCAAGGCAATATGCGGAGTTATACATCTCCAGAATTATATGCTCACATGGTGTACCAAAGACCATCGTTTTAGATCGAGGTGCGCTGTTCGTTGCTCGGTTTTGGGAGCAGCTGCACACCTCATTGGGCACCAAGCTGATTAGGAGTTCCGCGTATCACCCTCAAACCGATGGACAAACTGAGAGGGTGAACCAAGTGCTGGAGGACATGTTGAGAGCGTGTGCCATACACCACGGTAGGAATTGGGATGATCACCTACCGTTGGCGGAGTTTTCATACAACAACAGGTATCAAGCGAGTACTAAAATGGCACCGTATGAACCTCTCTACGGCCGGAAGTATCACAGACCGCTGAATTGGTGTGAGTCCGGCGAAAGATTTCTGTTTGGGGTTGATCTTGTCAATGAAGCTGAAGATCGAGTTCGGTTGATACAAGAAAATTTGAAGGCTGCGCAATCCCGACAGAAGAGCTACGCTGATCAAAGGCGTAGGCCATTGCATTTTGACGTCAGAGAGCATGTGTATCTTCGTGTATCTCAGATGAAGGGAATTCACCGGTTCGGTGTAAAGGGGAAACTCACTCCCCGTTTTATTGGTCCTTTTGCTATTACGGAGAAGTGCGGACCCGTAGCCTACCGGCTGGAATTACCGGCAAGTCTAGCGTGTGTTCATGATGTGTTTCATGTGTCACAGCTGCGGAAATGCCTCAACTTCACCGCTGCTGTTCGCACCGAGGAAATCGACGAACTGAAACCGGGCCTTACCTACACCGAGCAACCGGTTCAGATTTTGGATGAAAAGACCCGGGTAACCTGGAACCGGACGATCAGATTTTTCAAAGTGTTGTGGAGTAATCACACCGCGGAAGAGGCCACATGGGAAAGTGAAGATTACCTCCGCACCAACTATCCGGAACTTTTAGCTTTGTACAGTTTGTAATTACCTCTCCCGTCTCGTTCTTCTTTTGTAATCTCGGGACGAGATTCTTTTAAGGGGGGAGGAATGTAAAAGCCCCAAAACATGTACATGAATAAAACTAAGGTTTGAGTTCATATGTGTGGCAAAGACATGAAAAATGGGACTTGCTAATTTTTTTTCTTCATGCAAAGTAATACATGGATGATTGTCCAAATTGAGGTTCACATCTTTATTTGAAAGTGTTGAACCAATAAGGATTTAAACACCCTTTGCATGCAAGTTTAAAAATCAGATTTGAAATTCAAAGTTCACACAAATGGTGGCCAAAACTTTGAATAACCATGCAGCCCTATAGTTGGAAATTTGGGAAAAAGTGGATGACAAACTTTTCATCTTTAGGGTGGGCTCCAAAAAGGAATTATGGAAGCATTTTCCAAACTTCAACCAAATTCAAATTTGTCATGCAAATTCAAACTGAATTTGGAGAAAGCAAATCCTAGCCCACCTTTCAAACTAAGAATTGTGGAATTTAGGAAGATCAGCATGAAAAGATATTTGGGGAGAGAAATGTGGGGTGGGACCCACATGTCATAGAGCTGAATTGTGCCTTACACACTAAGTCTAAGTCTCTGTTTCAACTCCACTGAGTGCTCTCACCGTGCGTGCCACCGAGGAGCTTGCCGCACAACCTCCTGCTGCTTTCTCCCACGCGCGAGCGCCCCGGGGTTGGTTCCGATCGCTTCTTGACGTGATCCACGCCCCTCTGACCGAAGCAAACCCCGTTTGCCTTCTCCTCCTCGCGTGCGAACACCGAGCGGAGCTCTCTCCCCCTCCGCTGCTCGGCCTGATCTGGAAATCGGCAGAAATCACTGAGCCATCCCTCCCCTGAGCTCAGCCTCCACCTCCCCGGCTCGGAAACGAGCGAGTTCCGGCCTTCCTTGCCCTTCCACAGTTCACTCCGCCGCGACCTAGCTCAAGAACGTGATCGGGCGCTCGTGGACAACCCTCCACAGGGGGTTTCATGGCCGAGCAATCACGGCTATGGGAGCGCGCTAAGGTGGTGCTGCTCTCCTCCAATTCTTGGAGCAAACCGTGAAGCATTGGCGGCGAATTTCTAGTTTTTGCTCCGGCGAGTTCTAACCGAGCAGCCGGTACGGTTTCTTCAAATTCCCCTTCTCTGATCCTCCGTAGGTCATCAAATTTTGCACATCGGAGCTGGACTAGCCGGCGATCATCTTTGCTTTAGTATCCGTCGCATGAAAACACCTCGGAGCGACGTATTCTGAGCTTTACCGAGCGTGTTCTTCACGGAATCAATCGGGCGCATGATGCCG
Source organism: Neostapfia colusana (assembly GCA_030760725.1). Lineage (NCBI taxonomy): Eukaryota > Viridiplantae > Streptophyta > Magnoliopsida > Poales > Poaceae > Neostapfia > Neostapfia colusana. The sequence continues at coordinate 69,439,794 of JASWHV010000015.1, forward strand.
AGCTACTTGCCGCAGTTTCCGAGCTAATCCATGACCTTGCTGAGCTTTGCGATCACCCACTGGTGCTGTAGAGCTGGTTGGCCGATGTTTTGGAGGGTTGGAACCCACGGCCGACGGCGCCGAACCTCAACCGAGGCTGTCGCACGCCGCCGAGGCATCTCCGGTCACCGGCAGCCTGATAAAACCCCACAGCCGTGTTCCTCGATGTCAAAAACACCCTGGCGGCGAGTATTAGCTCGGATGGTGGCCAGGAATGGTCGGTCGGCGGGCACCGACTTGCTCCGGCGAGCTGAGCGCGCGGGCGCGCGAAGAGCCGGCCAGAGGAAGGAGAAGGCCGTGGGCCCCGGCTGTCAGCGGTGGAAAGTTTAAATCGGGGATCGGTTTGTGGCCGGATCGGGTGTGCTGGCGTGTGGAACCCCGTGGACCCGGTGTGGCTGCAATTCTACTGGCTGAGATTTAAACAGTGGGTCCAGCTCACTTTTTAGTAGGGAAAATAATTCCAGAGATGGCTACAACTTTGAAAATTCATATCTCTCTGTAGAAACCTCCAAATTGAGTGATTCCAATTGGGTTGGATTCATCTTTCATAGTTTTATCCAAATATGGACTCAGATTTGTATGAAAGTCAATATTGTATTCTGGAAAATTCTTTGAAGGCTTTATGAAAAAGAATTATTGAGGGAGTTTGGGTTATCCAAAAATCCTCAATTTTTGCCAGAATATTCTTTAGCATAGTGTTGACCTTCTAGCAAATTTTCATCTCATTTGAAGATCCTTTGTGTAGGAATTTGCTAAAAACAATCTGCTGTGTACATAAGAGTCCAGAAACATTTTCAGAAAATGTTTCCCACTTCGAAAATCTATTCTGGGCAATCCCTAGCTCTAAAAATCATAGGAAAATTTACGTAAGCTCTCTGAGACATACTTGAAATTTTAGTTCACTAAATTGAACATGAAAATGCACAGTACTCCAGAATTAATTCTTGTAAGTAGAAATGCTTAAAGAATTTTTCTGGGAGAACTACTCAAGTAAAAGGGCTGAATTTTGGACCAGATTACTTTCATGTGACCAGGTATTCACATGTAAATTATCAGCCCAAGTTGAGCTGTAGAACTCCCTGTTCTTATTCTCCATACTTATGTATATGTGGAAATACATGAGAGACATTGTGAGAATTATAGAGAACACAATTTGACTCCAAATTAGCTGCAATTTGGCAAGCTAAATCCCTAGGTAGTATAGAACCTGCTGTAAAAGTTTTGAGGCCATTGGAGTTCTTATTTTTCACTGCATCCAATTCTTTTCAGCTCATCTATTATTTTCATTAGGGAAAATAGTTAGTGTATAGCTAAGGCATTAAGATCAAGTAGATCCTTTCTGTTTCTTTACACAACAGAGGCAAACCAGGCCATTCTTGGCTTTTTCACACAGCCTCTGTTCCTAAGAACTTCATTCTATAACTTCTTTCCATTACATGCTATAAAACATGTGCATATGCATTTCAATAGGAACCACAACGAAGGGGATTCAAAGGAGTGATTCATTGAAGTGGATCAAGCTCCGGAGAATCAAGGGTGGATCAGCAAGGATACTAACTGCTTATATACGACTACCCTGCAAAACTGGCAAGCTCCGGTTTGCATTTAACAGCTGTTAAGTTTTTATTTTGTATTCACTTTCGGTTAAGATATGAATTGTGCATTAGGTCTAGTGTTTGATACTCCTCTTACATAACCAAATGAACCCATGGAGTATTGAGTAGGTGTCTTTACACCGTGTAGAACTGCCATGCTTAAGTAAGGTTCGGAAGAAGTCGAGTGGTGAGATGCTACTCGCAGGTTCAGGAATAACAAGGGCATACGGGATTGGTTCAAAAATGAATTAGCAAGTTAAAGTTGAGACCTGAAGGTTTGTAGGGGCAGCAGGACATAGGGGCCTGGGTGCTATATGTTGGTGATATGCCCAAGAGGCAATCATAACAATTCGGATAAAGGCCTGATGGATATTTGATCCATAAGAAATTAGGGTACTAATGGGCCTGTGACCTAAAAGCCCATTAGCGCGCCTATAAATATGAGGGGTAGGGTTACGGACAGAACTCTCCACCAGATAGCAGTCCCAGCCGCCGCCCCTCACAGGTCAGCCGCCGAAACCCCTGCCGCGCGCACGGTGCTAGCACACCGACGCACGGCGTTCCTCCCTGTACGTGTGGACTCCGTGGAGGCGCTGCTGTTACTGCTGCGCTGATCGGCTACGGCGCGCATCTACGATCCGCTGCGCTGCGCGTCTAGTGGTAACGATCCATGACCTTCTCACTCGCATGTTTCCTGGGTGATACGGTCGAATTGCTAGAGTAGCGCATCGCCTATTTCCCTACAGTGGTATCAGAGCCGACTTGCGTAGTTTTTGGTCTGGATCTTAGATGCGATCTACTGCAGACAAGTTCATATGATGAATTTTTATAGTTCGGCTTCTGGGGTTTGGAATTGGTTAGAGTAGATTGCCATCATATGACTAAAGGATTAGTTCGTGCTCCTTCTCTGCTGTGTGCGCAACCTGTCCCTACCGGCTGGAATCACCATCGGGACTAATAGTGTACATAGCTAGCAGATTGAGCCAACAGATCACGGTCATGTGTCGCGATCTTCTCGTGGATAACCAGTCACAATGAAAATTGAGGCATCCTGAATGGCTCAGATTCGGGTTGATCTGATCAATTCGATGAGATTTTCATAGTGATTTCATAGATGCGATCTATGTAATTCCGTTTGGTGTTCAGGGCGCTGCCCTGAAACCCGCGGGGGGCGGCTCCCCCCTCGACCCCCCGCCCGCTAACCGGCTAGCGGGACCGCCGTTGCTGTCTGCTATAGTGACATCATTAAGTTGTTTCGCGATAGACATCGTTCTACGCTTAACTTGTTTTTGCAGGGAATGATGTGAATGGTATGGCCTAAATATGATGTGATAATCTGTGTGTAAAATTCGTGCAGCCTGCGTGTTGCAAATTTAACACAACCGGGTTGAGGTTGTCACATATTTGTATAACGACCTGCGTGTCGCCCTGTGATGCCTGATCTATCATGTAATTTATTTGATAGCTATTAGATGTATTAGCTTCTTTTATATTCATTGAGAAACCTCAAGCATGATGGCGATGGTGATCACCATAAGAAGGGAGACATGGCGGTATAGATCATGATGGAACCATGGTGATGGAGATCACTATGATCCTAAAGGCCATACTATTCACATATATGATATGATCGTATGCCTGTGATGTTTTACTATTCTTTTCATGCTTTTCATATGGTGGATGTTTTGTCATGATAGAATAGCTTCCCTCGGAAAAGTTGAGTATTTGATGCCATTTACCTATAGCTGCACCTATGTTGTTTTGATCGTTGTATGGTAGGTTTGCCAAAGCAAAATACCGTCATCTATCATAATGAATAGGGTGAATGTTGGACATTCACATGCATAGTATTGGTTTACTCAACAAAGCTATCAAAACGGTTTTGGGCTTTATGGCATAGTGTTGGGAGCCGGGGCATTGGATGTCACCCAACAAACAAGAATCATATAGAGATATGATTAACAATGGTTGTTTACCTATGTTACTAATTTTCTAGCAGTGAAGCCAAAGCTCACTAGGAATTAGTGAATATGGATCTTGGACCACTATATGTCGTTAGAGGGAGGACGATGCTCATATAGTGGTGGTGTCTTTTATTAAACTGTTAATAAAAGATTGGTACATAACATAGTGCTAAAACCTTGCATATTTATTTTCTATTGTAGATCATGTCTGCTAGTAACAATTCCGGTTTCAATTTGCGATCTGTGCTTGAGAAAGAAAAGCTCAATGGAGCTAACTTTATTGATTGGTACCGCAACCTGAGAATTGTTCTCAGGCAAGAGAAAATTGAGTATGTTCTTGAGCAACCATACCCCAATGACCTCCCCGATGATGCAAATGCCGCAACTCGCAGGACTTATGAGAAGCACTGCGATGATGCGCTTAATGCAAGCTGCCTCATGCTTGCCACAATGTCCCCTGATCTACAGAAACAATATGAGCATGCAGATGCTTATTCTATGATTCAGGGACTACGTGGAATGTTTGAGAACCAAGCAAGGGCTGAGAGGTACAACATCTCAAAGTCCTTGTTCTCATGCAAGCTGGCAGAAGGTAGCCCGGTCAGTCCTCATGTAATCAAGATGATTGGTTACATTGAGACTTTGGACAAACTTGGTTCTGAACTCAAGGATGACCTGGCTATTGACGTTATTCTCCAGTCACTCCCACCGAGCTATGAGCCATTTATATTGAATTATCAAATGAATGGCATGGAGAAAACGTTGGCTGAATTGCATGGGATGCTTAAAACAGCCGAGGAAAGCATTAAGAAAAACACCACTCATGTGATGATGGTTCAAAAGGAGAATAAAAAGAGGAAGCGTGTGATGCATCCTAAAGGCAAGGGAAAGGTTCCCAATGAGTCTTCAAGCTCAAAGCCAAAGGGAAAATCAGGCCCTTCTCCTAATGATGAATGCTTCCACTGTCATGCTAAGGGGCATTGGTCTAGGAATTGCAAGAAGTACTTGGAGGATAAGAAGAAGAAAGGGAGTGAGACTTCCACTTCAGGTATAAATGTTATAGAAATCAATATTGCTACATCTTCTAGTGAATCATGGGTATTTGATACCGGATCAATGATTCACACTTGCAAATCGTTGCAGGGTCTAAGTGAGACTAGAAGATTTGCAAGAGGCGAGTTGGATGTTCGGGTCGGCAATGGAGCAAAGGTTGCTGTCATAGCTGTCGGAACTTATCACTTGTCATTACCCTCAGGATTAGTTTTGGAATTAAATAATTGTTATTGCATTCCTTCTTTGAGCAAGAACATTATATCTTCTTCATGTTTGGAAGAAGTTAATGGTTATGAGATTATAATAAAGAACAAATGTTGTTCTATTTATTATAATAATATTTTCTATGCTCAATGTCCATTAGTGAATGGATTATATGTTCTTGATCTTGAGGATAAAACAGTCTATAACATTAGTACAAAAAGGGCTCGACGAAATGATCTAAATCCCACTTTTATTTGGCATTGTCGCTTAGGTCATATAAATGAGAAACGCATTGAGAAACTCCATAAAGATGGTTTGTTAAGTTCATTTGATTTTGAATCACTTGACACATGCGAGTCTTGTTTGCTTGGGAAGATGACCAAAGCACCCTTCACTGGTCAAAGTGAGAGGGCAACTGACTTGTTGGGACTTATACATACTGATGTATGTGGACCAATGAGTTCGGTAGCTAGAGGTGGTTTTCAGCATTTCATTACTTTTACCGATGACTTTAGTAGATATGGATATGTCTATCTAATGAGGCACAAGTCTGAATCTTTTGAAAAGTTCAAAGAATTTCAGAATGAAGTACAAAATCAGTTGGGCAAGACAATTAAACTTCTACGATCTGATCGTGGGGGTGAATATTTGAGCCATGAATTTTATGATCATTTAAAACAATGTGGAATTGTTCCACAGTTGACTCCACCAGGAACGCCCCAATGGAATGGGGTGTCTGAGCGGAGGAACCGAACCTTGTTAGACATGGTTAGGTCGATGATGAGTCAGACTGATCTTCCACTATTCTTTTGGGGTTATGCTCTTGAAACTGCTGCGTTTACACTAAACAGAGTCCCAACTAAGTCTGTTGAGAAGACACCATATGAGATGTGGACCGGGAAACGTCCCGGATTGTCTTTCCTCAAAGTTTGGGGATGTGATGCTTATGTCAAACGTTTGACGTCAGACAAACTTACTCCCAAATCAGACAAATGCTTCTTTGTGGGATATCCTAGGGAAACCAAAGGATATTATTTTTATAATAAAACGGAGGGTAAAGTGTTTACTGCTCGCAATGGTGTCTTCTTGGAGAAAGAGTTTCTCTCAAAAGGAGTTAGTGGGAGCAAGGTGCATCTTGAAGAAATCCAAGAAATATCTGAAAATGTTTCGGCACCCTCTAATCCTATACAGGATGTACAAGATGTTGTACAACCACTTGATGAAACACCAGCTCCACGAAGGTCTACAAGAGTACGTCGTGCAACTGAAAAGTTGACACTCCTAACCACGGAACCACAGGACATGGTATTGTTGGACAATAATGAGCCTGTGACCTACACTGAAGCAACAATGGGACCCGACTCTGAGAAATGGCTTGGAGCCATGGAATCCGAAATAGAATCCATGCATGAGAATGAAGTTTGGAACTTGGTTGATCCAATCGATGGTGTGAGACCGATCGATTGCAAATGGATTTTCAAGAAAAAGACTGATATGGATGGAAAAGTTCACATCTATAAAGCACGATTGGTGGCGAAAGGTTTCAGACAAATTCAAGGTGTTGATTATGATGAAACATTTTCGCCCGTCGCTATGCTAAAGTCTGTTCGGATTCTCCTAGCAATTGCTGCATATTTTGATTATGAAATATGGCAGATGGATGTCAAAACAGCCTTTCTTAATGGGAGTCTGACTGAGGATGTGTACATGACACAACCTGAGGGTTTTGTCGATCCTAAAAATGCTAGAAAAATATGCAAACTTCAAAAGTCCATCTATGGATTGAAGCAAGCATCTCGGAGTTGGAATCTACGTTTTGATGAAGTGGTCAAAGGGTTTGGTTTCATCAAGAACGTAGAAGAACCTTGTATTTACAAGAAGGTTAGTGGGAGCGCACTTATATTTCTGATCCTATATGTAGATGACATATTGTTGATCGGAAATGACATTTCAGTACTAGATGCTGTTAAATCCTCATTAAGGAAAAGTTTCTCAATGAAGGATTTAGGAGAGGCAGCATACGTTTTGGGCATAAAGATCTATAGAGATAGATCTAAAAGGTTAATTGGATTAAGCCAAGATACATATATTGACAAGATATTGAATCGATTCAATATGCAAGATTCTAAGAAAGGTTTCTTGCCAATGTCACATGGCATCACTCTAAGCAAAAGTCAGTGTCCTTCGACACCTGATGAGCAAAAGAGGATGAGCAATTCCTTATGCTTCGGCTATTGGATCTATCATGTATGCCATGTTGTGTACACGCCCAGATGTATCCTATGCTCTAAGTGTTACGAGCAGGTATCAATCAGATTATGGTGAGGCTCATTGGACAGTTGTCAAAAACATTCTTAAGTACTTGAGAAGAACTAAGGATGTATTCCTAGTGTTTGGAGGTGAAGAAGAGCTCGTTGTAAGAGGTTACACCGATGCTAGCTTCCAAACAGACAAGGATGACTCTAGATCGCAATCCGGTTTTGTGTTCTGCCTCAATGGAGGGGCAGTGAGCTGGAAAAGTTCCAAGCAAGACACAGTAGCAGATTCAACGACGGAGGCGGAGTATATTGCAGCTTCTGAAGCTGCAAAGGAAGCTGTTTGGATCAGAAAATTTGTTTCTGAGTTGGGTGTTGTTCCTAGTGCGTCCGGACCTGTGGATCTCTATTGCGACAATAATGGAGCCATTGCACAGGCAAAGGAGCCTAGATCACACAAAAGATCCAAACATATACTACGACGCTATCATCTGATTCGAGAGATTATCGACCGAGGTGATGTGAATATATGCAAGGTGCATACGGATTTGAATATGGCAGATCCGTTGACAAAGCCTCTTCCACAATCAAAGCATGAGACGCACACGAGATCTATGGGTATTAGATACTTACATCAATGATTCTAGTGTGTAGTGGGAGACTTTTGTCATAGCTATGTTTATGTACTATTTGAGTAATTATTATTCACACTGATCATCAAGTATGTGACTTATTCGTGAGACTCTTTGTTAATTATAATGTTACTCAAAATGATCCCTAGTCTACATCGTTATATGAGACAATGATAGTACGCAGACTAGCACATGTATTAATTGATGATCACGTTTCACGGATCATAGATATGGAGATATCAAATTAATAATGTGAACACATGTTAGTGAACATGGTATTGGATAGACCCATTCCGAGACACTGTTGGGATTGTTATTTACATATGTGCCATCAGTTGGTCTTGAGTGATACACCTGCTAGATTCTTTGACCTGAGATCGCCATTGTTTCTCACTATGTTTAGTTGTGCACTTTGAAACTATCAAACGCTACTCCGTAACTGGGTGGTCATAAAAATAGTCTTCAGGTGCATGATGAAGCATGGAATGAGATGTGTGCGGATCAAGATGGGATTTGCCCCTCCTAAATAACAGGAGAGATATCTCTGGGCCCCTCGAGATAGTTGGATTGAAAGTGCATGGCCATGCCAAAATGATTAAAGAGTTAATCATTATGACTAAAAGTTAGTCATCGATTGAATCCACTATTTGATCGAGTTAATGGTCGAGCTATCACAAGGATGGCACGTATCTCGCCTTGAGCTTGACTGGTATCGTGTGGCAAAGGAATTAGCATGTGAATGTATCTAGGTTCAGCCGATATGATCTTTATGTACATTCGGGAGTCAGTATGTCCTGCTAGGTACCTCTACTGACTTGTGTTTGAAAACGGTTTTCATTCATAACCGACTGTACATGAACCTAACGGGTCACACACTTAAGGGGATGGAATATTGAAAAACTTGGCTATATGATTGTCTCTAGTGCAAGTGGGAGATTGTTGGTGATATGCCCAAGAGGCAATCATAACAATTCGGATAAAGGCCTGATGGATATTTGATCCATAAGAAATTAGGGTACTAATGGGCCTGTGACCTAAAAGCCCATTAGCGCGCCTATAAATATGAGGGGTAGGGTTACGGACAGAACTCTCCACCAGATAGCAGTCCCAGCCGCCGCCCCTCACAGGTCAGCCGCCGAAACCCCTGCCGCGCGCACGGTGCTAGCACACCGACGCACGGCGTTCCTCCCTGTACGTGTGGACTCCGTGGAGGCGCTGCTGTTACTGCTGCGCTGATCGGCTACGGCGCGCATCTACGATCCGCTGCGCTGCGCGTCTAGTGGTAACGATCCATGACCTTCTCACTCGCATGTTTCCTGGGTGATACGGTCGAATTGCTAGAGTAGCGCATCGCCTATTTCCCTACACTATAGACCTGTCCGTGTCGGTCAAGGACCGATCCGTATGCGGGCCTGTTGAACAAGTTTGAGTTGTGTACCGGACTCATGCTGGTATTATGGGACCCAGTAAACCGATGTACCTCGGGAAGCTGTCGTTGGGCCTTTTCGAGTCGCCTCAGGCGGACGGCCGGTGTGCAGTATGTGGGGAACATTCTCATGACATCAGTGAGCAAATTACATCGGGGAAAAGTGTTTCTTGTTTGATTGTGGACTCTTGATGTGGCGTGCCCAAGGTTACTTAAAATTGCTGCAATAACACATGAAAGTAAGAATTCACTTCTAGGCGAGTTTATTATGCATTATGCTATCCTACTTTAGGTTCATAACCTCACGTAGAGTTTCATGATTAGGGTGACGGTTAAGTCTTGTTGAGCGTTATGCTCATGGATGCTATCCAAGTTGTTTTGCAGGTATTTGACTTCATGCTTATGAGAAGGGATGCCGATGAGACTCGGGAACCTCCGAGTGCTTACTCAAAGAGCATCCTCGCCGCTGCGGATTGTTCTTCGTGTTGCTAGTAAGAAACGTCCGCGGGCTGGACTGTTTCTTTGTTGCTAAGTTTAGAAATGAGTCGTGAGAGTTATAGTCTTCCGCTGTAGCTTATTTTGAGAAAAGTATTTGTAAAACATTCTTGTACGCTTCCGCAAATGATTTATGTAATGTGATGTGTTTCATCGACCTGTGTGCTGTTGGGTGCCGCATAACACGGCACCACCCAACGAGGTCCTGTTGACGGGGCAACCCTCACAGCGTGGTATCAGAGCTGTGACAATTGGGATCAGAGCCCCTATTTCATTCCTCGTCTGCGGGATGGAGGCCGGCACCTTGCCTTTCCCCTTGTCGACAGTCGGCGCCCTGTCACTCCTTGCCATGGGTTGGGCGTCGGGCGACGCCTCTCGCTGCGCTCTGGAGCTGTCAACCTCAGTGATCGAGATCCCGCGGGAAGCATCACCGATCTGGTGCACGGCGACACCGATATCGTCCAAGGTCGGCATCTCCCGGAGCAGCCTCGACCGCAGCGTTGGCTCCACGAAGAGGGGGAGGCAGGGAGCAGGAATTGATAGAGAGCGGTCATCGAGGATGTCACTGCTTACACTCATCACCATCCCCTTCAGCACCTTGATGGACGGGTCGGAGTCTATGCCCGTCTCCAGCCTAGTGCAGTCATGCACGCCGGTGTAGTACCAAGCCGGGCGGTTGCGCTGTTGCAGAGGCGCAAGGCGGCACGACAGGAAGTCCTCCAACACCATCAGGGATGTCAGCCCCTGCTTCGCCAGGAACTAGATCCGCTCCAGGACTGGCATGTCCTCCGGCTCCAGCTCCGGGCACTCCTCCCAGAAGCGGCGCCCGGTGGATGGGGCCTCGGTCGGCAGCTGAAGACGATCATGCTCATCAGTCTTCACAATCACCCAGTCATCCTTCCAGTTCTCTCACCTCGAGGCACTAAAGGGCTGAAGGTACTTGGAGACCTTCGGATCCTTGTTGCGGTGCTGGAAGTAGTATGCTCCCAGCTGGTTCTTCGAGCCATGCCCGGTCGCCCGCAGCAAGAAGAAGTGACGAAAGAGCGTCACTGAGGCGCGGACCCCCACAAACATCTCACAGAGGTGCACAAAGACAACAGCCAAAGCAAAAGAGTTCGGGGAAAGGTGGTGGAGCTGGAGACCATAAGTCTCCAGGAGTCATGAAGAAGGAAGAGATCGGGGGGACAAACCCGACCAAGGCATAGGCGAGGAAGAGGACAGTCTCTCCTCTCCCCAGACGCAGGGGAAGAGATCCCCGCCGAAGGCAAAGCTTCTGCTCCTCGGAGTGCCATCCAAGGAGCCTGCACACCGGCCCAAGGTCCCTTATCCGTGCAATGCGCGGAGAGGGCAGGTTGGAAGCCATAGGAGGCGAAGGAGCAAGAACTTGGAAAGCAACTTGGGTGCACGAAAGAACAAGGAAGGCTCAGGCGTAGGGAGATGTGCGAAGGGAAGCCTACGATGCAGAAGGGGTTCCCTTTAAACCTCCCAGAGGCAATTCAAACTGCCTCGCATGCGCTGCTCGGGGCGGACGCCCCAGGTCCAAACCCCAGTGACAATGACAAGAGGGCCCAAGCCGTCCTGCGGAAGCAGTGGACCAAGAAGTCAGTCCCTCAAGCGGACAACCCGGAGGTTCCTGACAAGGTGCTGCGACGTACAGTAGTAGCAGCCTTGGGAACCGCCACGGTTAAAGCAACTATCAAGCAGGGGTCACGGCCCCACGACCCTCCTCCCAGAATTAAACGCGTGGCCACGCGCTAGGGGGTGCTGTCCTGGTAACTGCCCCGCACGCCGGCGCTTTCCATTAATGGGGAGTATGCGTGGGCCCGCGCGGTTGGGTCATGCTGCTCCTGCAATGGCCTAAAGGAGTTTCCAATAAAGTGCGCGGGGTAGAAAAGGAGAAGACCCCACCCGTGGGATCATTATCTCCCCCGAGGTGGGCCCGGGGGCCACTGTCGGTACCCTCAGTACCGGGTACCCCCGCGCACAGGAGAAAAACCGCCTAAGGACTTCACCCCCTCCGCAGGGGTGAGCTTCGAAGGCGCCATGTGTCCAGCAGGGCCGGGCCTCCCCTCTCCTAAGAGGCGAGCCCCGAGCCTGCCACGTGGCTAGCAGTGCCGGACCTCACCCCCTCCGCTGGGGTGAGCTCCGAGGGCGCCACGTGTCCAGCGGGGCCGGGCTGGGCCTCCCCTCTCCTCAGAGGCGAGCCCCGGGCCAGCCACGTGGCCAGCAGTGCCGGACCTCACCCCTACGCAGGGGTGAGCTCCGAAAGCGCCACGTGTCCAGTGTGGCCGGGCCTCCCCTCTCCTCAGAGGCTAGCCCCGAGTCTGCCACGTGGCCAGCAGTGCTGGGCCTCGCCCCCTCCGCAGGGGCGAGCTCCGAAGGCGCCACGTGTCCAGCAGGGCCGGGCCACCCCTCTCCTCAGAGGCGAGCCCCGGGCCTGCCACGCGGCCAGCAGAGCCGGGCCTCACCCCCTCCGCAGGGGCGAGCTCCGAAGGTGCCATGTGTCCAATGGGGCCGAGCCTCCACTCTCCTCAGAGATGAGCCCCAGGCCTGCCACGTGGCCAGAAGTGTCGGACCTCACCCCCTCCGCAGGGGTGTGCTCCGAAGGTGCCACGTGTCCAGCGGGGCTGGGCCTCCCCTCTCCTCAGAGGCGAGCCCCGGGCCTGCCACGTGGACAGCAGTGCCGGACCTCACCCCCTCCGTAGGGGTGAGCTCCGAGGGCGCCACGTGTCCAGTGGGGCCGGGCCTCCCCTCTCCTCAGAGGCGAGCCCCGGGCCAGCCACGTGGCCAGCAGTGCCGGACCTCTCCCCCTTCGCAGGGGTGAGCTCCGAAGGCGCCACGTGCCGTGCTGCCCACCCCGGCTCGGTAGGATGCAGGAGTAAAGGCACGCCATGCCTTATCCGATCAAGACATTCAAGACCCACGCCTTCCCAAGACGTGGATACACGATGCATGCCCCTGTCATGTGGCACTGTGACCAGTCGTGTCACAGTTAATAAAAGCACACCATGTCAGAAGCTGTTGACCAATAGAAACGGTGACAAGACATTCCCTGCCGCCCCTGCCATCATCAACCACTACGCCTAGCTTGCGGCACGGGCAGGACGACAGGGAATGACGACTAAGAAGCCATTGCCAGAAACAACTACCAGCATTCACAGCAAGATATGGTAGATGGCAGGAAATCTCCCCGGGGACACCTGTCGGGATCCGGAGCCCACCTTGTAAGCCGCCCGAGCCTTTAAGTATAAAAGACTCGGGTTGGCAACGTTGCAAGGGGTTCGTTCGGTTCGAAAGCCGGCAACTCAGTTCATCCATATCACTGAGCTTAGAACTCCGGTTCTAAGATCCGAGCAATACAACTCCTGTGGACGTAGGGTGTTACGCTCCGGTGGCTTGAACCACGTAAAAATCCTTGTGTCAATCCTCTCAAAACCAACGTGACCTCCCGAGAGAACTAGCCCCTCCGAAAAAGAACCTCCGCGGGTTGCTCCTGAAGCAGGCCCGGGGGAAGTGTCGACGGCACACTTCGACAGTACGCGTCTTGTCGCCGCGTCTCCTCGCTCTGCTAGGCGGTTCTGCATCATTAGGCGACACTATTGTGCCATCACGCCTCGTCACCCTGTCTTTCACCGTAATGGTGTGTGGACGGAGGCTTGTGCCATGCGCCATGCTTCTGGGGAAAGCGCGAACTTTGAATGCACGGCCTGCCAACACACCTTCCTCTTTACTACCTGGACATCTGCCTGTTGCTTGTCTGCGGTGCGTCCGGGCGACTGGCCCCCGGGACACGCGTCTCCACCGGAGCTATCTTGTGGAGTAGTGGGGGGGGGCCCGGAGTCGTTGGACACGTGGTAGCACCGGGAGCCCTCCCATGCTGGAGGTCAGGCCTAGAGCCATAGGACACGTGGCACCTCTAGAGCCCTCCTTGGCGGGAAGGTACACCTGGAGTCATTGCCCACGTGGTAGCACCAGAGCCCTCCCATGCTGGTGGTCGGACCCGGAGCCGTAGGACACGTGGCGCATCCGGAGCTCTCTCCGGCATGGGGCGCGGCTCGGAGGTTCCAGATACGTGGCAGCACCGGAGCCCTCCCTGGCGGAAGATCGGGCCTAGCACTACCGGACACGTGGCGGCTCTGGAGCCACCCTTGGCCGGTAGTCAGGCTTGGAGCCTGAAGACACGTGGTGGCCTTGGAGCCCTCCTTTGAAGGTGATCGGACCCGAGGCCTAGGGCACGCGCCTTATCATGAGTGCTCCCTAGCTGGAGGTTGGGCCTAGCCTGCAGGTTGGGTCCCTGTCTTCTACATACGTGCTGGCGTATGTCTCCTTTTGGTCATACACACGGGGGTACCCGGTCTTGAGGGTACCGACAATGGCCCCCTTGCCTATCTGCACAGAGACGAAGGCTCTTGCAGATGGGGCCTTCGTAAAAAATCCCGCGTGGTGGTTTTGAACCTGCGATTTGGGAATCAAAGTGGCGGCGAGATTTTTGCGTAGTGGATGAGTGGCCGTACTTTGACATCCGGTTCCGAAATTAGAACCAAGTGAATGCATATGTGTGCCCAGGATGTTCATCACACATACACATGTAATCCACAAACTGAATTCAGAATATAACCACGAATAAATAGGGTTTAAGTACTTCATGAATCTCTAACTTATTCTTGCAGTGGAAGTCTCTAAACGACAGCGGAAATAACTAAACAGCAGGCTCCAACTTCAACTCCACAGGCATGTTGACGGTAGTCCGCACGCCTAGTACTCCACATGGTCCTCGAAGTACTCATCTCCTGTAGTTGATGTATATGTGGTAATGCAAGGGTGAGTACATGTCGTACTCAGCAAGTGCGGTAAAAGTATGACATGTAGCTTACAACAAGGTAGGAAATAAAAAGGCTCATTGCAGCAAGCAAATTTTATTTCAAAAACATGGCAAAACAGCAACTAAGTGTAGATGAATTAATTCCCAATATAACCAAGTAAATCAACAACATTCCTTCATCATAAATCACCATTTATCAAGTCTCAACCAGTCAATAATCTTTCTCAAGTTCATCTCATACTCATGAATATTTATAACCATCTCATATTCATATAACCGAAACCAATTTCATTGTCATGACCCAACAGTCCCAAAACTAATCCCAATGACCATACCCAAATGTCCATCCCAAGTTTTGCCTCTAATCATGGAAGTTGGCTAGGTGCTTGTGACTGGAAACACGACTATCATGATAGTTTTATACTCTGCAGAGGTGGCACCACTTTACCCACAAGTTTGTGATTTTGTCACCTATCGACGACTAGAGAAACCTCCATTATACTAGTACACAACCGTCGGTGTATGGCCAAGAGATCACAAAATGGCCTTTACAAAGGGGCTACTAGATGTACGGACCCACTGAGGTTTCACCGGCAGGCTCGAATCTCCATTCTCCCACCCACGAGCCCCCTCTTGTGCCATGCAGTTCCCAGGGCAGTCCCTCTCGACTTCCATTCCCCGCGCCATCCAATGGTCCATAACAAGCTAGCAACACACCTAATTAATCAGCTAAGCCGCACCCATATTTGGCCTTGTGGTGGCACTGTTTTCCTGGCATATTCTCACATGAACCGGTCCTTAGATCTACAGCAAGTAAACCACCATCTCATCCAGCAACATCCACAAACCGATCTTGCCTAGATCTTCCCGATTCCATGCTCATTATCATCTTCAAGTTTTAATCGTCATTATTCATATGAGTGCAGTAGCTAAACATGTTTTAATTCAGCTTTCCGTATCCCGTAAATTAAGCGAAGCAAAAAGGAAAAACAATCATACCCGACCCATCAACTTTCCTCGTGACAAGGATGGTTAACAAAACTATTAAACTCCTATAGAAGGGTGTCCCATCAAGTTGACTCAAGCATACACGTTTTCGCAAACAAAACAGTTCCAAACATGGGATCAATATGATCAAGGGCCACTTGCCTTGCTCCCATGGTTCATGTTGCTCAAGCGTCTCGAAGTCTTGGTGCTGTAACTCCTCGTAGACAGCCTCTTGAGATTGTCCTTCTACTCACGACCACACACATACAAGATTTACAGCAATCAATCATCATGCACAAACTTTACTCAAGATGAAATGGGGTAGATGAATGCAAATCCTATAGTGCAGTTTTATAAAACCAGTTTGTACATGTTCTTGCATGTTTTAATGGGATTTTATGAGGAACAAGGGTGTAGGGATCAAGTGTGGACGTGGTGATGATCTTGACTCAAGATCTAGATCAATTCCACCGTAAAAAATTGATCAAAACACGATCTGTCTACAAGCAAAAGTTTCTGTTCGAAAGGGGCGAAGAAAACGGATGCGTAGAAACAGCGGCGATGTCGTAAGATGGGTAATGAAGACCTACCTCACTTCCTTCTTGTGGCAGGGCCTTTCTCCTAGCAACGGAAGCAGTGGGGGATTTTTCTATGGAAGATTAGGGTAGGACAGATCGTCGGGCTTCTTTTCCGGCGACAACGAGGCGTGACGGGCTCGTTGGCGGGGCTCGACGGCAGGGCTCGACGACGGGGCTCGACGGCGGGGCTCGTCGGCGGGGCTCGACGGTGGGGCTCGATGGCGGGGCTCGTCGGTGGGGCTCACCGGCAACCAAACTCCGGCAGGGGGGGGGCTCCAACTCGGTGCCTTGGGAGGGGAAGGGGCTGCGGCCAAGGGGGGGGGGCTGGGGGTTGTATTTATAAGGGGGAGAAAAGAGGAGTCCTAGTCCAATTGGAGCTCAACCAAGAGTCCTAGTCCCACTTCGAAGGTCAATCTTCTTTGCCTATTGTTCGCATAACCCTTTTGTTGTGACTGAGCGGCCTTCAAGTTTTCATGTATCGTTTGGACTTGCTTTTCGGCGTCTTGCAGCACTTCGGGTCCGAATACTTGGCTTTCTCCGGTTTCATTCCAGAACAGCGGTGTTCTACACCGTCTACCATACAATGCTTCAAAAGGTGACATCTTCAAGCTGGCTTGGTAGCTGTTGTTGTATGAGAATTCAGCATACGGCAAGCTCTTATCCCAACTACACCCATGTTTCAAGGCGCAAGCTCTCAACATGTCTTCCAAAATCTGATTTGTCCTCTCAGTTTGCCCGTCGGTTTGTGGGTGATAATCGGAGCTGAAATTCAGCCGTGCACCCATGGCTTCATGCATCTTCATCCAGAACCTAGAGGTAAATTGAGAACCTCAATCTGAAACTATCCTATTCGGAACTCCATGACGACACATGATTTGCTCCATATACAGCTCGGCTAGTTGTGCGACGCTGTACTTGGTTCTAACAGGAAGAAATGGGCTGTTTTCGTCAACAGGTCCCCAATAACCCAAATAGAGTCGTAACCCGACTGAGTATGTGGCAGTCCGACTATGAAATCCATGTTGATGTCTTCCCACTTCCACTCGAGTACTTTCAATGGCTGCAACAATCCAGCGGGTCTTTGATGTTCGGCCTTCACTCGTTGACACGTGTCGCATAAGGCAACATATTCAGCTATGTCCCTTTTCATACCATCCCACCAATAGCAAGTTTTCAGGTCCTTGTACATCTTTGTACAGCCGGGACGTATGGAATAAGTCGAGTCATGTGCCTCCTTTAATATCATGTCACGGATGTGCTTCACGTTAGGCACACAAATCCTTTTCCCTAACCAAAGCATGCCTTTCGTCTTCCTTAAAATCCTTTTCTATGCCTTGTTGGATTCTTTCCTTGATTTCCTTGATTTCCTCATCCGTTGTTTGGCCATCTCGCTTGTTCCAGCGAGGAGTTCAGTTCTATCACCTCCATGTCATTCAAGAACCCGAGATGTAACCGTTTGAACTCCTTGCGCTGCTCGGGTGGCAGCTCCCGAACCGTGAGTTGGTGACATGCTCCTTTTCGGCTCAACGCATCAGCTACTACATTGGCCTTTTTGGGGTGATAGTTGATTCCAACATCATAATCCTTGATGAGTTTCAACCATCGACGTTGCCTCAAATTCAGATCCGTTTGCGTGAATATATACTTGAGGCTTTTGTGATCCGTATAGATCTCACATTGGTGGCCAAGGATATAATGCCTCCAAATCTTCAAGGCATGTACCACAGCTGCAAGTTCCAAGTCATGTGTGGGGTAATTCAGCTCATGTTTCTTTAGTTGTCTCGATGCATAGGCTTCCACTTGTCCTTCTTGCATGAGTACACATCCAAGCCCTTGTCTTGATGCGTCACAATATATGTCGAAGCTCTTGCTCACGTCCAGCAATACCAAAACCGGTGCTGTGGTTAACCTCTTCTTTAGCTTCTCAAAGCTTTCTTGATACGCTGGTGTCCACTGAAATGCTTTCCCCTTCATTAGCAATTCAGCCATAGGCTTCGCTATTTTGGAGAAATCCTTGATGAACCGGCGGTAGTATCCAGCCATCCCAAGGAAACTCCGAATATCTCTCACATTCTGCGGTTGGTTCCACTTTAAAACGTCTCCCACTTTTCCGGGATCAACCGATACTCCTCCCTCGGAGATGATGTGGCCTAGGAACGATATCTCCTTTAGCCAAAATTGACACTTGCTGAACTTGGCGTACAATTGATACTCTCGCAGTTTCTGCAACGTCAACCTCAAGTGTTCTTCGTGTTCTTCCTCGCTTTTCAAATACACCATGATATCTTCGATGAAAACCACGACGAACTTATCCAAGTACTCTATGAAGACCTTATTCATGAGGTACATAAAGTATGCGGGTGCATTCGTTAACCCAAAAGACATAACGGTATATTCATACGAACCATACCGTGTTTGAAATGCAGTCTTGGGTATGTCGGAGGGCTTAATCTTCAGCTGGAAGTATCCTGACCAAAGATCAATCTTGGAGAAAATTCGGGCACCTTGCATTTGGTCGAACAGGTCCTCTATATGGGGCAGCGGGTATTTATTCTTGATCGTCACCTCATTGAGAGACCTATAGTTCACACACATCCTTTGGGTCCCATATTTCTTGTCTATGAAGAGCACGGGGGCTCCCCACGGTGACGAGCTTGGGCGTATGAAACCCTTGTCTAGCTGCTCCTGAATTTGCTTCTTGAGCTCCACTAATTCATTAGCAGGCATCCTATATGGCCTCTTTGCTATAGGTGCAGTTCCGGGTACTAAATCAATGGCAAATTCAATGTCCCGGTCAGGTGGCATACCTGGAAATTCTTCCGGGAACACATCTGAATATTCTTGAACCACCGGAATGCTTTCCAATGTCGCTTCTTCGATGT
Organism: Neostapfia colusana; assembly: GCA_030760725.1. NCBI lineage: Eukaryota > Viridiplantae > Streptophyta > Magnoliopsida > Poales > Poaceae > Neostapfia > Neostapfia colusana. Next base: position 69,458,726 of record JASWHV010000015.1, read on the forward strand.
GGTTCAACACTGCTTTCTCTGTTGTAGGTTGGGCTGCCTCGAACTCAATACGAGTACCGTGCTCACTCGTCAACTGCACGATCCTCTGAGGACATTGAATCACTCCGTTGTGCTTGCTTAACCAGTCCATTCCAAGTATTATATCAATCTCTTGGGAATCCAAGACGATAAGTTTGGCAAGAAAGTCTACCCCCTTATTTTATGCTTACTCTCAGAATAGAATTCAGAATTGAAAGAAGAGATTTCCCAACTATATGCATCAAGGTGTATGAACTAAGTAACTTATTTTATTAATTTCAGCCTATATGAGGATGTGAACACGTGCCGAAGCATATAACATGTCTCCAATATGTGTGGATGTGTACATTCGCCGAAGCGTTCCACAACTCACATCAGCACACAAACCAATCACTCACACGGCGATCTAATTGTTCCTATTACAGCTTTATTCAATGGAAACCTAAACTTAATCGTGAGAACCGGTGCTGTTCTCGCCATGTGATGGCGGTGGTCCATACATGGGCGCACGCCATGGTGAGTCGGCTGTCCATGTAGGGATAGATGACGCTGGCGCCCTATTTTCTCCCAAGTTGGCACGAGTCTCCTCTTTTTTCTCCAGCAAATATAGCTTCTTGCGGAGGTAACGGATCTCTTCTTGTGCGCTTGCATAGAGGTTTCCTAACTCCACGAGCAACCTCTGAGACTTGTCAGCAGCTTGTGGGTTGGAAAGATCTCCTACATGGGGTCCAATGATCTCCCTTGTACCACTCTTCCGATATGGGTGCAGCTCAAAAGTGGTGTCCTCAAGCTGCTCACGGAAGGCGTAGCACAGTCCGGTGAGTGCATCCCATGCAGCATCATCGATAGCTTCTGCCCTTGTAGCTCTCCATGTGGGTGCCAAGTGCTGAGTGACAACCCTACCATTAGATAGGATGGTTACTTCAGCCTTCCACTCTTCATGTCCAAGACGAGAGACTTTCTTGAGAAGATATTCCAGGTATAGGCTGCAGCAATCCAGAAATTCTTTGAGCTTCCTGGATATGTGTCCTCCCTCCATTCCATCGGACCGAAATTCTTGAACTGAATGGTTGGCCCGTTAGTCACCTTCATCATTTGTCTCAGCAAGGGGTGGCTCCCCTTCGGATTCATCTCTTTCCGACATAGCTTCATGAGGCTCCACGGGGTGTAACCCCGCGCGAAACTCCTCCTGAGGTGCGTACCAATGCCGTTCTTGTGGATCATCCTCCATATCGTCTTAGAATGGTTCCACCTCTTCCAGATCTTCTTCCTCATGCATAGATCTATTGACTTCCTCTTCATCATGAGGTTCCATCTTCAACTCCTCCCAATATGGTCCATCGGACACCTCAATGGGGTTAAGTGCACTCCCACGTGGCGGTGCACGAGTCCTTATGTGTGCTGTGCTCCTGATCACCGGCATCTATAAATAGGACATGAGAATATTTAGAGAAGAAGAAAATACATCAAAACTTCAGAAGCTATGAAGCAAGAAAGCAAAAGTCTTGCTGTCCAAAAGAAGAGAAAAAGAGGGGCTGAAAATAGCACTTTGCGGTGGCTGAATTGACAAATAAAGTGCAGCAGCAAGCAATTTTTGAAAATAGCAGTTTAGAAGGGTGTTCCTATGTGTTTTAGAGTGTCCATTCTATCTAGGCTTGCGTCCTACGGTCAACGTGACTCTGGTACCAATTTGTGACACCCGGTTCCGAAAATAGAACCAAGTGAATGCATATGTGTGTCCTGGATGTTCATCACACATACACATGTAATCCACAAACTGAATTCAGAATATAACCACGAATAAATAGGGTTTAAGTACTTTATTACAATGACTCAATGTCTCACTCATGAATCTCTAACTTATTCTTGCAGCGGAAGTCTCTAAACGACAGTGAAAATAACTAAACAGCAAGCTCCAACTTCAACTCCACATGCATGTTGATGGTAGTTCGAATGCCTAGTACTCCACATGGTCCTCGAAGTACCCATCTCCTGTATCTGATGTATATGTGGTAATGCAAGGTGAGTACATGTCGTACTCAGCAAGTGCGGGAAAAGTATGACATGTAGCTTACAACAAGGTAAGAAATAAAAAGGCTCATTGCAGCAAGCAAATTTTATTTCAAAAATATAGTAAAACAGCAACTAAGTCTAGATGAATTAATTCCCAATATAACCAAGTAAATCAGCAACATTCTTTCATCATCACCATTTATCAAGTCTCAACCAACCAATAATCTTTCTCAAGTTTATCTCATACTCATGAATATTCATAACCATCTCATATTCATATAACCGAAACCAATTTCATTGTCATGACCCAAAACAGTCCCAAAACCAATCCCAATGACCATACCCAAATGTCCATCCCAAGTTTTGCCTCTAATCATGGAAGTTGGCCAGGTGCTTCTGACCGGAAGCACGGCTATCATGATAGTTTTATACTCTGCAGAGGTGGCACCACTTTACCCACAAGTTCGTGATTTCTTCACCCGTCGGCGACTAGAGAAACCTCCATTATACCAGTACACAACCGTCGGTGTATGTCCAAGAGATCACAAAATAGCCTTTACAAAGGGGCTACTAGATGTACGTACCCACTGAGGTTTCACCGGCAGGCTCGAATCTCCATTCTCCCACCCACGGGCCCCCTCTTGTGTCATGCAGTTCCCAGGGCAGTCCCTCTCGACTCCCATTCCCCGCGCCATCCAACGGTCCATAACAAGTTAGCAACTCACCTAATTAATCATCTAAGCCGCACCCATATTTGGCCTTGTGGTGGCACTGTTTTCCTGGCATATTCTCACATGAACCGGTCCTTAGATCTACGGCAAGTAAACCACCATCTCATCCAGGAACATCCATGAACCAATCTTACCTAGATCTCCTCAATTCCATGCTCATTATCATCTTCAAGTTCTCATCGTGATTATTCATATGAGTGCAGTAGCTAAACATGTTTTAATTCAGCTTCCCATATCCCGTAAATTAAGCGAAGCAAAAAGAAAAAACGACCACACCCGACTCATCAACTTTCCTAGCGACAAGGATGGTTAACAAAACTAGTAAACTCCTATAAAAGGGTGTCCCATCAAGTTGACTCAAGCATACACGTTTTCGCAAACAAAACCTTCAAAACATGGGATCAATATGGTAAAGGGGCACTTGCCTTGCTCCCGTGGTTCGTGTTGCTCAAGCATCTCGAAGTCTTGGTGCTGTAACTACTTGTAGACGGCCTCTTGAGACTGTCCTACTCACGACCACGCACATACAGGATTTACAGCAATCAATCATCATGCACAAACTTTACTCAAGATGCAATACGGTAGATGAATGCAAATCCTATAGTGCAGTTTTATAAAACCAGTTTGTACATGTTCTTGCATGTTTTAATGGGATTTCATAGGATTTTATGAGGAACAAGGGTGTAGGATCAAGTGTGGACGTGGTGATGATCTTGACTTAAGATCTAGATCAATTCCACCATAAAAAATCGATCAAAACGCGATCTGTCCACACGCAAAAGTTTCTGTTCGAAAGGGGTGAAGAAAACGGATGCGTAGAAACAGCGGTGACGTCGTAAGATGGGTAATGAAGACCTACCTCACTTCCTTCTTGTGGCAGGGCCTTTCTCCTAGCAATGGCAGCAGCGGGGGATTTTTCTATGGAAGATTAGGGTAGGACAGATCGTCGGGCTTCTTTTCCGGTGACAGCGAGGCGTGACGGGGTTTGTTGGCGGGGCTCGACGATGGGGCTCGACGGCGGGGCTCAACGGTGGGGCTCGACGACGGGGCTCGACGACGGGGCTCATTGGCGGGGCTCGTCGGCGGGGTTCGACGCCGGGGCTCGTCGGCGGGGCTCACCAGCGGGGCTCACTGGCGACCAAACTCCGGCAGGGGGGGCTCCAACTCGGCGACTTGGGAGGGGGAGGGGCTGCGGCCAAGGGGGGGCTGGGGGTTGTATATATAAGGGGGAGAAAAGAGGAGTCCTACTCCAATTGGAGCTCAACCAAGAGTCCTAGTCAATTTGAAATTTAACCAAAGAGTCCTAAGGATTTTTCCCCTTTAGGCTGCGGCAGCATTGGGGATAAATTTCCCCAAAATGTGGGGAAAATTCCCCTTTTTGGGGAATTTTGGATTTTGAAAATTTTGGGGGAAATTTGGGAATGGCTCATTTCAGCTATCTTATTTCCATTTCTCTCCATTTCTATGTCCCTTTTCCCATTTCTATATTCCCCTCTCCATTTCTATGTCCCTTTCTCGATTTCTATATTCCCTTCTCCATTTCTATGGTTCTTTCTCCATTTCTATGGTTCTTTCTCCATTTCTATGGTTGTTTCTCCATTTCTAGGGTTCTTTCTCCATTTCTACTTCTTTTCAAATGCTTCTCTACATGAAAAATGTATGCAATGTATGGTAATGAATTTGAGGGTGTTACACGTACCAGGGAGGCGAAAAAGGTTGCTTGTCTTCGTCGTAGTGGGTGCACTCAGTCAATGCTTCAGCACGTCGTCGTGTCCACTCCCGATTTGCCCAGTCACGGCGAAGCAGCCGAGGGGTTGCCTCGGTCCAGCATGCATTGTGGTTTCCTTGGTCCAGCATGCATTGCTATTGTCCTCGAACTAATAGCAGGTGACCGTCTCACTACGCAGAGATCGGCTTGGGGGACAACCAAGCAGGCCAAGGAGCAGAAGACTACCCGACTTGTAGCTGCTGAGTTTCTTAGTTGTCTTGTATCCCCTTTTGTATGCCAGAACTCCGTTGTCAATGAAAGTGTCTTTATTTCAAGTCTTTCATTGTCTTGTATTGTGTTTTTGTGTTGATGAATGAAAAATCCTTCTGTTGGTCTTCTATTCATCCGCCACTCGGTGCAGGGTCCGGTAGGCAGAACCAATTTCAGCTTTCACAAGGCCCCCTAGTCCTTGATGTCGCAAAGTCCAGAGGCTCTCTGACTCGCTAAAATGGTTGATGCTTCCTTGTTGTTTGATGTAGATGTGTACTTGCTTCCTTCATGCAAGTCGCAAGGGTTCGGCCGACTCACTTGGTTTGGCCAGTCGCGATGGCCCCCTAGCGGGTGTGCCCAAGTGTTTGGGAACACCTGCCAAAAAGGCGCAAGACATCAGCTCCGGAGCCTTCGTGAGACGCCAGCTTTGGGGGTTCGAGGGTGGCCTCCTCCTGGGAAAGCTTGTGCCCCAGGATCAACCCTTTGGACCGAAGCCCTATGGCCTACACAGACACTAGAAGAAAGGGGTAATTGTGCCGTATAGTTGCATTTTCTCTGCTCAATGACCCCATTATGGCTTATGTTCCTTTGCTAAGCTGCGGGACCTGGGCAATTTAGCGTAGCAGTGTCTGGATCCTGGTTACCATCCTTCCCAGGGCGGTATGCCATCCGGACCCCCAATACTTGGGTGCTGCGCTGAAGAGGCAGAGTGTGCACGCTCAGGGCGCAGGACCAGCTAAGCAGGCTACACACCCTGGACCCCCCGCTGGCCAGACACTCCGAAGAGGAGAGGCGTCCTTCTGGCACCACTGGACGCGACCAAGAAGGTAACCAAGGGTTTCTAGAGACAAGACAGGTGCCTCAGGCGTTTCCGCCTTGTAGCTGCACACCAAAATTTTGGCCAAGAGCGAGACAAAGAAACACAACTATGTACACGTCGAGAGGTATGCAAAAGTGTGCGCAAGCTTGAAGGTAAAGTAGCCAGAATGTAAATGTGCATAAGGTAGGGCAGGAGAGCGTAAGATCCAAAATGACTTAGCTGACGCGGGTAGCCTTTTGCCAATGTCCCAAGCTTGTTCCTCCGGGCCCTTAGCAGCGTAAGGACCCAGGGCGCTCTGGCAGTGAGGCTACCTCTCCTTCCGGGTCCCTGGCCATGCAAGGACCCGAGGGGAGTTCAGCCCTTGTCTTCAGCTTGGGCATCAGCATCGGGCTCCATGGGAGGTCCGAGACGCCAAGGGCTTGTGCAGACCTGCGGACATGACAGAAAAAGGGAGTAGTCGTGCTCTCTGGTCTCTTTCCCTTGTTTGGTAGCATTACTGTGGCTTACGATCCTCAGCTGAGCTACGGGGCTTGGGTAATTCGATGTGGATCGTCCAGGGTATGGTTGAAGCCTTGCTCAGGGGTATGAGACGTCCGGTTCCTCGGTACTGAGCCGCATCGCTGGAGAGGCAGCATGTGTACGCTTAGGGCACATGACCAGCTAAGCAGGCTACACAGCCTGGACCTCCCGCTGGCATAAGCCTTTCAGGGGAGGACCATTCGGTGCCATAGGGCCCCCGTGCAATGAGACAACCACCGGACCATGGTACGTCACAGGTACCTCAAGCAGTCCTGCCTGCGGGTGGATAGGATAGCTCCTGCTACAGTGGAACATAGGATAGAGTGACTGGCCACACGGCCGGAGCGTAATGGAAAGAAAACGTGTAAAGGGTATTGGGGCGATGTCCGGGATCCGGCTATTCCTCTTGACCGTAAGTGTGCTCTTTCTAGCCCCCGAGTACTCAGTTGTCGCGCTGAGGAGGCAGGATGTGCACGCTATGGGTGCGGTACCAGTCATAGCAGGCTGCACCCCTGGACCTCCCGCTGGCGCTAACCTTTCAGCGAGGAAACTTCCAGTGGCACGGGTCCTAGGAAAAGTGTGTAGGACGGGCTCCGGACATGCCGTTTATAGTTAATATGCATGAGCTAGCATAAACTGTGGATAGAGTGCGCAGGGCAGGATACATTTTTTCTTATTTCTGGCTTCCTTCGGGCGATAGGAGGCAACAGGCCATGTAAGAAGGAAGCGACCCGCCCCGGATAACAAGAGTAGCTGGACCCTTCCGGGACTTTAGTTGTTCTAAGCGCTGTTCCTAGTCTCTATGACACCCTTACAAGAAAGAGAAAAAGAAAAAATATCCTACCACTGCATTAAGAGTAGAACTTACAGAGGTGTCCTATGTCCTGTGGTCTAGGTAGAGAAACCCATCCCCTGCAGCCAGGCGGGCCACCTGGAGCGGCATGCTTGTACTGGTCGGGAGGTGTAAAATACCCAAAAGTGCTAGCGAGAAATTCAGCACATTTACACTTAGGAAAATAAGGGGAATTAAAACTTTGAAATACAATGGTGTGAGTTCAAAGTAATGATTCAAACTTCTCAAAAACTTCCAAACATGGTGATCTAAATTCATAACATGGGTCTCCATAATCCAAATATTATGCCCCTCAAAGTTCAGCTCATTTGGAGGGGTTCTACTAGTTCTTTGGGATTAAGAGAGGAAGCTCTCAAACTTGAATTCAAATTTAAGTTTCAAATTCAAACCTTCCCAAACTGAGAAATTGGTTGTACCAATGTGTTCCCCACATTTGAATTAGCATCCATGCCAAAATTCAGATTAATTGAGCTCAGTTTGTGAGTGGCTTGAATCAATGGAAGTGGGAAGATTCAAAACCAAATTCAAATTCAAAAACCAAAACCAGTTCAAATTCCACACTAGAATTCAATTCATTTGAATTCAAATATTCAAACCATGACTTTGAGGTGAAGCAAAGCTTTTAATTTGGAGGAGGAAAGGAAAAATATCTGTTAAATTTGGGTGAGGTGGGGTCCACATGTCAGCCACCTTAGCCTAAACTGCCTCTGTTTTTCCTTCGGTCAATCACCGACCGAGTGCCAGCTCTGTAAGGGCCTAAGTTTTTGGCACATATTCAAAGTGTTCATCACCACACACACACTTCATTTGAAGAAACTTTATGAATACATTTGAAGAGCAAGTAAAGACCATCAACATGGTCATTAGGGAATAAACTCACCAAAATGCAAAAGTGGCATTTCCCACATGCATCATATAGGGGCTGGGCATATGAAAAACTCCTACACCTTGCTAAGAATGCTCATGCCAAATTTCACCCAAATCCAAAACCTTTTTGAGGTCTTTTTGGGTATAACTAGAAAGAGGGTAATTTGAACTCAAATTCAAATTCAAACTACTTCCATCCCATGAATTCAAAAGTGGGATCCATATTCACACTCAGCACAATTTTGTGAGCTCACACACTAATTTTCACTCCATTTGGAGTTGATATTGACATGAGCTATTTGGCCAAATTCAAATCAGATTTGAATTTTAAACTAAACCTTCGCTGAAAATTTGATCAAATTGAATTCCATTTTGAATTATTCAAAGTGCAGTAGCCATTTGGAAATTTGATCAAATTACCAAGGTTATTTGGGTCTCTACTGTTTAGAGCAGTAGGAAAATTAAAGTTTGGAGGTTAAAATGTGAGGTGGGACCCCCTTGTCAGCCACTCAAACTCGAAGAACCGCCTCTGCTCGAGTCTGCTTCGCACGGGAGAGCGCCAGCGCGCTGATTGACCGGTTCCCGATGTGAAATCGGCGCCAGCTCCTGCTGTTTGGCGTGCGGCCGGCCCTTATCAATCCACGAGCTGCCAAAGGCGAACTTCTTCACCGATAGCCCACGCTCCCTCGCTCTCTGCCCCGTTCCCACGAAAAACACAGCCGCCGGCTGCGCTCTCGGTGTTTTCCCTCGCCACAGTCGGTTTATCATCGATTGCTCGAGGTTTACACCACAATCATCAGCGCCCTGACCTGCTCTAGCTATTTCTCTCGCCGTACCAAGGTTTGGTAGCTCGGGGTGATCACAGTTCCAAGAACACCGACGAGTTACCGAGGGTTGCAGCGGCGATCGTTTTGGTTCACCGTGGACAGGACGCCACGACCACTTTCGCCTCTGCTCTCCTATACAAGAAAGGTGCGTTAGCTTCTCTAGATTGTAAAGCTTCTTTCCGTTCGGCAAATGATCCACCGTATAGCGATAATTTTCTAGTTTACCGAACCCTAGTAGAAAACAACCGAGCTCGGTTGTGAGCCAAATTCGGCTCACATATACCACTACCAGCCGAGCTCGTTTGTAAGTAGCTAGTACATCCCCTAGCACCTCTCCTCGAAACAAAACCAAGGACAATCATGGAGAATGGGCTCGGAGAGGGCAGTTCTCCGGGCCGCCATGGAAAACGGTCCCGGTTCACTGTGGAGCTCTGGGTCGCCGGCCGTTTCACCAAGGTTGGCTACGGTTTCCAGCTTCCTCAGGCTTCCCTGATGCTGTAGAGCCAAAAACCTGATGATTTGGTGGAGGACAGAGCTTAACCGACCTCACCGAAACCCTAGCGGGTGCTGTCGCCGGTGCGTGCAGGTTTCCGGCCATCACCGGTGGCCGGCGAGCTCATAGCCGAGTTCAGGAGGTCGGAAAATGGGGATGCGGCGAGTTTCGGGCCGTGAGGTGGCCGGGAACTCGGTTCCGGCGAGTCTCGCCGGAGACCGCCGCCGCCGGGTGTTTGGCGCGAGGAGGAAGACGAAGCACTGTGTGTGGGACCCACCGGCAGAAGTTTAAACTTTTCTTCGATTTTCAGTTTTAGTTCAAACTTCAAACCCACATAACTTTTGCTAGGAAACTCCAAATCTAGTGAACCAAATTTTGTTGGATTCAGCTCTCTAATTACTTTCCAACAAATCAAGTTTCACTTCATGAAAATCCTTAGTTCCCCATAATTAATTCTTCAAAGTTTAAACTCTTTAGAATTTGAACTGGAGAACCCTTTGGAGGGAAATTCTAAAATTTTGCTAGGATGTTCACCAAAATATCCCTGATCTACCATAAAAATTTCAGATCCATTCGAGCTAATTTGATCCACCTAATGGTGTGATTAATAAAACTGTTCCAGAGAAAATAGAAAATGTCCAGAAACATTTTCAGAATTTCTCTGAAATTGTTTAGCTCAACCTTCAAACTAAGTGAAACCAACTCCACTAGAACCCTCTGAAAATCTAGCTTTCATAAAGTCATGGCTTGCTCCATGAAAATCCCTAGAACACCCTAGGAGCTCCAATTAAGGTCAAGTACATAATTATTTGAGAGAGCTCAAATAAACTTTGCTGCAAATGAAACTTGGCCAAGTCTCTGTTTAGGTTGTATCCAAACCACAGTAAAAATTTCAGAGTTATTGGGTCTGTCTACTAAGATTTATAGTACTCACAAGTTTAACTTCAATTCAAATGCACCTAAATTGACACATGTTTATGTTTATCATATGTAGTCGCTAAGGTTGAGGAGGAACCCGAAGTCTTAGACTTCGTCACTCCGGAAGAACAGCTAGCCTACGACCAAGAGCAGCAAGGCAAGCTTCAGTTTGCATTAACCCGTTTTACAAATTTTTACTGTTTTGAGAACTTACTTTGAGCATCCACTTAATTCTTGCATTAGAGTCTTGTTTGAAACCTAAATGCATAGCCAAGAAAACCTTGGGTTGGGATTAGGTTTTAAAACCTCGTTAGCTACTGCAATGCTAAGATAGTGTAGGATTCGGTACAAGTCGAGTAGTTGAAACTGCTTGCGAGAATAGGCTAGAGGCACATCGCTCGGGTAAAGATAGCAAATGAAACACATGGCAAGAAAAATGAGGCCGAGCGGAGAGTAAGGGCAGCAGGACTTTGGGGCCTGGGTGCTATAGCTCCGCTTGTGTTGATTGCGGACCGAGCCGTGTGCGGGCCTGTTGAACAAGCTAGAACAGTACCGAAGACCTACCGGCTATATGGGAATCAGGAAACCGATGTAACTCGGTTAGCTTGGTGTTGAGGCATAGCTGGTCGTTCAGAGGGTAGGTTGAGAGCTCGAGGTGTAAATCGACTGGCGGCACTGTGGATGCGCGTGCAGAGACCTCTTGCTCGGGACGATTGGACCGGTTCAACATTTGGCTGACGGATGAAAGGTGGTTGCATATGACGTCCGTGATGGTTGCTGTAGGCAACATCAAGTACGGGCGTACATGACGGGTTATTCGGGTAACCCTGCAGGTGTAAATCGATTATAATTGCCAACCCTCGCGGTCAGTGAGTACCACTTGTTCACCGTGCCGTGACGTAGAAAGTACATGCTAGATACATGTTAAAAGTTTGCTGATTTGAAAGTACTTTGCTTCTTAATGTCTTGTTGTAGTTTAGAGCTAATTAAAGTTCTTTTCAACTTTGGGCGAAGTACAAGAGAGAAATGCGTTTCTTGTTTGATTGCGGCCCTCTCATGTGCCTTAGCGTATGGTTTTCCACAACCTGCTGCTAAAACTTGAAAGTAAGGTTCAAATAATTAGGCGAGTCCTTTGCAAATTATTTACCTCATGTACCCTAAACCCTTCATGTAGAAGTTTCATGTATAGGAGAGACGGGTCAGTCTTGCTGAGCCATCATGCTCACTGCTTGTGTTTGAAGCTTTTGCAGGGGTTTATGAGGAAGGGACTCCCGAGGAGGAGACGGAACCCCAGGAGGGGAACCCCGTCGAGTGGGAGTCATTCACGCCGCCGTGTTAGTGTGTGTGCGTGCTAGCGGGGACACATTCACGGGCTGAACGTGAACTCGATGCGTAGTCTACGCCCGTGAGTGTAGACTGAACTATTTTGTTGTAAAATTGTTCATAAACTGGTTTATGTAATAAAACTTTGCTTCCGCTTTGTATCTTTGATGTGCGTTATCCAGTGTTGTGCAACGCAGCACCCCTCAGCATGATCCTGGCTCGACGAGGCCGTGGGGCCCTGTCAGCGTGGTATCAGAGCTCGCTTGAGGTTTAACGCACTACAAAGGTCATCTTTTTCAAAAATTCGGTGAGGAACGAGTTAGTAGCCCATATAAGGATGTTATTAGTGTATAGGAAGTGGAATACTAACCTATTTGCTTATGTCGGAAAAACATGCATCTCGGGACACTTCATGTCTTGGGGGGTTGCACGTAAGCGCTGTCCACCAGTGCGCACAAGCTGAAGGGTGGAGCCCCACGGGTGGCAGGTAACCCAACTCGCTTTAATATCCTATGCGACTCTTCATATCATTTGGGGTATTCGAGCAACATCTATCCCTGGCGTGCTTTGGGCAATTTGAGAGACCCCGTCATGTGGTCAGTAACGTGAACACGTAGCTCAAGGCGTGTTTGGCTTGAGAACATCTGGGCGAGTGATGATGGCCGGGTGTATGAACTGTATGGATACCGGGCTCGGTATGCAGCCGAGTCTGACGATTGCATGAGTTATTTGCAGGTAGTCTAACCACGAAACGGTAGACGTGTAGCATCCGTGTGCGAGAGACGCTTAGTGCCACTGAGCTAACGAAGCCGGCTAAGTCCGGTATAGGTTTTTCTTTGTGAGGAACGTAGTACCGACATGATCTGGTGACACATCGACGTCACACACCACTAAATGATCAACTTCATGGAAAAATTTGAAAGTTTTAATCTAGAGCACTAGAAATTTGATGTAACCTCTTCCCTTAATCAGGATGATCAAATTTAACAAATTTTCAACTTATAGGATACTAAGGACAGAGTCCCCTGTTTTCAGCTGAAATAAGGCTGAAGTAAATCAGAGGTTAGAGGTTGAGTTCTTTCGAGGTTGGGGTCATATGATACATTTCTGGAAATCTTTAGAAGATCTTTACAACTTTTCTGTTGATGTCCAGAGGTGTTTCATCCCCTAACCAAACGAAAAATGCAGTAGAGTTGAAACTGTCCAGAAAACAGGGCAGAGCAAAAACTCTATGTAACTCTCTGTAAATTGAGTATATTTTCCTGCATAAAAATCCAAAATAGAAAATGAGGTAGTTATGGAAAGTTCATGAGATGGGTTACAACTTTGTAACAGAAATTTTTGTCAGATTTGGTGTAGAATCAACTGGAATTCTTGGATCAAATCAGTACCTCAAGCAGGGAGGAGCTGTCCAATCTTCTCCAGCAATTCTGTCAACATTGAAATCTCATAACTTTTGAACCAGGACAGATCTTAGGACAAGCAAATACTTCCTGGAAATATTTTGAAGTTAAATTTAACTTTGATGTTGAGCTCCAGAATTGGTTTTGCCTTTAGCATGGTCTAAATCAGGTTGAAATAGAAACTGGTCAGGGCTGTCATATTGGACAGCAGATCAGCAGTCAAATTTGTTTAAGTTTGAACTATGTTTCCAAGTTTTATGAGTTCAATGACATGTTTTATGTTATAACTCAATGGTTTACTGTTCAAATAAATATTTGACATTTCTCAAATATTTTTCTACAGATGACAGTGGATAGACAATTGGAGAACGGATGGGTGGTATCCCACTGTTCTCACCGCAGCGGTTATCCGAAGCGTTGAAGCAGATGCTTCAATATTTCGGATATGTGGAGACGCTGCAGTATCTCACAAATGAAGAAAGCGAAGAGAGAAACAATACGTGGACAATACACGTCGAAGTTCCTGCAGGACCCGTGCCACCAGGTTGGGTACCGTTCACGGTTACGGTGAGAGGTAGACAGCCGGAGGGGATGTGGCAAGTGGCAGCTCGCGACATCATGTCACGTTTCTGCCAACTACACGTGAGAGCTATGGAGGGCACTCCATACGCACTCGTTCCGGTGGAGGGACGAGCTAATCATGTGTGGGGGGGGGGAAAGGTACATGGAGGCAACAGATCCGGGTTGCCCAAGGTACAACCCCGCAGAGGCGAACCTCAGTCTCCAGTGGAGGGAAGGAAAAGCCGTAATGGACAGACAAGCTGTTCATACGGATTATCTTGCCGAGAAGCTCAAGGAGAGGAACAGCCATGGAGATCAATTTGAGAGTGCTCACAGCGCACTCCGCAATGTTCTCCTTCCGACGATAAAGCGACTGAACGAACAACATAATCAGTTGCATCGTCTGAAGAAGGCGAAGAAGAAAAGCCACGTCGACATCACGGCTTTACAACAGCAAGTGCAAGCCTTGACCCAGCAGAATGAGGTCCTCACTCAAGAGCGGGATGACGCTATTGAGGAGGGGCAAGGCTGGGAAGAGGACTACAACCAGGCCATGGACGAGGTGCATGCGTTGCAGGACCTCGTACCTCCGGTAATGGGCATACCAGTGGTGGGTGTCGTACCTGTGGTTTTGGGTCTTCCAGCAATGGGAGAACCTGAACCAGAAGAGGAGGTCATGGACCCGGAGCCACCAGCAGAGGTAGCGGAGGAGGATGACCCGCAGGAGGTCGAATTTTACTCCGAGTAGGAGGTTACTGTTGTCGAGTAGGGCAGCAAGGGCGATGTAACCAAAACTTTTGTAATCGGTGACATGTCGTGTAGGCAGTAGCATATGTATAGATAGTGACGACATGAGCACGACTTCTCGGAGATCCGAGAACAATGTATCTTGTATAAAGTTTATGCTTTATCAATATATGTGAATGTTGTGCAAATTATTCATGCATCACTTCAAATACCTACTGTTTCATATGGAATTTTAAGTATGACATGTGCTGATCGCTGCTGTTCAGAATGACTCGCACTCATGCCAACCCGGACGTTGGGGGTTCCAGTCAGGGGGGAGAGACCTCCCAACAGCCTCCCGAGGATTCCTCGGGACAGCAACAGCAGCAACAGCAACCGCAACAACCGCCACTGCCACCGCCAACGGTTACATTGGCCGACATCGTTGCGGCGATGGAGGGTTCTCATCAGCAGCACACGGAGTTGCTGCAAACCCTCATTGCCAATACGTCTCGACCAGAGAGGCGTCAAGATCGCGAGGAGCGCCAACAAAGCTCCTACTCCGATTTCCTGGCTACTCATCCCCCGGTATTTTCAAGGGCGGATGAACCCCTCGATGCGGACAACTGGCTCCACACGATGGAGATGAAGTTCGGGCTGCTCCAAATGAGTGAGCAGCGCAAGACTTAGTTCGCGGTCCAACAGCTTCAAGGATCCACGAGCACTTAGTGGGCTAACTACTGTGCTTCGCAACCCACCGAGCGAGTTATGACCTGGGTGGAATTCCGGACGGCCTTCAGGGCCTATTACATACCGCCGGGTCTCATGAAGAGGAAGACACAGGAGTTCTTACGCCTGCAGTAAGGAAGCCGGAACGCACTGGAATACTCCAGAGCATTCAATGATCTTGCGCTATATGCTCCGTATCACACCGATACCGACGAGAAGCGACGGGATCATTCCTACCAGGGGCTTAACCCGATCCTGAAGGACAAGCTGGCGATGTTCAATCGCGGCAGCCTCAACGATATTATTGATGCTGCAATTGTTCAGGAGGACTCTGGCAAGGAGTTAGCAGCGGTGGAGAGGAAGCGAAGCGCACCATAAAGCAGCGGAGACGGAGGTGGTCCTTCTCAAAAATATCGGATGGTGAATCGCCTACCATCAGGTCCATGCTGGCAGCCACTACAGAGGCCGATGCCATTCTGCAGTCGGCCCTATTCTCCACCGGCATTCAGGCCGGACTGCCAGTCCACCTCCGCAGCAACAACAGCAGCAGCGGGCGATGCCGCGTGCGTATGCACCTCAGCAGCGCTAGCCAGGCTTTCGTCCCCCAAACACCAGCCAAGCATCAGCCACATGCTACAAATGTGGTCGCCCAGGACACTTCGCCAACAATTGTCCTGAGAGGCAAGGCGGCGGAGTTGCACCGCAACTTCCGGGGAGGAATCAGCCCCGGAACCCCACTAATGCGTGGCAGGCAAACCCTAGGCCTGGAACCATCCATCAACTTGCCATAGAGGACGTGCCAGATGGAGAGCCCATTCTTGCGGGTATGTTCCAACTCCACCAGCATCCCGCTATAGTGTTATTTGATTCAGGTGCCACGCATAGCTTTATTAGCCAAGCTTTTATTGCTAAATACAGCTTGCAAATACTACCCACCGATAGTCCATACTTGATTTGTTCACCGGGTGGGAAAATTTCAGCAAGCATGATGGTTCCAAAAGCGCCATTATGCTTAGAGGGTAGAGTATACCCTACGTCTCTCATAGTTCTAGAGGGACAAAAGGTCGATGTCATCTTAGGGATGTCGTGGTTAACCCGCCACGGCACTGTTTTAGACGCCGTCCTCCGAGTCGTGCATTTGAACTCAGAAGTGCACGAGCCTCACCCTTTATTTCTGGACAGTCCAGAAATAAAACTTCCAAGTGTATATCAATCCACAACTATCAGATTGGAAGACATTCCAGTAGTCCGGGAGTTCCCTGACGTGTTCCCGGGTGATTTACCGGGGATGCTGCCCGACAGAGAGGTGGAGTTCAAGATTGAACTTGCACCGGGAACCATGCCAATATCCCGAAGGCCGTACAAGATGGTGCCTAAGGAATTGGCTGAACTGAAGACGCAATTAACGGACCTGCTGGAAAAGGGTTTTATTAGGCCGAGCTCCTCGCCATGGGGCTGTTCGGCATTATTCGTAAAGAAGAAAGATGAGACGGTGTGGCTTTGCATGGACTATCGTCCACTAAATGTCGTAACCATCAGACAAGTATCCGTTGCCACGAATCAACATGTTGTTTGATCAGTTGGTCGAAGCAAAGATCTTTTCCAAGATGGACTTAAGATCCGAGTACCACCAGATTAAGATACGGGCTGAGGATATTCCGAAGACGGCTTTCTCGACGAGGTACGGACTTTATGAGTACCTAGTCATGTCCTTCGGCCTCACCAACGCTCCAGCTCACTTCATGTACTTGATGAACTCGGTATTCATGCCGGAGCTGGACAAATTTGCTGTGGTCTTCATCGACGACATATTGGTATATTCCAAGTCGGAGGAAGAACACACGAAGCATCTGCGTATAGTCTTGCAACAGCTGTGGGATCACAAGCTATGCGCGAAATTCAGCAAATGCGAATTGTGGATATCACAAGTGCCTTTTCTCGGGCATATCATCTCAGCGGAGGGCATCGCTGTAGACCCGAGTAAGATCACACAAGTGCTGAATTGGAAGTCCCTGAGAACTGTTCATGAGATACGGAGTTTCCTCGGACTCGCGGGATATTATTGGAGGTTCATCCCGAACTTCTCAAAGATTGCCAAGCCTATGACAGAGATGATAAAGAAGGCTACCAAATATGTTTGGAGTCCAGCATGTGAAGCAGCGTTCAAGCCATTAGTGAAGCACCTAACATCAGCACCGGTTTTGGCGCAGCCAGACACAACAAAACCGGTCGATGTGTACTGCGATGCATCCGGCATTGGGCTCGGATGTGTGCTGATGCAAGACCGAAGGGTGCTCGTGTATGGATCACGGCAGCTCATAAACCATGAGCAGAATTATCCAACTCATGACTTGGAGCTCGCTGCCATGGTACTCACACTTAAAATGTGGAGGCACTACCTACTCGGTAACCTCATACATTTATATACCGACCACAAAAGCCTCAAGTACATATTCACTCAGAAAGAGCTGAACATGAGGCAACGAAGATGGTTGGAGTTGATAAAGGATTACGAAATAGAGATCCATTATCACCCCGGCAAGGCAAACGTAGTGGCGGATGCGCTGAGTCGCAAGTCACACGTCAACAATCTGACCATCACACTGTTGGAAGAGAGCGAGCCACGACTGCATGTGACTCCACATGGAGCTCTCTACAACTTATCTTTGATCCCCACCATCCGTGAAGAGATAGCGGCAGCTCAGAAACATGACAAAGGCATGTCGCTTTTGCGGAGACGTGTAGACAGTGGGGAGCCAAAATGTTTTCGGAAAGACGGAGACGACGTCCTATGGTTCAAGGACCGGATCGTCGTACCCCGTAACCCGGAGTTACGGAAGAAAATCTTTGAAGAGGCTCACTTGTCAAAGTTTTCTATTCACCCCGGCAGCAACAAAATGTATCAAGAACTCAGAAACAAGTTTTGGTTGACATGGATGAAGCGGGAGATCCCAAAGTACGTGTTTGAGTGTGATACATATCGAAGGGCGAAGGCAGACCACATGAGGAAACCGGGACTACTACAACCACTGGGCGTTCCTGCCTGGAAGTGGGAAGATGTGAGCATGTAATTCATCATCGGTTTACCCACCACTTTTCAGAAACATGATTTTGTGTGGGTGATCATCGACCGGCTCACCAAAATTGCCCATTTTATCCCGGTCAACACAAACTACAACGCCAAGAAGTATGCTGAATTGTACATCTCACGGATCCTATGCTTGTACGACATACCCCGTACCATCATATCGGATCGGGGCACTTTATTTGTGTCCCGTTTTTGGGAGCAGCTACATGCTGCATTGGGGACGAAGCTGATCCGTAGTTCAGTGTACCACCCTCAGATGGATGGACAAACTGAGCGGGTAAATAAGATTTTAAAAGATATGCTACGAGCTTGCGCTATCAACCACGGTAAGAATTGGGATGATCACTTACCGTTGGCCAAGTTATTGTACAACAATGGGTACCAAGCCAGCATCAAGATAGCGCCTTACGAGGCGCTATAGGGAGAAAAATGCCGCACACCACTAAACTGGTGTGAGTCTGGTGAAAGGGTCACCTTCGGGATTGATCTTGTCAACAACGCGGAGGAAAAAGTTTGGCTGATTCAAGCGAACTTAAAAGCAGCCCAATCCCGACAAAAACAGTATGCAGACAAGAGAAGACGCCCATTACAGTTCGAAGTCGGGGATCACGTATATCTATGTGTGTCTCCAATGAAGGGCGTGAACAGATTCAGGGTGAGGGGAAAGATGGCACCCCGATTCATCGGTCCATTTCAGATTACCGAAAGATGTGGATCAGTAGCATAACGGCTGAAATTACCAGAAGCACTTTCCGGTGTGCATGACGTCTTTCACATTTCCCAGCTGAGGAAGTGTCTCAAGCTATCAACTACCATTCAGCTGGAGGATATAGAAGAACTGAAACCGGATCTCACGTATCGGGAGGAACCGGTTCAGATCCTTGATGAAAAGGCCCGAACCACACGCAACCGTACGTTGTGGTTCTACTAGGTTCTATGGAGTAATCACTCCATAGATGAAGCGACATAGGAGAGCAAAGGATTTCTTCGCGCTAACTACCCCGACTTTTTCACGTCGAATATACGGTAATTTTCCACCGTCCTCTGTCTCATTTTCACCTTATAATCTCGGGACGAGATTCTTTTAAGGGGGTAGGAATGTAAGGGCCTAAGTTTTTGGCACATATTCAAAGTGTTCATCACCACACACACACTTCATTTGAAGAAACTTTATGAATAATTTGAAGAGCAAGTAAACACCATCAACATGGTCATTAGGGAACAAACTCACAAAATGCAAAAGTGGCATTTTCCACATGCATCATATAGGGGCTGGGCATATGAAAAACTCCTACACCTTGCTAAGAATGCTCATGCCAAATTTCACCCAAATCCAAAACCTTTTTGAGGTCTTTTTGGGTATAACTAGAAAGAGGGTAGTTTGAACTCAAATTCAAATTCAAACTACTTCCATCCCATGAATTCAAAAGTGGGATCCATATTCACACTCAGCACAATTTTTTGAGCTCACACATCAATTTTCACTCCATTTGGAGTTGATCTTGACATGAGCTATTTGGCCAAATTCAAATCAGATTTGAATTTTAAACTAAACCTTTGCTGGAAATTTGATCAAATTGAATTCCATTTTGAGTTATTCAAAGTGCAGTAGCCATTTGGAAATTTGATCAAATTACCAAGGTTATTTGTGTCTCTACTGTTTAGAGCAGTAGGAAAATTAAAGTTTGGAGGTTAAAATGTGAGGTGGGACCCCCCTGTCAGCCACTCAAACTCGAAGAACCGCCTCTGCTCGAGTCTGCTTCGCACGGGAGAGCGC
Organism: Neostapfia colusana; assembly: GCA_030760725.1. Lineage (NCBI taxonomy): Eukaryota > Viridiplantae > Streptophyta > Magnoliopsida > Poales > Poaceae > Neostapfia > Neostapfia colusana. Next base: position 69,478,370 of record JASWHV010000015.1, read on the forward strand.
CAGCGCGCTGATCGATCGGTTCCCGACGTGAAATCAGCGCCAGCTCCTGCTGTACGGCGTGCAGCCGGCCCTTATCATTCCACGAGCTGCCAAAGGCGATCTTCTTCACCGATAGCCCACGCTCCCTCGCTCTCTGCTCCGTTCCCGCGAAAAACACAGCCGCCGGCTGCGCTCTCGGTGTTTTTCCTCACCACAGTCGGTTGATCATCGATTGATCGAGGTTTACACCGCAAGCATCAGTGCCCTTACGTGCTCTAGCTATTTCTCTTGCCGTACCAAGGTTTGGTAGCTCGGGGTGATCACAGTTCCAAGAACACCGACGAGTTACCGAGGGTTGCGGTGGCGATCGTTTTGGTTCACCGTGGACAGGACGCCACGGCCACTTTCGCCTCTGCTCTCCTATACAATAAAGGTACGATAGATTCTCTAGGTCATGTAGCTTCTTTCCGTTTGACAAATGATCCACCGTATAGCGAGAATTTTCCAGTTTACCGAACCCTAGTAGAAAACAACCGAGCTCGGTTGTGAGCCAAATTCGGCTCACATATACCACTACCAGCCGAGCTCGTTTGTAAGTAACTAGTACATCCCCTAGCGCCTCTCCTCGAATAAAAACCAAGGAAAATCATGGAGAATGGGCTCTGAGAGGGCAGTTCTTCGGGCCACCATGGAAAACGGTCCCGGTTCACCGTGGAGCTCGGGGTCGCCGGCCGTTTCACCAAGGTTGGCTACAATTTCCAGCTTCCTCAGGATTCCCTGATGTTGTAGAGCCAAAAGCCCGAAGTTTTGGTGGAGGAAAGAGCTTAACCGACCTCGCCGAAACTCTAGCGGGTGCTGTCGCCGGTGCACGCAAGTTTCCGGCCATCGCCGGTGGCCGGCGAGCTTATAGCCGAGTTCAGGAGGTCGGAAAATGGGGAGGCGACGAGTTTTGGGCCTTGAGGTGGCCGGGAACTCGGTTCCAGCGAGTCTCGCCGGAGACCGCCGCCGCCGGGTGTTTGGCGCGAGGAGGAAGACGAAGCACTGTGTGTGGGACCCACTGGCAGAAGTTTAAACTTTTCTTCGATTTTCAGTTTTAGTTCAAACTTCAAACCCACATAACTTTGGCTAGGAAACTCCAAATCGAGTGAACCAAATTTTGTTGGATTCAAATATCTAAGTACTTTCTAACAAATCAAGTTTCACTTCATGAAAATCCTTAGTTCTCCAGAATTAATTCTTCAAAGTTTAAATGGTTTAGAATTTTAACTGGAGAACCCTTTGGAGGAAAATTCTGAAATTTTGCTGGGATGTTGACCAAAATATCCCTGAGCTACCATAAAAATTTAGCTAGGAACTCTAAAACTAAGTGAAACCAACTCCATTAGAACCCTCTGAAAATCTAGTTTTCAGAAAGTCATGGCTTGCTCCATGAAAATCCATAGAACATTCTAGGAGCTCCAATTAAAGTCAAGTACATAATTATTTGTAGAGAGCTCAAATGAGCTTTGCTGCAAATGAAACTTGGCAAAGTCTCTGTTTAGTTTGTATCCAAACCACAGTAAAAATTTTAGAGTCATTGGGTCTTTCTAGTAAGACTTATAGTCCTCACAAGTTTAACTTCAATTCAAATGCACCTAAATTGACACATGTTTATGTTTATCATATGTAGTCGCTAAGGTTGAGGAGGAACCCGAAGTCTTAGACTTCGTCACTCCGGAAGAACAGCTAGCCTACGACCAAGAGCAGCAAGGCAAGCTCTGGTTTGCATTAACCCGTTTTACAAATTTTTACTGTTTTGAGAACTTACTTTGAGCACCCACTTAATTCTTGCATTAGAGTCTTGTTTGAAACCCAAATGCATAGCCAAGAAAACCTTGGGATGGGATTAGGTTTGAAAACCTCGTTAGCTACTGCAATGCTAAGATAGTGTAGGATTCGGTACAAGTCGAGTAGTTAGAACTGCTCGCGAGAATAGGCTAGAGGCACATCGCTCGGGTAAAGATAGCAAATGAAACACATGGCAAGAAAAATGAGGCCGAGCGGAGAGTAAGGGCAGCAGGACTTTGGGGCATGGGTGCTATAGCTCCGCTTCTGTCGATTGAGGACCGAGCCGTGTGTGGGCCTGTTGAACAAGCTAGAACAGTACCGAAGACCTACCGGCTATATGGGAACCGGGAAACCGATGTAACTCGGGTAGCTGGGTGTTGCGGCATAGCTTGTCGTTCAGAGGGTAGGTTGAGAGCTCGAGGTGTAAATCGGCTGGCGGCACTGTGGATGCGCGTGCAGAGACCTCTTGTTCGGGACGATTGGACCGGTTCAACATTTGGCTGACGGGTGAAAGGTGGTTGCGTACGACGTCCGTGATGGTTGCTGTAGGTAACATCGAGTACGGGCGCACGTGACGGGTTATTCAGGTAACCCTGCAGGTGTAAATCGATTATAATCGCCGTCCCTCGCGGTCAGTGAGTACCACTTGTTCACTGTACCGTGACGTAGAAAGTACAGGCTAGATACATGGTAAAAGCTTTCTGATTTGAAAGTTATACTTTGCTTGTTAATGTCTTGTTGTAGTTTAGAGCTAATTAAAGTTCTTTTCAACTTTGGGCAAAGTACATGAGAGAAATGCATTTCTTGTTTGATTGCGGCCCTCTTATGTGCCTTAGCGTATGGTTTTCCACAACCTGCTGCTAAAACTTGAAAGTAAGGTTCAAATAATTAGGCGAGTCCTTTGCAAATTATTTACCTCAGGTACCCTAAACCCTTCATGTAGAAGTTTCATGTATAGGAGAGACGGGTCAGTCTTGCCGAGCCATCGGGCTCACTGCTTGTGTTTGAAGCTTTTGCAGGGGTTTATGAGGAAGGGACTCCCGAGGAGGAGACAGAACCCTAGGAGGGGAACCCCGTCGAGTGGGAGTCGTGCACGCCGCCGTGTTAGTGTGTGTGCATGCTAGCAGGGACACGTTCACGGGCTGAACGTGATCTCGATGCATAGTCTACGCCCGTGAGTGTAGACTGAACTATTTTGTTGTAAAATTGTTCATAAACTGGTTTATGTAATAAAACTTTGCTTCCGCTTTGTATCTTTGATGTGCATTATCCGGTGTAGTGCAACACAGCACCCCTCAGCGTGATCCTGGCTCGACGAGGCCATGGGGCCCTCGCAAGCTCCCGGCGCTGAACCCTGCCCGATGAGTCCTAGCACCACCTCCTGTTTTCCTCGGTCGTTCGTTCACTTCAAAACGCCACAGTCATAGCACCGAAGTTCCTTTTTGCTTCTCTCGCTCGCTCACCGCTCTCTCCGTTCTCTCCCTGAAGAACACGCACCGGCGCCGCGCTCTCTATTCGGCTTGCCCAAACCGGCCGAACTCCGTTTGCTCAAGCGTTCAACACCACAAAGAAGTGCAAGCCGTGCACAATCATCCTCCCAACTCGGTTTCGATGTTCCTGTCTCATTGGTGCGTTAAAAACAAAAGTTTCACCGCTACTCCGAAGTGCTCACGGCGGAACCAATCGGCTCACCATTGACAGGGAGCTGCAACCATCATCATCTCCACTTCCCTACACGAAAGAGGTGTGTTTGCATCCCTAGAACGTGTAGCAGCAAACCGTTTGTCGATTGATCAATTCGGTAGCAAGAACTTTAGGGTTTCCCGAAACCTAGTGTTACTCTACCGAGCTTCGTCTACAACAAAATTCTAACTACACATGTGACCACCGGTCGAGCTCGTGAGCATGTAATTTCCTCACATCCTAGCGGCCGTCCTCGAAGAAGAAGCAACAAAAACCATTGAAAATCGGCCGAGTTATCGCCGTTTTCCTCACCGCCACCGTAAGACCCCTCGGCTCACTGTTGAGAGTGGGTTCGCCGGTGGTTTGAGCTTCCAAGCTTCTTCATTTCATGTTTCCCATGTTCCACTGGTGCTTTCCGAGAAAACCAGGGTCGAGTTGGTGCACCATAGCACGAGAACATCGTCGCCGAAACCCTAGCCGCCGCTGCCATTGTCGCATGCGTGTTTCCGGCCATTGCCGGCGGCCGCCGACCTCCTAGAAGGGTTCAGCAAGTCGAGTTAGGGCTAGGTGGCGGGTTTCAGCTCCAGGGGAGGCCGGGAACCCAGTTCCGGCGGACCTCACCGGCGTGCTCCGCCGCGGGGAGCGCGGGCAGCGCGAGGAAGACGAAGGCAGCCGTGTCCCACCGGTCAGCCTCTGTCTCCATGCGGGGATCAGTCTGTGGCTGTGATACGGTTCGGCAGCATGGGTGAAACCCCATGGGCTGCTGTGTAGCCGCAAGCTCAGTGGGGCCCACAAACAGAGTTTAAACTTTTCCCGAATTTCAGAGTTAGGTAAAACTTTGAAACCCCATAACTTTTAGTAGGAATGTCCAAAATTTGTGAAACAAATTTTGTTGGATTCCTCTCAGTAATTACTTTGCAGAAATGCAGAGAATTTTCTCCCAAATTCATCAAAATTAAAAATTTGGGAATTAATTCCAGAAGATCTCTGTTATGGAATTTCCTCAAATTTGGCCAGAATATTCTTCATAAAATTATTGAACTCTTGTAAAAATTTGAGCTTCATTGGGTTACATTTGTTAGGCTAAACTCTGATCCAAAGTTCAGCCTTCATTTGGAATTTCTAATTCTAAACAGAAACTTTTTAGCAATTTTTCTCAACTTCAAAAAATTCATTTCTCCCTGTAGACAACTCGAAAAATTATGAAACAAATTTTGTTAGAACCATAGAGGCCTTCTTTAATTAGATCTTTCACTCTTAGCCATGTCACAACTTCAGATTTGGGATTAAAATTCAGAGAAGACCTGTACTTGTGGGAATTTTGGAGACCACAAGCTTCCATAAGAATTTCTCAAATTTTGCTCAAATCATCCTCAGAGAGTCTAGTATCCACAGGAGAAATCCCAAGGCCAATTAAGGAACCTAAATAGCAGTAGCTATGAATAGAACTTTAATTCTTATATTTTTACTAGCACTTACACACATATTTTGTTGCATATCATATAGTGACCGAAGTTGAGGACACTCCGGAGCCGTTGGAAGTCCTCCCACCAGACGCTAACTTTTCTTTTGACTCGCAACCAGGCAAGCCCCGGTTTGCATTTAATTACCTTTTGCGAAGTTTTCATTTGTATCACTTATGTCTAGGGTGACTTGCTTGCATTACAGTTAAGGTAATTGAAACCCCACTTGCATGAATTTTAAATCATATTTAGGGTTAGGTAGTTTATAACTCGATGAGAAGAGAATGCCATGCTAATGTTCTTAGAATCTCGGTAGAAGTCGAGTAGTTGCAATCTACTCGTGAGATAAGATTTTATCCCACGAGATGGAAAAGAGTAGAGAATGGCTTAAGAATGTGAAACTGAGACCCAGCAGGGGGGATAGGATGCAGTGAGCAGAGGTCTCACGTGCGTAGCCCTGTTGGTGTCAATTGAGGACTGAGCTGTGTTCGGACCTGCTGGACAAGTTTGAACAGTACCGGATGCATACTGACATATGTCAGGAAACCGATGTAATTGGTTAACCTGGGTGCCGAGGCTTACCCAACCGTTTCATAGGAGTGGGTTGAGGGTAGCAAGGTGTAATCTGCTGGTGGGCACAGACACGCTCCACGCGGGGACCTCCTGCCCGTTACGGATGGACAGGTTCGGCATTTGGGTTTCGTTTGAAAGGTTGCTGCATACAATAGAGTAGGAAGGTGTGAAGCACCACAATTCTCAAAGTGGGTGTATGTGACGTGTTATCCGGATGTCTATTGATTGCAATCACCGTCCCTCGCGGTTATTTGAGTATCGCATGTTCACTGTGCTGTGACGTAGTAATAACTGAAAGAAGCCATAAGAATATGATGCATTGATCTAATATTTTCTTGAAACCATGTATGCTGTAGATGTAGAGCTCATCAAGTTTTTTTCCACTTTGGGCATAACCACATCGGAGGAAAGCGTTTCTTGTTTGATTGTGGACTTCCGATGTGAGGGCTGGCTAAGGCACATTAAACTGCTGCTATAAAACTGAAAGCAAGGATTAACATGTAGGCGTTTCTTTATTGCAATGCCTTGTTCCTAACTTACTAATCCCTGCATGTAGAGTTTCATATTTAGGAGTGTCGGCTAAGCCTTGCCAAGCCATCATGCTCACGGTTGCAATATTTGAGCTGTTGCAGGTGAGAGTTATGAGGAAGGGTCCAAGGACGAGGCGATGCCCCCGTCGGGGTACACGGCCGAGCTGGAGCCCTGCATGCCGCCTTGATCATCGTGTGAGTGTTGCTAGTGTGTAGCGTCCCCGGGCTGGACAGCTGCACTTTTGCTTAGTTAGGATGAGAGAATCTTTATGAATAATACTTCCGATGTATAATTAAGTTTGTAAAAGACTTCCGCTGTTTTTATGTAAAATAAAAGTTTGTATGTTGTTGTTAATCTTTTTTGTGTGCTGTTGGGTGCCACATCGCACGACACCACCCTCTGCGATCCCGGAGTGGGAGAACCACGGGGTGGTCCCCACAGGCGTGGTATTAGAGCCGCATTGGCAATAGCACGCTTGAAAAGAGCCTATTTTAAAAACTTAGAAGTAGTCGAGTGAGGATTAGTTATTATGCCCACATAAGGTCTATTATAGTAGTAGCTACTTAAGGTGGAAAAGCTAACTTATGTGTTATATATTCTGTAACGACGCTCCGACGTCAGGTAAGAGGTATGGTATGCCACCGCAGGCGGATCAATTACGATAAGCTCGCCATACGAGCAATAGTATGAAATGGTTTACCGTGGCTTGGCACGGTAGTGAATATGAGTCTCTGAACCTTCTCATGGTTTTGAGAGCATATGAAAACGCTGATCTCCAGCGTGCTTTAGGCAAAAGTGAGAATACCCCATCGTGTGGTAAGCAACACGATAGTATGCAACTCTTGAACGTTCAATGTTCAAAGGGCCATACGCAGCGCTCGCCAGCAGCGTGCCTCAACGGTCATGAGGCAGTAGGTGGTATCCGTTGGGTTGATAAAATTCCCAACCATGATGACCCTTTTGCGCTCTACTCGGGTTCCCCGTCGTGTGGTGGGAAAACACGACCATGTACCTTGAGACGTGGCTTGACTCAAGGATGATCCGTATGGCAATGATACAGACAGTATGTTTTTACTATGATATGGACCTGCCTGGAATGTTAAACCTTTGTATGCACCATTATTATGTGGTCTTCTGCAGGTACATTAACCACATTAGAGCATGGCACTTAGAAATCGTTTGTGAGTGACGTTATTAGTTCCACCATTTGACACGTACAAGCCGGAATACCGACTTAGCATTTTTCTTTGGTGAGGAAACGTAGTACCAAGATGAGTTATTAGTTGCATAAAAAGGATATTTTTAAATAAAAGAGTCAAATTGGAGTTTAGGATTCCATTTAGGGGTTAGTAAACTCCCATATTGAACTAAGAGTCAATTGGGAGTGTAGATTCATTTTCAAAGACTTAGGAGCAACCTCCTCTGTTTCAGCAGAATTTTTTATGAACTTAAACAGGGTATAACATATGATTGGTTGAAGCAATGGAGGTGTGTGATACTATTCTGGAAAAGTTTTGAAGTCTTACAACTTTTCTGTAGAACTCCCGAACAAGATCTCCCTCCAAATGGATGAAAAATCTCAGATGAGTATGCACTGTCGAGAAACAGGGCAGACCAAAAATGATCTCTGGAGTTTTTTGTATTTCGACCATAACTTTTTGTAGAAAATTTTCTAAGGGTCAAGTAAGATACCGTTGGAAAGTGTAGGAAATTTTATACAACTTTGTAGCTCAGTGTTTCCTAGATTAGGGGCAGAAATAGTTGGAATTTTGTGAACGAAACAGCCACTTGCAAAGGAGGTGCTGTCAAAATTCCTGAGAAAAATCTTTCAATTTGTAAACATCATAACTCGTAAACTAGAAAAGCTATGGGGGCAAATAAATACAATCTGGATTCCTTTTTGAGTCTACTACAACTTTGTTGTTGAACTCCAGTCCATGTTTTGCCTCCAAAGTGGTCAAAACAGTTGAATTATCAAGACTGGTCAGCTGGACCAGAAGCTGGACAGAGAAAACCATGTTGAAGTTTTCAATTCAAAACGCTTGGTTTCACATTTTGATATCCAGCGGCTGTTGTAAAACAGTGAGTTGGAGTCGAAAATGTTATGCATTCAACATATCACTTCGAGCGAGGACATATTCGGGTCCAGTACAATAGCGAGGATTTATGCATGCTAACGCATTTAACATCCCGTGGCGACCCACGATGGTGAAATGAACTTTTAATCCATAAAGTTCATTACTTTGGAATTCGATTATGGTGACATGGTCCAGGTATGTATATGTTGTATAAAGTATATACTTTATCCATATGTGTGAATGTTATGTGTATCATTTGATCCATTCTCGCACTATTATTGTATAGACTGGATGAAGTAAACAAACATGTGATGATCGTTTGAATGGTATGAATGCAGAATGGTGCGTACACGGTCTACGCAAGAGGAGGGAGGTCCAAGTCAGGTTCATGGTGATGAGTCTACACCCCTGGAACAAACCATGACGCAGCAACAACCACCTCGTCCACCACCGGAACTTCTAAGAAATCTTGCGGGGGTTCTCGCCGCAGTACTCGGCTCGCGTGACGAGCTAACCGAGTTGCTGCGGATGCTGGTGCAGCAGAATGCGTCCCGTCAGGGAGGACACCAAGACAATGAACAACGCCAGCCCCAACAGAGTTCATATTTGGACTTCCTGGCGACCCATCCACCAGTCTTTACGGAGGCCGAAGAGCCTTTGGAGGCAGAAAGCTTCATCCACACTCTTGAGGCGAAGTTCGGTTTACTTCGGTGCACAGAACACCAGAAGGCGCTGTATGCAGCACAACAGCTTCAAGGGGAAGCCGATACATGGTGGGTGAACTACATCACTTCATTACCGGATGGCCATGCCGTCACATGGACGGAGTTCTGGGAGGCGTTCCACGCCTATCATATACCTCCCGAAGTTATGCAGAGGAAGCTCCAGGAGTTTCTGGAGCTGAAACAAGGCGAGAGGAGTGCTCATGAGTACTCCAGAGCATTCAACCGGCTGGCGCAATATGCACCAGAAATTGTGGGGACAGAAGAACAGAAGCGACACACATTCTTTCAGCGCCTTAATTAAAAAATGAAGGTCCATCTCGCCCAAAGCAACCGCGGCACATTCAACGACCTTGTCAATGCCGCGATTGTACAAGAAAATGCCCAACGCGAGCGCGGTTCTGATAAGAGGAAACGCAGCATGCTGACGAGCAGCAGTGGTGGGGCGTCACAAAAGTACCGCGTGGTGTATCGCTCACCATCTGGTCAAATATGGCAGCCACCGGCGCGACCGCCTCAGTTTTGCGGTCGTTAATTTAATGCTCCAAGTTTCTGACCACTGTATCCACCACAGAAACAGCAGCAGCAAAGGATGGTCCCGTGTGCGACTCCATTTCAATCGCGTGCACCGGGATTCCATCCTCAATTCAGAGGGACCCCGACACCATACACGTGCTTCACGTGTGGCTGTGCCGGGCACATTGCCAAAGACTGCCCTGAGTAGCGACAGGGCAGGGGTGCAGCACCGTATCAGGGTGCGAATCAGCCCCGCAACCAGCCCAAGAAACCAGCACCAAAACCTGGCAACATCCACCACTTAGCCATTGAAGATGTGCCGGAAGGCGACCCCGTCCCCGCGGGTACGTTTTCTTATATAGATCATCCCGTAGTCATACTTTTTGACTCCGGTGCCACCTATAATTTCATAAGTCAATTTTATGTTATTAATATCAATTGCCTATCATTCCCACAAATAGTTCATACTTGATTTGCTCTCCGGGTGAGAAAATAACAGTTGATAGAATGGTCTATAGAGAACCATTGCAATTGGGTGGGAATCTATACCCGACTTCTCTAATTATGTTAGAGAGTCAAAAACTCGATGTCATTTTAGGAATGTCATGGCTACATCGCCATGGTGCTGTTCTTGACATCGTTCCACGTGTGGTTCGTCTAAACTCTCCACTTCATGAACCACATACTCTTATTCTTGACCGTTCGGTTCAAGAAGTTCCAGCCACATATAACACGGTAGCCCCAAAACTTGAGGATATTCGAGTGGTCCGTGAATATCCGGACGTATTTCTGGATGATCTCCCGGGCATGCCACCTGAAAGGGATGTCGAGTTCAAGATCGAACTTGTACCCGGGACAACACTGATATCATGAGACCGTACGAGATGGCTCCGAATGAGCTAGCTGAATTGAAGGAGCAGCTCAATGATCTGATGAATAAGGGTTTCATTCGACTGAGCTCCTCGCCATGGGGATGCTCGGCGCTGTTTGTGAAAAAGAAGGATGAAACTTTGAGGTTGTGTGTGGATTACCGACCTCTAAACGCCATCACCATCAAGAATAAATATCCACTGCCCCGCATCGATATCTTATTCGATCAACTTGTGGGTGCGAGTGTATTTTTGAAGATGGATCTTCGCTCAGGATATCATCAAATAAAGATCCGAGTGGAGGATATTCCGAAGACGGCTTTCTCGACGAGATATGGGTTGTATGAATATCTCGTCATGTCTTTTGGTCTTACCAACGACCTGGCACATTTCATGTACCTCATGAACTCAGTGTTCATGCCGAAGTCGGACAAGTTCGTGGTGGTGTTTATCGACGACATCTTGGTTTACTCCAAGTCTGAAGAAGAACACGCCGAACACTTGCATATCGTGCTTCAACGATTGCAAGACCATAAGATTTATGCCAAGTTCAGAAAATGCGAGTTTTAGATCAGCCGAGTGTCAATTCTTGGTCATATTATTTCTGCGGAAGGCATTGTAGTTGATCCAAGCAAAATTGAACAAGTGCTGAAATGGAAATCCCCCACCTCCGTCCATGAAGTCAGAAGTTTCCTCGGTTTAGCGGGATATTATCAGAGATTCATCCCAAGCTTCTTCAACTTGCTAAACCGATGACTGAATTGTTGAAGAAGGGGATCAAATATGGTTGGGGCTCAGCATGTGAAGGAGCTTTCCAAGCATTGGTGAAGCATCTTACAACAGCCCCGGTGTTAGCTCAGTCGGATACGTCCAAGCCCTTCGACGTATATTGTGATGCGTCCGGCATCGGGCTTTGCTGTGTATTGATGCAAGGAGGAAGAGTGGTCGCCTATGGCTCACGTCAACTTCGTAACCACGAGCAGCACTATCTGACTCATGATCTTGAGCTCGCTGCTGTGGTGTTGGCATTGAAAATGTAGAGGCACTATTTACTTGGGAACTTAGTGCACCTCTACACCGACCACAAGAGTCAAAAATATATATTCACTCAAAAAGAGTTGAATATGTGGCAACGGAGATAGCTAGAGCTGATCGAAGACTATGAGATTGAGATCTACTACCATCTCAGTAAGGCAAACGTGGTTGCCGACGCCTTAAGCCGCAAATCTCACGTCAACAATCTGTCCATCACTCCACTTGAAGAGGAGGAGCCGAGTTTATACTTGGTTCCATATGGGGCAGTATATAATCTTGCTCTCATCCCTACCATACGAGAGGAGATTATGGAAGCTCAGAAGAAAGACGTGGGGATGTCGCACATTCAAAGAAGAATGGAGAATGGCGAAATGAAATACTTCCGAAGGTATGAACACGGTACTCTATGGTTTAAAGACCGTATAGTGGTACCCCGTGACATGAAGCTTCAGAAGAAAATCTTGGACGAGGCTCATTTGTCCAAGTATTCTATTCATCTGGGCAGCAACAACATGTACCAAGATCTAAAAACCAGGATTTGGTGGATGCGGATGAAAAGAGAAATCGCAAAGTACGTATCCGAATGCAATATGTGTCGACGTGTGAAAGCCGACCATATGCGTAAAGCCGGACAGTTGCAACCATTGAACATTCCGGTGTGAAAGTGGGAGGATATCAACATGGACTTCATAGTCGGGTTACCTCTCACCTACCACAAACATGATTCGATTTGGGTGATAGTCGATCGACTAACCAAGTCGGCTCATTCTATTCTCGTACATACAAATACGTGGCCAAGAAATATGGGAGATGTATATTGCAAGGATCTTGTGCTTGCACGGTGTTCCCCGCTCCATTATTTCAGATCGCGGTGTGCTGTTTGTCGCTCGGTTTTGGGAACAGCTGCACGCGTCATTGGGGACCAAACTGATCCAAAGCTTTGCATATCACCCACAGACGGATGGTCAAACTGAACAGGTGAATCAAGTGGTTGAAGACATGCTACGCGCTTGTGCCATCCACCAGGGTAAAAACTGGGACGATCATTTGCCGTTGGCGGAGTTTTCATATAACAATGGCTATAAAGCTAGCATCAAGATGGCACCGTATGAAGCTCTCTACGGCCAGAAATGTCACACACCACTCAACTGGTGTGAGTCCGGTGAGCGAGTCATATACGGTATCGAGCTTGTGAATGAGGCTGAAGAACGAGTGCGAGTAATACAAGCCAACCTCAAGGCTGCTCAGTCTCGTCAAAAGAGTTATGCGGATAAAAGATGTCGTCCTCTCCACTTCAACATCGGGGACCATGTTTGTGTCCATGTGTCTCCGATGAAGGGAGTTCATTGTTTCGGAGTGAAGGGCAAACTTTCTCAGCGATTCATCGGTCCGTTCGCCGTCATTGAAAAATGCGGACCCGTGGCCTATCGCTTGGAGTTACCGGCGTCACTCACGGGAATTCACAACGTATTCCACATCCTCAGCTGAGGAAATGTCTCAAGCCCTCGTATGAAATCCGTACCGAAGACATAGAAGTTCTCCAACCGGACCTCACATACTCTGAGTACCCGATCCGGATTATCGATGAAAAGACTCGTGCCAAAAGAAACCGGACCTTATGGTTTTACAAGGTCTTGTGGAGTAACCATACCGCTGAAGAAGTGACATGGGAAAGTGAGGACTATCTACAAGCAAATTATCCGGACTTGCTATCATCGTATAACCGGTAAAGTCTTCCCCACTTTAATTTTCTTTTGGAATCTCGGGAAGAGATTCTTTTTAAGGGGGGGATGTAAAATCCCCAAAAGTGCTAGCAAGAAATTCACACATTTACACTTAGGAAAAATGAGGGGAATTAAAACTTTGAAATATAACGGTGTGAGTTCAAAGTGATGATTCAGACTTCCCAAAAACTTCCAAACATGGAGATCTTAATTCATAACTTGGGTCTCCATAATCCAAATATTAGGGCCCTCAAAGTTCAGCTCATTTGGAGGGGTTCGACTAGTTGTTTGGGATTAAGTGACGAAGCTCTCAAAGTTGAATTCAAATTTCAGTTTCAAATTCAAACCTTTCCCAAACTGAGAAATTGGTTGCACCAATGTGTTCCCCACATTTGAATTAGCATCCATGCCAAAATTCAGATTAATTGAGCTTAGTTTGCAAGTGGTTTGAATCAATGGAAGAGCGAAGATTCAAAACCAAATTCAAATTCAAATAACCAAAACCAGTTCAAATTCCACACTAGAATTCAATTCATTTGAATTCAAGTATTCAAACCATGACGAGGTGAAGCAAAGTTTTTAATTTGGAGGAGGAAAGGAAAAATATCAGTTGAATTTGGGTGAGGTGGGGTCCACATGTCAGCCACCTTATGTGACGCCCTCAATTCTGTGGAAAACCACGGAACCGAGAACTAATGCATATGTGTGCCCAGGATGTTCATCACACATACACATATGTTCCACAAACTGAATTCAGATTATATATTACCACGAATAACAGAGTTTATTACAATATTTCATGAGTCTTGGACTCATGCTCACAGCGGAAGTCTTATTTCTATGCAGCGGAAGTCTTTATTCTAATGCGGAAGCAATTTAACTAATTCGGAAGCAAATCTAAGCAGCAATGGCTCCATCTCTACTCCATTCCCACAGGCAAGGTTGAGAACAGATCACACGCCTAATGCTCCATTTGTTCTTCATAGTAATCTTCTCTTGCTGCTGATGATGAAATAATAATGCAAGTTTGAGTACAATTATGTACTCAGCAAGTGCGGGAAAATATGATATGAAGTCTAATAACAAGGTAGGTATAAAAAGGATCATTGCAGAGAGCAAAGTTATTTATCAAACCGTGGTAAAACAGTGACTCATCTTTAAGTGAATGTAATCCCAACATGTATTAAAATACCAATCATACCTCCATTATGTTCATAACCAGTCATCAATCAACCTCATTCTCGCTCACGAATACCTCCTCGTATTCGCTACCATCTCACGAATACCACCTGTATTCGCTACCATTTCATCTCATAAAACAACTTCGTCTCCCACCGAGACCAACCTTGTTGCCACGACTCAACAGTCATGCAACCATCTTATCACCCGAACTCAACAGTCCAAAAACCAAACCATCCAAAACCATAACCAATAACCATCCCAATAACCATCCCAACTAATCATGGCAGTTGGCCAGGCGCTCGTGACCGTAAGCTCGGCTATCATGATAGTTTTAAAAACTCTGCAGAGTTTGCACCTCTTTACCCACAGGTTTGTGATTTCGTCACCTGTCGGCGACTGCAGAACCTCCATTATACCAGTACACAACCGTCGGTGTATGGTCAAGAGATCACAAAATAGCCTTTACAAAGGGGCTACTAGATGTATGGACTCACTAAGGTTTCACCAGCAGGCTAGAATCTCCAATTCTCCCACCCACGGGCCCCCTCTTGTGCCATGCAGTTCCCAGGGAAGTCCTCACTCGACTCCCATTCTCCGCGCCTTCCACAGTCCATAAAACCCTAGCAACTTACCTAATTACTCAGCTAAGCCGCACCCATACTTGGCCTTGTGGTGGCACTGTTATCCTGGCATGTGCATGCATGAACCGGTCCTTAGATCTACGGCAAGTAAACCACCATCTCATGCTACCTCATTCACAAACCCAGGCTTGCCTAGATCTCCCTCCGATCCATGTCCATTATTAACATCGGTTTCTCATTATCATTATGAGTGCAGTTAGCTAGACACATCTATCTCGCTTCCCAATCCCATGGACTCAGCGAAGCATAAAAGTAAAAACCATACCCGACTCATAGACTTCCCAGGCGACAAGGGTGGTTTAACCAAAGCTAGTAAACTCCTATAAAAGGGTTTCCCATCATTTTTGACCCAGCACGCACACCTTTTTGCAAAACAAAACAGTTTTACCCAAAACATAGGATCAATATGGTCAAGGAGCACTTGCCTTGTTCTTGCGGCTCCGGTTGCTCTTGGATCTTGAAACCTTGTTGTTGCAGCTCGTCGTAGACAGCTCCCTGAGCTTGTCCTTCTATACGCAATCACGCACATACAAGATTCATAACAATCAATACTATGAACGAACTTTAAACTAGATGCGATTATGCGTATGCATGCTATCCTATAATGCAGTTTAGTTTTATTAGGTCGGTTCGTACGAGTTCTTGCATGGTTTTATGATGAACAGAGGTGTTTGGATCAGATGTGGACGTGGCGATGACCTTGTCTTTAGATCAACCCGATCAACGAGTGATCTGTCCACGAGAAAGCTTCTGTTCGAAAGGAATCGAAGAACAGATGCAAAGAAAACACAACGATATCGTAAGGTGGTATTGGAGACCTACCTTACGTTCTTCTCGGTCTCGGGGTCCTTCTCTGATCAGACAGATCATTGGGGCTCTCTTCTGGCGATCTTCCTCGCTGATCTCCGGCGATGGCTTGCTCGGCGAGTTAGGGCTAGGGCTCTAAGTCGTCGGCTTAGGAGTTGGAAAAGAAGTTCGTGGTTTTGGCCAGAGGTTCTGGGTTCTATTTATAATCGGGAAGCGAAGAGTCCTAATCTAATTGAACTTTGAATAAGAGTTCTATTCAGATCGTCTTTGAATCCTAACATCTTGTCTTTAGTTGATTTGGTGCGGTAACATTGTTGAATTCAGGTCGGTTTCTCCTCCATACCGATACTTCTATGCGTACAGAATCCAAAAACCGTTCCAGAACTCGTTACCTCCTCGGTGATGAGCTCCAGAAGCTCCACGTGCCTACTGGGGCCTGGTCTCCCCTTTTCCCGCAGAGACGAGCTCCGATGGTGCCGCGTGTCAAGCGAGTGAGACCTCCCTCTCCTTCGGAGGTGGGCTCCGTGTGCGCCACGTATCCTGGCGGTCGGGACCTCCTCTCTATTCGGAGGTGGCTCCGTGCACGCCATGTGTTAGTGCCGGACCTTTCCTCTCTCCGGAGGTAGCTCCAGCGCCAGACTTCCTTTCTTCTCAGAGAAGAGCTCCGAGGTTAACACGTGTCCAACAGTGACGGACCTCCCGGAGATAAGCTCCGGTGGCGACACGTGTCCGATAGAACCGGACCTCTCGGAGGTGAGCTCCGAGATCGACATGTATCCCGCGCGACTGGTCCTCTGATTTCCACGGTGACTAGCTCTGGAGGTGACATGTGTCCTGTGGAAATGCCTTTGCTTCTTCCGCATATGCTAGCTCCGGGGGCAACACGTGTCCCACAGGGTCGGACCTTTCCCCCTTTGCGGAGATGAGCCCCGAGCCTGCCACGTAGCCAGTTTAGCGGGGGACCTCTCCCCACTTCGCAGGGATGAGCTCTGAACACACCACGTGGCCAGCGGGCCACGGTAAGTTGTCTTTGGTGATCTCGGTGAACTGGATTCGGCTCTTATTGGCTACCTTTTGATATTTTTCTCTGTTCCTACTTCCTTTAAAGTGTTTTCTCTTCATGGAACATGAATATATGCAGAAACCAAAAATGAGGGTGTTACAAATCTACCCCCCTTGAATTGAATCTCGCCCTCGAGATTTGTTAGTAGAGAACAGATGGGGAAATTCTGCCTTGATGGCTTCTTCACGCTCCCATGTGGCTTCGGCTTCGATGTGATGGCTCCATTGTACTTTGCACCATCGGATCACTTTGTTCCTGGTGACCCTTTCCTTCACATCCAAAATTCGGACAAAGTGCTCTGTATAGGTCAGGTCCTCTTGAAGTTCAAGCTCTTCCATTGGTATTTGCTCCTCTGGTACTCTCAAGCACTTCTTGAGCTGGGATACATGAAACACGTCATGTACGTCGAAGAGATATGTTGGGAGCTCTAGTTGATAGGCTACTTCTCCTCGCTTGTCCAAAATCTTAAATGGTCCGATGTAGCGAGCTGCTAGCTTGCTTTTGACGTTGAAACGTCGTTGACCACGGATAGGCGATACCTTAAGGTATACGAAGCCTTCTACTTCAAAGGTCAACTTGCTTCGCCTATTGTCCGCATAGCCTTTTTGTCGTGACTGAGCAGCCTTTAAGTTCTCCCGTATCGTTTGGACTTGCTTTTCAGCCTCTTGTAGCACTTCGGGTCCAAACACCTGGTTCTCTCCGGTCTCGTTCCAGAACAGCGGTGTTCTACACCGTCTACTGTATAATGCTTCGAAAGGCGACATGTTCAAGATAGCTTGATAGCTGTTGTTATAGGAGAATTCGGCGTATGGTAAACTCCTATTCCAACTACGCCCACGTTTCAAGGCGCAAGCTCTCAACATGTCTTCCAAAATTTGGTTTGTCATTGGTCTGTGGGTGATAGGCCGGAGCTAAAATCCAGTCGTGTACCCATAGCTTTCTGCAGCTTCCTCCAGAATCTAGAGGTAAACTGAGAACCTCGATCTGAGACTATCCTCTTCGGGACTCCATGACGGCACACGATCTGCTCCATGTACAACTCGGCTAGTTGTGCAACGTTGTACTTGGCCCTTACAGGGAGAAAATGGGCGGTCTTCGTCAATCGGTCCACGATTACCCAAATGGAGTGATAACCCAACTGAGTACGTGGCAATCCGACAATGAAATCCATGATGATGTCCTCCCACTTCCATTCGGTTACCTTCAAGGGTTGCAACAATCCAGCGAGTCTTTGATGCTCGGCCTTCACCCGTTGGCATGTGTCGCATAGAGCAACGTATTCGGCTATGTCCCTTTTCATACCATCCCACCAATAACAAGTTTTCAAGTCCTTGTACATTTGGTACTTCCGGGATGTATGGAATAGGGTGAATCATGTGCCTCCTTCAATATCATGTCGCGGAGGTGCTTCACGTTAGGCACACAAATCCTTTTTCCTAACCAAAGCGTACCCTTCTCGTCTTCTTTGAAATCCTTCTCTATTCCTTGTCGGATCCTTTCCTTGATCTCCTTGATCTCCTCATCCGTTTCTTGGCCATTTCTTATCTCTTGCTCCAATGAAGAGTGGATTTCCATCATTTCCATGTTGTTCAAGAATCTGAGGTATAACCGTTCGAACTCCTTACATAGTTCGGGTGGTAGTTCTCGTATCGTGAGTTGGTGACATGCTCTCTTTCGGCTTAATGCATCAGCTACTACATTGGCCTTCCCGGGGTGGTAGTTGATTCCAACATCGTAATCCTTGATGAGTTCCAACCATCGACGTTGCCTCAAATTCAAGTCCGTTTGGGTAAATATGTACTTGAGGCTTTTATGATCCGTATAGATCTCACATCGATGACCAAGGATATAATGTCTCCAAATCTTCAATGCATGCATTACTGCTGCTAGCTCCAAGTCATGTGTAGGATAATTGAGCTCATGCTTCTTTAATTGTCGTGAGGCATAGGCTACCACTTGTCTTTTTTGCATTAGCACACATCCGAGCCCCTGTCTGGATGCGTCACAATATATGTCAAAGCTCTTGCTTACGTCCGGCAATACCAAAACCGGCGCTGTGGTTAGCCTTTTCTTGAGCTCCTCAAAACTTTCTTGGCATGCTGGTGTCCATCGAAAGGCTTTTCCCTTCGTTAGCAACTCCGTCATAGTCTTTGCTATCTTAGACAAGTCTTTGATGAATCTTCGATAGTATCCCGCCATCCCAAGAAAACTCCGAATATCCCTCACGTTTTGCAGTTGGTCCCACTTCAGGACATCTCTCACTTTACCGGGATCAACCGATACCCCTTCTTCAGAGATAATGTGGCCTAGGAACGATATTTCCTTTAGCCAAAATTGACACTTGTTAAGCTTGGCATACAATTGATGCTCACGCATTTTCTGCAAGGTCAATTTCAAATGTTCTTCATGCTCCTCCTCACTTTTTGAATACACCATAATGTCTTCGATGAAGACCACGACGAACTTATCCATGTACTCCATGAAAACCTTGTTCATGAGGTACATGAAGTATGCGGGTGCATTTGTTAACCTAAAAGACATGATGGTATATTCATACGAACCATACCGTGTTCGAAAGGCAGTCTTGGGTATATCGGAGGGCTTAATCTTCAGCTGGAAATATCCCGACCGAAGATCAATATTGGAGAACACTCGGGCTCCTTTCATTTGGTCGAATAGGTCCTCTATATGGGGCAGAGGGTATTTGTTCTTGATTGTCACTTCGTTGAGAGACCTATAGTCCACGCACATCCTTTGAGTTCCATCCTTCTTGTCTACGAAGAGCACGGGGGCTCCCCATGGCGACGAGCTTGGACATATAAAACCCTTTTCCAGCTGCTCTTGAATTTGCTTCTTGAGTTTTACTAGTTCATTGACAGACATCCTATAGGGTCTCTTGGCTATGGGTGCAGTTCCAGGTACCAAATCAATGGCAAACTCAATGTCCCGATCAGGGGGCATACCTGGAAGCTCCTCTAGAAACACGTCCGAGAATTCTTGAACCACTGGAATGCTGTCCAATGTTGCTCCTTCGATGTGGTTCAAGATTGCCTTCTCGGTTGTTTGTTGGGCTGACTCAAACTCGACACAGATGCCGTGCTCATTTGTTAATTGCACGCTTCTTTCAGCATATTGGATTACCCCGTTGTGCTTGCTTAACCAATCCATCCCGAGTATTATGTCAATCCCTTGGGAATCCAAGACAATAAGGTTGGCAAGGAAGTATACCCCCTTATTTTAAGGCTTACTTTCGAACATACTATATTAGTCCTCATCTCTCCACCGGGAGAATTAACTAACATAGCACATTTTAAGTGGGATATGGGTAGATTATGCTTGGCAACATACTTTGATGATATGAAGGAATGTGATGCTCCAGAATCAAATAAGATGGTGGCTGGGTTGGAGTTGGCAAGGAACATACCAATTACGATGTCCTCAGCCTGTTGTGCTTCCTCAGCAGAGACATGGTTCACGTTGCTGCGAGCATAGTTCTGCTGTCCCCGGTTTCCTTGATTGTCCCCTCTGTTCGGTCGCGGGTTCTATTTGGGCACATTGCCTTGCTGTCCAGGGCCTCTCCTTGGGCACTGGTTTGCGAAGTGTCCTATTTCCCCGCATGCAAAGCATGCCCTGTTGCCTACGGCAGCAGTTACGTTGGGGCGGGGGTTTTGAACAGGAGCGCCCATGTTAGGTCGGGGCACAGGAGGCATGGGAACACGAGGTGCTGGTGCAACGGGGCGTTGCTGTGGTGGGTGACTAGGGCGGTATGCAGGAGTGGTCGATCCATACTGCGGTGCAGCTGGGGGCATGTACCGAGGTCGTATGTTGCTCCCTTGAGGCTGGTATGGCATCTTCCTCTTGCACTCTCGCTCGATCTCTCGGATCTTGTTTTCAACCACTATAGCCTTGTCAACCAGCTTCTGAAAGCTTGCGTAGTCATTGTTGAGGAGCTGAACCTGGATCTCGTTGTTCAACCCTCTCATGAACAGATATTGCTTCCTCTGGTCTGAGTTGACATCTTCAGGGGCATACCGGGACAGTTGTGTGAACTTGTTGAGATACTCATTCACACTTCTCTGTCCTTGGCGGAGACCTTCAAACTCCTATCTCTTGAGCATCATTACACCAGCAGGGATGTAATGAGAGCGGAAACTTTCCTTGAACTCAGTCCAAGTGATCGTCTCCGGGTCGACATGAGCGTTGCTTAGGGCATCCGACCAGTCAGCGGCGGCTCCCGTAAGTTGGTGCGACACAAAGAGAACCTTCTCTCGGTCATTGCACTGTACTATGGCAAGATTCTTCTCCATGGATTTCAACCAGTCGTCGGCCTCCATGGGGTCGTTAGCTTGAGCAAAGGTGGGTGGTTGAGTCCTCATGAACTCTCCCAACCTGTTATGAGCCGGGGGTGGTGGTGGCGGTGGTGCCGGAACGGGGTTGTTGTTGTTGGCCTGCAACTGACCCAAAATTTGGATCATGGTTTGCATAAGGTGATTCTGCATGACCATCAACCGTTCCAGGTGGTTCTCGCCAGCTCCGGGGTTAACAGGAACTTCCTCGTGACCATCCTCTTGGTTGTCACGGACGTTCCTTCGGCCAGCGTTTCCTCTCACCATCTGGGGGAGAGAACGAAATAGAATAGAAGGTTAGAAGGTTAGGTAGATTCCCTCAACTATATGCATCAAGGTGAGTTGGACTATATATATTAGCCCATATGAGGATGTGAACAAGTGCCGAAACATCTCACACCTCCTTCTACTTACGTGTGGATATGGACAACGTTTTGAGACGTCCCACAACTCACACTAAGCATACAATCACAAACAATCATCACAAGGGCTCACACAACTCGTATTCAAGGATGGTTTCCTATGTCAAGGTAGTTTCAAGGCCAATCTAAGCATCCTAGGGTGCTTCCTTTGGTCAGCGTGGCTTAGCTACCAATCTGTGTCTGATACTAATCTGTGATTGTATCTAGGTGTGTATTCTACCCCTATCTGTGGCTTTTGATACCAATCTATGTTTCCTATTTAGGCGTGTAACCCATTGTCAACCGTGGCTCTGATACCAATCTGTGACGCCCTCAATTCTGTGGAAAACTACGGAACCGAGAACTAATGCATATGTGTGCCCAGGATGTTCATCACACATACACATATGTTCCACAAACTGAATTCAGATTATATATTACCACGAATAACAGAGTTTATTACAATATTTCATGAGTCTTGGACTCATGCTCACTGCGGAAGTCTTATTTCTATGCAGCGGAAGTCTTTATTCTAATGCGGAAGCAATTTAACTAATGCGGAAGCAAATCTAAGCAGCAATGGCTCCATCTCTACTCCATTCCCACAGGCAAGGTTGACAACAGATCACACGCCTAATGCTCCATTTGTTCTTCATAGTAATCTTCTCCTGCTGCTGATGATGAAATAATAATGCAAGTTTGAGTACAATGATGTACTCAGCAAGTGCGGGAAAATATGATATGAAGTCTCATAACAAGGTAGGTATAAAAAGGCTCATTGCAAAAAGCAAAGTTATTTATCAAACTGTGGTAAAACAACGACTCATCTTTAAGTGAATGTAATCCCAACATGTATTAAAATACCAATCATACCTCCATTATGTTCATAACCAGTCATCAATCAACCTCATTCTCGCTCATGAATACCTCCTCGTATTCGCTACCATCTCACGAATACCACCCTGTATTCGCTACCATTTCATCTCATAAAACAACTTCGTCTCCCACCAAGACCAACCTTGTTGCCACGACTCAACAGTCATGCAACCATCTTATCACCCGGACTCAACAGTCCCAAAACCAAACCATCCAAAACCATAACCAATAACCATCCCAATAACCATCCCAACTAATCATGGCAGTTGGCCAGGCGCTCGTGACCGTAAGCTCGGCTATCATGATAGTTTTAAGAACTCTGCAGAGTTTGCACCTCTTTACCCACAAGTTTGTGATTTCGTCACCCGTCAGCGACTGCAGAACCTCCATTATACCAGTACACAACCATCGGTGTATGGTCAAGAGATCACAAAATAGCCTTTACAAAGGGGCTACTAGATGTATGGACTCACTAAGGTTTCACCAGCAGGCTAGAATCTCCAATTCTCCCACCCAACGGGCCCCCTCTTGTTCCATGCAGTTCCTAGGGCGGTCCTCACTCGACTCCCATTCCCCACGCCTTCCACAGTCCATAACACCCTAGCAACTTACCTAATTACTCAGCTAAGCTACACCCATACTTGGCCTTGTGGTGGCACTGTTATCCTGGCATGTGCATGCATGAACCGGTCCTTAGATCTACGGCAAGTAAACCACCATCTCATGCTACCTCATTCACAAACCCAGGCTTGCCTAGATCTCCCTCCGATCCGTGTCCATTATTAACATCGGTTTCTCATTATCATTACGAGTGCAGTTAGCTAGACACATCTATCTCGCTTCCCGATCCCATGGACTCAGCGAAGCATAAAAGTAAAAACCATACCCGACTCATAGACTTCCCAGGCGACAAGGGTAGTTTAACCAAAGCTAGTAAACTCCTATAAAAGGGTTTCCCATCATTTTTGACCCATCACGCACACCTTTTTGCAAAAGAAAAACAGTTTTACCCAAAACATAGGATCAATATGGTCAATGAGCACTTGCCCTGTTCTTGCGGTTCCGGTTGCTCTTGGATCTCGAAACCTTGTTGTTGCAGCTCATTGTAGACAGCTCCCTGAGCTTGTCTCTCTATACGCAATTACGCACATACAAGATTCATAACAATCAATACTATGAATGAACTTTAAACTAGATGCGATGATGCGTATGCATGCTATCCTATAATGCAGTTTAGTTTTATTAGGTCGGTTCGTACGGGTTCTTGCATGGTTTTATGATGAACAGAGGTGTTCGGATCAGATGTGGACGTGGCGATGACCTTGTCTTTAGATCAACCCGATCAACGAGTGATCTGTCCACGAGAAAGCTTCTGTTCGAAAGGAATCAAAGAACAGATGCAAAAAAAAACACAACGATATCGTAAGGTGGTATTGGAGACCTACCTTACGTTCTTCTCGGTCTCGGGGTCCTTCTCTGATCAGACAGATTGTTGGGGCTCCCTTCCGGCGATCTTCCTCGCTGATCTCCGGCGATGGCTTGCTCGACGAGTTAGGGCTAGGGCTCTAAGTCGTCGGCTTAGGAGTTGGAAAAGAAGTTCGTGGTTTTGGCCAGAATTTCTGGGTTCTATTTATAATCGGGAAGCGAAGAGTCATAATCTGATTGGACTTCGAATAAGAGTTCTATTCAGATCGTCGTTGAATCCTAACATCTTATCTTTAGTTGATTTGGTGAGGTAACATTGTTGAATTCAGGTCGGTTTCTCCTCCGTACCGATATTTCTATGCGTACAGAATCCAAAAACCGTTCCAGAACTCGTTACCTCCTCGGTGATGAGCTCCGGAAGCTCCATGTGCCTACCCGGGCCTGGTCTCCCCTTTTTCCGCAGAGACGAGCTCCGGTGGTGCCGCGTGTCAAGCGAGTGAGACCTCCCTCTCCTTCGGAGGTGGGCTCCGCGTGCGCCACGTATCCTGGCGGTCGGGACCTCCTGTCTATTCGGAGGTGGATCCACGCACGCCACGTGTTAGTGCCGGACCTTTCCTCTCTCCGGAGGTAGCTCCAGCGCCAGACTTCCTTTCTTCTCAGAGACGAGCTCCGAGGTTAACACGTGTCCAACAGTGACGGACCTCCCGGTGATAAGCTCCGGTGGTGACACGTGTCTGATAGAACTGGACCTCTCGGAGGTGAGCTCCGATATCGACACATATCCCGCACGACTGGTCCTCTGATTTCCGCGGTGACTAGCTCTGGAGGTGACATGTGTCCTGTGGAAATGCCTTTGCTTCTTCCGCAGATGCTAGCTCCGGGGGCAACACATGTCCCACAGGGTCGGACCTTTCCCCCTTTGCGGAGATGAGCCCCGAGCCTGCCACGTAGCCAGTTTAGCGGCGGACCTCTCCCCACTTCGCAGGGATGAGCTCTGAACATGCCACGTGGCCAGCGGGCCGCGGTTAGTTGTCTTCGGCGATCTCGGTGAACTGGATTCGGCTCTTATTGGCTACCTTTTGATATTTTTCTTTGTTCCTACTTCCTTTAAAATATTTTCTCTTCATGGAACATGAATATATGCAGAAACCGAAAATGAGGGTGTTACACCTTAGCCTCAACCGCCTCTGTTTTTCCTTCGGTCGATCACCGAGCGAGCGCCCGCTCCCGGCGCTGAACCCCACCCGATGAGTCCTGGCGCCACCTCCTGTTTTCTTAGTCGTTTGTTCACTTCACAGCACCGAAGTTCCTCTTCGGTTCTCTCGCTCGCTTGCCACTCTCTCTGTTCTCTCCCGTGAAGAACACGCACCGGCGCCATGCTCTCTGTTCGGCTTGCCCCAACCGGCCGAACTCCGGTTGCTCGAGCGTTCAACACCACAAAGAAGCACAAGGCCGTGCACAATCATCCTCCCAGCTCGGTTTCAACGTTCCCAACTCATTGGCGCGTGAAAAACAAAAGTTTCACCGCTACTCCGAAGTGCTCGCGGCGGAACCAATCGGCTCACCGTCGACAGGAAGCTGCAGCCATCATCGTCTCTACTTCCCTACACAAAAGAGGTGCATTTACATCCCTAGAACGTGTAGCAGCAAACCGTTTGTCGATTGATCAATTCTGTAGCAAGAATTTTAGGGTTTCCCGAAACCTAGTGTTACTCCACCGAGCTTGGTCTACAATAAAATTCTATCTACACATGCGACCACTGGTCGAGATCGTTAGCAAGTAGTTTCCTCACATCCTAGCGGCCGTCCTCGAAGAAGAAGCAACGAAAACCATTGAAAATCGGCCGAGTTATCGTCGTTTTCCTCGCCGCCACTGCAACACCCCTCGGCTCATCGTCGAGAGTGGATTTGCCGGCGGTTTGAGCTTCCAAGCTTCTTCATTTCATGTTTCACATGTTCCACCAGTTCTTTCCGAGCAAACCAGGGTCGAGTTGGTGCACCATAGCACGAGAACACCGTCGCCAAAACCCTAGCCGCCGCTGCCGTCGTCGCACGCGTGTTTCGAGCCATCACCGGCGGCTGCTGACCTCTTAGAAGGGTTCAGAAAGTCGAGTTAGGGCTAGGCACTGAATTTCAGCTCCGGGGGAGGCCGGGAACCTGGTTCCGGCGGACCTCACCGGCGTGCTCCGCCGCGGGGAGCGCGGGCAGCGTGAGGAAGACGAAGGCGGCCGGGTCCCACTGGTCAGCCTCTGTCTCCACGCGGGGATCTGTCTGTGGCTGTGATCCGGTGCGGCAGCGTGGGTGAAACCCCGTGGGCTGCTGTGTGGCTGCGAGCTCAGTGGGCCGATTTAAATAGTGGGGCCCACAAATAAAGTTTAAACTTTTCCTGAATTTCAGAGTTAGGTCAAACTTTGAAACCCCATAACTTTTAGTAGAAATGTCCAAAATTTGTGAAACAAATTTTTTTGGATTCCTATAAGTCAATACTTTGCAGAAATGCAGAGAATTTGATTTGAAGATATATGGAATTTTCTCCAAAATTCATCAAATTTAAATTTTTGGAAATTAATTCTAGAATATCCCTGTTATGGAATGTCCTCAAATTTGGCCAGAATATTCTTCATAACATTAGTGAACTCCTGTAAAAATTTGAGATTCATTGGGGTTATATTTGCTAGGCTAAACTCTGATCCAAAGTTCAGCCTTCATTTGGAATTTCCAATTTTAAACAGAAACTTTTCAGCAGTTTTGGCCAACTTCAAAAATTTATTTCTCCCTGTAGACAACTCGAAAAATTATGAAACAAATTTATTTAGAACCATAGAGGCCTTTTCCAATTAGATCTTCCACTGTTAGCCATGTCACAACTTCAAATTTGGGATTAAAATTCAGAGAAGACTTGTACTTGTGGGAATTTTGGAGACCACAAGCTTCCATAAGAATTTCTCAAATTTTTCTCAAATCATCCTTAGGGAGTCTACTATCCACTGAATAAATCCCAAGGCCAATTAAGGAACCTAAATAGCAGTAGCTATATATAGAAATTTAATTCTTATATTTCACTAGCACTTATACACATATTTTGTTGCATATCATATAGTGACCGAAGATGAGGACACTCCGGAGCCATTGGAAGTCCTCCCACCAGACGCTAACTTTTCTTTTTACTCGCAACCAGGTAAGCCCCGGTTTGCATTTAATTACCTTTTGCAAAGTTTTCATTTGTATCATTTATGTCTAGGGAGACTTGCTTGCATTAGAGTTAAGGTGATTGAAACCCCACTTGCATGACTTTTAAATCTTATGGAGGGTTGGGTAGTTTACAACTGGACGAGTAGAGAATGCCATGCCAATGTTCTTAGGATCTCGGTAGAAGTCGAGTAGTTGGAATCTACTCACGAGATAAGATTTTATCACACGAGATGGAAAAGAGTACAGAATGGCTTAAGAATGTGAAACTGAGACACAGCAGGGGGTAGAATGGCTTAAGAATGTGAAACTGTTGGTGTCTATTGAGGACCGAGCCGTGTGCGGACCTGCTGGACAAGTTTGAACAGTACTGGATGCATACTGACATATGATAGGAAACCAATGTAATTGGTTAACCTGGGTGCCGAGGCTTACCCAACCATTTTATAGGAGTGGGTTGAGGGTAGCAAGGTGTAAATCTGCCGGTGGGCACAAACACGCTTGAAAGTGCATCTAGGCTAATTCCCCATGGGTTTTGATGATTAGTGACAGCACTTAAGGGACTAATGAGCATTGCAAGTGTGAGTACATGTGATTAAGAAATCTACGAAGATGGATACATTCAAAAAGGAAAAAAGGAGAAAAAGGCAAATGCACAAGAAGAATAGAATTTAGTGTTTTTAATTCTTTTGTGTTGATTTTAGCTTTTGAGTATGAGTGTGATCATAGAGTAAAGTGTTGGGAATGATCTAAGAGCTCATAGTCCGAGTTTCGGTTGAGTGGAGTGAAGATTTGGGATAGCCCTGGGAATAGGGCTGGACATGTCTGGGCTGGAGGGCCGGACTAGTCCAGTACATCAGACTGGTCCGTTGTAGAACAGAACAAGAGGTTCTGTGTGAGTTCGGACTTGTCCGGGGTGCAAGGATCGGACTAATCCGATATAGAACGGAACAAGAGTTTCTGTGTGAGTTTGGACTTGTCCGTCTGGGGACGGACTAACCTGTGGAGAGAGTGTATGAGCTCCTTAGGAGCTAAGTCCTGAAGGACCGGACTAGTCCGCTCTTTGAGGCCGGACTAGTTCGTAGGTTCAGACTAGTCTGTTTCCAATTGCAACAGGAGGTTCTGTGTGAGATCGGACTAGTCTTCTGTTAGTCGGACTAGGCCGTTTGGAACTTGGATGTAGCTGCAGGGACTAAGTCCTGGATGGCCGTACTTGTCCGCCCTTGGAGACCGGACTAGTCCGATGGACGAGACTTGTCCGTTCTCAACCGAAACAATGGTTCCTGTGTGATATCAGACTAGTCCGTTGTGGACCAGACTAGTCCGTGGAATGTGACTGTTTAGTTGGTAGAATCTAACCATTTAGTTGGTAGAATCTGACCGTTTAGTAGGTGTAGAGTGATGTCATCAGTCCCCGCAGGCCGGACTAGTCTGGGGTCGAAGGGCGGACTAGTCCAGACTTTGGTTGTTGGCAACGGCTAGTTCCCGGAAACTCTATAAAAAGGGGTTGCCCGAGCCTCAAATAAAGATACAAGCACCCAAACGACGAAACAACCTTCCTAAAGCTTTTCTAGTCCCCTCTCTTCAAATTCTTGGAACCCTAAGTTTGATTCTTGAGGGTTTGTGAGTTTTGGGAAGAGGATAAGAAGGGGAGTGTGCACCATAGTTCTCTAGCACTGAGTGATAAATTTGATGTTGAAGGGCATTGGTTCGTAAGTGCTTTGGGCTGAGTTCTCGTGGGAGTCTCAGGTTGTGAGTTGCCCCACGATATATTGTAAAGCATTTGTGATATAGTGGAAAAACAAGCCGACCTTGGTGGTGGCTTGGTGAGCAAAAGGTTGAGAGCAACCTGGTCCTTGGTGGACTCCTCAACGTGGACGTAGGCTTCTTTGTGGAGCTGAACCACGGGATAAACATTGTGTCCTTGTCTTGTTGAGATAAACTCTCCGTGACCAGACTAGTCCGCACTCTGTGAACTAATCATTTTTATTAAGCCGTATTTCAGATTTTCCGCCTATTCACCCCCCTCTAGGCAACTTTCAATTGGTATCATAGCCTAACTCTATTAAAAGCTTAACCGATTGGAGAGGAGATGGGGGAAAACGGCAAGAAAGAATTACCGATCATCGACACCACCGGCGCCGGTGAGAACAACGCTCACGGTAATGAAGCAATCAAGTTCTCACCTCACAAGGGTGTCAACCCAATCAAGGACATGCCAAGGCTCCCTCTCTTCGACTTGGAGACCGACGACGAAGATGAAGAACTGAGGCGTCTTGCCGATCTTCTTCAAAAGGCAAAAGATGAAGCTAGAAGAAGGAGGAGGCTTGAGAAAAAAATAAACTCAAGAAGCCCGAAGAAGACTACACTCGATATACTTTTAACTATGTGCGTTTAAATTCGCACACAAATTACTTATCTATTCCTTTAGGCAAACCTCCACACTTTAATGGCACAAACTATACAATGTGGAAACACAATATGAAGATGCACCTTATTTCTCTCAACCCCACACTTTGGCACATTGTTTGCACAGGTGTAGATATCCCCGTGGATGATAAAGAACTTGCACCGGAGCAAGAGCAACTCATCCACCGCAATGCTCAAGCAGCAAGGTGGATGGGTTGGAACAAGCTAAAGAAATATGGGATACACTCAAAATTGCACATGAAGGCAACCACTCTGTCCGAGAATCAAAGATTGAGATGATTGAGGGGGAGCTTGGGCGATTTGCCATGGAAGATGACGAGATCCCTCAAGAGATGTACAACTGACTCAAGACTCTTATAAACAAGAGTCGAGCATACGGTTGTAAGAAGTGGACAGACCACGAGGTAGTCAAAAGGATGATAAGAGCCTTCATGCCTCGCAATGTGACGCTTTGCACACTCATTCGAGAGTTCAAACTTCCACAAAATGACTCCGGATGAGGTGCTTGGCAACATCATCAATCATGAGATGATGGAAATGGAAGCACGTCATGTCAATGATCTTGCCAAGATTACATCCAACAAGAAAAAGGGGATTGATCTCAAAGCATCACCCAAAGCCAAGAACAAAGAAGTACAAATCTCAAGTGATGATGAGGAAAGTGAAGAAGAGAGCACCGATATGGATGATGAGGAGTTGGCCTTCTTCATTAAGAAATTTAGAAGGATGATGAAGAGAATAAGAGGACCAAGCTATGAGAGCAGAAGCAAGGATAAAGGCAAGTCAAGAAGCAAGAAAGCTTGCTACAACTGCGGCGAGTATGGGCATTACATTGTTAATTGCCTATATGAAAGGGAAGATGACAAGAATACGAGGAATAAGGATGAAAAGCCACAAGAGAAGAGGATATTCAAGAAGAAGAAGACACATGGGCACGCTCATGTTGGCAAAGAAAGGGACTCCAATGATGAGTCCTCCTCCGATGATGAAGAAGAGGTGGCAACCGTCGCCATCAAGAAGTCAACAATGAAGAAGACTCTCCTACCCAACAAGGATGAATGGAAAAGATCAAACCACACATGTCTCATGACAAAGGAGGGAAAGCGAAAGGTAAAAACTAAACTCTCCTTACACTCTATTAAGGATGAAGACTTTGATAGTGATAGTGAAAATGAATATTTGTTCGAAGGATTAAGTAAAAATGCACTAGATAAAATTTAAAAACTATTTGATGAAATCTTAGATAAGGAGGAGCTTCTTGAGAGACAAGAGGATATGCTTATTGAGTAGAAGCAAAAGAATCTTGACCTTGAGAAGCTCCTCGAGCTTGAGAGGGAGAAAAACATGGCACTTGAACTTACAGAATGCAAGGAGACCTCCTCAAGTCTCAAGAGTTCGAATGTTGTGCTCCAAGATGAGCTTGTGAGTTTGAACAAAGCTCACAAGAACCTTGAAGCACAATTCGCAACTCTCAAGTCAAATGTTATTTCTCTCCCCTCAACAAGCTCAAACTTGTCCAGTTTAGAGTTAAACACTAAAAACTGCAAATGTGCCAAACCTAAACCTAATTTAAAAAAGGAACTTAACATAGCAAAGAGTGCACCTAAGAGTAGCATCTTTGACAAGGAGAAGATTAAGTATGCATGTAGTGCATACTCAATTGCAAGGTCCCCTTTGATCAAAGATGGTCTTGGCTATTCAAGAGAAGGAAAGCAAAATACAAATATATCTAAAAGTGACAAGATGCATATAGCCTTTGTGAAAGAAGGATCATACAAAACTATGAATGAATGTCATACCTCTACTAAAATGACAAAATTTGATAAATATACTAAAGATGCTAAGAATAACAACCTAACACTATTCCATGATTTTAATGCATCCTATGTATTAATGAAAAGTAAATTTGGATATGTCTTTGCAAAATATGTTGGACCACTCCGCAAGAGCCCAAAGCCTTGTATATGGGTGCCCAAAACTCTTGTCACTAACCTTAAAGGACCCAACCAAGCTTGGGTACCTAAAACCAAAGCCTAAACATGTTTTGTAGGCAATACTCTTCCGGTAGCACAAAGTGGGTGTTAGATAGTGGCTGCACCAACCACATGACCGGAGTGAGAAAAATGTTTGTAGAGTATGAAGAAACCAATGATCCAAGTCAAGGTATTTATTTCGGTGACAATAGCCAAGGAAGGGTACTAGGTATGGGTAAAATCTCCATTTCTCCACAACACACCATTTCAAATGTCATGCATGTGGAGTCACTAGATTATAATCTTTTATCCATATCTCAATTATGTGTAATAGATTTTAATTGCTTATTCA
This sequence comes from Neostapfia colusana, assembly GCA_030760725.1. Lineage (NCBI taxonomy): Eukaryota > Viridiplantae > Streptophyta > Magnoliopsida > Poales > Poaceae > Neostapfia > Neostapfia colusana. The sequence continues at coordinate 69,510,055 of JASWHV010000015.1, forward strand.
CTAACAAAGGCGTGATTGTCACTAGAAGAGTAGATAACTCAATTGCCTTCAAAGGTGTGCTCAAAGGAAAGCTTTATCTTGTAGACTTTTCTGCGGCTAAAACTCAATTTGACACATGTTTGATGGCAAAGACTAACATGGGTTGGCTGTGGCATCGTAGGATAGCCCATGTTGGTATGAGAAATCTCCAAAAACTTCTAAAAAGTAATCACGTCCGAGGTCTTAAGAATGTCATTTTTGAGAAAGATAGACCTTGTAGCGCATGCCAAGCCGGGAAACAGGTGGGAGTAGCTCATCCCACCAAGAATGTGATGACAACAACTAGACCGCTAGAATGCTTCGATGGGGCGAACAGCAGCAACAAGCTTCTGATGTTCTCAAATCAATGCTTACACAAGCACCATTGCTACAACTTCCTGATTTTGACAAGACATTTGAGCTAGAATGTGATGCAAGCGGCATTGGTATTGGAGGTGTTCTCATACAAGGAGGTAAACCCGTTGCATTCTTTAGTGAAAAATTGCATGGTTCTACTCTGAATTATTCTACTTATGATAAGGAATTGTATGCCTTAGTGCGAGTTCTACAAACTTGGCAACATTACCTTTCGTCTAAGGAGTTCGTCATACATTCTGATCATGAATCTTTGAAGTATCTTAAGTGTTAAACCAATCTGAATAAACGAAATGCTAAATGGATTGAGTTCATAGAATCGTGTCCACACATCATTAAGCATAATAAAGGGAAGGAGAATGTTATTGCAGATGCATTATCTAGACGTTATACCATGCTGTCCCAACTTGATCATAAAATATTTGGTTTGGAAACAATAAAAGGATTATATCCTACTGATTTGGACTTCAAAGATGCTTTTGAAAATTGTATAGAAGGAAGAACTTGGAATAAATATGTACTACGAGAGGGCATCCTCTATCGTGCTAAAAAGCTATGTGTTCCTGCTAGTTCCGTTCGCCTATTACTTTTGCAGGAAGCACATGGAGGAGGTTTGATAGGACATTTTAGAGTGAAGAAAACTGAGGACGTGCTGGCCATACACTTCTTTTGGCCAAAGGTGAGACGTGATGTCGAGCGCTACGTGTCACGATGCACTACTTGCAATAAAGCTAAGTCTTGACTTAACTCACATGGTCTTTATATGCCTCTTCCTGTTCCTAGTGTACCTTGGCAGGATATTTCCATGGATTTTGTTTTGGGATTGCCTAAGACTAAGAGGGGGAGGGATAGTATTTTTGTGGTTGTTGATCATTTCTCCAAAATGGCACATTTTATACCTTGTCATAAGAATGATAATGCCTCACACATTGCTTATTTGTTTATGACGGATATTATTCGTTTACATGGTGTGCCAAATACCATTGTTTCTGATTGTGATGCAAAATTTTTAAGTCATTTTTGGAGAACTTTGTGGTATAAATTGGGAACCAAGCTGCTGTTTTCAACCACATGTCACCCACAAACCGATGGACAAACTGAGGTAGTAAATCGTACTTTATCCACTATGTTGCGGGCTGTTTTAAAAACAAATTTAAAGGGTTGGGAGGATTGTTTACCACATATAGAATTTGCTTACAACAGGTCAGTTCACCTACTACAAAGGTAAGCCCATTCCAGGTAGTGTATGGTTTCAATCCCCGTGCTCTTATTGATTTATTACCTTTGCCTCCTTCTGAAACTATAAATTTGGATGCTACATAATGATCTGAATTCATTCTTAAGATGCATGAAACTACAAAGAAAAATATTGAAAGGATGAATGAGAAGTATAGAATTTCTGGTAGTAAAGGTAAAAAAGAAGTAAAACTTGAACCAGGGGACTTGGTATGGCTACATTTGAGAAAAGAACGATTCCGTCACTTGAGAAAATCTAAACATATGCCACGAGCTGCTGGTCCTTTTAAGATTGTTGAAAAGATCAATGACAATGCATATAAGGTTGAGTTGCCTCCCGATTTTGGGGTTAGTCCCACATTTAACATTTCAGATTTATGACCATACTTGGAAGAAGAAGATGATCTTGAGTCGAGGGCGACTCCAATTCAAGAGGGGGAGTATGATGAGGACATCACAACAGTGGATACTCACATTTATATACAAGGACCAATCACAAGAGCACGAGCACGGTTACTAAATCAGCAGGTGAACTCGTTCCTAACTTCCTACCCATGTGAGTTTGAGAATGAATTGCTATTTAATGATTTAATTGTTATTAGGAACCATGGACATGATCAACAAGTAAAGGAAGGAGGATTTGGGGACGTGGAGAACCAGATGGGACGTCCACAAGTTGATGGAAACAGTCACCAACTCAGACTCGAGTTCAACTCGGAGTCTAGGAGCAGTCCATCTTAAAACGGACGCCCAGGATGCATACGGACTCTGTTTTCGACGTTCTACATACTCATGGAAAGATGAGAAGATAAACCTTCCAATGGTTCTGGTCCCACATTAAAATACCCAAGGAGTTATTGGGAATTATCGAAACAAATCAAATTCAGAGTTATGTCCGGTGCTGCGCCACCGTATTGGGCTTTTGGGCCTTGTATCCCGTATGAGTCCATTAGGGACGCGTCTAAGGGTCTTGTGGCCGAACACTAGCCTTTAAATACTGTAGCCGCTGGCTATATTAGGTGGGTTTTGCTTAGATTAAACAATTTCGCCGTTCTACGGTTTGTGAGACCCCAATTTCACAATTTCAGATTGCATCTTCATCGTTCTTGCTTGTGTTCTCGGTTGAACCTGCAGGGATAGCCTTCTTGGCGAGGTCAAGCGTGTGAAGCATGGTTGATAACAAATGGAGCAGGGGTGTAGTGATTGCAGTGGTATTCGGGTCTGCTCGAGTGCCTCGGATCATGAGATCTCCACTTCAACTGACCAACCTTTCGGAAGATCGGGCCTAAACTACTCATCAATTGGTATCAGATTTCAGGTTGCCCATGAGGTACTTTGATTTGCCACTATATTAGTTTTGTTTTTCATACCTATAGTCCATAAAAAAATCCACAAAAGAAAACATATCGTGTTTACTGATTCCTAGACCATAGTGCCTGCAAGTTTCGTTTTTCAGTTTGCATTGTTGAGTTTGCATTCGTGTGGTCGAGTCTTGTTGCTGGTTTAGCTTTGTGTTTTTTGGGTCGTAGTTATCGTTTTTCTTCGTTGTTTTTCTTGCTGCTCACCTATTCCACAATCCCTAAACAACAAACCAATCCTTCACGATCATCGGTTTGCCCTAGTTAGCCGCCTTGCGTGAACTCCTGAATCACCAGCCCTAGAACAGGTGACAAACCATTGTGTCAGTCCTCCTTGATTCATCACACAACATCCCATCAGTCGCCGTTGCTAAATTCCAATTGTTTTTCACTCCTATTGCGAGATCTGTTTCAAAACTGAGTTCGAATCAACATAAAAAAAACAGTAACTCGGATAACCTACCTTAAAACGGCCATAACTTTTACATACAAACTCGAAATTGGGTGATTTTTTTAAATTGATCTACTCGAAATTTCACAACAGATTTTCCGTGCTTCGCCGCGTTCGACAAAATTTGTTTGGCCAAATTCCTCTCGGAAGATAGACTATCCGGCCTCCAAAGTTTCAGCACGAATTTTAAAGAATCTTCCTGATTTTCTATAGGCCATATCTTACATCCAATTGAGCTGCAAAATTGTGTGCTTCCTATTTTCGTGCTCTCAAATAAACAAAAAATATCATAAAAATATTAAAAATAATAATGAAGAGAGCACAGATATTAAAGCATTGACAGCACACACTTGAAAACAGTTGGCCTATACACTTGTTCTGTACTTGTTGGTTATATCTTCCTGATCTTCTATTTGTCTTTCTACTGCCTTGTGTTGTGCTAGGCCTAGAACACTTGTTAACCAGCAAAAGTTCCTACATTAAATACTTATTCAACTTTGTTTGCTGTTAATGATTTTTTGCTTATTAGCCACCATATTGTGCCATCCAAGCTCCACTTTTCCTCTTGAGTAGAACAGGTACCTTTGCAATCACTCCACACTTCATTGGTTCTCACCGTCCATCATTTACCACCTGCTGTATCGGTAAGAACACTTGTAAGAACGTGGTAAGATGCTTGAGAGAGAGAGAGATTGTTTCCTTCCTTCCACTTTTCACATTACCACTATCCATTGTAGTTGATAGGGATAACATCTTTTTGTTGTCTTTTGTTTACTACTAACAATGGCAGAAGATAAAAGGAATGATGAATGTGTTCAACATGCTGAGTTGCGTGACATAATGAGGGAAATGACAGATATATTCACCAAAACCCAAGCATCGACAGAGGCGTCATTGACGACCTTGAATCACCAACTTGCTGATCTTATTGTTCGGATGGATACTCTTGAGGCGCGGCTGCCTCTCGCTGAAGATTGTGAAGACGATGCTTATAATATGGAAGATCATAACAATCAACCACGACTTCCACTTTATCTACGAGGTATGGGAGGTAATAATTGTTATAATTACAATCATCGTCATAAAAATTTTAATCGCCCTCTTGATGATCCTTTTGCTAAAGTCAAATTTACTATACCCTCTTTTTCTGGTGCTTATGATGCTGAGGCATATCTTGATTGGGAGATGATAGTAGAGCAGAAATTTAATGCCCACCTTGTTCCTAAACAACATAGAGCTCGTCAATCCACTAGTGAGTTTAAGGATTTTGCTATCATATGGTGGAATGAACTTGTTAAAACTAGAACTGATCCTCCAACATTGGATAGATTAAAGGAAGCTATGCGTGTTCGTTTTGTTCCTCCTTCTTTTTAGCGGGACCTTTGCAAAAAAATTGCAGCGCTTAGATCAAGGTAACATGTTCTTAGAGGAGTATTATCAAGAGTTACAAAAGGGTATGTTGTGTTGTGGATAAAATAGCTCGTTTTTATGGGGGGTTGAGGCGTGAAATTCAGGACATTGTTGATTATAAGGAATATGATATTGTTAACAGATTATTTCAGCTGGCTATGTTGGCAGAAAAAGAATTGCAGGGCCGCCAACAGCAGCAGAAACAATGCACGAGGAGCACCTTCACACCGTGTTCGACATCTACACCATCCAAAACAGCACCATCTTCGAGTTTTCATACAGCCACCACACCATCCAATGGTGGCCAACGAACTTCACCTACTGCTCCACTTCTTAGCGCACCGGAGGGCAGAAAGACGACACCATTCAAGCCTACGTCTTCCACTCCTTCCAGGAGTCGAACTTCCGACATTAAGTGTCACCGCTGCCAGGGAGTTGGTCATGTGATGAAAGATTGCCCTAGCAAACGAGCATACATAGCACGAGATGATGGTGGGTATGATAGTACTTCGGATGTTGAAGATGAATATTCTCTTGCTACTAACGTTGCAGGACCAAAAGATGACCACTATAGCACAGATAAAGAGGTACTTGGTACTGCAGCAACGGAAAATTACAGAAGCATAATTGTGCAGCGTGCTTTTAGCTCCAAAGTTGAGGTGGATGACAAGCTACAACAACACAATCTTTTTCACATGTTTATCATCATTAAGGACTGCCGTGTACACACTATAATTGATGGAGGCAGCTGCAATAACTTGGTGAACACGGATATGGTCAAGAAACTTGGGTTGACTACAAGAGCAAACCCTCATCCATACCACATTCAATGGTTCAACAACAGCGGTAAGGTTAGGGTAACACAAACAGCGAGAGTACATTTTTCAATTGGTTCTTACCATGATTTTGCTGATTTTAATGTCGTACCTATGGATGCTTGTTCTCTTTTGTTGGGACGTCCTTGGGAATTTGATATAGATGCTATTCATCATGGTAGAACTATTAAATATACTTTGATGCATAAAGGAAAGAAAATCACTTTGCTTCCTATGACTCCTGCTGAAATTGTGCATTTGGAGAAAAGTAAAACACGTGATGATAAGGCAACAAAATCACTAGACTTTGAAAAACAGCAAGTAATTAAGTTAAAATCACCTTCACTGCTCACAACTAAATCTGACCTTGCTGATTTATTTAATACCAAGGGGATGTACTATGCTTTAGTTGCAAAGAAGCCTTGTTTTCACTTCATGAAGTGTCCATTGCATTGTCCCCTGCTGTTGCTAACCTTTTGCAGGATTTTGCGGATGTATTTCCCCCCTAAGATACCCCCTGGATTACCACCTATGAGGGGCATTGAACATAAGATCAACTTGATTCCAGGGGCAAGTTTGCCAAATCGTGCGGCGTACAGGGCGAATCCGGAAGAGACAAGGGAAATTCAGCGACAAGTTCAAGATCTTTTGAACCACGGGTATATTCGTGAAAGCCTTAGTCCTTGTTCTGTTATTGTTCTTTTGGTTCCTAAGAAAGATGGTAGCTGGCGCATGTGTGTTGATTGTAGAGCGATTAATAACATCACCATTCGATAACGTTATCCTATTCCTCGCTTAGATGACATGCTTGATGAATTGAGTGGTGCTATTATTTTCACAAAAATTGAGTTGCGTAATGGTTACCACCAAATTAGAATGGCACTAGGAGATGAATGGAAAACTGCATTTAAAACCAAGTTTGGGTTTTATGAGTGGCTAGTCATGCCTTTTGATTTAACTTAAGCACCTAGCACTTTTATGCGATTAATGAACGAGGTTTTACATGCTTTTATTGGAAAATTTGTGGTGGTTTACTTCGATGATATCCTCATTTACAGCAAGTCATATGACGAACATCTTGATCATTTGCGTGCTGTTTTCAGTGTCTTGAGAGATGCATGTTTGTTTGGTAACCTCGAAAAGTGCGTCTTTTGCACCAATCGAGTTTCGTTTCTTGTATATATCGTTTCATCGCAGGGAATTGAGATGGATGAGGCAAAAATTACGGCGATCACTAGCTGGCCAACTCCATCGACCGTCACGCAGGTACATAGTTTTCTTGGTCTTGCAGGTTTTTATCGATGCTTTGTGCGGGATTTTAGTACCATTGCAGCACCTCTCCATGAACTAACAAAGAAGGGAGTGCCGCTTCGATGGGGTGAACAGCAGCAACAAGCTTTTGATGTTCTCAAATCAAAGCTTACACAAGCACCATTGCTACAACTTCCTGATTTTGACAAGACATTTGAGCTAGAATGTGATGCAAGCGGCATTGGTATTGGAGGTGTTCTCATACAAGGAGGTAAACACGTTGTATTCTTTAGTGGAAAATTGCATGGTCCTTCTATGAATTATTCTACTTATGATAAGGAATTGTATGCCTTAGTGCGAGTCCTACAAACTTGGCAACAATACCTTTGGTCTAAGGAGTTCGTCATACATTCCGATCATGAATCTTTGAAGTATCTTAAGTGTCAAACCAATCTGAATAAACGACATGCTAAATGGATTGAATTCATAGAATCGTTTCCAACATCATTAAACATAATAAAGGGAAGGATAATGTTATTGCAGATGCATTATCTAGATGTTATACCATACTGTCCCAACCTGATCATAAAATATTTGGTTTGGAAATAATAAAAGGATTATATCCTACTGATTTGGACTTCAAAGATGCTTTTGAAAATTGTAGAGAAGGAAGAACTTGGAATAAATATGTACTACGGGAGGGCCTCCTCTATCGTGCTAACAAGCTATGTGTTCCTGCTAGTTCCGTTCGCCTATTACTTTTGCAGGAAGCACATGGAGGAGGTTTGATGGGACATTTTGGAGTGAATAAAACTGAGAATGTGCTGGCCACACACTTCTTTTGGCTAAAGGTGAGACGTGATGTCGAGCTATACGTGTCACGATGCACTACTTGCAATAAAGCTAAGTCTCGACTTAACCCGCATGGTCTTTATATGCCTCTTCCTGTTCCTAGTGTACCTTGGCAGGATATTTCCTGGATTTTGTTTTGGGATTACCTAGGACTAAGAGGGGGAGGGATAGTATTTTTGTGGTTGTTGATCGTTTCTCAAAGATGGCACATTTTATACCTTGCCATAAGAATGATAATGCCTCATACATTGCTGATTTGTTTATGACGGAAATTATTCATTTACATGGTGTGTCAAATACCATTGTTTTTGATCATGATGCAAAGTTTTTAAGTCATTTTTGGAGAACTTTGTGGTATAAATTGGGAACCAAGCTGCTGTTTTCAACCACATGTCACCCACAAACCGATGGACAAACTGAGGTAGTAAATTGTACTCTATCCACTATGTTGCGGTCTGTTTTTAAAAAAAAATTAAAAGGTTGGGAGGATTGTTTACCACATATAGAATTTGCTTACAACAGGTCAGTTCACCTACTACAAAGGTAAGCCCATTCCAGGTAGTGTATGGTTTCAATCCCCGTGCTCCTATTGATTTATTACCTTTGCCTCTTTCTAAAACTATAAATTTGGATGCTACACAATGATCTGAATTCATTCTTAAGATGCATGAAACTATAAAGAAAAATATTGAAAGGATGAATGAGAAGTGTAGAATTTCTGGTTGTAAAGGTAGAAAAGAAGTAAAACTTGAACCAGAGGACTTGGTATGGCTACATTTGAGAAAAGAACGATTCCCTCACTTGAGAAAATCTAAACTTATGTCACGAGCTGCTGGTCCTTTTAAGATTCTTGAAAAGATCAATGACAAAGCATATAAGCTTGAGTTGCCTCCCGATTTTGGGGTTAGTCCCACATTTAACATTTCAGATTTACGACCATACTTGGGAGAAGAAGATGATCTTGAGTCGAGGACGACTCTGATTCAAGAGGGGGAGGATGATGAGGACATCACAACAGTGGAAACCCACATTGATATACAAGGACCAATCACAAGAGCATGAGCACGGTTACTAAATCAGCAGGTGAACTCGTTCCTAACTTCCTACCATGTGAGTTTGAGAATGGATTGCTATTTAATGATTTAATTTTTATTAGAAACCATGGATATGTTCAACAAGTAAAGGGAGGAGGATTTGGGGACGTGTAGAACTAGATGGGACGTCCACAAGTTGATGGAAACAGTCGCCAACTAGGACTCGAGTTCAACTCGGAGTCCAGGAGCAGTCCATCTTAAAACGGACGCTCAGGATGCATACGGACTCCATTTTCGACGTTCTACATATGCATGGAAAGATGAGAAGATAAAATTTCCAATGGTTCTGGTCCCACATTGAAATACTCCAGGAGTCATTCGGAATTGTCGAAACAAGTCAAATTCAGAGTTCTGTCCGGTGCTGCGCCACCGTATTGGGCTTTTGGGCCTTGTATCCCGTATGAGTCCATTAGAGACGCATCTAAGGGTCTTATGGCCGAACCCTAGCCTTTAAATACTGTAGATTACGGCCATATTAGGTGGGTTTTGCTTAGATTAAACCATTTCACCGTTCTACAGTTTGTGAGACCCCAATTTCGCAATTTCAGATTGCATCTTCATCGTTCTTGCTTGTGTTCTCGGTTGCACCTGCAGGGATAGCCTTCTTGGCGAGGTGAAGCGTGTGAAGCACAATTGATAACCAACGGAGTAGGGGTTTAGTGATTGCATGGGTATTCGGGTCTGCTCGAGTGCCTCGGATCATCAATGTCGAGATCTCCACTTCAACCGACCTACCTTTCGGAAGATCGGGCCTAAACTACTCATCAGGCATGAAGCACGAGTTTTTGGCACCATACACACCCGAACAAAATGAAGTGGCCAAAAGAAAGAACCGAACTCTAATAGTGATGTCAAGGACAATGCTTGATGAGTACAAGACATCCGACCGGTTTTGGGTGGAAGCGGTGAATACTGCTTGCCATGCCACCAACCGTCTCTACCTCCATCGTCTCTTCATAAAGACTCCCTATGAGCTCCTAACGGGTAACAAACCAAATATCTCCTACTTTAGAGTTTTTGGTAGCAAGTTCTATATTCTTAACAAGAAACCTCGAGTTTCAAAGTTTGCCTCGAAATCCGATGAAGGTTTCTTGCTTGATTATGATTCAAACACTTACGTCTATCGTGTATTCAACAAAACCTCTGATTGTGTTGAAATCGCACGTGACGTAGTGTTTGATGAAACTAATGGCTCCCAAAGGGAGCAAGTTGATCAATATGCACTAGATGAAGAAGAGGCACCATGTATGGCATTAAGGAGGATGGCACTCGGTGACATACGACCACAAGAGATACCAGACCCAAGTGATCCATCCTCGTCACAAGAAGTGACCCGAACTCATGATCAAGTACTAGATCCCCCAAATGAAGAACAAGATCAAGATCACCATGTTCAAGACATCGAAGGCAACAATGGTGGCAGCAGTCGAAGGAAAGATGAAGAGGAAGAAGAAATTGATTCAAGACCAAGTGTGCCACACCCAAGAGTCCATCAATGTATACAACGGGATCATCCTGCTGACAATATACTTGGAGACATCTCCAAGGGGGTAATGACTCGCTCTCGTATGGCTAACTTTTGTGCTCACTACTCTTTTGTATCTTCCTTGGAGCCTTTAAAGGTTGAAGATGCCTTACGAGATCCGGATTGGGTGATGGCGATGCAAGAGGAGCTTAACAACTTCAAAAGAAACCAAGTGTGGAAGCTTGTGGAAAGACCATATGCAAATATAGTAGGCACCAAGTGAGTCTTTTGCAATAAGCAAGATGAGCATGGAGTAGTAACAAGAAACAAAGCTAGACTTGTAGCAAAGGGATACTCACAAGTCGAAGGTTTGGACTTCAACAAAACTTTTGCTCCCGTAGCTAGACTTGAATCAATTCGTATATTATTAGCCTATGCTACTCACAATGATTTCATGTTGTACCAAATGGATGTGAAAAGCGCCTTTCTGAATAGACCAATCAAGGAGGATATGTATGTGGAGCAACCACTCGGCTTTGAAGACGATAAGTATCCTAACCATGTCTTTAAGCTTCACAAAGCTCTCTATAGCCTCAAACAAGCTCCTAGAGCTTGGTATGAATGTCTTATAGATTTCCTCATTGACAATGATTTTAGGATAGGAAAGGCCGACTACACACTTTTCACAAAGACCTTAGACAATGACTTATTTGTGTGTCGAATTTATATTGATGACATAACATTTGGTTCTTGAATGTAGCCTAGAGGGGGGTGAATAGGCTTTTCGATGCTTAGTTGAAACCTGAAATACTTAGTAGTCTATCAAATACAGAGAAATCAGACTACTCCGGTAGAGTGCGGACTAGTCCGTTTTCTAAACAGAGAAAAATCGGACTAGTCCGGTACTGGGCGGACTAGTCCGGTATACATGGACCAGGGAGATCAAGGTTGATCAATGTTCACTTCTAATACTTTATGCAGCGGAAATTGAATGGTAACTCAGATGTATTGCAACAATAATACAATGAATGACAAGAATGAACTTGATGTTAATGTTTGAACGTGAGTTTCAAAGGATTGATTAAACACTCTAAAATGATGAACAATTAATAAACAAGAGTGGGACACAAGTGTTTATCCCGAGGTTCGATTCCATGAAGGCAATCTACGTCCCCGTTGAGGAGTCCACAAAGGACCGGGTTTTCTCCAACCCTACCCTCGTCGAATTGCCACAAAGGCCGATTCTGTTCCACTAATCACAAAGGGCAATAAACTTGTTCAAGGGGCCTTCTCACAAGTTGAGGGCTCCCCAAGAAATACAACAAATAAATCAACACGTCTCAACACACTCAATAGATGAACAATTAACAATGAAAAGTGTGTGAGAGATCAAACCCAAGAGCTCAAGATGATGTAGAACTAGTCTCTCCTTTGATCAATTGCCAATCCACAAGAATTGATCCTTCTTGGGTTAGAATGCATGGAGAGAGGTGAATTTTGGGCTCTTGGGAGGTGTGACGGCGCAGGGGGGGGTCGAAAAATTATGTTGGTATGGCCGTACACCTCTTTTTATAGTTGGGTTTCCAAAGGGTACGTTAGGGTTTGTGATGTCCGGACTAGTCCGTGGTTGACTCCAGACTAGTCCGGTGTGCGGTGTTTAGAAAACCCTAAGTATTGTGAGATATCGGACTAGTCCGTTTTCTGTCCAGAGACAAAATCGGACTTGTCCGGATGATATCGGACTAGTCCGTTTTCTAGTCAGAAAGAAAATCGGACTAGTCCGGCCTTGTTGAAATTGTGCACTAAGTTTGATTTCTTTCTCTTGAGCTCTTGGGGTGTGTTTCTCCAACACACTCTATACTAAGTGATCTGTTCTTTTCAGTTCTTGAGCTCTTATCCATTTGGATCCCCTTCTCCTTTCTTATTGCGCTTTCGTCTTAATTTCTTTGAGTACCTGCGCTTATTCTCAACAATTTTGTTAGGGTCTCATTTGTTTGTCATAAATCAACCAAAACCCACAAAGGGTGCCTAGATGCACTTTCAATCTCCCCCTTTTTGGTGATTTATGACAACCAATTGAGATCTCACAAATATGACAATAAGAATTCAGATTTTCATAAAGTGTGCACATATGAGTTTTGAACAAAAATGGGCAATTAAGACATGAAACATATGTGCACTCTTTATGGTGGGGTGCAAAACTACATGGTTGAGCAATACTTTTGATGTAAATATCATTATGAGCATAATTATCAAGAGTTATAGCATACATCATTCATCAAAAGCATAACATAGTCAACTCACAAAAGCATAATGATAACTCACAAAAGCATAATAATAACATAAGTTTTACAAATGCATAATGGTCGCATAAGTCTTACACAAGCTTGTCTCATAAGTTAGGATACAAAAATAGACCTACACGACCTAGGAATCCCCCTCAATCTCTCCCCCTTTGGCATCAAGACACCAAAAAGAAGGAGAGAAGGGATCTGCTTGTCGTGGACGGCTCACTCCTCGCTGTACGTCCTTTCTTCATCTTTGTCATCAGCCTGAGGAAGAGGAGGAGAGGAACCACTCGTCGTGCCAAAGTAGGCACCCTCTGAAGGAGAGAGAGGAGGAAGCTCTGTAAATTCAGATGCAGAGTCCTCTGAGATGATCGGTGATCCAACGGGCTCAATCTCTAGTTTTTGGCATATTTCCTTAACATTGGCCTTCATGTATCTCATCTCTGCTTTTCTTGCCTTGTTCATCTTATGTAGCTTCACTTCAGTTTTGCGGCAAGAGCTGAAGATAGCAGCCAAAATCTTCATGATCCCACTAGAGGAACCTTTCTGTGGAGAGGCCCTAGTCTTGGATGCAGGCCTTGCCTCTTAATGCGCTCTCTCTGGATGTTCTTCAGGTGATCCAGGTGAGGGAGCAGCTTGGGGCAGGTCTGAGGAGGCTTCTGAGGCCTTAGAGCGGTGTGCTCTACATCCTTCACAAACTCAATTCATGTGACTTTCTCAATCATGAACATCAAGAAAGGAGCATGGCCACAGGAGCGGTTTGGTGTGCAGGATATGTTTACCATGTCATTCCAAATATAGTCGAAGATGTTAAATCTTCTCCTCCTGCTGATCACTTTCATCAAGGTTCTAAGATAACCTTGGACGCTCCCGGCATCTACATCCTTTGGAGTGATTATCTTCCGGAGCACTCTGTTGAGAACAATGAAGAAAGGCTTCATGTTCTTGGTTGAGGGAGGGTTGAAAGGAAGTCGAGTATCATAGAGGAATTCCATCTTGTCCTTCTCCACCACTCCCAGATTGTGAATCACAATCTCATCATCATTGGTGTCCTCAAGATGCAGTAGTCTGGCAAATTCTGTGTAGGAGATTGTGTACTTGGATCCATGTGTCATCCAAGTCACTCTGTCCTCTCCATCATGAGCAAAATGGCAGGTCGAGTAAAACTGGGTGATGATCTCATCATTCCAGTTATACCTGAAGGCGAGCAGGTCCTTGAGTCCATGTCTCTCTGCAGCCTCTATGACCTCCTCAAAAGCTTCACAGCTTTTCCTTTCAAAGTACGTCCAGTCGATCCATTGACTTCGGACCACTGGAGTCTTCATTTGGAGGTACACTGAACTGTAGTAGTCTGAGTGAAAGTTACTCCAAAATCTCTTGTCGACTGCCTTTTTGCCGGAGCTATAGGCATCAACCTTCCTCAGGTTCCATGCCACTTCGCTCCCTTTGCCATTGAATTTCTGCTCCGAGGGATCCCTATGCACCTGCCTTGGAGCTGTCATCTTGAGGGGACCGATTGGGCTAGAAGCAAGCCCCTTTCCCTTGCCCTTGACTTGGCGTTGAGCCGCCGAGCTAGAGCCAGCCACATTTGCTCTTGAGGCTGGTCTCTTGATTGTGACCTTTCAGCGAACTCTAGGTGGGGTGAGTGAGGGTTCGTCAACGTGATCTTGTCTCTTTTTGGAGCGAGACTCTGGATGATGAGATATGACATCTTGATCTATTTCCGCCTCAAAGTCGGAGAGACTTTCATTTGATCCCGACATGTTTTCTGACAAGGAAGATAAAGTGGGTATGAATAATCAAGAATGACAAAGGATTGCATAAGCTAGGATTCCCTAACAAGATTTCTAAATCAGGGCATATCAGACTAGTCCGGAGTTTAGGGTCGGACTAGTCCGGAGTGTCGGACTTGTCCGCCCTAATAACGGACTAGTCCGTTATATGGTTGCTCAAGCCCTAATTTATTGAAATTTGAGATTATTCATTGCAAATGTGATCTAGGGTACATGTAATACATCAATGAAGCATGTATTGACTAGAGGATCTAAGCTATTTGAGCAAAAACAAGAAAGATAGATGGTTCTAGGGTTTGGAGAGAAATTTACCAAATCCTTCGATTCGAGGCGTTGAGGGAGTTTTTGATCCAGACTAGTCCGGGGTCTTTGATCCCTTGGTGGTGGAGAATGATTTCCACGGAAATTTGAGAGGTTTTGGTGGAGAACTTGCAAATTCACCTTGGGAGCACTTGAGTGAGGAGAGAGAGAGTTGGGATGGTTGTGAGCATGAAGGAGATTAGGTTTGAGCCGTCCTTAGGGTTATGGAGTCAAAATATCGGACTAGTCCGTTTTCTGTCTAGAGAGAAGATCGGACTAGTCCGAACTAACGGACTATGTGCGGACTAGCCTGCCAGTGTGGACTAGTCCGGGGTGACCACAGACTAGTCCGTGGTCCCTTTTTCAGAGGTGTATAAAATATATATATATATATATATATATATATTCAAGGGTTTCTATTGGGAAATAAGGTACAAAGGCACATAGGTATTCTTGATGAATATAATCAGTAAACATACAACAATCAAGCTATGACCATAATTCATCAAGATCAAGTAATTAACATAGTTTTTAAGAGAAAAATAGAGAGAGATGATTTTTCAATATCATTAACATGATTTTGAGGATGACATACAGATATGCAAGTTTTCAAGACACGTTTCGAGCATCAAGGATATTTAGTTCATTTCGGAGCTTACAAAAGCGTTTTTCATTAAGTGGCTTGGTAATGATATCGGCTAGTTGTTTTTCAGTGTTGACATGAGAAATGGCTATGTCCCCTTTCATTGAGTGATCTCTCAAGAAATGATGCCGGATATCTATATGTTTGGTTCTAGAGTGCTCAACAGGGTTATGGGCAATTTTTATAGCACTCTCATTGTCACCGTAACCCCTTAGAGTTTGTCGCATCCAAAGGACTTGTGCACAACAACTCCTGGCCGCAACATACTCCGCTTCGGCTGTGGATAGAGCAATTGAGTTTTATTTCTTGGAGGACCAGAAACTAGGGATCTACCTAGGAATTGGCAAGTACCAGACGTACTTTTTCGATCTACCTTACATCTGGCATAATCTGCATCGGAGTATCCAATGAGATTGAATTTTGAACCTTTGGGATACCAAAGTCCTAGGTTGGGTGTATGAACTAAATATCTTAAGATCCTTTTAACGGCTGTCAAGTGACATTCCTTAGGATTGGCTTGAAACCTTGCACACAGACATACACTCAACATGATGTCAGGCCTAGATGCACATAGATAGAGTAAGGAGCCAATCATGGAACGATATACCTTTTGATCCACATTAGGTCCGTCTTCATTTAGATCCAAGTGTCCATTTGTCGCCATGGGTGTCTTTATGGGTTTTGCTTTGTCCATTCCAAACTTCTTGAGAATGTCTTAAGTGTACTTTGTTTGGCTTATGAACGTCCCGTCCATTTGTTGTTTCACTTGGAATCCTAAGAAGTATCTCAGCTCTCCCATCATGGACATCTCAAATCTATCTGTCATAATCTTGCTAAATTCTTGACAAAAAGATTTGTTAGTTGAACTAAATATAATATCGTCAACATAGATTTGGCAAATGAAGAGATCATCATCAAAGTGTTTAGTGAACAAGGTGTAATCAACTTTTCCAATTTTGAAGTCATTTTCAATCAAAAAGTCTCTAAGGCACTCATACCAAGCTCTAGGAGCTTGTTTGAGGCCATAGAGAGCCTTACACAGTTTGAATACGTAGTCGAGGTGCTCTTGATCTTCAAAACCGGGTGGTTGCTCCACGTACACCTCCTCCTTGATTGGTCCGTTGAGAAAGGCGCTTTTCACGTCCATTTGATAAAGCTTGAAATCATGGTGAGTAGCATATGCAAGTAATATGCGAATCGATTTAAGCCTAGCTACGGGAGGAAAAGTCTCATCGAAATCCAAACCTTCGACTTGTGAGTACCCTTTTGCCACAAGTCGTGCCTTGTTCCTTTTTACCACTCCATGTTCGTCTTGCTTGTTCCGGAAGACCCATTTAGTGCCGACGACGTTGGAATTGGGTCTCTCAACAAGCTCCCACATTTCATTCCTTTTGAAGTTATTCAGATCTTCTTGCATCGCCATCACCCAGTCCGGATCTTTTAATGCATCCTCGACCCTGTATGGTTCCAAAGAAGATACAAAGGAATAGTGTTTACAAAAATTAGCTACGCGAGATCGAGTTACTACTCCCATCTGGATGTCACCGATTATGTTGTCAATGGGGTGATCTCTTTGGATGCTTTGGTGTACTCTTGGATGTGGCACTTGTGGTCTTGGATCTTCATTATCATCTTCTTCTCCCCCTGGATAGTTGCCCTCATTGATGTTTTGGCCTTCTTGGTTTTCTTGAGGTTGATCTTGTATGGAAGCTCCCCCTTGATCATTTTCCTCCATATATGGTTCATTTTCTTCATTCACATTTGAAGGTGGCACTTGTGGTCGAACATCGCCCAAAGCCATTCTTCTCAATGCTTGACATGGAGCTTCTTCTTGATCTAGCACACACTGATCAACTTGCTGACACGACCCCACGGTCTTGTCGAGCCAGGATCACGCTAAGGGGTGCTGTGTTGCACAGCACCGGATAACACACATCAAAGGTACAAAGCGGTAGCAAAGTTTATTACATAAAGAGGTTTATGAACATTTTTACAACAAAATATGTTCAGTCTACACTCACGGGCGTAGACTATGCATCAAGTTCACGTTCAGCCTGTGAACGTGTCCTTGCTAGCACACACGCACACTAACACAGCGGCGTGCACGACTCCCACTCGACGGGGTTCCCCTCCTGGGGTTCCGTCTCCTCCTCGGGAGTCTCTTCCTCATAGAACCGTTCAAAAGCTTCAAACACAAGCATTGAGCACGGAGGCTCAGCAAGACTGATCGGTCTCTCCTAAACATGGAACTTCTACATGAGGGGTGATAGGTACATGAAGTAAAATTCATTTGCAAGGACTCGCCTAATTAGTGGGACCTTACTTTCAAGTTTTAGCAGCAGGATGTGGAGAACCTTACGCTAAGGCACATGAGAGAGCCGCAATCAAACAAGAAACGCATTTCTCTCATGTACTTTGCCCAAAGTTGAAAAGAACTTTAGTTAGCTCTAAACTACAACAAATCATTAGCAATCAAGTCCATCTTTCAATCAGCAACATTTTAACATGAAACTAGCCTGTTCTTCCTACGTCACGGTACAGTGAACAAGTGGTACTCACTGACCGCGAGGGACGGTGATTATAATCGATTTACACCTACAGGGTTACCCGAATAACCCGTCACGTACGCCCATACTCGATGTTTCCTACAGCAACCATCACGGACTCCGTATGCAACCACCTTTCACCCGTCAGCCAAATATTGAACCGGTCCCATCATCCCGAGCAAGAGGTCTCTACACGCGCATCTCAGTGCCGCCATCTGATTTACACCCCAAGCTCTCAACCTACCCTCTGAACGACGGGCAATGCCTCAATACCCAGCTACCCGAGTTACATCAGTTTCCGGGTTCCCATATAGCCGGTAGGTCTTCGGTACTGTTCTATCTTGTTCAACAGGCCCGCACACGGCTCGGTCCTCAATCGTCACAAACGGAGCTATAGCACACAGGCCCCAAAGTCCTGCTGCCCTTACTCTCCGCTCGGTCTCATTTTTCTTGCCATGTGTATCATGTGCTATATCTACCCGAGTCGAGTGCCTCTAGCCTATGCTCGCGAGTAGTTTCAACTACTCGACTTGTACCGAATCCTACTCTATCTTAGCATCGCAGTAGCTAACGGGGTTTGCAATCCTAAACCCAACCCATGATTTTCTTGGCTATGCAGTTGGGTTTCCAAACAAGACTCTAATGCAAGGAATAAGGTATTCAAGTATGTGCTCAAAACAATAAAAACTTGTAAAAAGGTTAATGCAAACCAGAGCTTGCCTTGCTGCTCTTGGTCGTAGGCTAGCTGCTCCTCCGGAGTAACGAAATCTAGAACTTCGGGTTCCTCCTCGACCTTAGCGACTACATGATATAAGAAGTACATGTATTAATTAAATGCATTTGAATTGAGTTTTAAATTTGTGAACTTTCTAAGTCTCACTATACAGACCCAAAGACTGTGAAACTTTTACTGTGGCTTGGTTGCAACCTAAACAGAGACTTGGTCAAGTTTTAGTTGCAGCAAAGCTCATTTGAGCCCTCCACAATTAATTATGTCCTTGACTTTAATTGGAACTCTTAGGATATTCTAGGAATTTTCATGGAACAAGCCATGACTTTATGAAAACTAGATTTTCAGAAGGTTCTAATGGAGTTGGTCTCACTTGATTTTAAGGTTCCTAACTAAAGATATGAGCTAAACAATTTCAGAGAAAATTCTGAAAATGTTTCTGAACATTTTCTATTTCTCTGGAACAGTTTCACTGATCACACCATTAGGTGGATTAAATGAGCTCAAATGGATCTGAAATTTTTATGGTAGTTCAGGAATATTTTATTGAACATCCCAGAAAAATTTTAGAATTTTCCTCCAAAGGATTCTCCAGTTAAAATTCCAAACATTTTAAAATTTGAGGAATTAATTCTGGAGAATTAAGGATTTTCATGAAGTGAAACTTGATTTGCTGGAAAGTGCTCAGAGAGCTGAATCCAACAAAATTTGGTTAACTCGATTTGGAGCTTCCTAGCCAAAGTTATGAGGATTTGAAGTTTGAATGAAATCTGAAAATCGGGGAAAAGTTTAAATCTGCCGGTGGGTCACGGGGACACGTGTTGGGCGCGGAGGCGTCAGCACACTGAGGTATACAGGGGTTTTGCGCGCCAGCACATCAGATCCCAGCCGCAGCCCGATCCTGATTTAAAATATCTGCCGCTGACAGCTGGGGTCCACCCCCTTCGTCTACCTCCCGCCGCCCGCGCTCTGCCGCCGAGGTACCTCACCGGAGAACTCACCGGCAGCCTCTGTGGACCTCCAAGCTTCACGATTCCAGCCACCCCTGCCTACTTTCACTCGGAGAACACGATTCCGGGCTCAGCTCGTCATGACAACGACTGGCACATGGTCGGCGACGAGCGGCGGCTTCGGAAAGACATCGGCCGTGTCGGCCGACTTCCCTAGGACCCCAACTGACCGAGCAAACGTCTGGAAAGCATCAGTGATACCTCAGGAACCTTGGCATGGGCTCAAGGCAGCTTGGGAGAGGTCCGAAGTAGTACCTCACCGTGCGCCCGATGCCATTCCGCATGCTCCGCCGTCGGTAAACTCGAAATACGCCGGGTACAAAGGTTCTCAGGCCAAAGGTTGTGAAGGCAACTTGTGCGCTACCGTATCTAGTTTGTGTGGGAGCAGATTGAGGCCCTCTAATTCTTCCTAGAGTATGGATTCGACAGAACCACACCCGAAGGTCGGTCTGTACCCAGAAAGAGGAAAACTGGAAATTCGCCGCCGGTGAGCAAACACTCGGGCTGTGGCTCGGGGGTGAGCAGCACCGGTCACCAACGCATCCAAGGGTGCCTTGGCTCGGGCATGATCACCTCCCGGTTGGGCTGTCCACGGGAGCCCGAAGTGCGACGGTTTTAGGTCACCGAATTGAACTCTC
Organism: Neostapfia colusana; assembly: GCA_030760725.1. NCBI lineage: Eukaryota > Viridiplantae > Streptophyta > Magnoliopsida > Poales > Poaceae > Neostapfia > Neostapfia colusana. Next base: position 69,530,328 of record JASWHV010000015.1, read on the forward strand.
GGTGTAGCCGAGATCGACAGGTTTCAGCTGAGTTCTAGCAACGGGGAAGAACGAGGAGGGTCCCTAGTACCTCGCCGTAGCTCTGGAGGGGACGGGGAGGCTGTGATCGGAGCTCTCCGATCGGTTCTGAGCGGAGGAAGAAAGTTTCCCGGCGCTGTGTTCTTGAGGGGAGAAAATGGCGAGGGCTTCAGCCGAGGAGGGGGGCGCCTTAAGAAGGGGTCCGGAACCGACCCTGGGCGCGTGCGTGGGCAAGCTGCTGGTGGCGCGGCGACCTCCCTCGGTGGCGCTCTAGGGAGGAGCTCGGGGACCCTAGTACTGAAAGTATCAGTCGGTTGGATCATCCCAGTGGCTGACATGTGGGTCCCATTTTCATTTTTAACCTCTGAGATTAACTCCTATTCACTGTTGTAAACAGTAGTTCCCACAAAGCCCCTGGTGATTTGAATTTTCTACCCTTGAACCATTTGAATTGGTTAGAATTCAAATTGGGTTTGGTTTGAATGAATTTCAGCACATGTTCAGTTTGAAATTCAAATAGAATTTGCCCCACTTAGCTCATGTCAAGATCAACTCCAAATGGAGTAAAAATTGGTGTGTGAGCTCACAAAAATGTGCTGAGCAAGAATATGTCTCCCACTTTTGAATTCATGGGATAAAATCAATTTGAATTTGAATTTGAGTTCAAACTGCCCTCTTTCTAGCTATACCCCAAAAGTACCTCAAAAGGTTTTGAATTTGGGTGAAACTTGGCATGGACGTTCCTAGCAATGTGTAGGAGTTTTCATATGCCCAGCCCCTGTATATCACATGTGGGAAATACCACTTTTGCAATATGTGAGTTAGTTCTCAAACGAGCATGTTGATGGTGGTTACTTGCTCTTCAAATGTGTTTATCAACTTGCTTCAAATGAGGTGTGTGTGTGGGGATGACACTTCAAACATGTGTCAAAAACTGAGGCCCTTACATTCCTCCCCCCTTAAAAGAATCTCGTCCCGAGATTATAAGGTGAAAATGAGAGAGAGGACGGTGGAAAATTACTAGATATGCGACGTGAAAAAGTCAGGGTAGTTAGCGTGAAGAAATCCTTCGCTCTCCCATGTCGCTTCGTCCACGGAGTGATTACTCCAGAGAACTTTGTAGAACCACAATGTACGGTTGCGTGTGGTTCGGGCCTTTTTGTCAATTATCTGAACTGGTTCCTCCCGATAAGTGAGATCCGGTTGCAGTTCTTCATTGTCCTCCAGCTGAATGGTAGTTGATAACTTGAGACACTTCCTCAGCTGGGAAATATGAAAGACGTCGTGCACACCGGAAAGTGCTTCTGGTAATTTCAGCCGGTATGCTACCGATCCACATCTTTCGGTAATCTGGAATGGACCGATGAATCGGGGTGCCAACTTTCCTCTCACCCCAAATCTGTTTACGCCCTTCATTGGAGACACACGTAGGTATACGTGATCCCCGACTTCGAACTGCAATGGGCGTCTTCTCTGGTCCACATACTGTTTCTGTCGGGATTGGGCGGCTTTTAGGTTCGCTTGAATCAGTCGAACCTTCTCCTCCGCGTTGTTGACAAGGTCAATCCCGAAGGTAACCCTTTCGCCAGACTCACACCAGTTCAATGGTGTGCGGCATTTTCTTCCGTATAGCGCCTCGTAGGGCGCCATCTTTATGCTGGCTTGATACCCATTGTTGTACGAGAACTCGGCTAACGGCAAGTGATCATCCCAATTCTTGCCGTGGTTGATAGCGCAAGCTCGTAGCATGTCTTCTAAGATCTGATTTACCCGCTCGGTTTGCCCATCCGTCTGCGGGTGGTACGCTGAACTACGGATCAGCTTCGTCCCCAAGGCAGCGTGTAGCTGCTCCCAAAAACGGGACACAAATAAAGTGTCCCGATCCGATATGATGGTACGGGGTACGCCATACAAGCATAGGATCCGTGAGATGTACAGTTCAGCGTACTTCTTGGCGTTGTAGTTGGTGTTGACCGGGATGAAATGGGCAACTTTGGTGAGCCAGTCGACGATCACCCACACAAAATCATGCTTCTGAAAAGTGGTGGGTAAACCGATGATGAAGTCCATGCTCACATCTTCCCACTTCCAGGCAGGAACGCCCAGTGGTTGCAGCAGTCCCGGCTTCCGCATATGGTCTGCCTTCACCCTTCGACATGTATCACACTCGGACACGTACTTTGCGACCTCCTGCTTCATCCGTGTCCACCAAAACTTGCTTCTGAGTTCTTGATACATTTTGTTGCTGCCGGGGTGAATAGAAAACTTTGATAAGTGAGCCTCATCAAAAAATTTCTTCCGTAACTTCGGGTTACGGGGTACGACGATCCGGTCCTTGAACCATAGGACGCCGTCTCCGTCCTTCCGGAAACATTTCAACTCCCCACTGTCTACACGTCTCCGCAAATGCAACATATCCTTGTCATGTTTCTGAGCTGCCGCTATCTCTTCATGGATGGTGGGGATCAAAGCTAGGTTGTAGAGAGCTCCATGTGGGATCACATGCAGTGGTGGTTCGCTCTCTTCCAACGGTGTGATGGTCAGATTGTTGACGTGTGACTTGCGACTCAGCGCATCCGCCACTACGTTTGCCTTGCCGGGGTGATAATGGATCTCTATTTCGTAATCCTTTATCAATTCTAACCATCTTCGCTGCCTCATGTTCAGCTCCTTTTGAGTGAATATGTACTTGAGGCTCTTGTGGTCGGTATACAAATGTACGAGGTTACCGAGTAGGTAGTGCCTCCACATCTTCAGTGCAAGTACCACGGCAGCGAGCTCCAAGTCGTGAGTTGGATAATTTTGCTCATGGTTTCTAAGCTGCCGTGATCCATACGCGACCACTCTTCGGTCTTGCATCAGCACACATCCGAGCCCGATGCCGGATGCATCGCAGTACACATCGAACGGTTTTGTTGTGTCTGGCTGCGCCAAAACCGGTGCTGATGTCAGGTGCTTAACTAAAGCCTTGAATGATGCTTCACATGTTGGACTCCAAACATATTTGGTAGCCTTCTTCAGAAGCTCCGTCATAGGCTTGGCAATCTTTGAGAAGTTCGGGATGAACCTCCGATAATATCCCGCGAGTCCGAGGAAACTCCGTACCTCGTGAACATTCCTCGGGGATTTCCAATTCAGCACTTGAGTGATCTTGCTCGGGTCTACAGCGATACCCTCCGCTGAGATGATATGCCCGAGAAAAGGCACTTGCGATATCAAGAATTCACACTTGCTGAATTTTGCGTATAGCTTGTGATCCCGCAGCCGTTGCAAGACTACACACAGATGCTTCTTGTGATCTTCCTCCGACTTGGAATATACCAGTATATCGTCGATGAAGACCACGACAAACTTGTCCAGCTCCGGCATGAACACCGAGTTCATTAAATACATGAACTGAGCTGGAGCATTGGTGAGGCCGAAGGACATGACCAGGTACTCATAAAGTCCGTACCTCGTCGAGAAAGCCGTCTTTGGAATGTCCTCAGCCCTTATCTTAATCTGATGGTACCCGGATCTTAAGTCCATCTTGGAAAATATCTTTGCTTCGACCAACTGATCAAACAACATGTCGATCCATGGCAACGGGTACTTGTTCTTGATGGTTACGGCATTTAATGGACGATAGTCCACGCAAAGCCGGAACGTCTCATCCTTCTTCATCACGAATAATGCCGAACAGCCCCATGGCGAGGAGCTCGGACTAATAAAACGCTTCTCCAGCAGGTCCGTTAGCTGAGTCTTCAGCTCAGCCAATTCCTTGGGTGCCATCTTGTATGGCCTTCGGGATATTGGCATGGTTCCCGGTGCAAGTTCAATCTTGAACTCCACCTCTCTATCGGGTGGCATTCCCGGTAAATCATCCGGGAACACGTCAGGGAACTCTTGGACCACTGTAATATCTTCCAATCTGATGGTTGTGGACTGATAGACACTTGGAAGTTTTATTTCTGGACTGTCCAGAAATAAGGAGTGAGATCCGTGCACTTCTGAGTTTAAGTGCACGACTCGAAGGACGGTGTCTAAAACAGCGCCGTGGCGGGTTAACCACGACATCCCTAGGATGACATCGACCTTTTGAACCTCTAAGATGATGAGAGACGTGGGGTACACTCTACCCGCTAAGCATAATGGTGCTTTGGAAACCATTACGCTTGCTGAAATCTTCCCACCTGGTGAACAAATTAAATATGGACTATCGGTGGGTAGTATTTGCAAGCTGTGTTTAGCAATGAAAGCTTGGCTAATAAAATTATGCGTGGCGCCTGAATCAAACAATATTATAGCGGGATGCTGGTGGAGTTGGAACATACCCGCAAGGATTGGCTCACCCTCCGGCACGTCCTCTATGGCAAGCTGGTGGACGGTGCCGGGCCTAGGGTTTGCCCGCCGCGCATTTGTAGGGTTCCGGGGCTGATTCCTCCCCGTAAACTGCAGTGCCACTCCGCCTCCTTGCCTCTCCGGACAACTGCTGGCGAAGTGTCCTGGACGACCACACTTGTAACATGTGGCCGCTGCTTGTGCGGTGCTCGGGGGATGAAAGCCCGGCATGCGCTGCTGAGGTGCATATGCACGCAGCATCGTCCGCTGCTGCTGTTGTTGTTGCAGAGGTGGTACTGGCAGTGCCGGCCTGAATGCCGGTGAAGAGTACGGCCGACTGCGGAACGGCATCGACCTCTGTGGTGGCTGCCAGCGTGGACCTGATGGTGGGCGATTCACCATCCGAAATTTCTGGGAGGGACCGCCTCCCTCTCCGCTGCTTTGCGGCGCGCTTCGCTTTCTCTCCGCCGCCGCTAACTCCTTTCCGGAGTCCTCCTGAACAATCGCAGCATCAATGATGTCGTTGAGGCTGCCGCGATTGAACATCGCCAACTTGTCTTTCAGGAGCGGGTTAAGCCCCTGGTAAAAGTGGTTCCGCCGCTTCTCGTCGGTATCGGCGTGATACGACGCATAGAGCGCGAGATCGTTGAACGCCCTGGAGTATTCCAGCACGTTCCGGCTCCCTTGCTGCAGGTGTAGGAATTCCTGTGTCTTCCTCTTCATAAGATCCGGCGGTATGTGATGGGCCCTGAAGGTCGTCCGGAACTCCGCCCAGGTCATAACTCGGTCGGTGGGCTGTGAAGCACAGAAGTTTGCCCACCACGTGCTCGCGGATCCCTGGAGCTGTTGGACCGCGAACTGAGTCTTGCGCTGCTCGCTTATCTGGAGCAGCCCGAACTTCATCTCTATTGCGCGGAGCCAGTTGTCCGCGTCGAGAGGTTCATCCGCCCTTGAGAATACCGGGGGATGAGTCGCTAGGAAGTCGGAGTAGGAGCTCTGTTGACGCTCCTCACGATCTTGACGTCTCTCTGGACGAGACATTTTGGCGATGAGAGTTTGCAGCAACTCCGTGTGCTGCTGGTGCGAACCCGCCATTGCCGCGACGATGTCGGCCAATGTAACCGTTGGCAGTGGCGGTGGCGGTGTTTGCTGTTGCTGTTGCTGCTGCTGTCCCGAGGAGTCCTCGGGAGGCAGTTGGGAGGTCTCTCCCCCTTGGCTAGTACCCCCCAACGTCCGGGTTGGCACGAGTACGAGTCATTCTGAAATTCAAAACAGCAGCAATTAGCACATGTCATACTTAAAATTCCATATGCAACAGTAGGTATTGAAGTGACCCATGAGTAATTTGCACTACATTCACATATATTGATAAAGCGTAAACTTTATACAAGATACATTATTCTCGGGTCTCCAGAAGTCGTGCTCATGTCGTCACTACCTATACATACGCTACTGCCTACACGACATGTCACCGATTACAAAAGTTGGGTTACACTACTCTAGCTGCCCTACTTGGCAACTGTCTCGGAGTAGAATTCGACCTCTTGTGGGTCATCCTCCTCCGGTACCTCTGCTGGTGGCTCTAGATCTACCACCTCTTCTCCCATCTCGGGTTCTCCCATTGCTGGAAGGCCCAAGACCACCGGTATGCCCAATACCGGAGGTACGAGGTCCTGCAATGCATGCACCTCGTCCATGGCCTGGTTGTAGTCCTCTTCCCAGCCTTGCCCTTCCTCAATAGCGTCGTCCCGCTCTTGAGCAAGATCCTCATTCTGCTGGGTTAGAGTCTGCACCAGCTCTTGCAACGCCGCGATGTCGACACGGCTTTTCTTCTTCGCCTTCTTCAGACGATGCAACTGATTATGCTGTTCATTCAGTCGCTTGATCGTCGGAAGGAGCACATTGCGGAGTGCGCTGTGAGCACTCTCGAAATGGTCTCCACGGCTTGTGCTCTCCTTGAGATTTGCGGCGAGATGCTCCATATGAACAGCTTGGTTGTCCATCACGGCGTTTCCTGCCCTCATCTGGAGGCTAAGGTTTGCCTCCGCGGGGCTGTACCTTGGGCAACCCAGATCGGCTGCCTCCCGGTACCTCCCTTCCCACACATGATGAGCCCGTCCCTCCACCGGAATGAGCGCGTATGGAGTGCCCTCCATAGCCTTCACGTGTAGTTGGCAGAAACGTGACATGGTGTCACGGGCTGCCACTTGCCACATCCCTTCCGGTTGTCTACCTCTCACCGTGACGGTGAACGGCACCCAACCGGGTGGCGTAGGTCCTGCAGGGACTTCGACATGGATTGTCCACATCTTGTTCCCCTCTCGACTTCTTCCTTGGTGAAGTACTGTGGCATCTGGTTGTACCCGAAATATTGAAGCATCTGCCTCAATGCTTCCGGATAGCCGCTGCGGTGAGAACAGTGGGACACCATCCACCCGTTCTCCAACTGTTTATCTGCTGTCATCTGTAAAAATATATTTGAGAAATGTCAAATATTTATTTAAACAGTAAACCGTTGAGTTATAACATAAGACATGTCATTGAACCCATAAAACTTGGAAATATAGTTCAAATTTAAACAAATTTGACTGCTGATCTGCATGACAGCCCTGACCAGTTTCCATTTCAACCTGATATAGGCCATGCTAAAGCAAAACCAATTCTTGAGCTCAACATCAAAGTTAAAGCTAACTTCAATAGCTTTCCAGAAAGTGTTTGCTTGGCCTAAGATCTATCTTGGTTCAAAAGTTATGAGATGTCAAAGTTAACAGTATTTCTGGGGAAAAGTGGACAGCACCTCCCTGCTTTAGGTGCTGATTTGATCCAAGAATCCCAGTTAATTCTGCTCCCAATCCGACAAAACTTTATTTTACAAAGTTGTAACCCATCTCATAAGCTTTCCAGAACTATGTCATTTTCTATTTTTGGATTTTTATGCAGGAAGTTATGCTCAATTTACAGAGAGTTTACAGAGAGGGTTTGCTCTGCCCTGTTTTCTGGACAGTTTCAACTCTACTGCATTTTTCGATTGGTTAAGGGATGAGACACCTCTAGACCTCAACAGAAAAGTTGTAAAACTCTTCCAAATATTTCCATAAATGTATCATATGACCCCAACCTCAAAAGAACTCAACCTATAACCTCTGATTAACTTCAGCTTTGATTCAGCTGAAAACAGAGTGCTCTGTCCTTAACAACCTATAAGTTGAAAACTTGTTAACTTTGAACATCCTGATTAAGGGAAGGAGTTACATCAAGTTTTACTGCTTTGGATTAAAAACCTTCAAGTTTTACAATGAAGTTATTCATTTAGTGAGGTGTGACGTCGATGCGTCACCAGATTATGTCGGTACTACGTCCTCACAAAGAAAAACCTATACCGGACTTAGCCGGCTTCGTTAATTCAGTGGCACTAAACGTCACTCACACACGGATGCTACACGTCTACCGTTTCATGGTTAGACTACCTGCAGAAACTCAAGCAATCGTCAGACTCGGCTGCACACCGAGCCCGGTATCCATACAGTTCGTACACCCGGCCGTCATCACTCGCCCGGATGTTCTCAAGCCAAACACGCCTTGAGCTACATGTTCACGTTACTGACCACGTGACGGGGTCTCCCAAGTTGCACCACGCACGCCAGGGACAGACGTTGCTCGAATACCCCAAACGACATGAAGAGTCGTAGAGGATATTAAAGCGGGTCGGGTTACCTGCCACCCGTGGGGCTCCACCCTTCAGCTTGTGCGCACTGGTGGACAGCGCTTACGTGCACCCCCCAAGACATAAACGTCCCGAGATACACGATTTTCGGACATAGACAAATAGGTTAGTATGCCACCTTCTATACACTAATAACATCCTTATATGGGCTACTAACTCGTTCCTCACAGGATTTTTGAAAAAGATGACCTTTGTAATGCGTTAAGCCTCAAGCGAGCTCTGATACCAACGCTGACACGACCCCACGGTCTTGTCGAGCCAGGATCACGCTGAGGGGTGCTGTCGTTGCACAACACCGGATAACACACATCAAAGGTACAAAGCGGAAGCAAAGTTTATTACATAAAGAGGTTTATGCATATTTTTACAACAAAATATGTTCAGTCTACACTCACGGGCGTAGACTACGCATCAAGTTCACGTTCAGCCCGTGAACGTGTCCTTGCTAGCACACACGCACAGTAACACTGCGGCGTGCACGACTCCCACTCGACGGGGTTCCCCTCCTGGGGTTCTGTCTCCTCCTCGGGAGTCTCTTCCTCATAGAACCCTGCAAAAGCTTCAAACACAAGCAATGAGCACGAAGGCTCAGCAAGACTGACCCGTCTCTCCTAAACATGGAACTTCTACATGAGGGGTGATAGGTACATGAGGTAAAAATCATTTGCAAGGACTCGCCTAATTAGTGGGACCTTACTTTCAAGTTTTAGCAGCAGGTTGTGGAGAACCTTATGCTAAGGCACATGAGAGAGCCGCAATCAAACAAGAAACGCATTTCTCTCATGTACTTTACCCAAAGTTGAAAAGAACTTTCGTTAGCTCTAAACTACAACAAATCGTTAGCAATCAAGTCCATCTTTCAATCAGCAACATTTTAACATGGAACTAGCCTGTTCTTCCTATGTCACGGTACAGTGAACAAGTGGTACTCACTGACCGCGAGGGACGGCGATTATAATCGATTTACACCTGCAGGGTTACCCGAATAACCTGTCAGGTACGCCCGTACTCGATGTTGCCTACAGCAACCATCACGGACGCCGTACGCAACCACCTTTCACCCGTCAGCCAAATATTGAACCGGTCCCATCGTCCCGAGCAAGAGGTCTCTACACGTGCATCTCAGTGCCGCCAGCCGATTTACACCCCAAGCTCTCAACCTACCCTCTGAACGACGGACAATGCCTCAATACCCAACTACCCGAGTTACATCAGTTTCCCGGTTCCCATATAGTCGGTACCTCTAGCTTGTTCAACAGGCCCGCACACGGCTCGGTCCTCAATCGACACAAACGGAGCTATAGCACACAGGCCCCAAAGTCCTTCTGCCCTTACTCTCTGCTCGGTCTCATTTTTCTTGCCATGTGTATCATGTGCTATATCTACCCGAGTCGAGTGCCTCTAGCCTATGCTCGCGAGTAGTTCCAACTACCCGACTTGTACTGAATCCTACACTATCTTAGCATCGCAGTAGCTAACGGGGTTTGCAATCCTAAACCCAACCCATGGTTTTCTTGGCTATGCAGTTGGGTTTCCAAACAAGACTCTAATGCAAGGAATAAGGTATTCAAGTATGTGCTCAAAACAATAAAAACTTGTAAAAAGGTTAATGCAAACCAGAGCTTGCCTTGCTGCTCTTGGTCGTAGGCTAGCTGCTCCTCCGGAGTAACAAAGTATAGGACTTTGGGTTCCTCCTCGACCTTAGCGACTACATGATATAAGAAGTACATGTATTAATTAAATGCATTTGAATTGAGTTTTAAATTTGTGAACCTTCTAAGTCTCACTAGACAGACCCAAAGACTGTGAAACTTTTACTGTGGTTTGGTTACAACCTAAACAGAGACTTGGTCAAGTTTTAGTTGCAGCAAAGCTCATTTGAGCCCCCCATAATTAATTATGTCCTTGACTTTAATTGGAACTATTAGGGTATTCTAGGAATTTTCATGGAACAAGCCATGACATTCTGAAAACTAGATTTGAAGAAGGTTCTAATGGAGTTGGTCTCACTTGATTTGAAGGTTCCTAACTAAAGATATGAGCTAAACAATTTCAGAGAAAATTCTGAAAATGTTTCTGAACATTTTCTATTTTCTATGGAACAGTTTCACTAATCACACCATTAGGTGAATTAAATGAGCTCAAATGGATCTTAAATTTTTATGGTAGTTCAGGGATATTTTGGTGAATATCCCAGAAAAATTTCAGAATTTTCCTCCAAAGGATTCTCCAGTTAAAATTCCAAACAGTTTAAACTTTGAGGAATTAATTATGGAGAATTAAGGATTTTCATGATGTGAAACTTGATTTGCTGGAAAGTGCTCAGAGAGCTGAATCTAACAAAATTTGGTTCACCCGATTTGGAGCTTCCTAGCCAAAGTTATGAGGATTTGAAGTTTGAATGAAATCTGAAAATCGGGGAAAAGTTTAAATCTGCCGGTGGGCCACGGGGACATGTGTTGGGCGCGGAGGCGTCAGCACACTGAGGCCTACAGGGTTTTTGCGTGCCAGCACATCAGATCCCAGCCGCAGCTTGATCTCGATTTAAAATATCTGCCGCTGACAGCTGGGGTCCACCCCCTTCGTCTACATCCCGCCGCCCGCGCTCTGCCGCCGGGATACCTCGCCGGAGAGCTCGCCGGCAGCCTCTGTGGAGCTCCAAGCTTCGTGATTCCGGCCGCCCCTGCCTACTTTCACTCGGAGAACACGATTCCGGGCTAGCTCGTCATGACAACGACCGGCACATGGTCGGCGACGAGCGACGGCTTCGAAAAGACTTCGGCCATGTCGGCCGACTTCCCTAGCACCCCAACTGACCGAGCAAACGGCCGGAAAGCATCAGTGATACCTTAGGAACCTCAGCATGGGCTCAAGGCAGCTTGGTAGAGGTCCGAAGTAGTCCCTCACCGTGCGCCCGATGCTTTCTGCATGCTCCGCCGTCGGTAAACTTCGAAATACGCCGGGTACATAGGTTCTCAGGCCAAAGGTTGTGAAGGCAACTTGTGCACTACCGTGTCTAGTTTGTGTGGAAGCGGATTGAGGCCCTCTAATCCTTCCTAGAGTATGGGTTCGACAGAACCACAGCCGAAGGTCGGTCTGTACCCAGAAAGGGGAAAACTGGAAATTCGCCGCCGGTGAGCAAACACTCGGGCTGTGGCTCGAGGGTGAGCAGCACCGGTCACCAGCGCGTCCAAGGGTGCCTTGGCTCGGGCATGATCACCTTCCGGTTGGGCTGTCCATGGGAGCCCAAAGTGCGGCGGTTTTAGGTCACCGAATTGAACTCTCGGTGTAGCCGAGATCGACAGGTTTCAGCTGAGTTCTAGCAACGGGGAAGAACGAGGAGGGTCCCTAGTACCTTGCCGTAGCTCTGGAGGGGACGGGGAGGCTGTGATCGGAGCTCTCTAATAGGTTCTGAGCAGCGGAAGAAAGTTTCCCGGCACTGTGTTCTTGCGGGGAGAAAATGGCGAGGGCTTCAGCCGAGGAGGGGGGCGCCTTAAGAAGGGGTCTGGAACCGACCCTGGGCGCGCGCGTGGGCAAGCTGATGGTGGCGCGGCGGCCTCCCTCGGTGGCGCTCTCGGGAGGAGCTCGGGGACCCGAGTACTGAAAGTCTCAGTCGGTTGGATCATCCTAGTGGCTGACATGTGGTTCCCATTTTCATTTTTAACATCTGAGATTAACTCCTATTCACTGTTGTAAACAGTAGTTCCCAAAAAGCCCCTGGTGATTTGAATTATCTACCCTTGAACCATTTGAATTGGTTAGAATTCAAATTGGGTTTGGTTTGAATGAATTTCAGCACATGTTCAGTTTGAAATTCAAATAGAATTTGCCCCACTTAGCTCATGTCAAGATCAACTCCAAATAGATTAAAAATTGGTGCAGCTCACAAAAATGTGCTGAGCAAGAATATGCGTCCCACTTTTGAATTCATGGGATAAAATCAGTTTGAATTAGAATTTGAGTTCAAACTGCCCTCTTTCTAGCTATACCCCAAAAGTACCTCAAAAGGTTTTGAATTTGGGTGAAACTTGGCATGGACATTCCTAGCAATGTGTAGGAGTTTTCATATGCCCAGCCCCTGTATATCACATGTGGGAAATACCACTTTTGCAATATGTGAGTTAGTTCTCAAATGAGCATGTTGATGGTGGTTACTTGCTCTTCAAATGTGTTTATCAACTTGCTTCAAATGAGGTGTGTGTGTGGGGATGACACTTCAAACATGTGTCAAAAACTGAGGCCCTTACACTTGCTCTTCTTGAAAGCCGTTAGTTTCATCGAACACTACGTCACGCGCTACTTCAACAAGTCCGGAGGTTTTGTTGAAGACATGATAAGCGTAGGAGTTCGAATCATAGCCAAGTAAGAAACCTTCATCGGACTTCGAAGAAAACTTCGAGGCCCTTGGCTTCTTATTTAAAATGTAGCATTTTGATCCAAAGACTCGAAAGTATGAAATATTTGGCTTGTTACCTGTGAGTAGTTCATAAGAGGTTTTCTTGAGCAGCCGATGAAGATATAGTCGGTTTGTGGCATGACAAGCGGTGTTAACCACTTCGGCCCAAAACCTGTCCGAAGCCTTGTATTCATCGAGCATTGTCCTCGAAATCTCAATGAGAGTTCTGTTCTTCCTTTCGGCTACTCCATTTTGTTGAGGAGTGTATGGTGCTGAAAATTCATGCTTTATCCCTTCTTCGTCTAGATACTCCTCAACTTGGGTGTTCTTGAATTCTGTTCCATTGTCACTTCGTATGTTCTTGATCTTCAATGAGAATTCATTTTGGGCACACTTGATGAACTTCTTGAGAGTTCCTTGAGTTTCTGTCTTATCATGCAAAAAGAAAACCCACGTGAAGCGTGAAAAATCATCAACAATGACTAGACCGTATTTATTACCGCCGATGCTTATGTAGGAAATTGGACCAAATAGATCCATTTGAAGGAGCTCAAGTGGTCTTGTTGTAGTCATGACATTCTTCGCGGGATGGGGTGCTCCTACTTGTTTCCCTGCTTGACATGCTCTACATGGCCTGTCTTTCTCAAAAACAACATCCTTTAAACCTCGGATGTGATCGCCTTTGAGGAGTTTTTGAAGATTCGTCATACCAACATGTGCTAGCCGTCTATGCCACAGCCAACCCATGTTGGTCTTTGCAATCAAGCATGTGTCAAGTTCAGCTTTATCTTTGTTGAAGTCAACTAGATAAAGTTTTCCATTCAACACACCTTTGAATGCAATTGAGTTATCACTCCTTCTAAAGACAGTCACACCCTCATTAGTGAAAAAGCAATTATAACCCTTGTTGCATAATTGAGATATGGACAACAGATTATAATCTAGGGAGTCAACATGTAAAACATGAGAGAGAGTATGTTGTGATGAAATTGCAATTTTACCGGTACCAAGTACTTTTCCTTGACTATTATCACCAAAGTAAATGCCTTCGCTTGGATTTTCATTTTCTTCATATTCCATGAACATTCTTCTTTCTCCGGTCATGTGATTGGTGCATCCGCTATCTAGCACCCATTTTGCTCCACTGGATGAATAAGTCTGCAAAAAATAAATTATGCCTTGGTCTTAGGTACCCAAGCTTTCTTGGGTCCTTTGAGGTTAGTCACAAGTGATTTTGGCACCCACACATGAGACTTGGTATTCCCATGGCGTGGCCCAACATGTTTAGCATAAACTCTTCCAAGATTACTTTTCATAAGTACGTATGAAGCATCAAAGGTTCTAAAAAGAAGTTTCTGTTCATATGTGTTCACATTGTTAAATTTATCAACATTACTAAGCTTTGTAGTTTGAGAAGAATTTCCCTTGACAAAGGCAATGTAATCATTGTTATTCTTGTGGTTTCTAGCATTGTGCTTTTCACCATTAGAATATCCAATGCCATATTTGACATTAGGAGATCTTGTGATCGAGTATGCACTGCGTGCATAATTGATCTTCTCCTTGTCAAATATGCCATTTTGAGAAGATTTCTTGTCCTTTGTCAAGTTTGGCTTTTTCTTCATGTTAGTGTCATTTTTTGGCACATGTACAAGTGATGCTGGTTTCAGACTTTGTGTGTTGAGAATGTGAGCTAGTAGTTGGTGAAGAACCATTTTGCTTGAGTGACTCAACTTGTCCCTCAAGGATCTTGTTAACTTTGGTTAAGTTAGCAAGTTCATCCATGATGGCGGTGTTTGAGTCTTTTAGCTTCAAGCAAGCCTCCTTGCTTGAAGCTAATTCAAGCTCTAGTGATTTATTTTGTTCCTTTTCAAAATCAAGAAGCTTTTCAATCTCAAGATATTCCTCCTTTTGGGAGATGATCATATCTTCCTGACGATTGACTGGCTTCTCCATATCAACAAGCTTATTAAGTAGAAATTTCATTTTAGCAGCTGTGTTTTTGTCTAAACCTCTAAGCATATATACTCATCTTCATCACTGCTATCATCTTCACTAGAGTTATCACTATCACTAGTAAAAGAATGCAGGAAGGAAGATTTAGTCAGTACCTTTCGTTTACCTTCCTTTGCCATTAGACAGGTGTTGTCGGTGTCATTCCTTGCGCCCATGGTTGGGAAGAGAGTGGATCTTTTGGTAGTCTTCTTTGTGGCTATGGTGGCCATCTCTTCTTCTTCTTCGGATGAAGATTCATCATTGGAGTCCCCTAGATGTGCTTGGCCATATTGCTTCATCTTCTTGAACATTTTCTTTGGTTGAGACCTGTTATCCTTTGTCTTCTTCTTGTTTTCATCAAGTGGACAATCTACTATGAAGTGATCGTATCCTCCGCAGTTATAGCACACCCGTCTCATCTTGGGTCTTTGTTTGTCTCTTTGTCTTCCTTCATTTGAGCTGTTGCCCTTTCTTCTTCTCATCATTTTCTTGAACTTCTTCATGAACAAGATCATGTCTTCTTCATCGATATCACTGCTTTCATCGTCGCTGTCATCTTCTCCATAAGCTTCTCGAGCTTCCTTTGATACGGGTTTACAAGTTGATTTCAATGCGACTCCTTTCTTCTTTACCGAGGTGAGATCGGCAATTTCCTTAACATGCTTGGCTTGCTTCTCCATCATCTCAAAGTTAATGATCTTGCCAAGAAGTTCGTCTGGGGTCATTTTCCGGTACCCGGGGCTTTCTCTGATCATAGAGCAAAGGGTTACGTTGCGAGGCATGAATGCTCTGAGAATCAGCTTCACAACCTCATGGTCATTCCACTTCTTGCTGCCATAAGCTCGGACTTTGTTGATGAGATTCTTTAGTCGGTTGTACATATCTTGTAGTGATTCATCTTCTTCTATCGCGAATCTTCCCAATTCACCTTCAATTATTTCTATCTTGGCTTCGCGTACGTGACGATCACCTTCATGTGCAGTTTGTAGTGTGTCCCATATCTCCTTGGCAATTTCAAGCCCATCCACCTTGGTGAACTCGTCTCGTCTTAGTGATGACGTGATCACAGCTGCAGCTTGAGCATTTCGATGAATGGCTTGTTCTTGGATTGGTGTCAGCTCTTCATCATCATCCGGGATATCTATCCCTGTACACACTATATGCCACAAACTCGGGTTAAGAGATATGATATGCATTTTCATGTTTTGTCTCCACATTGAATAATCGTTTCCATCAAAGTAAGGTGCTTTTTCTAGGGGAATTGATAAGTAATGATTATTGTGAGAATTCAAACGCTCATAATCAAAAGGATATCGGGAGTAGTCTGTGTGACTATCCCCTTTCTTCTTCTTTTCATCATCGGTGTTCCTCTTCCCTTTTGGGGAGATTGCCTTCTTCCGTAGAAGAGCCTTGAGTTGGAGCACCTCCTCATCATCATCCTTACTGTCTTGAATGGAATCAAGTAGCTTCTTTAGCTTTTGAGTCCTTTCATCATTTCTCATTCCGTCGTTGATCTTCTTGTTTGCATCCTTGACGTCCATATCGTCTCTTCGAGCGGTGAGCCTCTTTTGAAGAGTTTGGCTCTGATACCAATTGACTATAGCCTAGAGGGGGGTGAATAGGCTTTTCGATGCTTTGTTGAAACCTGAAACACCTAGTAGTCTATCAAATACATAGAAATCGAACTAGTCCGGTAGAGTCCGGACTAGTCCGTTTTCTAAACAGAGAAAAATCGGACTAGTCCGGTACTGGGCGGACTAGTCCAGTATACGTGGACCAGGGAGATCAAGGTTGATCAATGTTTACTTCTAATACTTTATGCAGCGGAAATTGAATGGTAACTCAGATGTATTGCAACAATAATATAATGAATGACAAGAATCAACTTGATGTTAATGTTTGAACGTGAGTTTCAAAGGATTGGTTAAACACTCTAAAATGATGAACAATTAATAAACAAGAGTGGGACACAAGTGTTTATCCCAAGATTCGATTCCACGAAGGCAATCTATGTCACCGTTGAGGAGTCCACAAAGGACCGGGTTTTCTCCAACCCTACCCTCGTCGAATCGCCACAAAGGCCGATTTTGTTCCACTAATCACAAAGGGCAATAAACTTGTTCAAGGGGCCTTCTCATAAGTTGAGGGCTCCCCAAGAATTACAACAAATAAATCAACACGTCTCAATGCACTCAACAGATGAACAATTAACAATGAAAAGTGTGCGAGAGATCAAACCCAAGAGCTCAAGATGATGTAGAACTAGTCTCTCCTTTGATCAATTGCCAATCCACAAGAATTGATCCTTCTTGGTTTAGAATGCATGGAGAGAGGTGAATTTTGGGCTCTTGGGAGGTGTGACGGCGCAGGGGGACGAAAATATGTTGGTATGGCTGTACACCTCTTTTTATAGTTGGGTTTCCAAATGGTACGTTAGGGTTTGCGATGTCCGGACTAGTCTGTGGTTGACTCCGGACTAGTCCGGTGTGCGGTGTTTAGAAAACCCTAAGTGTTGTGAGATATCAGACTAGTCCATGATTTTGCGGACTAGTCCGTTTTTTTGTCCAGAGACAAAATCGGACTTGTCCGGATGATATCGGATTAGTCCGTTTTCTGGTCAGAAAGAAAATCGGACTAGTCCGGCTGATATCGGACTAGTCCAGCCTTGTTGAAATTGTGCACTAAGTTTGATTTCTTTCTCTTGAGCTCTTGGGGTGTGTTTCTCCAACACACTCTATACTAAGTGATCTATTCTTTTCAGTTCTTGAGCTCTTATCCATTTGGATCCACCTCCTCCTTTCTTTTTGCGCTTTCGTCTTAATTTCTTTGAGTATCTGCACTTATTCTCAACAATTTTGTTTGGATCTCATTTGTTTGTCATAAATCAACCAAAACCCACAAGCGGTGCCTAGATGCACTTTCAGTTCTACTATTAAATCTTTTTGCAAAGAATTTAGCAAGATCATGATGGAGATGTTTGAGATGTCGATGATGGGAGAACTAAAGTTCTTTCTAGGCTCCCAAGTGAAACAGCTCAAGGAAGGCACCTTCATATGTCAAACAAAGTACACTCAAGACATACTTAAGAAGTTTGGCATGGAGAAGGCCAAGCCCATCAAACGCCAATGGCGACAAATGGACACCTCGACCTCAACCAAGATAGCCCAAGCGTGGATCAAAAGGTATATCGTTCCATGATTGGATCCCTTCTTTATCTTTGTGCATCTAGGCCCGATATTATGTTGAGTGTATGCATGTGTGCAAGGTTTCAAGCCGCACCCAAAGAGTGTCATCTAAGAGCCGTAAAAAGAATCTTGCGCTATCTAGTTCATACACCTCACCTAGGGCTATGGTATCCTAAAGGGTACAATTCAATCTCATCGGATACTCCGATGCTGATTATGCCGGATGCAAAGTAGATAGTAAAAGTACCCCGGACACCTATCAATTCTTGGGCAGATCCTTAGTGGCATTGTCAATCAAAAAGCAAAATTCCATTGCCCTATCCACAGCCGAAGTAGAGTATATCGCAGCCAGGAGTTGTTGTGCACAACTTCTTTGGATGAGGCAAACTCTAAGAGACTACGGTCTCAATATGAACCATATTCCACTCCTATGCGACAATGAGAGTGCTATTAAGATTGCCCACAACCCTGTTGAACACTCTAGGACCAAACACATTAGTATCTGACATCATTTCTTGAGAGATCACTCAATAAAGGGAGACATAGTCATTTCACATGTTAGAACCGAAAAACAGCTAGCTCATATCTTCACCAAGCCACTAGATAAAAAACACTTTTGCGAACTTATGAGTGAGCTGAATGTCCTTGACTCCCAAAATGTGGCTTGAGATGTTGCACATCTGGTTGTTATAGTCTAATTTATTCAAAACTGAGCATATATTTTTAAAAAGACTACCTCTCTCAATTTTTTCTATCAAATTATCTTCGATTATCATCTCCTTGAATCATGGCCATTGTATGTTTTTTTGTGTGCTCTACTGGTCATGTTCATTGAGAATAGTTGTGAAAAATCATTCTATGTGGATAAATGTGACGGCCCGGTCCCGATCACGGGGCCGTGCCGCTCGCCCGGGAATCGCATTGGGTGGTGTCGTGCGATGCGGCACCCAACAGCACACATAATAAATCATCATATTACATAAATCAAGCGGAAGCTTACAAAGTGTAAATTTTACAAATACTTCTCAAAATATTCTACAGCGGAAGACTATTACAACTCACGTCTCATACCTATGCTAAGCAACAGAGAAGGTGTCCAGCCCGCGGACCCTTCTCGCTAGCAACACTATCACAATAGCAGCGGCAAGGGTTGCCATGAGTTCACCACTCGGAGAGCTCCGAGTCTCATCGGACACCCGTACATATCAGCGTACAGTTATTACCTGTAAAAAAACATATGTAGTATCCGTGAGCACGAAGCTCAGCAAGACTTAACCGTCACCCTAGTCATGAAACTCTACATGCTGGAAATAGAGGGCTGAATATAGCAGTTTGCACAAAAGATGCTCTTGAGCCAAAGGAAGGTCCTTACTTCAAGTTTTGAGCCACTTTTATAACGCTCGCGCAATTTACATCGAGACTCAACAATCAAACAAGAAACGCTTCATCTCGATGTCATTTGCCCGAGGTGAAACTAACTTTAGTGAGCTAACCTAGACTCATACAGACCTTGTGCCATCAACGTCGAGACTCCACAATCAAACAAGAAACATTTTGCCTCGACGCTACTAGCTCAAGGTGGAAAATAAATTTAGTGAAAGTGTTGATCATTCCTCATCTCCATTATGAGGATTACTCACAAAGCATATTAAATGTTTCCCAGTTTATTACTACGTCACGACTCAGTGTACAAGTATGCTCACTACCGCGAGCAACTGTGATTGCAATCAAAAACACCCGTCTGACATGACGTGTACGTCCGTACTCGACGTTGCACACAGAAACCGTCACTGACGTCGTACATGGCAACCTTTCACACGACACTCAAATGTCGAACCGGTCCCACCGACTGGGATTAAGTCTCTCTACGACAAACCCTCGTAGAGCCAACTTTTCTATCCTTTCAGCATCGGCATCAGACGGTGAGGTATGCCTCGACACCCAGGTTAACATGTTACATCGGTTTCCTAGGTCCCATATTGCCAGTATGCATCCGGTACACATCTCAAACTTGTCTCACAGGGCCGCACACGAGAACGGGCCTTAATCGACGCAGACATAGACTAGGTTCACAGGACCACGTCCTTGATCCTTCCATCCACTGCCCGGTCTCCATTCCCAACTATGAGGATCAATTCCCAACTCTTCCGATTGATCCCCCTTAACCCCGTTATACGAGTAGGAAACTGCCCACTCGAGTTTTGCTTCTTTTAATCCACTTTTGTTAACTTGAGATCAGCAGTTATAATCAATTCATAACCTACTCTACATTATACTCCAGGGTTTTCTGGGTCGTGCACTTGGAGTGTCATACCACCTAGACTTAATGCAATAAATAAAATGCTAGACGTATAAAGTGAATACAAATAAAAACTTGTAAGTTTTGATGCAAACCGGGGCTTGCCTTTGTTTTGCAGGGAACTTATATATATATGAAGTTCATTTAGTGAAGACCACTTGAGGCTTGATCAATTGCTTTCCTCCTTCTTTGATCTCCACTCCGATGACTTCAAATCCTTCACGTAGATGCTACACGTAATGAATATGCACATATGTTTACTTGTAAAGCTTTTGCTATCAAGTTCTAAAGACAAGTTTAAAACTGGAACTCTGTTTAAGAATTTAAAATAACACTGGTGCTAGTGGTTGGGATTTGGGGTTAAACACTATGATCAAGTGATATGTGTTGTTCACCCCTTGTGTGATATTCATCTAAATAGGTTGAACAGCACAGTGGTGATCCAGAGCTCCAATGGAGCTGAATTTTTTCTGGTGAGTTCCTTGTCACAAGAAATTAATCTGGACCAAAATTTAGAAATTTTCAATGAGTAGATCACTTAGAATAATTCCCTAAGCATTTAGACAAAAAGGAATAAATTCTGAATAAATTGGCACTTTAATGAAAATTCGTGTAAACTACACTTTCAAACATAGCTCAGGGAGTATGCATGAATTTTCCTAGGATTTTTGGAGCTAAGTATTTCCTAGAAATAAATTTCCAAGTTTTGGAAATTTTCTGAAATTGTTTCTGTACTCATTTGGATACAGCAAATTCAAATCTGAATTCCCCTAATCAAATGAACTCCAAATGAGCTAAAACTTTTACAGGAGTTTGCTAACATCCTAAAGAATATTCTGGCAAAATATGAGAATTTTTGGAATAACCAAACTCCCTCTAAAATTCTTTTGCTGAAAAGCTTTAAAACATTTCCAGAATTAATTAATGAGTTTCATACAAATTGGGTTGTATATTTGGACAGATATATTCAATATGAATCCAACCCAATTTGAATCACTAAATTTGGAGCTTCCTAACAAAAGTTATGAGGTTCTAAAGTTTGGGGAAAAATCTGAAGTTGACCTCTGTTCTATTTTTCCAATTTTCAGAGACATAAGCAATTAACACCACATTTGGCCAAGCAAATGAGGTCCAATGCCTCTGAAAATTTTACTGGAGTTCAAGTATTTTTGTAAGAATCGCCTGCCCAAATTTGGGAATTTTCCAATACACAGAACTCCTGGAAAAATTCTTACAAGATTTTACTTATATGAATTAATGAGACAAAACCATAGATTTTCATAAATATTGGGATGTACTCCTGGATAGTACTCTCTGAGAGGAATCCAGCAAATTTTGTTTCACAATTTTTGGACATTCCTACACCAAGTTGTGGCTCTTCAAAGGTTGAACTGAAAACTGGAAATCCAAAAATATTTAAACGCCTGCCAGTGGGTCCCACCCGGCAGACCTTCTTCTTCCTCGCGCCAAACAGAGCCCGCGGCGGCGCCCTCCGGCGAGCGTCGCCGGAACAGCCCTCCCGGCCACCCCCCGACCTCAAACTCCCCGCCCCACCCTAACTCGGCCCGCATAACAGGTTGGTAGGGTCGCCGGCGGCCAGGGATCGCCGGAAAGTGGTGTCCGGCGGCGGCAGTGGCCGCTAGGGTTCCGGCATGGTCGGAAATCTGCTATACCGTGTCAAAACGGTCGGGAATTGATCGGAGAGCACCATGGGAGCTTGAGGGTGTCGTAAATGGCCGCCAAACCTCGTGAAAAGGTCGGCAACATCGAGCTCCACGGTGACCCGAGCTGTTTTTCCACGGCGGCCAGAAAAAATGGCAAGAACACGGCCGTTTCTGGATCATATCGCTCGATTCTTGGTCGAGGAGGGCCGCTAGGAAGTGTAGAGGCTGTGTGCAAGGTCGCCCGAGCTGGAGTGGACCGTGCAATCCGAATTTCGGGGTAGACCGAACCCTACCCGCATGTACTAGCTTTCGGGAATCTTGGGAATTATCTACGCTCGATCGATCAATTGCTACAAGGGTTGCAGCCACACGATCTGGAGGTTAAGGCACACCTTTTTCATGTAGGGAAAGGATGGTGAAAACGGCCGTGGTGTGCTGTCCACGGAGGCCGACCTCTGTTTCCCGCCGGTGACCTCGGTTCTCGGCGGGATCATCAAATTGTGACCAACCGAGGCGACAACGCTGCAAAGTAGCAGGGCGGGTAGCTAGAGCACGTGTTGGTGCTCACTTTTTGTATTGGTGGCCCGAGCAAAGGCAGAGCGGGCGCCGGTGTGCGGTGGAGAGTTTGAGGAGCGGCGCCGGTGAGAAAACAGAGCGCCGTGCGGGCGCTGTTCGTGAGGAGGAAGCAAAAGTGTTTGCTCAGCTGTGTGGGGAACTAATCAGTTTGAGGAGGGGGTGAGCTGCTGCCCAGTTGCCAGCGCGAGAGGGAGGAGCAGGAGGTGGCTTCCCGGGCGGTGGCGTGAAACAGCTGGTGCTGCTCGGGAGAATTCCCTCGGTTGAGTGAGAGACAGAGGGGAAAAACTTAGGGGTTAAGTCTACTTAGCCCTATGACATGTGGGCCCCACAGGCATTCCCTCCTCATCCCTCAAAAGATCTCCAAAACTTGGCAAGTGACCAATTCAAATGTTTGGAGTTTAAAACCGGCTGCATTTGGATAGTTGGACAAATTCCATCCAAATTCAAATGTATATTTGAATTCTCGGCAAATTTAAGTCCATTTGGAAAATGGTTAGCAAATATCTCCGAAAATTCATGAGACTTTTCCTACCCCCCTAAATTGGACCTAAGTAATTCAAATATGAAATTCGTTCTTTGATTTGGCTGCTGCAAATGAGATTTTTAACACAACAGTTTGAAAATCATTGTGTTACTCATTTGAAATTTTGAGTAGAACAAGTTGTTCCAAAATCTGGCTTTAGCTTTCTCACACATATGGGAACTTCACACTTTGGTTTTAGACCCCTCTTGGGTTCCAAGTCTTCAAATAAATGTTTGAACTTGTGTGAAGAAAGCTCTCATGTGTGTTATCACATGTGGAAAAAGTTTTAACAAGTCCCATTTTTCATACATATGAAACCAACTTGGTGCAAACAAGAGTTTCTGTGTATGCATATTTTGGGACCTTTACAATCCTCCCCCCTTAAAAGAATCTCGTCCCGATTTTACAGGGTAAAAATGAGAGGGGGGATGGTGAAAAATTATCGGTTGTGCGACGTCAAAAGTCGGGATGATTTGGCGCGAAGAAATCCTTTGCTCTCACATGTCGCTTCAACCTTGGAGTAACCACTCCCTAAAACTTTATAGAACCACAACGTATGGTCGCGTGTGGTTCGGTCCGTTATGTCGATGATCTGAACCAGTCCTTCCTGAGGTGTGGGATCTGGTTTCAGTTCCCCGGTATTTCCCAGCTGAATGGTGGTTGAACACTTGAGGCACTTCCTCAGCCGAGAAATGTGGAAGATGTCGTACACACCGGTGAATGTCGCTGGGAATTCCCGCCGGTATGCAACTAATCCACATCTTTTCATAATCTGGAATGGACCGATGAATCGAGATGAATAGAGACTTTGACAAGTGAACTTCATCAAAAATTTTCTTCCTCAACTCTGATTTACGGAGTACGATAATTCTGTCCTTAATCACAGGACACCGTCTCCGTCTTTCCGGAAATATTTCAGTTCCCCACTGTCTATACCTCTCCGCAAATGTGACATGCCCTTATCATGTTTCTAGGCTGCCACCCTTTTTCACGGATGGTGGGGATAAAAGCTAAGTTGTAGAGAGCTCTAGGGTGAACCCTACGTAATGGTGGCTCGCCCTCTTCCAACGGGGTGGTGGTTGGATTATGAACGTGTGACTTGCGACTCAGCGCATTCGCCCACGTTACCCTTGCCGGGGATGATAATGGATCTCTATTTCGTAATCCTTTATCAACTCCAACCATATTTGTTGCCTCATGTTCCACTCCTTCTGAGTCAATATGTACTTGAGGCTCTTGTGGTCGATATATGAATGCACGAGGTTACCGAGTAGGTAGTGCCTCCACATTTTAAGTGCAAGTACCATGGCAGTGAGTCCTAAGTCATGAGTCGGATAGTGTTGCTCATGATTCCCGAGTTGCCGTGATCCATACACGACCACCCTTTGGTCTTGCATCAGCACACATCCTAGCCCAAAGCCGGATGTATCGCAGTACACAACAAACGGTTTTGTTGTGTCTGGCTGCGCCAAAACCGGTGCTGATGTTAAGTGTTTCACTAATGCCTTGGTCGCTGCTTTACATGCTGGACTCCAAACATCTTTGGCAGTCTTCTTCAGCAGCTATGTCATAGGCTTGGCAATCTTCGAGAAGTTCGGAATGAACCTCCAATAATATCCCGCGAGCCCGAGAAATTCTTCCGTACCTCGTTAATAGACCGCGGGGACTTCCAATGCAATACTTGTGCGATATTACTCGGGTATACAGAGATGCCCTTCGCTGAGATGATATGCCCGGGATAAAGTACTCGTGATGTCTAGAATTCGCACTTGCTGAATTTCACGTATAGCTTGTGATCCCGCAGCCGTTGCAAGACTATATGCAGGTGCTTCTCGTGTGCTTCCTCCGACTTGGAATAACCAGTAGGTCGTCGATGAAGACCACGACAAACTTGTCCAGCTCCGGCATGAATACCGAGTTCATCAAGTACATGAACTGAGCTGGAGCATTGGGGAGGCCAAGGAACATGGCAAGGTACTCATAAACTCCGTACCTCATCGAAAAACTGTCTTCAGAACAGCCTCAGCCCTTATCTCAATCTGATGGTACCCTGACCTTAAGTCTATCTTGGAAAAGATTCTTGCTTTGACCAACTGATCAAACAATATGTCGATCTGTGGTAACGGGTACTTGTCCTTGATTGTCACAATGTTAAGCGGACGAAATTAACACTAAGCTGAAGTGTTTCGTCCTTCTTCCTACTACACAGCGCATAGCAACCCCAAGGTCATGAGCTTGGTTGTATAACACATTTGCTCATGGTTTCCCTTAGTTGCTCAACCGTTCTCTTTGCTGTGCAGAACAGGCTCTTCTGTCCTAACCCAGATTTTGATTCGTTTCGAAGCATTTTCATAACTCAGGTTGAATACCAAAGTTAAAGTTAACTTCAATATCTTTCCAACTAGTACTCCTATGCCTCTAGATCATTTCTGGATCAGAAGTTATGATTGCTCAAAGTTGAAAGAATTCCTGGACAAAATTTGCCAGCATCTCCTTTGTATGTGGCTGATTTTATCACAGTTGTATACATAGATACAATATGAATCTGAACCAACTTTGAACTACAACAATGTTGCATATCTCATAACCTTTCCAAAGGTGTGTTAAAGGCTCCTTAGGGATTTTTCTACAACAGGTTAGGGCTTAAAAACAGAAAGGTCCAGAGAGGTTTTTCTGCTGTCCTGGTTCTGGACAGTTTACCTTCAACTGGACTTTTCACCAACTTAAGGTGTGATTTTTCTCGGGAGGTCTACAAGAAAGTTGTAGAGCACTTGAAAAGATTTCCAGAGATGTATCATACACCTTAATTGGTTAAAGATACTCAGAGTTATGCTCTGTCAAAGTCCACCAAGAATTCCTGCCAGAAATAGAGCACTCTGTTTTTGAAAACTTTGACGCCTAGTTATACTCTCATTTGAATCTTAGCTCAAAATAAGAGTCCAGTAACTAATATTTGTTTCAAACTTCCCTTTTTAGTTAAAAGTTAGCTCATGAATCATTTCTTCATAGGGAAGAGGTTATTATGTGTAGTACGGTGTCGATGCACCGTAAGAAGCATGTTGGTACTACGTAGCCTCACCAAAGAAAATCCTAAACCGGCTTATACCGTCATATCCGTTTAATCAGTGGCACTAAGACGGTCACTCGCAAACGTGTACTACACGGGATACGTACGTGGTTGGTACCTGCAGAAGATCACTCAATAGTGGTGCACCCAAAGGTTGTTTTCACTTCAGGCAGTTCCATATTTGAAAGTAAATACAAACGCCTGTATCATTGCCATACGGCCGTCCTTGAGTTAAGCCACGTCTCAAGGTACGTGATCGTGTTTTTACACCACACGACGGGGAACCCGAGTATATCATGAATGGGTCGTCACGGTTGGGAATGTTATCAACCCAACAGATAGCACCTACTGCCCTGCAGGCCACACCGATGGCAAGCGCTGCGCATGTCCCCCTGGGCTATTTCCAGACGAACACACTATCGCGTTACTGACCACACGATGGGGGTCCCCACTTACTTTCCTAATTCACGCTAGGGATCAGCGTTTCATATGAACTCAGGGACATGAAGAGTCCAAGAGTTTCATATTAACATCTCACACCAAGCTGTGAGACCTATCCCTGAACCACTTTCCTCGTCAGGGGAGCTAACCGAAATTGAACCGCTTTCGGTGGCGTTCCTTACCATGTTTACCTGAGCGTAGGTGCGTCGTTACATAATCAAAATTCAGAATTATAACAAATATGTTAGTGCTGCCACTTTAAGTAACTATACTACTATAGTCCTTATGTGGGCCTAATACCGTTTCCTCACCGTATCCTAAATTTTTGTCGTAATACGATCCTTATTACATGCACTATTACCAATGCGGCTCTGATACCACGCTGTGACGGCCCGGTCCCGATCACGGGGCCGTGCCGCTCGCCCGGGAATCGCATTGGGTGGTGCCGTGCGATAAGGCACCCAACAGCACACATAATAAAGCATCATATTACATAAATCAAGCGGAAGCTTACAAAGTGTAAATTTTACAAATACTTCTCAAAATATTCTACAGCGGAAGACTATTACAACTCACGTCTCATACCTATGCTAAGCAACAGAGAAGGTGTCCAGCCCGCGGACCCTTCTCGCTAGCAACACTATCACAATAGCAGCGGCAGGGGTTGCCATGAGTTCACCACTCGGAGAGCTCCGAGTCTCATCGGACACCCGTACATATCAGCGTACAGTTATTATCTGCAAAACAACTTATGCAGTATCCGTGAGCACGAAGCTCAGCAAGACTTAGCCGTCACCCTAGTCATGAAACTCTACATGCTGAAAATAGAGGGCTGAATATAGCAGTTTGCACAAAAGATGCTCTTGAGCTAAAGGAAGGTCCTTACTTCAAGTTTTAAGCAACTTTTATAGCCATCGCGCAATTTACATCGAGACTCCACAATCAAACAAGAAACGCTTCGTCTCGATGTCACTTGCCCGAGGTGAAAATAACTTTAATGAGCTACCCTAGACCCATACAGACCTTGCGCCACAACCATCGGGACTCCACAATCAAACAAGAAACGCTTTGTCTCGATGCTATTAGCCTAAGGTAGAAATTAAATTTAGTGAAAGTGTTGATCATTCCTCATCTCCATTATAAGGATTACTCACAAAGCATATTAAATGTTTCCCAGTTTATTACTACGTCACGACTCAGTGTACAAGTATGCTCACTACCGCGAGCGACGGTGATTGCAATCAAAAACACTCGGCTGATACGACACGTACGCCCGTACTCGACGTTGCACACAGCAACCGTCACTGACATCGTACGTGGCAACCTTTCACATGACACCTAAATGTCGAACCGGTCCCATCGACTGTGATTAAGTATCTCTATGACAAACCCTCGTAGAGCCGGCTTCTCTATCCTTTCAGCATCGGCATCAGACGGTGAGGTATGCCTCGACACCCAGATTAACATGTTACATCGGTTTCCTGGGTCCCATATTGCCAGTATGCATCCAGTACACATCTCAAACTTGTCTCACAGGGCCGCACACGAGAACGGGCCTTAATCGACGCAGACATAGACTAGGTTCACAGAACCACGTCTTTGAGCCTTCCATCCACTGCCCAGTCTCCATTCCCAACAATGAGGATCAATTCCCAACTCTTCCGATTGATCCCTCTTAACCCCGTTTCACGAGTAGGAAACTGCCCACTCGAGTTTTGCTTCTTTTAATCCACTTTTGTTAATTTGAGATCAGTAGTTATAATCAATTCATAACCTACTCTACATTATACTCCAGGGTTTTCTGGGTCGTGCACTTGGAGTGTCATACCACCTAGACTTAATGCAATAAATAAAATGCTAGATGTATAAAGTGAATACAAATAAAAACTTATAAGTTTTGATACAAACCGGGGTTTGCCTTTGTTTTGCAGGGAACTTATATATATATGAAGTTCAGTTAGTGAAGACCACTTGAGGCTTGATTAATTGCTTTCCTCCTTCCTTGATCTCCACTCCGATGACTTGTGTGATATGTGATATGTGTTGTTCACCCCTTGTGTGATATTCATCTAAATAGGTTGAACAGCACAGTAGTGATCCAGAGCTCCAATGGAGCTGAAAATTTTCTGGTGAGTTCCTTGTCACAAGAAATTAATCTGGACCAAAATTTAAGAATTTTCAATGAGTAGATCACTTAGAACAATTCCCTAAGCATTTAGGAAAAAAGAAATAAATTCTGAATAAATTGGCACTTTAATGCAAATTCAAGTGAACTACACTTTCAAAAATATCTCAGGGAGTATGCATGAATTTTCCTAGGATTTTTGGAGCTAAGTATTTCCTAGAAATAAATTTCCAAGTTTTGGAAATTTTCTGAAATTGTTTCTGTACTCATTTGGATACAGCAACTTCAAATCTGAATTCCCCTAATCAAATCAACTCCAAATGAGCTGAAACTGTTACAGGAGTTTACTAACATCCTAAAGAATATTCTGGAAAAAATTGAGAATTTTTGGAATAACCAAACCCCCTCTAAAATTCTTTTGCTGAAAAGCTCTAAAGAATTTTCCAGAATTAATTTATGAGTTTCGTACAAATTGGGTTGTATATTTGGACAGATCTATTCAATATTAATCCAACCCAATTTGAATCACTAAATTTGGAGATTCCTAACAAAAGTTATGAGGTTCTAAAATTTGGGGAAAAATCTGAAGTTGACCTCTGTTCTATTTTTCCAATTTTCAGAGACATAAGCAATTAACAACACATTTGGCCAAGAAAATGAGGTCCAATGCCTCTGAAAATTTTACTGGAGTTCAAGTATTTTTGGAAGAATCTCCTGCCCAAATTTGGGAATTTTCCAATACACAGAACTCCTGGAAAATTTCCTACAAGATTTCCTTATATGAATTAATGAGCCAAAACCAGGGATTTTCATAACTATTGGGCTGTACCCCTGGATATTACTCTCTGAGAGGAATCCAAAAAATTTTGTTTCACAATTTTTGGACATTCCTACACCAAGTTGTGGCTCTTCAAAGGTTGAACTGCAAACTGGAAATCCAAAAATATTTAAACGCCTGCCAGTGGGTCCCACCTGGCAGACCTTCTTCTTCCTCGCGCCAAACAGAGCCCGCGGCAGCGCCCTCCGGCGAGCGTCGCCGGAACAGCCCTCCTGGCCACCCCGACCTCAAACTCGCCGCCCCACCCTAACTCGGCCCGCAGAACAGGTTGGTAGGGTCGCCGGCGGCCGGGGATCACCGGAAAGTGGTGTGCGGCGGCGACAGTGGCCGCTAGGGTTCCGGCATGGTCGGAAATCTGCTATACCGTGTCAAAACGGTCGGGAATTGATCGGAGAGCACCATGGGAGTTTGAGGGTGTCGCAAATGGCCGCCAAACCTCGTGAAAAGGTCGGCAACATCGAGCTCCACGGTGACCTGAGCTGTTTTTCCACGGCGGCCCGAAAAAACGGCAAGAACACGGCCGTTTCTGGATCATATCGCTCGATTCATGGTCGAGGAGGGCCGCTAGGAAGTGTAGAATCTGTGTGCAAGGTCGCCCGAGCTGGGGTGGACCGTGCAATCCAAATTTCGGGGTAGACCGAACCCTACCCGCATGTACTAGCTTTCGGGAATCTTGGGAATTCTCTACGCTTGATCGATCAATTGCTACAAGGGTTGCAGCTACACGATCTGGAGGTTAAGGCACACCTTTTTCGTGTAGGGAAAGGACGGTGAAAACGGCCGTGGTGTGCTGTCCACGGAGGCCGACCTCTGTTTCCCGCCAGTGACCTCGGTTCTCGGCGGCGATCGTCGAATTGTAACCAACCGAGGTGACAACGCTGCAAAGTAGCAGGGTGGGTAGCTAGAGCACGTGTTGGTGCTCACTTTTTGTATTGGTGGCCCGAGCAAAGGCAGAGCAGGCGCCGGTGTGCGGTGGAGTGTTTGAGGAGCGGCGCCGGTGAGAAAACAGAGCGCCGTGCGGGCGCTGTTCGTGAGGAGGAAGCAAAAGCGTTTGCTCAGCTGTGTGGGGAACCGATCAGTTTGAGGAGGGGGTGAGCTGCCGCCCAGTTTCCAGCGCGAGAGGGAGGAGCA
Source organism: Neostapfia colusana (assembly GCA_030760725.1). NCBI lineage: Eukaryota > Viridiplantae > Streptophyta > Magnoliopsida > Poales > Poaceae > Neostapfia > Neostapfia colusana. The sequence goes on from JASWHV010000015.1 coordinate 69,560,630, forward strand.
GGAGGTGGCTTCCCGGGCGGTGGCGCGAAGCAGCTGGTGCTGCTCGGGAGAATTCCCTCGGTTGAGTGAGAGACAGAGGGGAAAAACTTAGGGGTTAAGTCTACTTAGCCCTATGACATGTGGGCCCCACAGACAGTCCCTCCTCATCCCTCAAAAGATCTCCAAAACTTGGCAAGTGACCAATTCAAATGTTTGGAGTTTAAAACCGGCTGCATTTGGATAGTTGGACAAATTCCATCCAAATTCAAATGTATATTTGAATTCTTGGCAAATTTAAGTCCATTTGGAAAATGGTTAGAAAATATCTCTAAAAATTCATGATACTTTGCCTACCGCCTAAATTGGACCTAAGGAACTCAAATATGAAATCTGTTCTTTGATTTGGCTGCTGCAAATGAGATTTTTAACACAACAGTTTGGAAATCATTGTGTTACTCTCATATGAAATTTTGAGTAGAACAAGTTGTTCCAAAATCTGGCTTTAGCTTTCTCACACATATGGGAACTTCCCACTTTGGTTTTAGACCCCTCTTGGGTTCCAAGTCTTCAAATAAATGTTTGAACTTGTGTGAAGAAAGCTCTCATGTGTGTTATCACATGTGGAAAAAGTTTTAACAAGTCCCATATTTCATACATATGAAACCAACTTGGTGCAAACAAGAGTTTCTGTGTATGTATATTTTGGGACCTTTACAATCAATTCCTACCAATCTCTTCATATATATAAGAGTGTGATGTCAAGGGCCGGACTAATCTGCCCGATGGGCCGTAAAAGTCCGGAATGCTGGAATAGTCCGACTGGGGCTGGACAAGTCCACATCGGACTAGTCCACTGCTTGCCGAACTAGTCCGCACTGTAGATATGTCCGGACCTAGTCCGGCAACCGGACTTGTCCGGTACCTATGACCGGACTAATCTGGACAGGTGGGACTTAACCCAACCGCCGGGGGTCGAGACCTACTTCCCTGTCACAACGTTCAAACACGCGCCCACGCTCAAAACTCGCCCCCATTGGCGATTTTTGAAGATTTCCACCAAAAACTTCAAAGGATACGATTCCTCTACCCCTTAGGGCCTCGAGAAGTCAGTCTTCAGACTTCTCCGCACTTTGATCCGATGATTTCATCAAAATTGAGCGATCAAGGTGTGTTCTTGGGGCAAAACCTAATCTTCTAAAATCTCTCAATTCTAGGATGTTTTCTTCATAAACTAGGATGTCTAGTGCTTCATAGTCTTCATGCGTCCCATCCCTATGATTATTACAAACTATTGAACACATTTTCAGAAAATCCGCTTAGTTAGGGTTTAACCCTAGGCTGTCTGGACTAGTCCGGACGATAGGCGGACAAGTCCGTTCCTGACCGGACTCGTCCGATCAGGGACCGGACAAGTCCGTCCAAACCTTGAGTTAACCCCTAACTTAGTGTTTTTGCTGCACATTTGTCGCCATAATCTTTTGCTTTCAACTCATATCCTTGCTCGTTCATTCTTCCAGCATGTCTCAAAACGACAACTCTCCACCTCTCTCCGACTTGGAGCGTGAAGCAGATCGACAAGAGCTTTATCACCATCGTGAGGAGGAGGACTCTGCACTTGCGCAAGAGCTCGCTCTTCGTGAAGCTCGAACCGAGAAGCGGCACGAAAGAGAGGCAGCTCAAGCTCAAGCTGAAGAAGAGCGCTCTAGTCGGAGGAAAAGGGTAGTTTCCTTAGGTGAAAAGGAAAGGGCCCAAGCAGCCGACAAAGGAAAGAGAGTCATGAATGAAGGAGAAGGGACAAAGAGAAAAGGCAAAGCCCCGGTTCAAAAGGTGCCCGTCAAGAAGGAAGCACCAAGGAGAAGGGCACCTGCAAGTGGGGGAATTGTCATTCGAGACTATCCCGTGGGTTCAAGTGCTCCCCCACAGGGTCCCATTGGACCTTTGGTCATGACACCACCCATGAGCAATCCCAACCAACAACCAGAGCTTTTAAGTAACATCTTTCATGGGAATGGCTCTGAAAAGGCGAGGAGGTTTAGGGAAAAGGATCCCTACAAGTATGAGAAGGCCACACCGGATCATCGCTTTTGGTGTGACTTCCACTGCGATTACTATCACCTAGTCTATTTGAAGATGAAGATACCGGTTGCTGATGCTCAGTGGGTTGATTGGCCCTATATGGAGAAGAAAAACCATAAAGCCTTCAATGAAGTTATTCAAGCCGTTGAGCATCACGGTTTGAAGGATATTCTAGCTTTTAAATATGATTGGAATACAGAGGTGGTCGCTCAGTTCTACACCACGTGCTATTTCTCCACCTTCGTAGATAGAAAGATTTCATGGATGACGGACGGAGTCCAATACTCCGCCCTCTACAGTGAGTTTGCACGGATCCTTGGCCTCGAAGAATTTTTGAACTATGAGCTATCCATTCACAACCTCACGGCGATAGACTTGGGGGAGATGGAGTTCATGTATGAGGTTGGCTTTTATAACCCTCCTACAACCAAAATCCTCCGTCCCTTCTTTAGCGCGCTTAATTAGATCTTGAGGAAAACTTTAGCACCTAAAGACGGGGATGTGGGAATGATCCAGGGCCACCTCTGCCATCTGTTGAAGCTAATCTGTGAAGATGAAAAGTTCAATGTGTTTGAAAACATCTACAACGACATCTTCAACATATCCCACACACCCAATCGCTCATGTGGGTATGCTCCTTTTATCATGTGCCTCATTGAGAAAGTGTCAAGACTAGAGTTTGTGAAGGATGTCAAGCATAGACCCCTTCACCCTCAAATCCCTCCTATTGTGCCAAAGCTTGGTGGAGCTTCTAGGAGGAGTACCCCCGATGCACCTCCTCCTCCAGCTGTTCCTACTTCTTCCTCTTCTGGAGACTCCTCCAGTGCCATCTTTAAATTCTTAAAGTCTATCTTCACATCTTGCCGCAAAGTGGAAGTCAAGACGTAGAAAATGGCTAAAAGGAAAGAAAAGTACTTAAAGAAGCTCTGTGAGAAGGCGGACATTGCTATGTCTCCGGAGGCCTCCGACGACGAGGAAATCATACCCTTCCCGGATCTCACGGCGGCTGAGGCTGCATTCCTTGGGGGTGATTCCTCTAGTGCTGCTCCCGCCGTCGAGGAATAAGAGGATGACCAAGATTATGAGGAGGACGATGAAGAAGCAACCCAAAGCAACAAAGATCGTGAGGAGGAGAGTGAGAGCGATGACGACTAGACTTAGGCTCTATTATTTTCCTTTTTGGTGTATTGATGTCAAAGGGGGAGAGATTAAGGGGGAGTAATGAGTATCTATGTATCTATGTCACTCTCTTAAGTTGTAATGTTGCTACATGTTGCTACACTTCCATATTTTGCTATTTGGGTTGTAATAACTTTATACTATGCTACTCGTATGTGTGATGATCCTTGATTTCAATTTGAGATGCATGTTTCACACTTGGTTATCACATCTCAACATTTGCACCACACGTAGTCACCCCACCATAACACACTACTCTAATAAATCTCCCATATAGCTCACTCTCGTGCATAACCCTTATTGCAAATCATCCATGCACATATTTAGGGGGAGCTTCTTATGCATGTGTGTGTTATGAAATATAACTCATTTACATTATTATCAAAACCTCAAGGTATTGTCATCAAATCACCAAAAAGGGGGAGATTGAAAGTGCATCTAGGCTAATTCCCCGTGGGTTTTGATGATTAATGACAACACTTAAGGGACTAATGAGCATTGCAAGTGTGAGTATAGGTGATTAAGAAATCTACGAAGATGGATACACTCAAAAAGGAAAAGAGGAGAAAAAGGCAAATGCACAAGAAGAATAGAATTTAGGATTTTAATTCTTTTTTGTTGAGTTTAGATTTTGAATATGAGTGTGATCATAGAGTAAAGTGCTGAGAATCATCTAAGAGCTCATAGTCCGAGTTTTGGTTGAGTGGAGTGAAGATTTGGGATAGCCCTGGGAATAGGGTCGGACTAGTCCGGTACATCGGACTCATCCGTTGTAGAACGGAACAAGAGGTTCTGTGTGAGTTCGGACTTGTCCGGGGTGGAAGGCCGAACTAGTCCGAAGGATCGGACTAATCCGATATAGAACAGAACAAGAGTTTCTATGTGAGTTAGGACTTGTCTTTCTATGAACGGACAAGTCCGTGGAGAGAGTGTCTGAGCTCTTTAGGAGCTAAGTCCTGAAGGACCGGACTAGTCCTCTCTTTGAGGCCAGACTAGTTCACAGGTTCAGACTAGTCCGTTTAAAACCGGAACAGGAGGTTCTGTGTGAGATCAGACGAGTCCTCTGTTAGTCGGACTAGGCCATTTGGAACTTGGAAGTAGCTGCAGGGACTAAGTCTTGGATGGCCGAACTTGTCCGCCCTTGGAGGCTGGACTAGTCCGGTGGACCAAACTTGTCCATTCTCAACCGGAACAATGGTTTCTGTGTGAGATCAGACTAGTCCGTTGTGGACCGGACTAGTCCGTGGAATGTGACCGTTTAGTTGGTAGAATCTGACCATTTAGTTGGTAGAATCTGACCATTTAGTAGGTGAAGAGTGATGTCATTGGTCCCTGCAGGCTGGACTAGTCCGCGGTCAAAGGGCGGACTAGTCTGGACTTTAGTTGTTGGCAACGGCTAGTTCTCGGGAACTCTATAATAAGGGGTTGCCTGGGCCTCAAATAAAGAGACAAGCACCCAAACGACGAAACAGCCTTTGAAAGGTTGCTGCGTACAACAGAGTTGGAAGGTGTGAAGCACCACACTTCTGAAAGTGGGTGTATGTGACGTGTTATCCGGGTGTCTATTGATTGCAATCACCATCCCTCGCAATTATTTGAGTACCGCTTGTTCACTGTGCTGTGACGTAGTAATAACTGAAAGAAACCAGAAGAATATGACGCATTGATCTAATATTGTCTTGAAACCATGTTTGATGTAGATGTGGAGCTCATTAAGTTTATTTTTCCACTTTGGGCATAACAACATCGGAGGAAAGCGTTTCTTGTTTGATTGTGGACTTCCGATGTGAGGGCTACCTAAGGCACATTAAACTGCTGCTATAAAACTGAAAGTAAGGATTACCATGTAGGCGTGTCTTTATTGCAATGCCTTGTTCCTAACTTACTAATCCCTGCATGTAGAGTTTAATATTTAGGAGTGTCGGTTAAGCCTTGCTGAGCCATCGTGCTCACAGTTGCAATATTTGAGCTGTTGCAGGTGAGGGTTATGAGGAAGGGTCCGAGGACGAGGCGATTCCCCCGCCGGGGTACACGGCCGAGCTGGAGCCCTGCACGCCGCTGTGATCGTCGTGTGAGTGTTGCTAGTGTGTAGCGTCCCCGGGCTGGACGACTGCACTTTTGCTTAGTTAGGATGAGAGAATCGTTACAAATAATACTTTTGCTGTATAATTAAGTTTGTAGAAGACTTCCGCTGTTTTATATAAAATAAAAGTTTGTATGTTGTTCTTAATCTTTTCTTGTGTGCTGTTGGGTGCGGCATCGACGGCACCACCCTCTGCGATCCCGGAGTGGGAGAACCATGGGGTGGTCCCCACAAGAGGGACCCTCCCAGCTGGGGGGAGGGCATGTCACCCCTCCTCGAGAAAGCATTGGCCGAGGCACTAGGTAGCCCTACCTTGAGCTTGATGAGTGTTTTAGGCCCGATCTTCTGAAAGGTAGGTCGATTGAAGTGGAGATCTCGACGTTGATGATCCGAGGCACTCGAGCAGACCCGAATTACCCCTGCAATCACTACACCTCTGCTCCGTTGGTTATCAACCGTGCTTCACACACTTGACCTTGCCAAGAAGGCTATTCCTGCAGGTGCAACCGAGAACACAAGCAAGAACGATGAAGATGCAATCTTAAATTGCGAAATTGGGGTCTCACAAACAGTAGAACGGCGAGATTGTTTAATCTAAGCAAAACCCCTGAATTTGGCTGGTGGCTACAGTATTTAAAGGCTGGGGTTCGGCCATAAGACCCTTAGACGCGTCCCTAATGGACTCTTACGGGATACAAGGCCCAAAATCCCAATACGGTGGTGCAGCACCGGACAGAACTCTGAATTCGACTTGTTTTGACAACTCCCAATGACTCCTGGTGAATTTTAATGTGCGACCAGAACCATTGGAAAGTTTATCTTCTCATCTTTCCATGCATATGTAAAACGTCGAAAACGGAGTCCGTATGCATCCTGGGCGTCCATTTTAAGATGGACTGCTCCTGGACTCCGAGTTGGCGATTGTTTCCATCAACTTGTGGACGTCCATCTGGTTCTCCACGTCCCCAAATCTTCCTCCCTTTACTTGTTGATCATGTCCATGGTTCCTAATAACAATTAAATCAATAAATAGCAATCCATTCTCAAAATCACATGGGTAGGAAGTTAGGAATGAGTTCACCTGCTGATTTAGTAACCGTGCTCGTGCTCTTGTGATTGGTCCTTGTATATCAATGTGAGTATCCACTGTTGTGATGTCCTCATCATCCTCCCCCTCTTGAATCGGAGTTGTCCTCGACTCAATATCATCTTCTTCTCCCATGTATGGTCATAAATCTGAAATGTTAAATGTAGGACTAGCCCAAAAATCGGGAGGTAACTCAAGCTTATATGCATTGTCATTGATCTTTTCAACAATCTTAAAAGGACCAGCAGCTCGTGGCATAAGTTTAGATTTTCTCAAGTGAGGGAATCGTTCTTTTCTCAAATGTAGCCATACCAAGTCCCCTGATTCAAGTTTTACTTCTTTTCTACCTTTACAACCAGAAATTATATACTTATCATTCATCCTTTCAATATTTTTCTTTGTAGTTTCATGCATCTTAAGAATGAATTCAGATCGTTGTGTAGCATCCAAATTTATAGTTTCAGAAGGAGGCACAGGTAATAAATCAATAGGAGCACGGGGATTGAAACCATACGCTACCTGGAATGTGCTTACCTTTGTAGTAGAGTGAACTGACCTGTTATAAGCAAATTCTATATGTAGTAAACAATCCTCCCAACCCTTTAAATTTATTTTTAAAACAGCTCGCAACATAGTGGATAGAGTATGATTTACTAACTCAGTTTGTCCATCGGTTTGTGGGTGACATGTGGTTGAAAACAGCAGCTTGGTTCCCAATTTATACCACAAAGTTCTCCAAAAATGACTTAAAAATTTTGCATCACGATCAGAAACAATGGTATTTGGCACACCATGTAAACGATTAATTTCCGTCAGAAACAAATCAGCAATGTGTGAGGCATTATCATTCTTCTGACAAGATATAAATTGTGCCATTTTGGAGAAACGATCAACAACCACAAAAATACAATCCCTCCCCCTCTTAGTCCTAGGCAATCCCAAAACAAAATCCACGGAAATATCCTGCCAAGTACACTAGGAACAGGAAGAGGCATATAAAGACCATGTGGGTTAAGTCGAGACTTAGCTTTATTGCAAGTAGTGCATCGTGACACGTAGCGCTCGACATCACATCTCATCTTTGGCCAAAATATGTGTGTGGCCAGCACGTCCTCAGTTTTCTTCACTCCAAAATATCCCATCAAACCTCCTCCATGTGGTTCCTGCAAAAGTAATAGGCGAACGGAACTAGCAGGAACACATAGCTTGTTAGCACGATAGAGGAGGCCCTCCCGTAGTACATATTTATTCCAAGTTCTTCCTTCTCTACAATTTTCAAAGGCATCTTTGAAGTCCAAATCAGTAGGATATAATCCTTTAATTGTTTCCAAACCAAATATTCTTTGATCAAGTCGGGACAGCATGGTGTAACGTCTAGATAATGCATCTGCAATAAAATTCTCCTTCCCTTTCTTATGCTTAATGATGTATGGAAACGATTCTATGAACTCAATCCATTTAGCATGTCGTTTATTCAGATTGGTTTGATACTTAAGATACTTCAAAGATTCATGATCGGAATGTACGACGAACTCCTTAGACCACAGGTAATGTTGCCAAGTTTGTAGAACTCGCACTAAGGCATACAATTCCTTATCATAAGTAGAATAATTCAGAGAAGGACCATGCAATTTTTCACTAAAGAATGCAATGAGTTTACCTCCTTGTATGAGAACACCTCCAATACCAATACCGCTTGCATCACATTCTAGCTCAAATGTCTTGTCAAAATCAGGAAGTTGTAGCAATGGTGCTTGTGTAAGCTTTGATTTGAGAACATCAAAAGCTTGTTGCTGCTGTTCGCCCCATCGAAACTGCACTCCCTTCTTCGTCAGTTCATGGAGAGGTGCTGCAATGGTGCTGAAATCCCGCACAAAGCATCGATAAAAACCTGCAAGACCAAGAAAACTACGCACCTGCGTGACGGTCGATGGAGTTGGCCAGCTAGTGATCGCCATAATTTTTACCTCATCCATCTCAATTCCCTGCGATGAAACGACATATCCAAGAAACGAAACTCGATTGGTGCAAAAGACGCACTTTTCGAGGTTACCAAACAAACATGCATCTCTCAAGACACTGAAAACAGCACGTAAATGATTAAGATGTTCGTCATATGACTTGCTGTAAATGAGGATATCATCGAAGTAAACCACCACAATTTTCTAATAAAAGCACGTAAAACCTCGTTCATTAATCGCATAAAAGTGCTAGGTGCGTTAGTTAAACCAAAAGGCATGACTAACCACACATAAAGTCCAAACTTGGTTTTAAATGCAGTTTTCCATTCATCTCCTAGTGCCATTCTAATTTGATGGTAACCACTACGCAAGCCAATTTTTGTGAAAATAATAGCACCACTCAATTCATAAAGCATGTCATCTAAGCGAGGAATAGGATAATGATATCGAATGGTGATGTTATTATCGCTCTACAATCAACACACATGTGCCAGCTACCATCTTTCTTAGGAACCAAAAGAACAGGAACAGAACAAAGACTAAGGATTCCACGAATATACCCGCGGTTCAAAAGATCTTGAACTTGTTGCTGAATTTCCCTTGTCTCTTCCGAATTCGCCCTGTACGCCGCACGATTCGGCAAACTTGCCCCTAGAATCAAGTCGATCTTATGTTCAATGCCCCTCATAGGTGGTAATCCAGAGGGTATCTCGGGGGGAACACATCCGCAAAATCTTGCAAAAGGTTAGCAACAGCAGGGTGCAATGCAATGGACACTTCATGAAGTGAAAACATGGCTTCTTTGCATACTAAAGCATAGTACATCCCCTTGGTATTAAATAAATCAGCAAGGTCAGATTTAGTTGTGAGCAGCGAAGGCGAATTTAACTTAATTACTTGCTGTTTTTCAGAGTCTAGTGATTTTGTTGCCTTATCATCACGTGTTTTACTTTTCTCCAAATGTACAATTTCAGCAGGAGTCATAGGAAGCAAAGTGATTTTCTTTCCTTTATGCATCAGAGTATATTAATTAGTTCTACCATGATGAGTAGCATCCGTATCAAATTCCCAAGGACGTCCCAACAAAAGAGAACAAGCATCCATAGGTACGACATAAAATCGGTAAAATCATGGTAAGAACCAATCAAAAAATGTACACTCGCTGTTTGTGTTACCCTAACCTTACCGCTGTTGTTGAACCACTGAATGTGGTATGGATGAGGGTGTGCTCTTGTTGTCAACCCGAGTTTCTTGACCACATCCGTGTTCACCAAGTTATTGCAACTGCCTCCATCAATTATAGTGTGCACACTGCAGTCCTTGACGATGAGAAACATGTGAAAAAAGATTGTGTCGTTGTAGCTTGTCATTCGCCTCAACTTTGGAGCTCAAAGCACGCTGCACAATTATGTTTCTATAATTTTCCGTTGCTGCAGTACCAAGTACATCTTCATCTGTGCTATAGTGGTCATCTTTTGGTCCTGCAATGTTAGTAGCAAGAGAATATTCATCTTCAACATCCGAAGTACTATCATACCCGCCATCATCTCGTGCTTTGTATGCTCGTTTGCTAGGGCAATCTTTCATCACATGACCAACTCCCTGGCAGTGGTGACACTTAATGTCACAAGTTCGACTCGTGGAAGGAGTGGAAGACGTAGGCTTGAATGGTGTCGTCTTGCTGCCCTCCGGTGCACGAGGAAATAGAGCAGTAGATGAAGTTCGTTGGCCACCATTTGATGGTGTAGTGGCTGTACGAAAACTTGAAGATGGTGCTGTTTTGGATGGTGTAGATGTCGAACGCGGTGTGAAGGTGCTCCTCGTGCGTTGGTGCTGCTGTTGTTGGCGGCCCTGCAATTCTTTTTCTGCCAACATAGCCAGCTGAAATAATCTGTTAACAGTATCATATTCCTTATAATCAACAATGTCCTGAATTTCACGCCTCAACCCCTCATAAAAACGAGCTGTTTTATCATCCATGTCCTCTACTACCCCACAACGCAACATACCCTTTTGTAACTCTTGATAATACTCCTCTACGAACATGTTACCTTGATTTTAAGCGCTGCAATTTTTTGCAAAGGTCCCGCTAAAAAGAAGGAGGAACAAAACGAACACGCATAGCTTCCTTTAATCTATCCCATGTTGGAGGATCAGTTCTAGTTTTAACAAGTTCATTCCACCATATGATAGAAAAATCCTTAAACTCACTAGTGGCTTGACGAACTCTATGTTGTTCAGGAACAAGGTGGGCATTAAATTTCTGCTCTACTGTCATCTCCCAATCAAGATATGCCTCAGCATCATAAGCACCAGAAAAAGAGGGTATAGTAAATTTGACTTTAGCAAAATGATCATCAAGAGGGCGATTAAAATTGTTATGACGATGATTGTAATTATAACAATTATTACCTCCCATACCTCGTAGATAAAGTGGAAGTCGTGGTTGATTGTTATGATCTTCCATATTATAAGCACCGTCTTCACGATCTTCAGCGAGAGGCAGCCGCGCCTCAAGAGTATCCATCCGAACAATAAGATCAGCAAGTTGGCGATTCAAGGTCGTCAATGACGCCTCTGTCGATGCTTGGGTTTTGGTGAACATATCTGTCATTTCCCTCATCATGTCACGCAACTCAGCATGGTGAACACATTCATCATCCCTTTTATCTTCTGCCATTGTTAGTAGTAAACAAAAGACGACAAAAAGATGTTATCTCTATCAACTACAAAGGATAGTGGCAATGTGAAAAGTGGAAGGAAGGAAACAATCTCTCTCTCTCTCAAGCGTCTTACCACGTTCTTACAAGTGTTCTTACCGACACAGCAGGTGGTAAACGGTGGACGGTGAGAACCAATGAAGTGTGGAGTGATTGCAAAGGTACATGTTCTGCTCAAGAGGAAAAGTGGAGCTTGGATGGCACAATATGGTGACTAATAAGCAAAAAATCATTAACAGCAAACAAAGTTAAATAAGTATTCAATGTAGGAACTGTTGCTGGTTAACAAGTGTTCTAGGCCTAGCACAACACAAGGCAGTAGAAAGGCAAATAGAAAATCAGGAAGATATAACCAACAAGTACAGCACAAGTGTATAGGCCAACTGTTTTCAAGTGTGTGTTGTCAATGCTTTAATATCTGTCCTCTCTTCACTATTTCTTTTTCTTTTTAATAATTTTTTTTCTGATATTTTTTGTTTACTCGAGAGCACGAAAATAGAAAGCACACAACTTTGCAGCTCAATTGGATGTCAGATGTGGCCTATAGAAAATCAATAAGATTCTTTAAAATTCAGGCTAAAACATCGGAGGCCGGATAGTCTATCTTCCGAGGGGAATTTGGCCAAACAAATTTCACCGAACACGGCAAAGCGGTGGAAATCGGTTGTGAAATTTCGAGTAGATCAATTTGAAGAAAAAAAATTGCCCGATTTTGAGTTTGTATGCAAAAGTTATGGCCGTTTTAAGGTAGGCTACCCGAGTTACTGTTTTTTTATGTTGATTCAAACTCGGTTTTGAAAAAGATCTCACAATAGGATGTGAAAAACAATTGGAATTTAACAACAATGACTTATGGGATGTTGTGTGATGAATCAAGGAGGACTGGCACAATGGTTTGTCACCTGTTCTAGGGCTGGCGATGCGGGAGTTCATGCAAGGCGGCTAGCTAGGGCAAACCGAGGATCTTGGTGGCTCGCTTTGTTGTTTAGGGATTGTGGAATAGGTGAGCAGCAAGAAAAACAAGGAAGAAAAAAACGATAACTATGACCCAAAAACACAAAGCTAAACCAGCAACAAGACTCGACCACACGAATGCAAACTCAACAATGCAAACTGAAAAACGAAACTTGCAGGCACTATGGTCTAGGAATCGGTAAACACGATATGTTTTTTTGTGGCTTTTTCTGTGGACTCTAGGTATGAAAAACAAAATATAATCTAGTGGTAAATCAAAGTACCTCACGGGCAACCTGAAATCTGATACCAATTGATGAGTGTTTTAGGCCCGATCTTCAGAAAGGTAGGTCGATTGAAGTGGAGATCTCGACGTTGATGATCCGAGGCACTCGAGCAGACCCGAATTACCCCTGCAATCACTACACCTCTGCTCCGGTGGTTATCAACCGTGCTTCACACGCTTGACCTCGCCAAGAAGGCCATTCCTGCTGGAGCAACCGAGAACACAAGCAAGAACGATGAAGATGCAATCTGAAATTGCAAAATTGGGGTCTCACAAACCGTAGAACGGCGAGATTGTTTGATCTAAGCAAGACCCCCGAATTTGGCTGGTGGCTACAGTATTTAAAGGCTAGGGTTCGGCCATAAGACCCTTAGACGCGTCTCTAATGGACTCATACGGGATACAAGGCCCAAAAGCCCAATACGGTGGTGCAGCACCGGACAGAACTCTGAATTCGACTTGTTTCGACAACTCCCAATGACTTCTGGCGGATTTTAATGTGGGCCAGAACCATTGGAAAGTTTATCTTCTCATCTTTCCATGCATATGTAGAACGTTGAAAACGGAGTCCGTATGCATCCTGGGCGTACGTTTTAAGATGGACTGCTCCTGGACTCCGAGTTGGCGACTGTTTCCATCAACTTGTGGACGTCCCATCTGGTTCTCCACGTCCCCAAATCCTCCTCCCTTTACTTGTTGATCATGTCCATGGTTCCTAATAACAATTAAATCATTAAATAGCAATCCATTCTCAAAATCACATGGGTAGGAAGTTAGGAACGAGTTCACCTGCTGATTTAGTAACCATGCTCGTGCTCTTGTGATTGGTCCGTGTATATCAATGTGAGTATCCACTGCTGTGATGTCCTCATCAGAGCTGCCAACTCTTCTCCATATGTCTGGACATCGGGCGAGCCCTTTTTGCATGACATAAAGGGGGAACGCCTTGTTAGGTGTGGAGTGTCTTGCGTCGCTCGCTGTGGTCAGAGTCGAAAGCTCTCTCCTTGGTCATAGATGACCTTCAACGTCCGTGTGGCGTCTTGGAACCCCATCTCCTGGCCATTGCTGACCTCCGGGTCAGCCTTTTGCTTGCCCTCCCGCGGGCGGAATGGTGCACCATCTTGGCGCTACTGTCGGAGCTCTCAGAAGTGCTCCGCCAGCTTTTGGATCTCTCGGCACTCGCTGGCGCTGTGCCATTTGGTGTCTGGACCAGGCACCTCTGGTCACCGTTGTCGCTGTCGGATGGCTGTCGCGGGCGCTTGTCGGTGCGCGGCCCCGGCCCCCAGCAGCCGCTACTTCTGCTGCAGTGTGGGCTCCGGCCAGCGGCTTGTCCTTGCCGCTGGTCTTCTTCTTCTTTGTGACACCCGGTTCCCAAAACAGAACCATGTTAATGCATATGTGCGCCCAGGATGTTCATCACACATACACATGTAATCCACAAACTGAATTCAGAATATACCCACGAATAAATAGTGTTTAAGTACTTTATTACATCGACTCATTGTATCACTCATAAATCTCTAACTTATTCTTGCAGCGGAAGTCCCTAAACGACAACGGAAAGTGACTAAAGACAGCAGGCTCCATCTTCAGCTCCACAGGCATGTTGATGGTAGTTCACACGCCTAGTACTCCACATGGTCATCGAAGTACTCATCTCCTGTAGCTTATGTTTATGTGGTAATGCAAGGGTGAGTACATGTCGTACTCAGCAAGTGCGGGAAAAGTATGACATGTAGCTTTCAACAAGGTAGGAAATAAAAAGGCTCATTGCAGCAAGCAAATTTTCTTTCAAAAACATAATAAAAATAGCAACTATTTCTAAGTGAATTTAATCCCAATATAACCAAGTAAAGAGCAACATTCTTTCATCATAATTCACCATTTATCAAGTCTCATCCAGCCAATAATCTTTCTCAAGTTCATCTCATACTCATAAATATTCATAACCATCTCCTTATTCATATAACCGAAGCCAAACTCATTTTCATGACTTAAAACAGTCCCAAAACAAATCCCAATGACCATACCATAACCATACCGAATCACCATCCCAAGTTTTCCCTCTAATAATGGAAGTTGGCCAGGTGCTTGTGACTGGAAGCACGGCTATCATGATAGTTTTACACTCTGCAGAGGTGACACCACTTTACCCACAAGTTTGTGATTTCGTCACCCATCAGAGACTGCAGAACCTCCATTATACCTGTACACAACCGTCGGTGTATGGCCAAGAGATCACAAAATAACCTTTACAAAGGGGCTACTAGATGTATCGACTCACTGAGGTTTCACCGGCAGGCTCGAATCACCATTCTCCCACTCATGGCCCCCTCTTGTGCCATGCAGTTACCAGGGCAGTCCTCCTCAACTCCCATTCCCCACGCCATCTACGGTCCATAACAAGCTAGCAACACACCTAATTAATAAGCTAAGCCGCACCCATACTTGGCCTTGTGGTGGCACTGTTTTCCTGGCATATTCTCGCATGAACTGGTCCTTAGATCTATGGCAAGTAAATCACCATCTCATTCAGCAACATCCACGAACCAAGATTACCTAGATCTCCCCGATTCCATGCTCATTAACATCATCAAGTTCTCATCATCATTATTCTTATGAGTGCAGTAGCTAAACATGTTTTAATTCAGCTTCCTGTATCCCGTAGATTAAGCAAAGCAAAAAGACAAAACGACCATACCCGACTCATCAACTTTCCCAGCGACAAGGATGGTTAACAAAACTAGTAAACTCCTATAAAAGAGTGTCCCATCAAGTTGACTCAAGCGTACAAGTTTTCGCAAACAAAATAGTTTCAAAACATGGGATCAATATGGTCAAGGGGCACTTGCCTTGCTCCCGTGGTTCTTGCTGTTCGAGTGTCTCGAAGTCTTGGTGTTGTAGTTCCTCGTAGATGGCCTCTTGAGCTTGTTCTTCTATTCACGATCACGCATATACAAAATTTACAACAATCAAACATCATGCACAAACTTTACTCAAGATGCAATGGGGTAAATGAATGCAAATCCTATGGTGCTGTTTTATTAAACCAGTGTACATGTTCTTGCATGTTTTAACGGGCTTTCATGGGGTTTTATGATGAACAAGGGTGCTGGGATGAAGTGTGGACGTGGTGATGATCTTGACTCAAGATCTAGAGCAATTCCACTGTCAAAAATCGATCAAAACACAATCTGTCCACACGTAAAAGTTTCTGTTCGAAGGGGGCGAAGAAAACGGATGCGTAGAAACAGCGGCAACGTTGTAAGATGGGTAATGGAGACCTACCTCACTTTCTCCTTGGTGGCAGGGCCTTCCTTCTAGCAATGGCAGCAGCGGGAAGTTTTTCTATGGATGATTAGGGCAGGACATATCGTCGGTTCTTTTTCTGGCGACGGCGAGGCGTGACGGGGCTCGTCGGCGGGGCATGCCGGCGGGGCTCGACGGCGGGGCTCGATTGTAAAAGCCCAAGAAAAGGGACTTGCAAAAACTTTTCTTCACCTCACAACACCACAGTTTTGTTGTGAATAGATTGTGAAATATTGTGAAGAGCAAGTAACATCCATCAAAAGCGTGATTAGAGAGGAAAGCCTTCGTTTGCACAAGGTGGGATTTGGACACATGAACATGAGAGATTGAGCTCACCCTAGAACTTTAAAAGTCTTGGAAAGGTTCAGTCCAAGTTTCATGAAAAATCCAACACTTTTGAGGCACTTTTGGGGGTATTTGAAAAAGAGGCCAATTTGAATGTAAATTCAAATTGCAGCAACTTTCATCACTCAAATTCAAAAAGTAGTTTCATATTCAAACTCAGCATATTTTCCTGAGTAATCCCACTAATTTTCAGTCCCATTGGACTTCATCTCGTCGGGAGCCGAATTTGTAACAATTCAAACTGAGTTTGAATTTTCAAATTCAAATATGAAGGGAATGTGGCCAAACCAGTTTGAAGTTGATGAATTCAAATTCTACCTCTGAATTGGTTGCTAAGTTTCCTTTTCAAGTCTGAGTAGGTGGGATATTTGCACAACAGAGAAGATTAGGGGGGAGAAGAGGGCCCACCAGTCAGCAGACTTCGGCCCTAAGTCAACACCGAGCGAACTCGGTTTACCGGGCCTCGGCAGAGCTCGACACCGAACTGACCGAGCAGCCACCTCGCCCCCCTCTGCGTGCGCTGGCGAACAGATTGCCGGCTCCGCCGCCTCGGCCCGATCGTTAACCCGGGAGCAAACAGAAGCACGTCGCCTTCTTCATTGATCGCACGCTCACTGTTTCCCTCACCCCGCGCTCTCTTTTCCCGATCGCCGGCAGCAACCGAGCCTCGGTTGCTCGTGCCAGCAGCACCGAAAAGCAGCGCCCGTGCATGCTTGTCACACCCGGTTTTTCCGAAGAAACAACCAAGTGAATATCACATGTATGCCAGGATCATTTTCTCATACATGTGATGACAAATAGTGAAGCATCATTTATTACAAGCCAGGTGTCGAATATAAGTAAGTCTTACATAGTAAATGTCTCGATGGACAATAATAAGTTCATCACAAGTAAATAAACTAGCAGCGGAATATTATTCTTTAGGGCTCCATCACAGGCGTTGCCCGGGGGTCTTCATGAACCTAAAATCCTTCCTCGGGTCCAAAATCTTGGTCATTATACACCACCTCATTATCTTGACCTGAGCAGCAATATAAACCAACAAATATGCAAGGTTGAGTACCAATGGTACTCAGCAAGTGTGGGAAAATTATATCATGCATGGCTAGAACAAGGAAAGGTTGAACTCATGGTTAAAGCACTACGCAATTAATACCTATCACCTTAGCTTATTAAGCACCTACATTACTACACAGGTGAAATGGTCCCAATCTCCCATCCCCTCATCATAATCCAATAACCATAACATCATTTCCAATGTTAAGCTCCCCGCTTAACTTCCAAAACCATCAATCCTCTAATCATGAATAAGTCCAGGCCGCTCTTAACCGTGAGCACGGCTGTCAAGACAGTTTTGACTCTGCAGAGTTTGTACCACTGTACCCACAAGTAGTGATTTCATCCCCCGTTGCCGGGTGGACTAAAAGAACCTCCATTATGCCAGTGGCTACGTTCCACATTCACACTTCCCAGGTGTGCGGCCAAGAGATCACTACGAAGCCTTTACAAAGGGATTCCCGACGAGCGTGGGCCCACTGAGGTTTCACCCCTAACAGCATACAAGAGGCTCCAACCCCGCTGCAGTGGCCCCCTCTTGAGCCTTGCGGTTCATATGGTAGTCCAGCTGACACCTACTCCCCGCACCATCCAACACACCCATACTACGCCGGGGATACACCTAATTAATTGGCCAAGCTGCCCCATCTCAGCATGTGGTTGGCACTGTAAAGCCAGGTTACATGCTCCATGAACCGGTCCTTAGGATCCAGGCAAGTACTAAACACAAACCCAAGTCTCGTGCACCCAGCACACAACCAAAACATCCAACTTGCCTTGATCCCTACCTCTACATAACTCACCATGTCTCATTCAAGAGTATGGTAATATAAACTGATGATCTCATTTCCCAAATATCCCATTCTAAGCATGGCTAAGCAAATGCATGTAAATAAATGACATGACAAATTAAATCCCAACCCAAGCTACAAGGAAACAAGGTAATGCAATTCTAGGGAAACTTTCCTAGCATGGGTTTCATATTTCATTTGACAATGCAAATAATTCTATCTACACATCCTAGCATAGGATCAAAGTGGTCAAGGACACTTGCCTCCTTCTTGCTGCTCTTGAAATGGGTATTCCTGGTCTTGGAAATGAATAACTTGTTCTTGAACAGGTTCTACTTCATACCATCACACATAGCAAAAGAAAAACAACAATCTATAAGACATAGTTCACACTTACACTTCATACAAACCACACATTCACATTTATGAAATTCATTCACCATTATATGTGTTGTGTTTCGGTTTTAAATAAATTCCTTATATTAAACTACTACACCTTTTTACTACCAAATGTGTATGAAAAGTATTTTTCTTCTCCATATGTGCCTTCAGAATTTCTACCAACTCTAAACTAAATTCTTTGTATTTTAGAAACTCCATTTATCATTTACTAGTTGCTATATTTTCAGATTTATATTCCTATGCATAATTGTGTATTTCATTATGAAATTAGTAATATATATCATCTAAACAGTATAGGTTCTGGTCCTAAATAATTTAATATCATAATTTGACCTTGGCTTCTGATGTATACTATTTCATAATTATTTTCCCTATTTTTCTATAGCTATTCTTTACTTAAAAATGTGTCCCTATACTAATAAATGTGAATAATAAATGAAACAGATTCATTTCAGCCCAAAAATATACTTTTATCTCACTCCAAAGTTTTCTAAGTACTGAGAAAGTTTTTAATTAATTTTGACAATTATGTTTGTCCCACTTTTTAATTTTTAAACACTAGTTACATATTCAATTTTCTAAATTAATTACTAAACAGGGTTAAAATAATGAATTCACCCCATTACAGGGTCTATAATATTATTTTCATAATTTCTAGGGGTCTAGCTACACTTATCAGAGGTGTTTTTCCTAATTTTTATTAAGTCCAGGGGCTAAAACTGATTTTTAAATGAATTTACATGATTTTCTGGAGTTCCAGGGGCTAGATCTGAAGTTTCCGGGGCTAGCTCTCAATTCCAGAGAACCCCAGGGGGTAGCACGTAAGAATTCCAGTCTTTATAACGCGGGGCTGACGTGGACCGTCCGATTTTAAACCGACGGCTGAGATTATAACATCGAACCGGTACGCGGGGTTTTAAAGTCTACCGTGCGATTTAAAATAAACGGCGCACAAGCGGCCACGTCGCTCTGATCGAGCGCGGGCGGCGCTGCCGGCGGCGCACGGCGGCGGGAAGCGGCGATCTCGCCGGAAAGTTTCGGATCCTCGAGAATTCTGCCTAAAACTGTGATCTTATGGCATAGATCGGTAGAGGGGAGGTCAAGGATCTCACCTCGGGGGTTTTCTCGAGCTCAGGGGTCCTGGAAAGTGCTCGGCGGCGAGGTCCGAGGCAAAACCACGGCGAAGCTCGTCGGCGCTGTGTTTACACCGTAACTCTCCGAGTTTTCTGCACCTGCAAAGTTCCCCGGAGGCGGTGGATCAAGACCAGCGAGTTAGATCAGAGTTTCCGAGCTTAGATCGGCCAGAATTCACCGGCGAAGTCTCGGTGCTCACCGGAGTAAAAATCGGCGATCGCGTGGGAAAAACTGATCGGGGCTGGGGTTTTTATAGCCGGGGGAGGGCGGTGGGTCTGTTGCGATCGAGTTTGAGTCGTTTGGGACCAGAATTCGGGCTGCGGGACGCGGAAATCCGATCGGTTAAGATCGCGCGCGCGGGAGAGAGTCCGGGGTCGCGGGGTTAGGGATGACATGTGGGTCCCACCTGTCTGTGAGAGAGACAGCGCGGGCGCGCGCGGGGGCGGGCTGCACGGGGAAGCTGGGCCGGCTGGCGGGTTTCGGCCCACTGGCCGGTTTTTTTCCCGTTTCTCTTTTTCTTTTTCCATTTCTTTTCTGATTTGAGTATAATTTGAATTCCAGTTTGAATTTAAATTTTTGCAAAACATGCAATACGTCCAAAAATTTTTAAATTCCCCTCTGAACATGGTTTTGGGTTTTGAATAAAAATTTGGGGTGTTACAGCTCTACCCCCCTTAAAAGAAATCTCGTCCTCGAGATTGGTGTTTCTAAGAAAACAATTCCGGAAATTGTGCCTTGAGCTCATCTTCCCGTTCCCAGGTGGCTTCCTCTTCTGAGTGATGCTTCCACTGCACCTTGCACATCCGGATTCTTTTATTTCTGGTGAGGCGTTCCATCGTCTCTAAAATCTTGTATGGTTGCTTGGCATAAGATAAATCCTCAGCTACATCCACTTCATTCATGGGTAACACCTCTTCAGGCGTCCTCAGGCATTTCTTGAGTTGTGACACATGGAATACATCGTGCACGTCCGATAGATTAACCGGTAACTCTAGTTGGTACGCCACTTCGCCTTTCCTTTCCAAAACCTGAAAGGGTCCGATGTATCGAGGTGACAACTGCCCTTTCACCTTGAACCGACGAAGTCCTCTGATAGGGGACACCTTGAGATAAACATAGTCTCCCACGTTGAAAACGAGTTCTCTTCTTCGTACATCAGCATAACTCTTCTGGCGTGTTTGTGCTATCCTCAAGTTGTTGCGAATCTCCCTCACCTTCGCCTCGGCTTCTTGTAGCACTTCTGGACCAAACACTTTACTTTCTCCTGTTTGGTTCCAAAATAGAGGAGTTCTGCACTTCCTTCCATACAAAGCTTCAAAAGGTGACATCTTCATACTAGCTTGATAACTGTTGTTATAGGAAAACTCCGCATACGGTAAGTTCTTGTCCCAACTCCTATTGTTTTTGAGTGCACATGCCCTTAACATATCTTCAAGGATCTGATTGGTTCTCTCCGTCTGCCCGTCAGTTTGGGGATGATAGGCAGAACTAAAGTTCAGATGGGTTCCCATGGTTTCATGCAACTTTTGCCAAAATCTCGAGGTGAACTGTGTCCCTCGATCCGACACTATCTTCTTTGGCACTCCATGGTAACACACGATCCTTGACATGTACAACTCTGCCAATTTGGATCCGCTGTAGCTTTCCTTCACGGGAATGAAGTGAGCTACCTTGGTTAGCCTATCAATGATGACCCATATTGAATCATACCCGGATTGGGTCCTAGGCAATCCCACGACAAAATCCATGCTGATTTCTTCCCATTTCCATTCAGGTACTTTGAGTGGTTGCAATAATCCCGCAGGTCGTTGATGTTCTGCTTTCACCAACTGACATGTGTCACATAGGGCAACATGTTCCGCGACATCTCGCTTCATGCCATACCACCAATACCTGCTTTTGAGGTCCTGGTACATCTTCGTACTCCCAGGATGAATGGAATAGTCGGAATCGTGAGCCTCCTTCAAAATTAATTCACGGATCTCCTTTACTTCTGGCACACAGATCCTTTTCCCGTGCCACACCGTACCTTGTTCATCCTCTCTGAAACCTTGAGCTTTATTTTCCTTGATGAGTTGCCTGATTTCCTGTATCTTCTCATCATTCTTTTGGCCCTCGCGTATGTCTCGCTCGAGTGTGGAGTCCACTTCCATGGCGATGGCTTCACCACTATTTACTAGACATAGATTGAGCCTTATAACCTCGTCCTTCAATTCTGCAGGCATGTCCTTCAAACTCAACTTATTGACCTGCACTTTCCGACTCAAAGCATCGGCCACGACGTTTGCTTTCCCAGGATGATAGTTGATGCCCACATCAAAGTCCTTGATTAGCTCTAACCATCTCCTTTGTCTGAGGTTGAGATCTAGTTGTGTGAATATGTACTTCAAACTCTTATGATCCTTATATATTTCTGTCCTCTTCCCCATCAAATAGTGCCGCCAAATTTTCAACGCGTGTACCACTGCAGCTAGTTCTAGGTCATGTGTAGGATAGTTCTTCTCGTGCTTCCGAAGCTGCCGGGATGCATATGCCACGACATGTCCTTCTTGCATGAGAACACATCCCAACCCATTTCCAGAGGCATCGCAGTACACTGTGAAATTCTTCTGCATATCTGGCATAACCAGCACTGGGGCTGTTGTCAATCTTTTCTTTAGCTCCTGAAAGCTCGTCTCGCAGTGTGGCGTCCAGGTGAATGTGATTCCCTTTTCCAACAGTTTGGTGAGAGGTCTCGAGATCTTGGAGAATCCCTCAATAAACCGTCAATAGTATCCAGCCAATCCCAAAAAGCTTCGAACTTCCCCGACATTTTCAGGGGTTTTCCACTTCTGGATATCTTCGATTTTGGCGGGATCTACGGAGATTCCTCCCTCCGAGATTATATGTCCTAAAAAGGGAACTCTCTTCAGCCAAAACTCACACTTGCTCAACTTGGCATATAGTTGGTGTTCTCTCAGCCTCTGTAACACCAACCTTAGATGTTTCTCATGTTCTTCTTCATTTTTGGAGAAGACGAGAATATCATCTATGAAAACCACCACAAATTTGTCCAGATATTCCATGAATACCTTGTTCATAAGATACATGAAATATGCCGGGGCATTGGTTAGCCCGAAAGGCATGACAGTGTATTCATACAGTCCGTACCGAGATACGAAAGCTGTCTTGGGAATATCAGATTGCCTTATCTTGAGTTGGTGGTATCCCGACCTGAGATCAATTTTCGAGAACACACAAGCTCCCCTCAACTGATCGAACAAGTCTTCAATGCGGGGCAATGGGTATTTGTTCTTGACGGTTACCTCATTCAAGGCACGGTAATCCACGCATAACCTTTGGGTTCCGTCTTTCTTAGGCACAAATATCACCGGAGCTCCCCATGGTGAGGAACTAGGGCGAATATACCCCTTCTCCGTCAATTCTCTCAAATGATCCTTGAGCTCTTCTAACTGCTTGGAGTCCATTCGATAAGGTCTCTTGTATATCGGGGTTGTTCCCGGTACTAGCTCAATTGCGAATTCCACGTCACGGTCGGGAGGCATGCCTGGCAATTCCTCCGGGAAAACATCTGGATATTCCCTGATAGTCCTGATTTCCTCAACTTTCACCTCCACTTGATTTAATTTAATGTCCCTCCTAGGCTCGTGTATCGCTATGAACTTTACTTTGGTACCACTGGGGTGAGTTAGTTCCACCGTTCTGGTCGAACAATGGATGATTCCTTTATGTTTGGTCAACCAATCCATACCCAAAATGATATCTATCCCTCGTGAATCTATTACTATGAGGTTAGCAGTAAATACTACCCCATTAATGTCTAGGCTCACTTTGGGACACACTTGTCTTGTCCTTATTTCTCCACCTGGAGAGTTTACGGCTAACATATGGTTCATTTATGTGGTTGCTAGGTCATGCTTCTTAACAAACCCTTGAGCAATGAACGAGTGGGTAGCACCAGAATCAAACAGCAGAGTTGCAAGGTGTAAATTGGCAGGAAACTTACCAACTACCACGTCGGGTGCCTCTTGTGCTTCCTCCATGGTGACATGGTTCACCCGTCCTCTCACTACATTCTGCCGTTGTGGCGGCGCAGGCTTCTTCTTTGGGCATTTGTGGGCGTAGTGCCCCACTTCGCCACAGCTGAAACATTGCACCCCAATCTTAGATGCTTGGCCTTTGTTGTCTTGGGGTTGGTTCGGGGGTCCTTGCACTGCTGGTCGAGGTGGATATGCGGGGCGAGGCTGCTGCACAAACTGACGTGGCGGCTGTGCTGGTGCTGCGGGTGGCCTGTAGTTTGGGTTGTACCCTCTTGGTGCTGAATAGGGTACCGCAGCACGGCTCGTCTGCCCCGTAGGTTGCTGCATCATACGTGGGCGGGTGTTGCTCCCTGAGGCCTGATGTGACCATCCCGCCTTCCTCTTATTCTCAGTTTCCAGGGCCTTTAGCTTCCTTTCCACCACAAATGCTCTGTCCACCATCTTTTGAAAGCTTTCATACTCATTGGAGGACATTGCACACTGCATTTCTGCGGTAAGCCCTTCCACGAAACAATCTTGTTTCTGCTCATCAGTCTCTATGTCCCGTGGGGCATAACGGGATAGTTGAGTAAATTTAGTGAGGTATTCCCTCACCGTCATGTTTCCCTGCTGCAGTCCCAGAAACTCTTTCCTCTTGTTTTTGAGTTCACCTCTTGGGATGTAGTGGTTGCGGAAGCTACGCTTGAACTCTTCCCAAGTGATGTTCTCAGGGTCATGATGGGCGGCCACATAGGCGGTCCACCAATCAGCAGCAGGTCCATGCAATTGATGAGAGGCAAACAGCACCCTCTCATACCCTTGGCACTGTATGATCCTCATCTTACTTTCAATAGTCTTCAGCCAATCATCTGCCTCCAGAGGTTCAGCAGCACTTGCAAACTTTGGAGGTTGAGTTCCTAGAAACTCACTCAACCTTGGTTGGCGTGGTGCAGCTTGTGGAGGTGGAACTTGATGCAAGTTGGCCACCACTTGAGTCAAGTTCTGGATAAGCTGATTTTGATTCTCCAGCATTTGGTGGAGAGGATCAACTTCTTCACGGCGACCACCCCTATCCTGGCCTCCAGAAAGATGAGGGTTGCATGCCTCATCATTGTTGTTGGCGGGGTTCGCAGCACGTCCTTTTCCTCTTCCGGCCATCTGGCAGAATCAACAAATGTTAATTTGATACCATTTAGTATCATCTTACTACTTTCGTTTGTTGGTACTTTAAGGTGTTGAGGCTTTGTTGAAATTTTACGAGGGTTTATATCTCACACCAAATAAATGCACTATTATTTCCTGTGGGTTGAACCAAAGCAAAACAATCTGAAGACGAGGCTGTGGACAATTGCTCATGGCTTCCACAACTCACGTCACACACCAAGCATTATCACACCATTAACTACGTAACTACTCACGTCACACACCAAGCATTATCTATGCTAGCTAGGGGAAAGACTCTACACTACTCGTCCTCTTGAGCTGGCTCCTCGGGATCTTCCTCCTCATTTCGGCTACCTTCTGACTCTGCTTTGGGTGGGGAGGCTGCTGGTGGAGAAGTGCGACGACGCCTGATTGCTCGGCGATCCGGGTAGTCAGGAGTCCATGGATCACTCACGGTGACACACAGCTCATTCCCATCTCCTCTTTCTCTCGCCTTTAAGCAAGCTCGCAGCAACGCCTCCGTTTCCTTCAGGGTGTCTCGGACATCCTGAAGCTCTTGTTGACACTCCTGCAGTCGAGTGCTGAGCATAGCAGCATCCTCCAAGCACAAGTCCATGTGCTCATGGGAAGTCCCTTGCTGCACCGGTGGGTACTTGTACTCCGTGGTACCACTCTCACGTTGGAGGACATACATGTACTCAGTTTTGTCCAAGTGGCGACGATAGATGTGACTCTGGCAGGTGATGGCCTCCCAGGTGACATCTTTCTCCGCGTCAACTTGTGTGGCTCGACAAGCTGGATAGTGGTGAATCTTAAGCAGCTGATTCTCGTGTATAATCCTCATCTCCGAACTCCATTCTTCCCTCTTCTCACGGATGGTCCTGGTGGAGTTGTAGTGGATGATGAGCTTGCCCGTATTGCCTGCGGCTTCGAGCATACGTCGAAGACGGCGCAACGAGTCTCCTACTGCCAATCCATAGGAAAGGTACGTCACTGGACGACTCTCCTCTCTTTCGGCAAGGGCAACTACGGGAACTCTCCCTCCTGTGGACTTACGAGCGGTGCGAATCATGCGAACCATCTAAAAACAAAAGAATTTAAAATTAGGTTAGATAAATTCTCAAATAAAAATCCTATTTTGAATGAAAGTTGGGGTAAGATGAAGAAAATGACTCCTTTAATAACACTTTTTCCACCCACACCTTGGAAAATAGTTTTTAAGAAAATAGGGCCCTTAAATACGTCCATTTCTACCTAGGTCCACGTTCCTACGGGCAACCTTGGCTCTGATACCACCTCTTGTCACACCCGGTTTTTCTGAAGAAACAACCAAGTGAATATCACATGTATGCCAGGATCATTTTCTCATACATGTGATGACAAATAGTGAAGCATCATTTATTACAAGCCAGGTGTCGAATATAAGTAAGTCTTACATAGTAAATGTCTCGATGGACAATAATAAGTTCATCACAAGTAAATAAATTAGCAGCGGAATATTATTCTTTAGGGCTCCATCACAGGCGTTGCCCGGGGGTCTTCATGAACCTAAAATCCTTCCTCGGGTCCAAAATCTTGGTCATGATACACCACCTCATTATCTTGACCTGAGCAGCAATATAAACCAACAAATATGCAAGGTTGAGTACCAATGGTACTCAGCAAGTGTGGGAAAATTATATCATGCATGGCTAGAACAAGGAAAGGTTGAACTCATGGTTAAAGCACTACGCAATTAATACCTATCACCTTAGCTTATTAAGCACCTACATTACTACACAGGTGAAATGGTCCCAATCTCCCATCCCCTCATCATAATCCAATAACCATAACATCATTTCCAATGTTAAGCTCCCCGCTTAACTTCCAAAACCATCAATCCTCTAATCATGAATAAGTCCAGGCCGCTCTTAACCGTGAGCACGGCTGTCAAGACAGTTTTGACTCTGCAGAGTTTGTACCACTGTACCCACAAGTAGTGATTTCATCCCCCGTTGCCGGGTGGACTAAAAGAACCTCCATTATGCCAGTGGCTACGTTCCACATTCACACTTCCCAGGTGTGCGGCCAAGAGATCACTACGAAGCCTTTACAAAGGGATTCCCGACGAGCGTGGGCCCACTGAGGTTTCACCCCTAACAGCATACAAGAGGCTCCAACCCCGCTGCAGTGGCCCCCTCTTGAGCCTTGCGGTTCATATGGTAGTCCAGCTGACACCTACTCCCCGCACCATCCAACACACCCATACTACGCCGGGGATACACCTAATTAATTGGCCAAGCTGCCCCATCTCAGCATGTGGTTGGCACTGTAAAGCCGGGTTACATGCTCCATGAACCGGTCCTTAGGATCCAGGCAAGTACTAAACACAAACCCAAGTCTCGTGCACCCAGCACACAACCAAAACATCCAACTTGCCTTGATCCCTACCTCTACATAACTCACCATGTCTCATTCAAGAGTATGGTAATATAAACTGATGATCTCATTTCCCAAATATCCCATTCTAAGCATGGCTAAGCAAATGCATGTAAATAAATGACATGACAAATTAAATCCCAACCCAAGCTACAAGGAAACAAGGTAATGCAATTCTAGGGAAACTTTCCTAGCATGGGTTTCATATTTCATTTGACAATGCAAATAATTCTATCTACACATCCTAGCATAGGATCAAAGTGGTCAAGGACACTTGCCTCCTTCTTGCTGCTCTTGAAATGGGTATTCCTGGTCTTGGAAATGAATAACTTGTTCTTGAACAGGTTCTACTTCATACCATCACACATAGCAAAAGAAAAACAACAATCCATAAGACATAGTTCACACTTACACTTCATACAAACCACACATTCACATTTATGAAATTCATTCACCATTATATGTGTTGTGTTTCAGTTTTAAATAAATTCCTTATATTAAACTACTACACCTTTTTACTACCAAATGTGTATGAAAAGTATTTTTCTTCTCCATATGTGCCTTCAGAATTTCTACCAACTCTAAACTAAATTCTTTGTATTTTAGAAACTCCATTTATCATTTACTAGTTGCTATATTTTCAGATTTATATTCCTATGCATAATTGTGTATTTCATTATGAAATTAGTAATATATATCATCTAAACAGTATAGGTTCTGGTCCTAAATAATTTAATATCATAATTTGACCTTGGCTTCTGATGTATACTATTTCATAATTATTTTCCCTATTTTTCTATAGCTATTCTTTACTTAAAAATGTGTCCCTATACTAATAAATGTGAATAATAAATGAAACAGATTCATTTCAGCCCAAAAATATACTTTTATCTCACTCCAAAGTTTTCTAAGTACTGAGAAAGTTTTTAATTAATTTTGACAATTATGTTTGTCCCACTTTTTAATTTTTAAACACTAGTTACATATTCAATTTTCTAAATTAATTACTAAACAGGGTTAAAATAATGAATTCACCCCATTACAGGGTCTATAATATTATTTTCATAATTTCTAGGGGTCTAGCTACACTTATCAGAGGTGTTTTTCCTAATTTTTATTAAGTCCAGGGGCTAAAACTGATTTTTAAATGAATTTACATGATTTTCTGGAGTTCCAGGGGCTAGATCTGAAGTTTCCGGGGCTAGCTCTCAATTCCAGAGAACCCCAGGGGGTAGCACGTAAGAATTCCAGTCTTTATAACGCGGGGCTGACGTGGAACGTCCGATTTTAAACCGACGGCTGAGATTATAACATCGAACCGGTACGCGGGGTTTTAAAGTCTACCGTGCGATTTAAAATAAACGGCGCACAAGCGGCCACGTCGCTCTGATCGAGCGCGGGCGGCGCTGCCGGCGGCGCACGGCGGCGGGAAGCGGCGATCTCGCCGGAAAGTTTCGGATCCTCGAGAATTCTGCCTAAAACTGTGATCTTATGGCATAGATCGGTAGAGGGGAGGTCAGGGATCTCACCTCGGGGGTTTTCTCGAGCTCGGGGGTCCTGGAAAGTGCTCGGCGGCGAGGTCCGAGGCAAAACCACGGCGAAGCTCGTCGGCGCTGTGTTTACACCGTAACTCTCCGAGTTTTCTGCACCTGCAAAGTTCCCCGGAGGCGGTGGATCAAGACCAGCGAGTTAGACCAGAGTTTCCGAGCTTAGATCGGCCAGAATTCACCGGCGAAGTCTCGGTGCTCACCGGAGTAAAAATCGGCGATCGCGTGGGAAAAACTGATCGGGGCTGGGGTTTTTATAGCCGGGGGAGGGCGGTGGGTCTGTTGCGATCGAGTTTGAGTCGTTTGGGACCAGAATTCGGGCTGCGGGACGCGGAAATCCGATCGGTTAAGATCGCGCGCGCGGGAGAGAGTCCGGGGTCGCGGGGTTAGGGATGACATGTGGGTCCCACCTGTCTGTGAGAGAGACAGCGCGGGCGCGCGCGGGGGCGGGCTGCGCGGGGAAGCTGGGCCGGCTGGCGGGTTTCGGCCCACTGGCCGGTTTTTTTCCCGTTTCTCTTTTTCTTTTTCCATTTCTTTTCTGATTTGAGTATAATTTGAATTCCAGTTTGAATTTGAATTTTTGCAAAACATGCAATACGTCCAAAAATTTTTAAATTCCCCTCTGAACATGGTTTTGGGTTTTGAATAAAAATTTGGGGTGTTACAATGCTCTACCACGACAGCCCCGCAAACCCGAGACTCCTAGCCTATGGCGCGTGCAATTCGGCAACGGTCGCCGAGGAACAGAGCACCGGCGGAAAGCCGCGAACTGCTCCCCGTGGACAGCACGCCACGGCCAGTTTCACCACCGGACTTCTACACGGAAAAGGTGAGCCTTAGTCTCCAGATCGTGTAGCTGCAACCCTTCAAACCATTGATAGACTGTGCACTGGGAATTCCTAAGAATCCCAAGAACTAGTGCAACCGGGTAAGGGTCGGTCTACCCCGAAATTCTAGCTGCACCGTCCAATCCAGCTCGGGTGAGCCTACACACACCTTCCTCACTCCCTAGCGACCCTCCTCGACCAAGAATCAAGGGAAATGACCCAGAAATGGCCGGGTTTAGGTTGTTTTTCGGGCCGCCATAGAATAACAGCTCGGTTCACCGTGGAGCTCTAGGTTGCCGACCTTTTCATGGGGTTTGGCGGCCATTTCCATCACCCTCGAGCTCCCGTGGTGCTCTCCGACCCTTTGCCGATCATTTTGATGCGTTTTAACGCATTCCCGACCACGCCGGGACCCTAACCGCCGCTGTCACCGTCGGGAGCCCTGTTCCGGTGAGCTACGGCCGCCGGCGATACCACCGACGAGTTCAGCGTCGTGAGTTAGGGCGGGGCGGCAAGTTTGAGGCCGGGAGACGGCCGGGAAAGCAGTTCTGGCGACGCTCGTCGGAGTGCGCCGCCGCGGGCCCCTGTTTGGCGCGAGGAAGGAGAAGACTGCCGGGTGGGACCCACCGGCAGACATTTAAACATTTTGAAATGTCCAGTTTGTAGTTCAAACTTTGGAGGACCACAACTTGGGTTAGGAGAATCCAAAAATTATGAAACAAATTTTGTTGGATTCATCTAACAGAGTACAATCCAAATCTGAAACCCAATTTGTATGAAATCCATTAATTAATTCTGGAAAATTCTTTAAAGCTTTTCAGTAAAAGAATTTTAGAGGGAGTTTGGTTCATCCAAAAATCCCCAAATTTTGCTAGAATGTCCTTTAGAACATTAGTGAACCCCTGTAAAAGTTTCAGACCATTTGGAGTTGATTTGGTCAGAGCAATTCAAATTGGAAGGTGCTGTGTTCATTTGAATACAGAAAATTTTCAGAGAATTTCCAAAACTTGGAAATTCAGTTCTGGGCAAATCTTAACTCCAAAAAAAGGTTAGGAAAATTCATGCAAACTCTATGAGCTATAATTGAAATTGTAGTTCACTAACTTGGTCATGAACAGGGGTATTACCTCAGAATAAATTCTTCTTTGCTGATTTGCCAAGAGAATTATTCTGAGCAAACCACTCCATGAAAAGTGCTAATGTTTGGTCCAGAGAGTTTTCTTGTGACCAGGAACTCACACAAAAATTCTCAGCTCCATTGGAGCTCTAGATCACCCCTGTCCTGTTTAACCACTTAAGGGATTAATATGGAAAAGGGGGGAAACCACTTAGCATTTAACCATGTGATTAAGTCCAAGCCAAACCACCAACACCAGTTCATCTTTAAATTCTTAAACAAGGTTCCAGGTGTTAGAGGCTGGTTATTAGAACTAATAGTAGAAGTCTTACCCTAAACTCACATGTGCATCTAAATTAACATGTAGTGTTTCATTAACGTGTAGCCATTGAAGAAGAAACCCCAGGAAGTGCTGGACTTCCTTCTCCCAGACGAAGAACTAACTACTGACCAGCAGCAACAAGGCAAGCCCCGGTTTGCATTAACCTTTGTATAAGTTTTAATTTGTTTACAGGTGTCATGTGAAGTATGATTGTGCATTAGGTATAGGATGGATGGAACCCCACTTGCATGACCAGAATTTTTCCATAAGAGTGAGGGTAGTGTCTAAGATCTCGAGTAGACAGGCTATGCTTAATAATTCATAGGGCTTCGATACAAGTCGAGTAGTTGGAATCTACTCGCGAGATAGGATTGGGACACACGGGTTCGGTTGAGTGATGTGAGATCACTTTAGTAATGAAAATGAGACTAGGCAGGGGCTAGGGCGCAGCAAGAGGGAGTCTTGTGTGCGCGGCCCTGTCCGTGTCCATTGAGGACCGATCCGTGTGCGGCCCATGCTGATCAAGTTTGAACGTACCGAAGGCATATCGGATATATGGGCCCCGATAAACCGATGTAGCCTAAACCTCCGGGCGTCGAGGCATAACGCACCGATTTATAGGTGTAGGCTGAGGGCAGCAAGGTGGAAATCTGCCAACGGGCATAGAGAGATGCTCCCTGTGGGGAACCTCCTGCTCATTTCGGTGCGACCGGTTCGACGTTTGGGCAGTTGGGTGAAAGGTTGTTCCGTACGACATCGAGTGAGCGTGCTGTGCAGCTCCACGGGTGGGCGTACGTGACGTGCTCTTTGGGTTTCCCTGCAGGTGTATACGAGTCGATTCACCGTCCCTCGCGGTGAAGAGTACCACTTTGTCACTGAGTTGTGACG
The DNA here is from genome assembly GCA_030760725.1 of Neostapfia colusana. Classification (NCBI taxonomy): domain Eukaryota; kingdom Viridiplantae; phylum Streptophyta; class Magnoliopsida; order Poales; family Poaceae; genus Neostapfia; species Neostapfia colusana. Next base: position 69,592,294 of record JASWHV010000015.1, read on the forward strand.
TAGATTAATGGATGAAATATGTTGATTCAATGTTGCTGATTGATATAATTGTATTGCTACATGTGTGCCACCAAATACTGCTTACTAAATTTCAGATTCCATGAACTGTTAACTTGTAGCTAAAAGATGAACTAAGGATGAACTTGTAGGTGTGTCCTTTTGCTGAAATGTTATTATCCTATGTCCATTGTACCCCTCATGTAGAGTTTCATGGTTAGGTGAGTCGGTTAAGCCTTGCTGAGCCTTCGTGCTCACGGTTGCTGCTTAAGTGTTTTTCAGGTGAGGAGCCTCCCACGGACTCGGAGTACGAGTCCACCGGCGAGGGTTACCCTCCGTCGGGGACCACGGCTGAGTGGGAGCCGTACACGCCGCGCTGAGCTGAAGAGTGCAGCTAGTGTGGGTTGCCCTAGGGCTGGGCAACCACTTTTGCTAGATAGGCGGGCGTGAGTTGTGTAAAAGAAACTTCCGCTGTGTAAGATAAATAATAATTTGTAACTGGAGTTTGTACTACTTTGTACAGTTTCAGTTGTTTTCCCATGTAATATATATTGTGTTCTTATGACGTGTGCTGTCGGGTGTCGCATCGTACGGCACCACCCTCTGCGATCCTGGATGAGTGGATTCCGATCCGCCACAGCCTGGTATCAGAGCCGCATTGGGGATAGCACAGTACTTAAGGACTAGATTATGAGAAAACTTAGGTTACGGTGAGGAATCGGTAGTTGCCCAAGTAAGGACTATATTAGCATAGTTACTTAAAGTGGCAAAGACTAACCTATGTGTTATAATTCTGAATTTCAATTATTGTAACGACGCACCTACGCTCTAGTAAGTTTGGTAAGGAATGCCACCGAAAGCGGTTCAATTTCGGTTAGCTCCCCCTGACGAGGAACGTGGTTCAGGGATTTGTCTCACAGCTTGGTGTGAGACGTCAATATGAAACTCTTGGACCCTTGATGTCCCTGAGTTCATATGCAACGCTGATCCCTAGCGTGCATTAGGAAAGTAAGTGGAGACCCCATCGCGTGGTCAGTAACGCGAGAGTGTGTTCGTCTGGAAATAGCCCAGGAGGACTTACGCAGTGCTTGCCATCGGTGTGCCCTGCAGGGCAGTAGATGGTATCTGTTGGGCTGATAACATTCCCAACCATGACGACCCGTTCATGACATACTCGGGTTCCCTGTCGTGTGGTGTTGAAACACGATCACGTACCTTGAGACGTGACCTAACTCAAGGACGGCCGTATGGCAATGATACGGGCGTTTGTATTTACTTTCAAATTTGGTACTGCCTGAAATGGAAACAAAACCTTTGAGTGCATCACTATTGTGTGGTCTTCTGCAGGTACTAACCACGTATGTATCCGTGTAGTAAACGTGTGCGAGAGACCGTTTAGTGCCACACTTGAGACGTATATGCCGGTATAATCCGGTTAGGATTTTCTTTTGTGAGGAACGTAGTACCGAGATATTGTAGGCATATGCATGAAAATATAGATAACAAGGAATTAAAATCATTAGGTTCAACAATTAAGACCCTGGTTGGGTATAAGAATGGGATAGTGGAGCAGGATAGCCAAAGGGATGAAAAACAGAGTGCTCTGTTTGGACAGCAAGTTGCTGATCTTCAACAGGGCATAACTCACGGATCTTTTAGCCCAGGGAGGTATGGGATATAGTTCCGGGAAGGTATTTGGGTACTCTACAACTTTGTTGTAGAATTGCAGAGCTGAAACACACCTTAAGATGGCTTAAATCCCAGAGAATTGTAAGCTGTCCAGAACCTGGACAGAGTAAAAACAGTCTCTGGACTGTTCTGTTTTTCAAACATAAATCCCAGTAGAAAAATTTAAAATTTTTCATATGATACATCCTTAGAAAGGAGAGAAGATGTGTGACATCTTTGCAATTCAAAGTTTCTGAAATTTCAGCACAGATTTCAGTGGAAATTAGAATGGAAAACAGCAACTTCCAAAGGAGGTGCTGTTAAAATTCTTCCAGAAATTCTGCTGACTTTGAATTAGCATAGCTTTTTAACCAAAGCTGATCTGGGGGCAAATGAATACTCGTTGGAAAGATACTGAAGTTAACTTTAACTTTGGTAGTCAACTTGAGTCATGAAAATGCCCAGAACCAGATCAAAACTTGGAATAGGTAGAAACTGGTCATTCTGACAGAAGAATGACAGTTGAACTCATTGGAGAGGGTGTTGTACCCTAAGGGTGGTATACGTGATGACAACGCGATAGTAATGTCTCGTAGAGACCAAACCTAGTTATGGTGAGCTTCCAAAGTGGAAGTTCATCAAGTTGGATTAACTAGCTTGTGTTTGGTCTGGTAATGGTGTAGCTTGTGCAAAGTTATTACATTATCTACTTACGAGATATATCGCATGTTTTGTTGTCATAATGTTTTTACTCCCATTTTAATTGAACTGCATGCAAGTGTTGCGGGACTGATGTTATTGTCGTATGGTTGCAGATGGTTCGCACTAGGACCACGCACGAGGTAGGTGGCTCTAGCCAAGGGGGAGGCGATGACTCCCAGCCACCGGCCTACGACAGCACCCCGCAGCAGCAGCCACCACCGCCGCCTCCGCTTACTCTAGCGGATGTGATAGCGGCATTGGTGGGAGGTCATGAGGAGCAGACCGACCTGCTCCGCACGATCGTGCAGAATACGTCCCAGGAAGGGGGGCGTTAAGACAGAGGGCCTCGTGAGCCCCGTGAAGTGTCGTACTCGGATTTCATGAGTACGCACCCTCCAGTGTTCACCGAAGCCGAAGAACCCCTGGAGGCCGACAAATGGCTGCGGACCATCGAGTCCAAGTTCGGGCTGCTCCAATGCACGGAGCGGCAAAAGACCTTGTTTGCAGCGCAGCAACTCCACGGTGCCGCTGGTGCGTGGTGGGCGAACTATGTCGCCTCACGTCCGGCTGGCCATGCCGTGGAATGGCAAGAGTTCCGGGAGGCGTTCCGCGCCTATCACATTCGTCCCGGAATCATGAAGAGGAAGTTCCAAGAATTTTTGGAACTGAAACAGGGCGGGAGGAGTGCCCACGACTACTCCCGTGCCTTCAACCATCTGGCGCAGTATGCGTCAGACTACATCTCCACGGAGGAGAAGAAGAGGGAGCACTTCTATCGGGGGTTAGACCCCGAAATAAAGACCCATCTCGTACAGTGGAACCGCGGCACATTCAACGACCTAGTCAATGCCGCAATCATGCAAGAGGACGCTCAGCGGGAGTTGGCAGCTGAGCAGAGGAAGCGCAGCGCTCCACCTAGCAGCGGTGGTGGCGCGCCCCAGAAGTACCGTATGGTGTATCGGACACCATCCGGGCAACAGTGGCATCCACCGGCGCGACCTCAACGGTTCGGGGGACGTCCGTTCCAGTCACCCTCGTTCCGTCCGCCGATGCCACCACCAAGACAGCAGCAGCAACAGCAGCAGCAGACGGTACCCCGGGCATTTCCACCGCCACAACGCGCCCCGGGATTCTGTCCACCGATCAGCGGGGGACCGCCCCGTTTCACCTGCTTCACGTGTGGCCAGGTGGGCCACTTCGCGAAGGACTGTCCCCAGGGGCAGCAGAGCAGCGGGCAAGCCCAGCTCCAGGGCGGTGCTCGAGGCCAACCTCCGGTGAAGAAGGTTGGTCAGCGGACTGGAGGCGTCCGCAACCTCGACAATGAGGACGCCCCGGAGGGAGACAATGTGCTGGCGGGTACGTTCACTCTCAACCATCAAGCCATCATAATATTGTTTGATTCTGGTGCAACCCACAACTTTATATGTGCATCATATGTGGCTAAGCATCAGCTGGAAGACTTTCCAACCGAGTGTTCTTATATGATCTGCTCACCGGGCGGAAAGATTTCAGCAACTATGATGGTTCCAAAAGCACCATTGTGCTTAGGTGGGAAGATATATCCCACCACTATGATTATCTTGGGGGGTCAGAAGATTGATGCAATCTTGGGAATGTCATGGCTAAGTTACCATGGCGCTGTCCTGGAAACTCTAACACGGATGGTTCACCTCAACTCCCCGTTACACCGTCCGCAGTCCCTCCTATTAGATAACCCCGTCCGGGAGGTTTCAGCAGTCAACAATACTGAAGCTCTCAAGTTGGAGGACATCCCCGTAGTCCGGGAGTACCCCGACGTGTTCCCGGATGATTTTCCGGGCATGCCACCTGAGCGGGATGTCAAGTTCAAGATCGAGCTCGCACCCGGGACTACGCCCATATCACGGAGACCGTACAAAATGGCTCCAAATGAGCTGGCAGAACTGGAAGAACAGCTCAATGATCTATTGAGCAAGGGTTTCATTAGGCCGAGTTCCTCGCCTTGGGGATGCTCGGCGCTGTTTGTAAAGAAGAAGGATGAAACCCTGAGGTTTTGTGTGGACTACCGGCCGCTCAACGCCGTCACCATCAAGAATAAGTACCCACTGCCCCACATCGACATATTGTTTGATCAACTTGTGGGGGCAAGTGTGTTCTCAAAGATGGACCTTCGCTCTGGATATCACCAGATCAAGATCCGGGCGGAGGATATCCCGAAGACGGCTTCTCGACGAGATATGGACTATATGAATATCTCGTCATGTCCTTTGGTCTCACAAATGCTCCAGCCCATTTCATGTATCTCATGAACTCAGTGTTCATGCCGGAGCTGGACAAGTTCGTGGTAGTGTTCATTGACGATATCTTGGTTTACTCCAAGACAGAAGCCGAACATGCCGAACACTTGCGAATCGTTCTTCAACGATTGCGAGACCACAAGCTCTACGCCAAGTTCAGTAAATGCGAGTTTTGGATCAGCCAAGTGCCATTCTTGGGACATATCATCTCAGCGGAAGGCATTGCGGTTGACCCAAGCAAAATAGAGCAAGTGCTGAAATGGAGAGCTCCCACTTCAGTTCATGAAGTTAGAAGCTTCCTCGGGTTAGCGGGATACTACCGGAGATTCATTCCAAGCTTCTCCAAGCTCGCTAAGCCGATGACGGAATTGCTGAAGAAAGGGACGAAATATGTTTGGAACACGGCGTGTGAAGGAGCGTTCCGAGCATTGGTGAAGCATCTCACCACAGCCCCGGTATTAGCTCAGCCGGATACAACAAAGCCCTTCGACGTGTATTGTGACGCGTCTGGTATTGGGCTCGGCTGTGTGTTGATGCAGGAAGGACGTGTGGTCGCATATGGCTCACGCCAACTTCGGAACCACGAGCAGCACTATCCCACTCATGACCTTGAGCTTGCTGCAGTGGTTCTGGCGCTGAAAATGTGGAGGCACTATCTCCTGGGGAATCTAGTGCATCTCTACACCGACCACAAGAGCTTGAAGTACATCTTCACCCAGAAGGAGCTGAACATGAGGCAAAGGAGGTGGTTAGAATTGATCAAAGACTATGAAATTGAGATTCACTACCACCCCGGCAAGGCGAATGTGGTTGCCGACGCGCTGAGTCGGAAATCACATGTCCATCACCTCACCATTACACCGGTGGAGGAGGAAGAGCCAAATTTATACTTGGTTCCTTATGGATCGCTGTACAACCTTGCCCTCATCCCTACTATTAGGGAGGACATCATTGCAGCTCAGAAGACGGATAAAGGCATGGCACATCTCCGGAGACGGATAGACAATGGAGAGATTAAGTGTTTCCGGAAGGATGATGAGGGGACGCTGTGGTTCAATGACCGCATAGTCGTACCCCGGGACATGGAACTGAGGAAGAAGATTCTCGACGAAGCCCACTTGTCTAAATACTCCATTCATCCGGGCCGCAACAAGATGTACCAAGATTTGAAACGGAAATTTTGGTGGACACGGATGAAGCGAGAGGTAGCGAAGTACGTATCCGAGTGTGATACGTGTAGACGAGTGAAGGCTGATCATATGAGGAAATCAGGGCTGCTGCAACCCCTGAAGATTCCAGCATAGAAATGGGAAGATGTGAGCATGGATTTCATCGTGGGATTACCCTTAATATCCAACAAACATGATTCCATTTGGGTGATTGTTGACCGACTGACCAAGTCAGCTCACTTCATCCCCGTACATACACATTTCCATGCCAACCGATATGCGGAGTTATACATTGCCAGGATTCTATGCCTGCATGGTGTACCCAAGACCATAGTCTCAGACCGAGGTGCATTGTTTGTATCTCGCTTTTGGGAGCAGTTGCACGCTGCTTTGGGTACTAAACTGATTAGAAGCTCCGCCTACCACCCTCAGACAGATGGCCAGACAGAGAGGGTGAATCAAGTTCTGGAGGACATGTTGAGAGCATGTGCCATACACCAAGGTAGGAACTGGGATAATCACCTACCATTGGCGGAATTCTCGTACAACAACGGCTATCAGGCGAGTATCAAGATGGCACCCTACGAAGCTCTCTACGGTCGCAAGTGCCGCACCCCATTAAATTGGTGCGAGTCCGGTGAAAGGGTCACAGTCGGGGTTGATGTGGTGAACGACGCCGAAGAGCGCGTTCGGACAATTCAAGCCAATTTGAAGGCCGCTCGATCCCGACAGAAGATCTACGCTGATAAGAGGCGTAGGCCGTTGCACTTTGACGTTGGGGAACACGTGTACCTCCGCGTGTCTCCGATGAAGGGCATGCACCGGTTCGGTGTGAAGGGGAAGCTCGCTCCCCATTTCATTGGACCTACGCTATCACCGAGAAATGTGGACCAGCAGCGTATCGATTGGAGCTACCGGCATCTCTGGCTGGTGTCCATGATGTTTTCCATGTTTCGCAACTACGAAAATGCTTGAAGCATACAGCTGCTGTTCCTACCGAAGACATCGGCGAGCTGAAACCGGATTTAACATATGAGGAGTATCTGGTGGCCATTCTTGATGAGAAAGCCCAAACCACGCGTAGCAGAACGTTGTGGTTCTACAAAATACTCTGGAGTAACCACACCGCCGAAGAAGCGACGTGGGAGAGCGAGGAGTTCCTTCGCTCAAATTACCCGGAGTTCATGGCTTCTCAACACGGGTAAGTCCCTATTACATCGCTATCTCTTCTTTTATAATCTCGGGATGAGATTCTTTTAAGGGGGGAGGGATGTAAAAGCCCAAGAAAAGGGACTTGCAAAAACTTTTCTTCACCTCACAACACCACAGTTTTGTTGTGAATAGATTGTGAAATATTGTGAAGAGCAAGTAACCTCCATCAAAAGCGTGATTAGAGAGGAAAGCCTTCGTTTGCACAAGGTGGGATTTGGACACATGAACATGAGAGATTGAGCTCACCCTAGAACTTTAAAAATCTTGGAAAGGTTCAGTCCAAGTTTCATGAAAAATCCAACACTTTTGAGGCACTTTTGGGGGTATTTGAAAAAGAGGCCAATTTGAATGTAAATTCAAATTGCAGCAACTTTCATCACTCAAATTCAAAAAGTAGTTTCATATTCAAACTCAGCATATTTTCCTGAGTAATCCCACCAATTTTCAGTCCCATTGGACTTCATCTCGTCGGGAGCCGAATTTGTAACAATTCAAACTGAGTTTGAATTTTCAAATTCAAATATGAAGGGAATGTGGCCAAACCAGTTTGAAGTTGATGAATTCAAATTCTACCTCTGAATTGGTTGCTAAGTTTCCTTTTCAAGTCTGAGTAGGTGGGATATTTGCACAACAGAGAAGATTAGGGGGGAGAAGAGGGCCCACCAGTCAGCAGACTTCGGCCCTAAGTCAACACCGAGCGAACTCGGTTTACCGGGCCTCGGCAGAGCTCGACACCGAACCGACCGAGCAGCCACCTCGCCCCCCTCTGCGTGCGCTGGCGACCAGCTTGCCGGCTCCGCCGCCTCGGCCCGATCATTAACCCGGGAGCAAACAGCAGCACGTCGCCTTCTTCATTGATCGCACGCTCGCTGTTTCCCTCACCCCGCGCTCTCTTTTCCCGATCGCCGGCATCAACCGAGCCTCGGTTGCTCGTGCCAGCAGCACCAAAAAGCAGCGCCCATGCATGCTCTACCACGACAGCCCCGCAAACCCGAGACTCCTAGCCTGTGGCGCGTGCAATTCGGCAACGGTCACCGAGGAACAGAGCACCGGCGGGAAGCCGCGAACTGCTCCCCGTGGACAGCACGCCACGGCCAGTTTCACCACCGGACTTCTACACGGAAAAGGTGTGCCTTAGTCTCCAGATCGTGTAGCTGCAACCCTTCTAACCATTGATAGACTGTGCACTGGGAATTCCTAAGAATCCCAAGAACTAGTGCAACCGGGTAAGGGTCGGTCTACCCCGACCTTTTCATGGGGTTTGGCGGCCATTTCCATCACCCTCGAGCTCCCGTGGTGCTCTCCGACCCTTTGCCGATCATTTTGATGCGTTGTAACACATTCCCGACCACGCCGGAACCCTAACCGCCGCTGTCACCGTCGGGAGCCCTGTTCCGGTGAGCTACGGCCGCCGGCGACACCACCGACGAGTTCAGCGTCGTGAGTTAGGGCGGGGCGGCAAGTTTGGGGCCGGGAGACGGCCGGGAAAGAAGTTCCGGCGATGCTCGCCAGAGTGCGCCGCCGCGGGCCCCTGTTTGGTGCGAGGAAGGAGAAGACTGCCGGGTGGGACCCACCGGCAGACATTTAAACATTTTGAAATGTCCAGTTTGTAGTTCAAACTTTGGAGGACCACAACTTGGGTTAGGAGAATCCAAAAATTATGAAACAAATTTTGTTGGATTCCTCTAACAGATTACAATCCAAATCTGAAACCCAATTTGTATGAAATCCATTAATTAATTCTGGAAAATTCTTTAAATCTTTTCAGCAAAAGAATTTTAGAGGGAGTTTGGTTCATCCAAAAATCCCCAAATTTTTCCAGAATGTCCTTTAGAACATTAGTGAACCCCTGTAAAAGTTTCAGACCATTTGGAGTTGATTTGGTCAGAGCAATTCAAATTGGAAAGTGCTGTGTTCATTTGAATACAGAAACATTTTCAGAGAATTTCCAAAACTTGGAAATTCAGTTCTGGGCAAATCTTAACTCCAAAAAAAGGTTAGGAAAATTCATGCAAACTCTATGAGCTATAATTGAAATTGTAGTTTACTAAGTTGGTCATGAACAGGGGTATTACCTCAGAATAAATTCTTCTTTGCTGAATTGCCAAGAGAATTATTCTGAGCAAACCACTCCATGAAAAGTGCTAATGTTTGGTCCAGAGAGTTTTCTTGTGACCAGGAACTCACACGAAAATTCTCAGCTCCATTGGAGCTCTAGATCACCCCTGTCCTGTTTAACCACTTAAGGGATTAATATGGAAAAGGGGGAAAACCACTTAGCATTTAACCATGTGATTAAGTCCAAGCCAAACCACCAACACCAGTTCATCTTTAAATTCTTAAACAAGGTTCCAGGTGTTAGAGGCTGGTTATTAGAACTAATAGTAGAAGTCTTACCCTAAACTCACATGTGCATCTAAATTAACATGTAGTGTTTCATTAACGTGTAGCCATTGAAGAAGCAACCCCGGAAGTGTTGGATTTCCTTCTCCCGGACGAAGAACTAACTACTGACCAGCAGCAACAAGGCAAGCCCCGGTTTGCATTAACCTTTGTATAAGTTTTAATTTGTTTACAGGTGTCATGTGAAGTATGATTGTGCATTAGGTATAGGATGGATGGAACCCCACTTGCATGACCAGAATTTTTCCATAAGAGTGAGGGTAGTGTCTAAGATCTCGAGTAGACAGGCTATGCTTAATAATTCATAGGGCTTCGGTACAAGTCGAGTAGTTGGAATCTACTCGCGAGATAGGATTGGGACATATGGGTTCGGTTGAGTGATGTGAGATCACTTTAGTAATGAAAATGAGACTAGGCAGGGGCTAGGGCGCAGCAAGAGGGAGTCTTGTGTGCGCAGCCCTGTCCGTGTCGATTGAGGACCGATCCGTGTGCGGCCCACACTGATCAAGTTTGAACGTACCGAAGGCATATCGGATATGTGGGCCCCGATAAACCGATGTAGCCTAAACCTCCGGGCGTCGAGGCATAACGCACCGATTTATAGGTGTAGGCTGAGGGCAGCAGGGTGGAAATCTGCCAACGGGCATAGAGAGATGCTCTGTGTGGGGAACCTCCTGCTCGTTTCGGTGCGACCGGTTCGATGTTTGGGCAGTTCGGTGAAAGGTTGTTCCGTATGACATCGAGTGAGCGTGCTGTGCAGCTCCACGGGTGGGCATACGTGACGTGCTCTTTGGGTTTCCCTGCAGGTGTATATCGAGTCGATTCGCCGTCCCTCGCGGTGAAGAGTACCACTTGGTCACTGAGTCGTGACGTAGATTAATGGATGAAATATGTTGATTCAATGTTGCTGATTGATATAATTGTATTGCTACATGTGTGCCACCAAATACTGCTTACTAAATTTCAGATTCCATGAACTGTTAACTTGTTGCTAAAAGATGAACTAAGGATGAACTTGTAGGCGTGTCCTTTTGCTGAAATGTTACTATCCTATGTCCATTGTACCCCTCATGTAGAGTTTCATGCTTAGGTGAGTCGGTTAAGCCTTGCTGAGCCTTCGTGCTCACGGTTGCTGCTTAAGTGTTTTTCAGGTGAGGAGCCTCCCACGGACTCGGAGTACGAGTCCACCGGCGAGGGTTACCCTCCGTCGGGGACCGCGGCTGAGTGGGAGCCGTACATGCCGCGCTCAGCTGAAGAGTGCAGCTAGTGTGGGTTGCCCTAGGGCTGGGCAACCACTTTTGCTAGATAGGCGGGCGTGAGTTGTGTAAAAGAAACTTCCGCTGTGTAAGATAAATAATAATTTGTAACTGGAGTTTGTACTACTTTGTACAGTTCAGTTGTTTTCCCATGTAATATATATTGTGTTCTTATGACGTGTGCTGTCGGGTGTCGCATCGCACGGCACCACCCTCTGCGATCCTGGATGAGCGGATTCCGGTCCGCCACATTGATGACGGGGCTCGACGGCGGGGCTCATTGGCGGGGCTCACCGGTGGGGCTCACCGATGACCGAACTCCGGCGAGGGGGGGGGCAACTCGGCGAGTTGGGGGCTAGGGCCTCCAAGTCACCGACTTGGGAGGGGGAGAGGAGGTGGGGGGCTGCGGCCAAAAGGGGGGGTTGGGTTCTATTTATAGGGGGGAGGGGGATAATCCTACTCCAATTGGAACTAAATACTAACAAACTTTTCCCCATTTAATTTGGTGCCGCAGCAATGGGGGAGAAATTCCCCAAATGTGGGGAAAATTCCCCTTTTTGGGGGAATTGGGGAATTTGGGGAAATTTTGGGGAAATTGAAAATAGCTCATTTCAGCTATCTTTTTCCCATTCCTCACCATTTCTATGTCACTTACTCCATTTCTACATCCCCCTCTCCATTTCTATGTCCCACTCTCCATTTCTACATTACCTTCTCCATTTCTATGCCCCATTCTCTATTTCTATATGCCCTTCTCCATTTCTATGGTTCCTTCCTCCATTTCTATGGTCATTTCTCCATTTCTATGGTTCTTTTCTCCATTTCTATGGTTCTTTCTCCATTTCTATAGTTCTTTTCTCCATTTCTATGGTTCTTTCTCCATTTCTATAGTTCTTTCTCCATTTCTACTTCTTTTATAATGTTTCTCTACATGAAAAACGTATGCAATGCATGGAAATGAATTTGAGGGTGTTACAAACCTATCCCCTTAAACTGAATCTTGCCCTCGAGATTCGATAGAGTAGAGAATAGATGAGGGAATTCTGCCTTGAGGTCCTCTTCACGCTCCCATATAGTTTCGGTTTCCGTGTGATGGCTCGATTGTACCTTGCACCAACGGATCACTTTGTTCCTTGTGACCCTCTCCTTTACGTCAAAAATTTTGACGGGGTGCTCCGCGTAGGTCAGATCCTCTTGAAGCTCGAGCTTATCCATCGGTACTTGTTCTTCCGGTACTCTTAAGCACTTCTTGAGTTGGGATACATGAAACACATCGTGCACGTCGGAGAGGTGTGTTGGCAGCTCTAGTTCATAGGCTACCTCTCCTCGCTTGCCAAAAATCTTGAATGGCCCGATGTAGTGTCACACTCGGTTTTCCATAAGGAACATCCGAGCGTATTCTCACATGTATGCCAGGATCAGTTGACTCATACATGTGCCGACAAGAGTGTAATATCATTATATTACAAGCCAAGTTTAACGTACAACATAATATTACATCATAGTACATGAAATGTCAAATAAGAGTATCCCTACACTATAATACAACAACGGAAGACTCTAGCGTGGTGCTCCAGTTCCACAGACGTTGCCCGGGGGTTTCGCCAACCTAGAACAACTCCTCGGGATCGAAGTCCTCCTCATCAAAGTCTATATCTTCATTTGCACCTGAGCAGCATACGACATCCAACAAAAGCAAGTTTGAGTACCAAAGGTACTCAGCAAGTGTAGGAAAGAATGTTATGAAGGCTAATAGCAAGGAAGGCTAACATGGTTAAGCACTATGCATTAATCCTAAGCCTTAGCTTTGATTAGCAACCTATCTTACTAAGTGATAATCTCACCATCAACATAATTAAGTCATTAATGTTAGGTTACACCACCCAACAACCTCTTTCAACTCACATCCATGTTTCTCTAATCATGGACAAGTCCAAGCCGCTCTTGACCGTGAGCACGGCTGTCAATGATAGTTTGGTTCTCTGCAGAGATTATACCACTTTACCCACAAGTAGTGATTTCATCCCCTGTTGCCAGGTGGACTAAGAACCTCCCTGATATCCGTGGTTGCAAGCCACATTACACACTTCCTTTGGTGTGCGATCAAGAGATCACTACATGGCCTTTACAAAGGGTCTACCGGCAAGTACAAGCCCACTGAGGTTTCACCGCTGTAGTTCCTGGGAGTAACCCTCCCTTACAGAAGCCCCCTCTTGAGCCTTGCAGTTCCCAGGGCAGTCAAAAATGGACTCCCGTTCCCCGCACCATCCAAACACTCATACCATACCGGCAAACTCCTAATTAATTGGCCAAGCTGCCCCATCTCAGTCTTGTGGTGGCACTGTAAAGCCGGGTTAACTGTTCCATGAACCGGTCCTTAGAATCTAAGACAGGCACTAACTCATTCCCGAGTCTCGTGCATGAAGCACCAACCAAAACAACCAGCCTGTCTAGATTCATGACAACATGACACACACTTGTGTCTTTCATATATTTCACAAGACTAGTATCAACTTTGTTTCATTCATTTTCTAAGTACTAAGCATGGCTAAGCACATAAAATGATAACCATCAAGTCCTAGCTAATTTCCTCCATGGTTTTGCAAGGAAAGAGAAAGCAATAAAACTATGGAAACATCCTACACTGGGTTTCATATTAAAGACATCATGCAAATAATCTAACTATTCATCCTAGAATAGGAGCAAAGTGGTCAAGGAACACTTGCCTTTGAATGAAGGGTGATGCACTTCAAACTCTTGCTCTTGAAGATTGGGGATTAGTTCTTGATTTGGTTCTATCCATGCATTTGCACCCACAAAACAATGCCAAACATGCCATAAGAATCATAGTAATGCATTTCAATCATATAGGTTTGGTTACACACATGCAACTATTGATTTCATGTCATTTCATGTGGTTTGAATGGAAAATACTTTTCAATTGGGTACCTATATCCTTCTATTTTATCTTTGTTATAGCCAAACACTCATTTTTCTAATCTTATAGTGATATTAATAATTTCTAGAATTTTATGTATATATATAAATTTTCATAATTAATTAAATCCTATAAGTCATTTAAATCATTACTACAATCATTTTCAGAACTCATATTTCTATTTTTTTACTTTTCAGAACCTATTTATGTATTTGGAACAGTTTCCAAAATTTTTCTTTAATATAGACTATTTTTTCTATATTTCAGCATTTATTTAATACCTAAAAATGCATTTTCAGTTATCTAAATAATTATTCTGGACTACAGAAACTTAAAATACATAAAGGTGTAAAACAGAATATTCTTATGCTATTTAATAAATTTCTACAATTTTCTAATACCTATTTTGTTTTTATTTTGATTTTTCAGAATTAATTTAATACCAAATAAATATTTTCAATCTCTAAAAGTTATTATTTTTAATTTCAGGATTTGTTTTCTGTTCAGAATGTTTTAACAATGCTTTTAATAAATTTCCCACATTTTTTAGAGGTCATTTAGCCTATTTTGATTAATTACAGAATTAAAAACAAACTTTTAAATTGATTTGGGCTAATTTGTAATAAATTCAGACTTTCTGGGGTTCAAATTGAATTTACAGAACTGTTTTATCAATTTCCATAATGCTCAGGGGCTAATTAGCTAATTCACAGTAAATTTCCAATTTTCTATAAGCCTAGGGTTGATTCTGTAAATCTCAGGGGCCATTTCCTAGTTATTTAAATCCCAGAGGTCCCTCTGTGAAATTTACAACGTCCTATTTTAAATGTGGGCCGTTGGATCTGAGATCAACGGCCCAGATTAAAAGAATCGAACCGGTATCGATTCTTTTAATTCTAACCGTTCACTTCAGATCCGAGGGCTCAGAGGCGGCCACGTCGCCCCCGACCCTTCTCCCTCGCGTCCGGCGGCCGCGCGGTCGCCGGCGAGCGGTGGCTGGAGTTCTCTGTTTTCCTCGAATTCTCTACCAATTTTTGATCTCTCGGTACCAGAAGAAAGAGGGGAGGATGGGGAACTCACCTAGGGGGTCTTCGGGGATCAGAGACGGCCGGAGAAGCACGTTCGACGGCGACAGTTCGAAATTCCGGCGATCTGCGTCGGAATTGATCTCCAGGCGTGTTTCTTCAGGGAATTTGATCGGAAACTCGGTCTAGAGGCCGTGGAAGGGTGTAGGGACGGCTAGAACTGAGAATCTCCGGATGTTTTCGAAGAATTCGAGTTTGGGTGGTTTTTCCGATCGGGGTGAGTGAGAGCGGTTCTCAGGGTGGAAATGGCCGGCGCCAGCGGGTATTTGTAGGGGGAAGTGAGGCGGCAGTTACTGGGGCGTCGGTTGGCGAAGAGGGCGCGAAATCGGCCACGTGGTGGCGGTTTTCTTCTCACATGTGATAATAGAAGTGAAAAGAAAGAGAGAGAGGAAGAGGGGCGGTGGTTTTGGAGGAGGAGGGGCCGACGGGCGGGCTGGGGTGGTGAAAGGGGAGGGGATTTACTCATTTTGTTAAAAACTCGGGTATTACAACTCTACCCCCCTTAAGAAAAATCTCGTCCTCGAGATTGGGGTTTACAAAGGGAATAGATTAGGAAATTGTGATTTGAGTTCATCTTCTCTTTCCCATGTAGCTTCTGCCTCGAAATGATGTTTCCATTGAACATTGCACATACGAGTTATTTTGTTTCTTGTAACCTTTTCCACTGTGTCAAGAATTTTTATAGGGTACTCGGTATATGAAAGATCTTCTTGTACATCCAACTCGTCCATTGATAATTGCTCTTCTGGTGTTCTCAAACACTTCTTGAGCTGTGATACGTGGAACACATCATGCACGTCCGACAATCGAGAGGGTAACTCTAACTGATATGCTACCTCTCCTTTGCGTTCCAGTATCTTGAATGGTCCGATATACCGAGGTGCGAGCTTCCCTCTTACTTTAAATCTCTTTAGTCCACGCATGGGTGATACTTTGAGATACACATAGTCTCCCACTTCAAAGACTAGTTCTCTTCGCCTTGTGTCTGCATAGCTCTTTTGTCTTGTTTGAGCTATCTTTAGATTATTACGGATTTCTCTTACTTTCTTTTCTGCATCTTTTAGTACTTCAGGTCCAAACACCTTATTCTCACCTATTTGATCCCAAAATAGTGGAGTTCTGCATCTTCTTCCATATAGGGCCTCAAATGGGGACATCTTCATACTTGCTTGATAGCTATTATTGTAGGAGAATTCTGCATATGGCAAATTCTTATCCCAACTCCTATTATTTTTGAGAGCACAAGCTCTGAGCATATCTTCAAGAATTTGATTGGTCCTTTCTGTTTGTCCGTCAGTTTGTGGATGATATGCAGAACTGAAATTTAATCGAGTTCCCATAGACTCATGTAATTTCTGCCAAAACCTTGAAGTAAACTGTGTACCTCTATCTGATACTATCTTTTTGGGTACATCATGTAGGCAGACTATTTTCGACATATACAGTTCTGCTAGTTTGGAACCATTATAATTTTCTTTCACTGGAATGAAGTGAGCAACTTTTGTCAATCTATCCACTATCACCCATATTGAGTCATACCCTGTTTGTGTCCTGGGCAAACCCACTATAAAGTCCATCCCAATTTCTTCTCACTTCCATTCGGGTATCTTTAGTGGTTGTAATAGCCCTGCAGGCCTTTGGTGTTCTGCTTTGACTAGCTGACATGTGTCACATAATGCCACATGCTCTGCAACATCTCTTTTCATTCCATACCACCAATACATTGTCTTAAGATCATGATACATCTTTGTACTTCCAGGATGGATAGAATAATCAGAATCATGAGCCTCTTTTAAGATTAACTTCTTTATTTCCTTGATGTCTGGCACACATATTCTTTTACCATGCCATATGATACCATTCTCATCTTCTCTAAATCCCGGGGCCTTGTTTTCTTTGATCAACTGCTTAATTTCTTTGATCTTTTCATCGTCCTTTTGACCTTTTCGTATATCTTTTTCCAGGGTTGAATCAACCTCCATTGCTATGGCTTCTGTATGATTCACCAAGCATAAGTTGAGCTTTGCGAACTCTTCACAAAGTTGGGGTTGTAGATCTCTTATGGTCAACATGTTAACATGTGTCTTTCTGCTCAAGGCATCTGCAACCACATTAGCTTTTCCAGGATGGTAATTGATTCCCACGTCAAAATCGTTAATGAACTCCAACCATCTTCTTTGCCGAAGGTTGAGATCTGGCTGAGTAAAGATATACTTCAAACTCTTGTGATCGGT
Organism: Neostapfia colusana; assembly: GCA_030760725.1. Taxonomy (NCBI): domain Eukaryota; kingdom Viridiplantae; phylum Streptophyta; class Magnoliopsida; order Poales; family Poaceae; genus Neostapfia; species Neostapfia colusana. The sequence continues at coordinate 69,609,234 of JASWHV010000015.1, forward strand.
ATAGATCTCCGTTCTTTTACCCATTAGGTAATGTCTCCATAGTTTCAATGCATGTACAACTGCTGCCAACTCTAGGTCATGGGTAGGATAGTTCTTCTCATGCTTCCGAAGTTGTCGGGAAGCATAGGCAATAACATGTCCTTCTTGCATAAGCACACATCCTAACCCTTGCCCTGAAGCATCACAATATACAGAGAATGTTTTCTCCATATCGGGCATAACCAAGACTGGGGCAGTTGTTAACTTCTTCTTTAATTCTTGGAAGCTTGATTCGCACTCTTGAGACCATATAAAAGCAGCTCCTTTTTCCAACATCTTTGTGAGTGGCTTGGCTATTTTTGAAAATCCTTCAATGAACCTTCGGTAATAGCCTGCCAAACCTAAGAAGCTTCAGATTTCACCGACATTCTCTGGTGTCTTCCACTTCTGCACACCAGATATCTTTTCTGGGTCTACTGAGATTCCTCCTTCGGAGATAATGTCCCAGAAAAGCAACTTTCCTAAGCCAGAATTCACACTTACTGAATTTGGCATAAAGTTGGTTTTCTCTTAACTTTTGTAGTACTATTCTCAGGTGCTCTTCATGTTCTTTCTCATTCTTTGAGTATATGAGGATATCATCAATGAACACTACCACAAAATTGTCCAAGTATTTCATGAACAACTTATTCATAAGGTACATGAAATATGCCGGAGCATTTGTTAGTCCAAAAGGCATAACTGTATATTCATACAGTCCATACCTAGAAACAAATGCCGTCTTCGGGATATCCGATTCTCTTATCTTTAATTGATGATATCCGGAACGGAGGTCAATTTTTGAGAATACACATGCACCTCTTAATTGATCAAACAAGTCCTCAATACGGGGTAAAGTGTACTTGTTTTTGAGTGTCACTTCATTGAGGGCACGGTAATCCACACAGAACCTCTTGGTTCCATCCTTCTTTGGTACAAATATGACCGGAGCTCCCCATGGTGAGGAACTAGGACGGATATACCCTTTCTCCGACAACTCTCGGATATGATCCTTGAGTTCTGCTAGTTGTTGGGTATCCATCCGGTATGGTCTTTTATATATAGGAGCAGTACCAGGTACTAATTCTATAATGAATTCTACTTCTCGATCCGGTGGCATACCTGGTAACTCCTCGAGAAATACATCTAGAAATTCATTGACCACTTTTATGTCCTCAATAACTACTTCGGTCTTGTTTAGTTGAACATTTCCAGAGGGTACTTGAATAGATGTGAACTCAACCTTTGTTCCATCCGTATGTGTTAGTTCCACTGTTCTCGTTGAACAATGTATAACTCCTTTATACTTGGTTAACCAGTCCATTCCCAAGATGATATCCATCCCTTGTGATTCTATCACAATGAGGTTTGCAAGGAATTCTACCCCATTAACTCCTAGCCTTACCTTGGGACATATTTGTTTTGTCTTTATTTCTCCTCCAGGAGAATTCACTAATAATACTCGATTCATAGATGTAATTTGTAGGTTGTGCTTGGGTATGAATTCCTTGGCTATGAATGAGTGTGTTGCACCAGAGTCAAACAAGATTGTAGTAGGATAAGTGTTTGCGGAGAACATACCAATCACCACATCTGGTGCCTCCTGTGCTTCCTCCATGGTCACATGATTCACCTTGCCACGCACAAGATTCTGTGGTGGAGGTGGCTTCTTGTTGGGGCACCGGTTGGCATAATGTCCCGTTTCTCCACAGTTGAAGCATTGCCCCGTGACCTTGTTCATTGGTGCTTTGTTGCCTGGTTGTGCATTTGGAGGATTTAACCCTGCAGGACGGGGTTGGAAAGCAGGACGTTGTTGCTGCACTTGTTGTCGCTGCTGCTGTGGTTGGAAGGCTGGATTCCTAGCAGCAGGGTTGTAGCTCCTCTGAAACTGATTGGGAGCTATAGGTCGATTCATTGCTCCCGTCGGCGGTGATGAGAAACGGGGCCGACTGTTGCTGCTAGAAGCCTGTCCTTGCCAATTCATTTTCCTCTTTCGCTCTTCAACTAACTTCTGTCTTTTCCTTTCCACTATGAAAGCCTTGTTGATGAGCTTTTGGAAACTTTCATAGTCACTTGAAGACATAGCATACTGTATTTCTGAGTTCAATTCCTCAATGAAACAATCTTGTTTTTTTTCATCCGTGTCTATGTCTCCCAGAGCATAGCGAGATAACTGTGTGAACTTGGTAAGGTACTCTCGCACGGACATGTTACCTTGTTTCAGGTTGAGGAACTCCTTCCGCTTGTTCTTGATCTCTCCTGCTGTAACATAGTGATTGCGGAAGGCAAGTTTGAACTCATTCCATGAGATACTTTCTGGATCCTCATGGGCTTCTTTGTATGCCGTCCACCAGTCCGCTGCAGATCCATATAGTTGATGAGAAGCAAAGAGCACTCTCTCACGTCCTGGGCACTGTATGATCTGCAAATTGTTCTCAATATTCTTGAGCCAATCATCAGCTTCCAATGATTCTATAGCGTTGTCGAACCTTGGTGGTTGAGTGCTTAGAAACTCATTCAATTTGGGTTGACGCGGTGCATTCTGAATTTGTGGTTGCATGTTGGCCACCACTTGTGTCAAGTTCTGAAGGAGTTGGTTTTGCATGTTCATCATCTGTTGTATAACCTCTCCATCTGCTCTGCGTGCAACTCGTGGCTGCCATCCAGGCAAAGGGAACTCTGCAGCCTCATTGTTGTTGTTCCCTTCATTGTGTCTCCTTCTTCCTGCCATCTATTGTGAAAGACTATGTTTAAAATTAATGTATAGGTGTTCTCTTAAGTATATTACGTTGTGTACTTACTTCATCAATTATATACAATAGTTACTAAAGTTTCTACTTCGTTTATTAGATGATCATGATTGAAACAACTAAGCACTTATATTCCTTAATAGATATTTACATACACTAACAAGGTTGTGAACATAAGCCTACGGCTTTCACAACTCACGTTCACATACTAACACACACATTACATCATTAATCTAAACAATTACACTAATCAACCATTACACACTAGTCAACACAATACCATACAAGCGTACTACACGAGTTACTACATAAGTAAGGACACCTATCCTAGTTGTCCCCTGGGTTCTGTGCATCCTCCTGTGGGTTCCCGCCATCACCATCAGGAGTGCTAGCCTCTGACTCAGCTGTGGAGGCCTCAGGTGCTGGAGAAGTATGAGGGCGTTTGGCTGCCCTACGGTCTGGAGAGTCAGGAGTCCAAGTGTCTCCATCCGAAGCATAGAGATCACTCACTTCTCCATCCCTCATCCTCATCAGTCCACGCATTATGGCCTTCGTCTTCTTCAGAAGGTCACGGACGTCTTGAAGCTCTTGTTGGCAGTTCTGTAGCCTCGTACTGACGTCCACTCCTGCCTGGAGGCTCATATCCATCTGCACTACGTCACAACCTTCATGAATGGGCTCGTAGTCGAATACCGCACTTCTACTTTGTCGCCGAGGGGTGTACACGTATTGGGTCCCCTCAAGGCGGCCACGGTTGGTGTAGCTCTGGCAAGTGATTGCCTCCCAAGTGGTGTCCTTCTCAGCCTCTGCCATAGTAGACCTCCATGCTGGCGAATTATGGATCTTGAGCAGCTTGTTCTCATAGTAGATCCTCGCCTGCGACTTCCACTCATCGCGTTCTGCGCGAGAGACTCGAGTGGTGTCGTACTGCACCTCTAGCTTGCCGGTATAACCAGCACAGCGAAGGAGGTGTCTAAGGCGATCCACCATGCCTCTAGTGGACTCCCCGTGGGTCTGGTAGGTGGCGAGGTTGTCCACCTCCTCAGTAGTGCGCTCAGCCAGCTGGTGTCGAGGAACTCGTCCTCCGGTGGACTTACGGGCCGTGAGACGTGTGCGTGCCATCTGTTTCAAGAAAAATTTAAAATGTGTTAGAAAATAAACAATAATATAATTTTGAGTATAGATGAGGTTAGACAACAACATATATAATTTAAATAATCCTCCTTCTAATAAAATAGTTTTTAATAAAATAGTGATATCTATCCCGTCCATTTCTAACCAGGTTTGCGTCCTACGGGCAACCTTGGCTCTGATACCACTTTGTCACACCCGGTTTTCCATAAGGAACATCCGAGCGTATTCTCACATGTATGCTAGGATCAGTTGACTCATACATGTGCCGACAAGAGTGTAATATCATTATATTACAAGCCAAGTTTAACGTACAACATAATATTACATCATAGTACATGAAATGTCAAATAAGAGTACCACTACACTATAATACAACAACGGAAGACTCTAGCGTGGTGCTCCAGTTCCACAGGCGTTGCCCGGGGGTTTCGCCAACCTAGAACAACTCCTCGGGATCGAAGTCCTCCTCATCAAAGTCTATATCTTCATTTGCACCTGAGCAGCATACGACATCCAACAAAAGCAAGTTTGAGTACCAAAGGTACTCAGCAAGTGTAGGAAAGAATGTTATGAAGGCTAATAGCAAGGAAGACTAACATGGTTAAGCACTATGCATTAATCCTAAGCCTTAGCTTTGATTAGCAACCTATCTTACTAAGTGATAATCTCACCATCAACATAATTAAGTCATTAATGTTACGTTACACCACCCAACAACCTCTTTCAACTCACATCCATGTTTCTCTAATCATGGACAAGTCCAAGCCGCTCTTGACCGTGAGCATGGCTGTCATGACAGTTTGGTTCTCTGCAGAGATTGTACCACTTTACCCACAAGTAGTGATTTCATCCCCTGTTGCCAGGTGGACTAAGAACCTACCTGATATCCGTGGTTGCAAGCCACATTACACACTTCCTTTGGTGTGCGATCAGGAGATCACTACATGGCCTTTACAAAGGGTCTACCGGCAAGTACAAGCCCACTGAGGTTTCACCGCTGTAGTTCCTGGGAGTAACCCTCCCCTACAGAAGCCCCCTCTTGAGCCTTGCAGTTCCCAGGGCAGTCAAAAATGGACTCCCATTCCCCGCACCATCCAAACACTCATACCATACTGGCAAACTCCTAATTAATTGGCCAAGCTGCCCCATCTCAGTCTTGTGGTGGCACTGTAAAGCCGGGTTAACTGTTCCATGAACCGGTCCTTAGAATCTAAGACAGGCACTAACTCATTCCCGAGTCTCGTGCATGAATCACCAACCAAAACAACCAGCCTGTCTAGATTCATGACAACATGACACACACTTGTGTCTTTCATATATTCCACAAGACTAGTATCAACTTTGTTTCATTCATTTTCTAAGTACTAAGCATGGCTAAGCACATAAAATGATAACCATCAAGTCCTAACTAATTCCCTCCATGGTTTTGCAAGGAAAGAGAAAGCAATGAAACTATGGAAACATCCTACACTGGGTTTCATATTAAAGACATCATGCAAATAATCTAACTATTCATCCTAGAATAGGAGCAAAGTGGTCAAGGAACACTTGCCTTTGAATGAAGGGTGATGCACTTCAAACTCTTGCTCTTGAAGATTGGGGATTAGTTCTTGATTTGGTTCTATCCATGCATTTGCACCCACAAAACAATGCCAAACATGCCATAAGAATCATAGCAATGCATTTCAATCATATAGGTTTGGTTACACACATGCAACTATTGATTTCATGTCATTTCATGTGGATTGAATTGAAAATACTTTTCAATTGGGTACCTATATCCTTCTATTTTATCTTTGTTATAGCCAAACACTCATTTTTCTAATCTTATAGTGATATTAATAATTTCTAGAATTTTATGTATATATATAAATTTTCATAATTAATTAAATCCTATAAGTCATTTAAATCATTACTACAATCATTTTCAGAACTCATATTTCTATTTTTTTTTACTTTTCAGAACCTATTTATGTATTTGGAACAGTTTCCAAAATTTTTCTTTGATATAGACTATTTTTTTCTATATTTCAGCATTTATTTAATACCTAAAAATGCATTTTCAGTTATCTAAATAATTATTCTGGACTACAGAAACTTAAAATACATAAAGGTGTAAAACAGAATATTCTTATGCTATTTAATAAATTTCTACAATTTTCTAATACCTATTTTGTTTTTATTTTGATTTTTCAGAATTAATTCAATACCAAATAAATATTTTCAATCTCTAGAAGTTATTATTTTTAATTTCAGGATTTGTTTCTGTTCAGAATGTTTTAACAATGCTTTTAATAAATTTCCCACATTTTTCAGAGATCATTTAGCCTATTTTGATTAATTACAGAATTAAAAACAAACTTTTAAATTGATTTGGGCTAATTTGTAATAAATTCAGACTTTCTGGGGTTCAAATTGAATTTACAGAACTGTTTTATCAATTTCCATAATGCTCAGGGGCTAATTAGCTAATTCACAGTAAATTTCCAATTTTCTATAAGCCTAGGGTTGATTCTGTAAATCTCAGGGGCCATTTCCTAGTTATTTAAATCCCAGGGGTCCCTCTGTGAAATTTCCAATGGTTACGGCCTATTTTAAATGTGGGCCGTTGGGTCTGAGATCAATGGCCCAGATTAAAAGAATCGAACCGGTATCGGTTCTTTTAATTCTAACCGTTCACTTCAGATCCGAGGGCTCAGAGGCGGCCACGTCGCCCCCGACCCTTCTCCCTCGCGTCCGGCGGCCGCGCGGTCGCCGGCGAGCGGCGGCGGTGGCCGGAGTTCTCTGTTTTCCTCGAATTCTCTACCAATTTTTGATCTCTCGATACCAGAAGAAAGAGGGGAGGATGGGGAACTCACCTAGGGGGTCTTCGGGGATCAGAGACGGCCGGAGAAGCACGTTCGACGGCGACAGTTCGAAATTCCGGCGATCTTCGTCGGAATTGATCTCCAGGCGTGTTTCTTCAGGGAATTTGATCGGAAACTCGGTCTAGAGGCCGTGGAAGGGTGTAGGGACGGCTAGAACTGAGAATCTCCGGATGTTTTCTAAGAATTCGAGTTTGGGTGGTTTTTCCGATCTGGGTGAGTGAGAGCGGTTCTCAGGGTGGAAATGGCCGGCGCCAGCGGGTATTTGTAGGGGGAAGCGAGGCGGCGGTTGCTGGGGCGTCGGTTGGCGAAGAGGGCGCGAAATCAGCCACGTGGTGGCGGTTTTCTTCTCACATGTGATAATAGAAGTGAAAAGAAAGAGAGAGAGAGGAAGAGGGGTGGCGGTTTTGGAGGAGGAGGGGCCGACGGCCGGGCTGGGGTGGTGAAAGGGGAGGGGATTTACTCATTTTGTGAAAAACTCGGGTATTACATGTAGTGAGGTGCTAATTTGCCTTTGATGTTGAACCGTCGTTGGCCTCGGATAGGTGATACCTTACGATACACGAAGTCTCCCACTTTGAAGGTCAATTTTCTTCGCCTATTGTCCGCATAACCGTTTTGTCGTGACTGAGCAGCCTTCAAGTTTTCTCGTATCGTTTGGACTTGCTTCTCGGCGTCTTGTAGCACTTCAGGTCCAAACACTTGACTCTCTCTGGTCTCATTCCAGAACAGCGGCGTTCTACACCGTCTATCATACAATGCTTTGAAAGGTGACATCTTCAAGCTGGCTTGGTAGCTGTTGTTGTAGGAGAATTCAGCATACGGCAAGCTCCTATCCCAACTACGCCCATGTTTCAAGGCGCAAGCTCTTAACATGTCTTCCAAAATTTGATTTGTCCTCTCAGTTTGCCCGTCGGTTTGCGGGTGATAAGCGGAGCTGAAATCCAGTCGCGTACCCATAGCTTCATGCAGCTTCTTCCAGAATCTAGAGGTAAATTGAGTACCCTGATCTAACACTATCCTCTTCAAAACTCCATGCCGACACATGATTTGCTCCATATACAGCTTGGCTAGTTCTGCGATGCGGTACGTGGTTCTAACAGGAAGGAAATGGGCTGTTTTCGTCAATCGGTCCACAATAACCCAAATGGAGTTGTAACCAGACCGAGTACGTGGCAATCCGACAATGAAATACATGCTGATGCTTTCCACTTCCACTCGGATACTTTCAATGGCTGCAACAGTCCAGCGGGTCTTTGATGTTCGGCCTTCACACGTGTCGCATAAGGCAACATATTCAGCTATGTCCCTTTTTATACCATCCCACCAATAGCAAGTTTTCAGGTCCTTGTACATCTTTGTACAGCCGGGATGTATGGAATAAGGTGAGTCATGTGCCTCCTTTAATATCGTGTTGCGGATGTGCTTCACGTTAAGCACACAAATCCTTTTTCCTAACCAAAGGGTGCCTTTCTCGTCTTCCTTGAAATCCTTTTCTATGCCTTGTCAGATTCTTTCCTTGATTTCCTCATCCGTTGCTTGGCCATATCGTATCTCTTGTTCCAGCGAGGAGTTCAGTTCTATCACTTCCATCTCGTTCAAGAACCCAAGATGTAACCGTTCAAACTCCTTGCGCAGCTCGGATGGCAGCTCCCGAACCATGAGTTGGTGACATGCTCCTTTTCGGCTCAACGCATCAGCTACTACATTGACCTTTCCGGGGTGATAGTTGATTCCAACATCATAATCCTTGATGAGTTCAAACCATCGACGTTGCCTCAAATTCAGATCTGTTTGCGTGGATATATACATGAGTCTTTTGTGATCTGTATATATCTCACATCGGTGGCCAAGGATATAATGCATCCAAATCTTCAAGGCATGTATCACGGCTGCAAGTTCCAAGTCATGTGTGGGGTAATTCAGCTCGTGTTTCTTTAGTTGCCTCGACGCATAGGCTACCACTTGTCCTTCTTGCATGAGCACACATCCAAGCTCTTGTATTGATGCGTCACAATATATGTCGAAGCTCTTGCTCACATCCGGCAACACCAAAACCGGCGCTGTGGTTAGTCTTTTATTGAGCTCCTCAAAGCTTTCTTGGCACACTGGTGTCCACTAAAATGCTTTTCGCTTCATTAGCAATTCAGTCATAGGCTTTGCTATTTTGGAGAAATCCTTGATGAACCGGCGGTAGTATCCAGCCATCCCAAGGAAACTCTGAATATCTCTCACATTCTGTGGTTGGTTCCACTTCAAAACATCTCCCACTTTTCCGGAATCAACCGATACTCCTCCCTCGGAGATGAGGTGGCCTTGGAACGATATCTCCTTTAGCCAAAATTGACGCTTGCTGAACTTGGCATACAATTGATGCTCTCGCAGTTTCTGCAACGTCAATCTCAAGTGTTCTTCATGTTCTTCCTCGCTTTTCGAATACACCATGATATCGTCGATGAAAACCATGACGAACTTATCCAAGTACTCCATGAAGACCTTATTCATGAGGTACATAAAGTATGCGGGAGCATTCGTTAACCCAAAAGACATAACGGTATTATTCATACAAACCATACCGTGTTCAAAATGCAGTCTTGGTTATGTCGGAGGGCTTAATCTTCAGCTGGAAGTATCCCGACCAAAGATCAATCTTGGAGAAAATTCGGGCACCTTTCATTTGGTCGAACAGGTCCTCTATACGGGGCAGCGGGTATTTATTCTTGATCGTCACCTCATTGAGAGACCTATAATCCACACACATCCTTTGGGTCCCATCCTTCTTGTCTATGAAAAGCACGGGGGCTCCCCATGGTGACGAGCTTGGGTGTATAAAACCCTTTTCTAGCTGCTCCTGAATTTGCTTCTTAAGTTCCACTAGTTCATAAGTGAGCATCCTATACGGCCTCTTCGCTATAGGTGCAGTTCCGGGACTAAATCAATGACAAATTCAACGTCCCGGTCAGGTGGCATACCTGGAAGTTCTTCCGGGAACACATCTGAATATTCTTGAACCACCGGAATGCTTTCCAATGTCGCTTCTTCAACGTGGTTCAGCGCTGCCTTCTCGGTTGCCGGTTGGGCTACCTCGAACTCAATACGAGTACCGTGCTCACTTGTCAACTGCATGATCCTCTCAGCACATTGAATCACCCTGTTGTGGTTGCTTAGCCAATCCATTTCAAGTATTATGTCAATCCCTTGGTAATCTAAGACAATAAGGTTGGCAAGAAAGTCTACCCCCCTTATTTGAAGGCTTACTTTCGGACATACTATATTTGCAGGAGCTAGAATTCAGATTTGAAAGAAGCGATTTCCCAACTATATGCATCAAGGTGTATGAACTAAGCAACTTCTTTTATTAATTTCAGCCTATATGAGGATGTGAACACGTGCCGAAGCATCTCACATCTCTCTACTATGTGTGGATGTGGACATTCGCCGAAGCGTCCCACAACTCACATCAGCACACAAACCAAGCAATCATCACAAAAGTTTAACACACCACTCTTATTCAAGCTACTACGATTTAAACGTTCCTATTACAGCTTATTCAATGGAAATCCTAAACTTAATCATGAGAACCGGTGCTGTTCTCGCCGTGTGACGGGGATGGTCCATACGTGGGTGCACGCTGTAGTGAGTCGGCAGTCCATGTAGGGTTAGATGACGCTGGTGCTCCATTTGCTCCCGCGTTGGCACGAGTCTCCTCCTGTTTTTCCAGCAAGTACAGCTTCTTGCGGAGGTAACAGATCTCTTCTTGTGCGCTTGCGTAGCGGTTTACCAACTCCACGAGCAACCTCTGAGACTTGTCAGCAGCTTGTGGGTTGGAAAGAGCTGTTACATGGGGTCCAATGATATCCCTTGTACCACTCTTCCGATACGGATGCAGCTCAAAAGTTGTGTCCTCAAGCTGCCCACGGAAGGTCACAGTCCGGTGAGTGCATCCCATGCAGCATCATCAATAGCTTCTGCCCTTGTAGCTCTCCATGTGGATGTGAAGTGCCAGGTGACAACCCTACCGTTAGATAGGATGGTTACGTCAGCCTTCCACTCTTCATGTCCGAGACGAGGGACTTTCTTGAGAAGATATTCCGGGTATAAGCTGCAGCAATCTAGAAAGTCCTTGAGCTCCCTAGATATGTGTCCTCCTTCCATTCCGTCGGACCGAAATTCTTGAACTGAATGGTTGGTGCATTTATCACCTTCATTATTGGTCTCAGCAAGGGGTGGCTCCTCGGGTTCATCTCCTCCCATCATAGTCTCGTGAGGCTCCACGGGGTGTAAGGCCGCGTGAAACTCCTCCTGAGGTGCGTACCAATGCCGTTCTTGTGGATCATCCTCCATATCGTCTTTGAATCGTTCCACCTCTTCCAGGTCCTCTTCCTCATGCATATATCTATTGACTTCCTCTTCATCATGAGGTTCCGTCTTCACCTCCTCCCAATATGGTCCATCGGACACCTCAATGAAGTTAAGTGCACTCCCACGTGGTGGTGGATGAGCTCTTATGCGTGCTGTGCTCCTGGTCACCGGCATCTATAAGTAAGACATGAGAAACTTTAGAGAAGGAAGAAATAACTCCCAAAACTTCATAAACTATGGAGCAAGAAAGCAAAGGCACTGCTGTCCAAAAGAAGAGAAAAGAGGGGCTGAAAATAGCACTTTGCGGTGGCTGAATTGACAAGAAAAGTGCAGCAGCAAGAAATTTTCGAAAAAAGCAGTTTAGAGGGGTGTTGCTATGTGTTTTAGAGTGTCCAATCTATATAGGCTTGCGTCCTACGGTCAACATGGCTCTGATACCAATCTGTGACACCCAGTTCCGAAAACAGAACCAAGTAAATGCATATGTGTGCCCAGGATGTTCATCACACATACACATGTAATCCACAAACTGAATTCAGAATATAACCACGAATAAATAGTGTTTAAGTACTTTATTACATTGACTCATTGTCTCACTCATAAAAATCTCTAACTTATTCTTGCAGCGGAAGTCTCTAAACGACAGCGGAAAGTGACTAAAGACAGCAGGCTCCATCTTCAATTCCACAGGCATGTTGATGGTAGTTCGCACGCCTAGTACTACACATGGTCCTCGAAGTACTCATATCCTGTAGCTGATGTTTATGTGGTAATGCAAGGGTGAGTACATGTCGTACTCAGCAAGTGCAGGAAATGTATGACATGTAACTTTCAACAAGGTAGGAAATAAAAAGGCTCATTGCAGCAAGCAAATTTTCTTTCACAAATATGATAAAAACAGCAACTATTTCTAAGTGAATTTAATCCCAATATAACCAAGTAAACAGCAACATTCTTTCATCATAATTCACCATTTATCAAGTCTCATCCAACCAATAATCTTTCTCAAGTTCATCTCATACTCATAAATATTCATAACCATCTCAGTGTTCATATAACCGAAGCCAAACTCATTTTCATGACTCAAAACAGTCCCAAAACCAATCCCAATGACCATACCATAACCATACCGAATCACCATCCCAAGTTTTCCCTCTAATCATGAAAGTTGGCCAGGTGCTTGTGACCGGAAGCACGGCTATCATGATAGTTTTACACTCTGCAGAGGTGGCACCACTTTACCCACAAGTTCGTGATTTCGTCACCCGTCGGCGACTGCAGAACCTCCATTATACCAGTACACAACCGTCGGTGTATGGCCAAGAGATCACAAAACAGCCTTTACAAAGGGGATACTAGATGTATGGACTCACTGAGATTTCACCGGCAGGCTCGAATCACCATTCTTCCACCCACAGGCCCCCTCTTGTACCATGCAGTTTCCAGGGCAGTCCTCCTCGACTCCCATTCCCCGCGCCATCCACGGTCTATAACAAGCAAGCAACACACCTAATTAATCAGCTAAGCCGCACCCATACTTGGCCTTGTGGTGGCACTGTTTTCCTGGCATATTCTTGCATGAACCGGTCCTTAGATCTATGGCAAGTAAACCACCATCTTATTCAGCAACATCCAAGAACCAAGCTTGCCTAGATCTCCCCGATTCCATGCTCATTAACATCATCAAGTTCTCATCATCATTATTCTTATGAGTGCAGTAGCTAAACATGTTTTAATTCAGCTTACCGTATCCCGTAGATTAAGCGAAGCAAAAAGGAAAAATGACCATACCCGACTCATCAACTTTCCTGGCGACAAGGATGGTTGACAAAACTAGTAAACTCCTATAAAAGGGTGTCCCATTAAGTTGACTCAAGCGTACGAGTTTTCGCAAACAAAACTGTTTCAAAACATGGGATCAATATGGTCAAGGGGCACTTGCCTTGCTCCCGTGGTTCTTGCTGTTCGAGTGTCTCAAAGTCTTTGTGCTGTAGTTCCTCGTAGATGGCCTCTTGAGCTTGTTCTTCTACTCACGATCATGCACATACAAAATTTACAGCAATCAAACATCATGCACAAACTTTACTCAAGATGCAATAGGGTAAATGAATGCAAATCCTATGATGCTGTTTTATTAAACCAGTTTGTACGTGTTCTTGCATGTTTTAACGGGCTTCCATGGGGTTTTATGATGAAAAAGGGTGCTGGGAAGAAGTGTGGACGTGGTGATGATCTTGACTCAAGATCTAGATCAATTCCACCGTCAAAAATCGATCAAAACACGATCTGTCCACACGTAAAAGTTTCTGTTCGAAGGGGGCGAAGAAAACGGATGCGTAGAAACAGTGGCGACGTCGTAAGATGGGCAATGGAGACCTAACTCACTTCCTCCTTTGTGGCAGGGCCTTCCTTCTAGCAATGGCAGCAGCGTGAAGTTTTTCTATGGATGATTAGGGCACGACAGATCGTCGGTTCTTTTCCCGACGACAGCAGGCGTGACGGGGCTCGTCGGCGGTGCTCGACGACGGGGCTCCCCGGCGGGCCTCGACGACGGGGCTCGACGGTGGGGCTCGACGGTGGGGCTCGATGGCGGGGCTCGTCGGCGGGGCTCACCAGCGACCGAACTCCAGCGAGGGGGGGGGGGGGGGCAACTCGGCGAGTTGGGGGCTAGGGCCTCCAAGTCGCCAACTTGGGGGGGGGAGAGGAGGGGGGGCTGCGGCCAAAATGGGGTGTTTGGGATCTAATTATAAGGGGGGGAGGGGGAGAATCCTACTCCAATTGGAACTAAATCCTAACAAACTTTTCCCCATTTAATTTGGTGCGGCAGCAATAGGGGAGAAATTCCCCAAATGTGGGGAAAATTCCCCTTTTGGGGGGAATTGGGGAATTTGGAGGATTTGGGGAAAATTTGGGGAAATTGAAAATATCTCATTTAAGCTATCTTTTTCCCATTCCTCACCATTTCTATGTCACTTGCTCCATTTCTACATTCCCCTCTCCATTTCTATGTCCCACTCTCATTTCTATGCGCCATTCTCCATTTCTATATGCCCTTCTCCATTTCTATGGTTCCTTCCTCCATTTCTATTGTTCCTTCCTCCATTTCTATGGTCCTTTCTCCATTTCTATGGTTCTTTTCTCCATTTCTATGGTTCTTTCTCCATTTCTATAGTTATGTTCTCCATTTCTATGGTTCTTTCTCCATTTCTATAGTTCTTTCTCCATTTCTACTTATTTTATAATGTTTCTCTACATGAAAAACGTATGCAATGCATGGAAATGAATTTGAGGGTGTTACATTCTTGCCACCAGAGCCCTCTCTGGCGGACTCACTCCCCTTGCCGGGCGGTGTGTGCCAGTTGTGGCCCTCCACTGCCCTGGCACACTTGCCCGCCAAGCTGAAGAACTCGGAGACGTCATCCATGTTGTGCGTGGCCAACGTCTCGAGCATCTTCTTGTCGCGGACACCCTGTCCGAAGGTGACGACGACGGAGGCATCAGAGATGCGGGGGATGGTGTTCCTAACCTGGGAGAAACATTGGATGAAGGAGCGCAGTGACTCTCCCGGTTGTTGTTGCAGGGCGTGGAGGTCGGCCTCCGAGCCTGGTCGGGTGTAGGAACTCCCGAAGTTGGCCGTGAACTGACGGCACAACTCTTCCCAGAAGGTTATAGACTCCTGGGGCAGGTTCATGAGCCATGACCGGTCTGACCCGGTCAAGGCCACGGGGAAGTAGTTGGCCATGATGGCCTCATCCCCTACTGCAGCTAGGATGGCGGTGGAGTAGATCTGCAGGAACTCGTGTGGCCACACCGCCATACAAAGGTGTGGAGCCAAAGCCATGCAACCTTCCACTGAACCTGGGGAGATGGGGTTCTAGCCCACGTAGATGGGGCGCATGGTACCCGGGGTACCATACTCCTCCTTGAGACTACGTCACCACTCGTGCTGTCACTCGATGGTGACGAGACCATCTTCTTTCTGACGGTGGCGGCGGTCCAGCTCGCCTTTGAGGTCTGTGGTGGGGAGCCTGGACATCGCCGTCGAGTGGGTTGTCGCCATCCTGTAATCCCTTGTCAGGGCACGGGGTGGCAGCTGCACTGTTTCTGACCGCCGCCTCCGGTGGCACGACGAGTTAAGCGCAGCGACGACTAGGTGGTCGACGTCGTTGCGCCACTGCTCAGCAGTAGACAGAGAAGCTCCCGCGCTCGGGGGGTTGTGAAGAAGCGCACGAGCCTCTAGCAGCGCGCTCTGCGGGTTGTCTTCGGTCGGCACTTGCAACGCCGTCGCAACTGAAGGCTGCCAGGAGGCAGTAGGCACCGTTGCCGTAGGGACTGGTGCTGGCGCAGACGGTCCCGCTTTGGGACCAGAGGATGCTTCCTGCTTGCTCTGCCGCTGGCGGCACGAGGGGTGGGAAGAACCTCCAACAGATTGGATGTTCACCATTGCGGACTTCTCGAACGGCTTCAAGAAGCAAAAAGCCCCCTTCCTGGCGCGCCAAATGTCGAAGAATTTTTTCTGTGACACTTCCCCCGGTCTGCTCGGAAGCAGCCCGCGGAGGTTCTCTTTTCA
The DNA here is from genome assembly GCA_030760725.1 of Neostapfia colusana. Taxonomy (NCBI): domain Eukaryota; kingdom Viridiplantae; phylum Streptophyta; class Magnoliopsida; order Poales; family Poaceae; genus Neostapfia; species Neostapfia colusana. Next base: position 69,624,932 of record JASWHV010000015.1, read on the forward strand.
GAGGGGCTAGTGGATCTCGAAGGTCGGAGCACAATGGCGAGGAAGGACACGAGGATTTACATAGTTCGCGCTGTCGGAGTGTAATAACCTATGTCCACAGGTGTGCTTGTTGTATTGCTTGTGCGTATGAGTGCTGAGGGAGCTCAGCCTTTTTGGTGCTAGAAGGATCTGAGAGCCAACCCTTTCTACGGTGGCTGGCCCGGTCCTTTTATAGCCCAAGGCCGAGGCAGTTACAATGTGGCCTAGGGCCCGACAGGTTGCCCCGCGGCTATCTGTGCCCTATACATGAGCTAGGGTCTTTACTGCTATACGCATTGTCACTATCGGTGGAGTTAAGGCGCGCCGCCTGTCCCGCCGGGAGCCTCTGACTGGGTAGCAGGTGATGATGAAGTACCCGTCTTGTCGCCACGTCTCCTCGCTCTGCTAGGTGGCTCTGCACCGTTGGGCGGCACTGTTGTGTCATCACGCCTCGCCGCCCTGTCTTTCACCGTAATGGTGTGCAGACGGAGGACGAAGGCATGCGCCGTGCGCCATGCTCCGGGGAAGGCGCAAACCTTGAATGCGCGGCCTGCCAGTGCACCTTCCTATTTACTTCCTGGCCATCTGCCTGTTTCTTGTCTGCGTGGCGTCCGGGCGGCTGGCCCTCGGGACACGCGTCTCCACCGGAGCTGTCTTGCGGAGTAGTGGAGGGTCCGAAGTTGTTGGACACATGGCAGCACCGGAGCCCTCCCATGCTGGAGGTCGGTCCTGGAGCCGTAGGACACGTGGCACCTCCGGAGCCCTCCTTGGTGGGAAGGTACATCTGGAGTCGTTGCCAACATGGCAGCACCGGAGCCCTCCCATGCTGGTGGTCGAACCTGGAGCCGTAGGACAGTGGCACCTCTAGAGCTCTCTCCGGCATGGGGCGCGACTCGGAGGTTCCAGAAACGTGGCAGCACCGGAGCCCACCCTGGCGGATGATCGGGCCCGGCACTACCAGACATGTGGCGGCTCCGGAGCCACCCTCGGACGGTAGTCAGGCTCAGAGCCTGAAGACACGTGGCGGCCTCGGAGCCCTCCTTTGCAGGTGATCGGACACGATGCCTAGGGTACACACCTTCTCATGAGTGCTCCCTAGCTGGTGGTTGGGCCTAGCCTACAGGCTGGGTCCCTGTCTTCTGCATACGGCTGGTGTATGTCCCCTTTTGCTCATACACGCGGGGGTACCCGGTCTTGAGGGTACCGACGGTACCTCAACAAGAGAGCAATGATCAAGGGGGAGTTTCAGCACAAGATCAACATCAGCAGAATCAAGAAGATCAATATATGCATGGAAGCAATGATCTAGGGGAAGAAGACATTGACAATGAAGATAATGAAGAGAAAATGATCTCACAAGTGCCTCACCCAAGAGTACATCAGAGTATACTAAGAGATCATCCCGTCGACAACATCATTGGAGATATTGCAAAAGGAGTAACTACTACATCTCATATTGCTAATTTTTGTGAACATTACTCTTTCATCTCATTTCTGGAACCATATAGGGTTGAAGAAGCACTAAAGATCCAGGTTGGGTGACCGTCAAGCAAGAGGAACTGAACAACTTCAAAAGATATGAAGTATGGGAGCTTGTGCAAAGACCAAAGGCAAATATCATCGGCAGCAAATGGGTCTTTCAGAACAAGCAAGATGAACACGGAGTCGTGACAAGAAACAAGGCACGACTTGTGGCTAAAGGTTACTCACAAGTTGAAGGTTTGGATTTCGACGAAACCTTTGCTCCCGTAGCTAGACTTGAGTCCATTCGTATTTTATTAGCCTATGTTACTCACCACAATTTTAAGCTGTATCAAATGGACTTCAAAAGAGCATTCCTCAACGATCCTATCAAGGAAGAGGTATATGTGGACCAACGTATGAAGAATATCCGGTGGCAATTCTTGATGAGAAAGCCCGAACCACGCGTAGCAGAACGTTGTTTTTCTACAAGATACTCTGGAGCAACCACACCGCCGAAGAAACGACGTGGGAGAGCAAGGAATTCCTTCGCTCAAATTACCTGGAGTTCATGGCTTCTCAACACGGGCAAATCCCTACTACATCGCTATCTTTCCTTTTATAATCTCGGGACGAGATTCTTTTAAGGGGGGAGGGATGTAAAAGCCCAAGAAAAGGGACTTGCAAAATTTTTTCCTCACTTCAAAACATCACACTTTTGTTGTGGATATTTTGTGAAAAATGTTGAAGAGCAAGTAACCTCCATCAAAAGAGTGATTAGAGGGGAAAGCCTTCATTTTCACAAAGTGGGATTTGTACACATGAACATGAGAGGTTGAGCTCACCCCTAGAACTTAAAAAGTCTTGGGAGGGTTCAAGCGAAGTTTCATGCAAATCCAACATTTGTTGAGGCACTTTTGGGGGTATTTGAAAAAGGGGCCAATTTGAATGTAAATTCAAATTGCAGCAACTTTCATCACTCAAATTCAAAAGTTAGCTTCATATTCAAACTCAGAACATTTTTCTGAGTTAGCCCACCAATTTTCATCCCTATTGGAGTTCATCTTGCCGGGAGCTAAATTTGCAATAAATCAAAACTGAATTTGAATTTCAGTTTAAACATGAAGCAAACTTAACCCAACAAAGTTGAAATTTGTGAACTCCAATTCAAACCAATACTTGGGGGCTAAGTCTCCCATTCAATGTTCAGTAGCTGGGATAATTACAAAAGAAAGGGGGAGAAAGAATTAGAGGGGAGAAGAGGGCCCACTGGTCAGCCACCTCGGGGAGCAAACCGACTCGGGCACGCGGTCGAACACCCTATGGCTGACAGCGCACGGGGTCGACCCCGTCCCAACGCGGCCACTGCGCCACCTCCTGCTCGGGGGATGAGGGCGCCGGCTACAAAACACGCGATCACACCCTGGTCGGCGTGAATTCCCTCCCCATTCTCTCGGTTCCACCCACCCACATCCGAAGCAGCGCACCCGGAGTCGCCGCCCTCTGATCGCCGGCGCCCGGACAGCACAGGCTTCTTCGTGCCAACGAGCAACACAAGAAAGAACCGCCTTGACGTGCTGATTCTTCTGGTCCCAACCGTCCTTCATTTCATGGGCTGTCGGGGGAGTATTTCGCCGGGAAAGTTTCGGTGGTCCTAAGAACGAGCCCCCACCAAATCCCCAAAATTCACGAAGGTTAGCTCATCACCGGGCATACTGAGCCACACACACGCTCCATACCCTGCCACGACCACCTAGGATCGAAAACCAGTAAGAACCGTGGGCTAGGGTTACGGTTCTTCGAAGTTTTCTGAGCACAGCCGATATCCAGCCTAGGTCGCCGATGAGGTCATAGTTACAGCCGTTTTCACAAGGATCGGTGTCCATGTCCGTGATCAGAAGGTGTCAGCGGAGCTCCCCGAGCAAACCGCATCGAAAAAGGGGCAGGGGATGCCGAGTTCGACGTCGCCGGTGAGCTCCCGGCCGCTGTTACTGGCGGGAGCACTGTTCCGGCCGTTGTCACGCTCTGGTGAGGGCACCACCGTGTTCCCCAGGCCGAGATAGGCACAGGCGGCGAGAATCGGCAAGTTCTGAGGGCCGGAACCCCTCTTCGACGAGAGCTCCGGCGAGCTCGGCGGCGGGGTCGCGCGGGTGGCCGGAGGAAGACGAAGGGGGGAGGCCCCACGCGTCAGCGGCTGGAGATAAATGTGCGGGATCCTCTGTGGTCCAGGATCCAGTGTGGCCGCGCGGGAAGGAGTCTGTGGCCCCGTGTGGCTCGGCTCCAGCGGTCGACACGTGTGCGATGGACCCACCGGCAGGATTTAAACATTTTTGGAATTTCCAGTTTTAGTTCAAACTTCAAATGCATAGAACTTTGGCTAGGAAACTCCAAATTTGATGAACCAAATTTTGCTGAACTCAGAATTCTGAGTACATTCCAGCAATACCAAATTCATCTCATGAAAGTGAGTAGTTTTACAGAATTAAATCCCTAAAATTTAAACTGTTGGGAATTTTATCTGGAGAACTACTTTATGAAAAATTCTGAAATTTGGCTGAAAGGTTCATTGGAAAATCCTTGAGTCACAGTAAAATTTTCAGACTCATCCAAGTTCATTTAGTCCCCCTAATTGGGTGATTAAGAGAACTGCCCTGAGAAAATAGAAAAATGTACAGAAACATTTTTCAGACTTTTTCAAATCCTAATTAGGACATAACTTTCAGTAGAATTCTTCAAATGACATGAAACCAATTCCATTAGAACCATCTTAAAGTCTAGCTTCCAGAAAGTAATGGTTGGAGCCATGAAAACCCCTGGAATTATTCAGAGGCTCAATTATTGATCAAATGGGTTTTTATTTGTACAAGGTTCAGATGAAATTTGTTAATGAAACTTGGTCAAGACTCTGGTTAGGACCCTACCAAGCCACAATAAAAATTTCAGAACCAAAGGGGAGGGCTAGCTAGAGTTATTAGTAGTTAAGTATTCAAGTTTACACATTGCATTTAAATTTACATGTCATATTTCATTAAACGTGTAGTTACGGAAGAATAGACTCCGGAAGTGCTGGACTTCCTCCTTCCGGAAGAAGAGCTAACTACTGACCAGCAGCAACAAGGCAAGCCCCGGTTTGCATTAACCCTTTTATAAGTTTTACTTTGTTTACATGAGTCATGTGAAGTATGATTGTGCATTAGGTATAGGATGGATGGAACCCCACTTGCATAAGGAGAATTTTTCCCTAAGAGTGGGGGTAGTGTCTAAGACCTCGAGTAGACAGGCTATGCTTAATGATTCATAGGACTTCGGTACAAGTCGAGTAGTTGGAATCTACTCGCGAGATAGGCTTGGGACACACGGGTTCGGTTGAGTGATGTGAGATCACTTTAGTAATGAAAATGAGACTAGGCAGGGGCTAGGGCGCAGCAAGAGGGAGTCTTGTGTGCGCAGCCCTGTCCGTGTCGATTGAGGACCGATCCGTGTGCGGCTCACGCTGATCAAGTTTGAACGTACCGAAGGCATATCGGATATATGGGCCCCGATAAACCGATGTAGCCTAAACCTCCGGGCGTCGAGGCATAAAGCACCAATTTATAGGTGTAGGCTGAGGGCAGCAAGGTGGAAATCTGCCAACGGGCATAGAGAGATGCTCCGTGTGGGGAACCTCCTGCTCGTTTCGGTGCGACCGGTTCGACGTTTGGGCTGTTGGGTGAAAGGTTGTCCCGTACGACATCGAGTGAGCGTGCTGTGCAGATCCACGAATGGGCGTACGTGACGTGCTCTTTGGGTCTCCCTGCAGGTGTACATCGAGTTGATTCGCCGTCCCTCGTGGTGAAGAGTACCACTTGGTCACTGAGTCGTGACGTAGAATAATGTATGAAATATGTTGATTCAATATTGCTGATATGATATAATATTGTATTGCTACATGCTTGCCACCAAATATTGCTTACTAAATTTCAGCTTCCTGAACTGTTAACTTGTTGCTAAAAGCTGAACTAAGAATGAACTTGTAGGCGAGTCCATTTGTTGCAATATGACTATCCTATGTCATTGTACACCTCATGTAGAGTTTCATGTTTAGGTGAGTCGGTTAAGCCTTGCTGAGCCTTCGTGCTCACAGTTGCTGCTTAAGTGTTTTTCAGGTGAGGAGCCACCCACGGACTCGGAGTACGAGTCTACCGGCGAGGGTTACCCTCCGTTGGGGACCACGGCTGAGTGGGAGCCGTACACGCCGTGCTGAGCTGAGACGTGCAGCTAGTGTGGGTTGCCCTAGGGCAGGGCAACCGACTTTTGCTAGATAGGCGGGCGGGCGTGAGTGTAGAAAAGTAGACTTCCGCTATGTAACAAAGACAATAGTTTGTAACTGAGTATTGTACCCGTTTGTACAGTTCAGTTGTTTTCCCCTGTAATATATTGTGTTCTTATGACGTGTGCTGTTGGGTGTCGCATCGTGCGGCACCACCCTCTGCGATCCTGGATGAGCGGATTTCGGTCCGCCATAGCCTGGTATCAGAGCCGACCCTCGCAGTTTCACGGGTGCGTACGGGTCAGTGATAAGGATACGGTAGCGTACGGTCAGGGACGCAGGTACATACGCATGACGCGTGGGTCCTCTGTGTTGGACACGGTATGGTACGTATGCTGCTAACCGGACGTATGGTATGCGTATGCCAGTACTGAACGTACGGACGTGGCTAAGAGGGGACGTTCCTGTCTTGGCGTTGACCGACGAGGACGTCGGTCTTCTAAGGGAGGTGGATGGTGTGATATCCTAGCTCCCAGGTTAATAGGATTGATAGAGTACTCATACCACCAAGGTATACCTTCTTTTCTGGAAGCCCACCTGCAAAGGACTCCGGGGTTAAGCGTGCTTGGCCTGGAGGAATTTGGGGATGGGTGACCAACCGGGAAGTTTTCCCGGGTGCGCACGAGTAAGGACAAAGTGCGCAGAAAAGACGAGTGGCGATATGTGGGGACAGTCTATGATCCTAGAGAGCCATCAGAAATGGTATCAGAGCTGCATTGGGGATAGCACAATACTTAAGGACTGTATTACGGGGAAACTTAGGTATACGGTGAGGATTCGGTAGCTGCCCAAGTAAGGACTATACTAGCATAGTTACTTAAAGTGGCAAAGACTAACCTATGTGTTATAATTCTGAATTTTCATTATGTAACGACGCACCTACGCTTGGTAAGAAGGGTAAGGAACGCCACCGAAAGTGGTTCAATTTCGGTTAGCTCCCCTGACGAGGAACGTGGTTTAGGGATAGGTCTCACAGCTTGGTGTGAGACGTTAATATGAAACTCTTGGACTCTTCATGTTCCTGAGTTCATATGAAACGCTGATCCCTAGCGTGCATTAGGCAAGTAAGTGGAGACCCCATCGCATGGTCAGTAACGCGAGAGTGTGTTGGTCTGGAAGTAGCCCAGGAGGACATACGCAGCGCTTGCCATCGGCGTGCCCTGCAGCGCAGTAGGTGGTATCTGTTGGGTTGATAACATTCCCAACCGTGACGACCCGTTCATGACCTACTCGGGTTCCCCGTCGTGTGGTGTTGAAACACGATCACGTGCCTTGAGACGTGACTTAGCTCAAGGACGGCCGTATGACAATGATACGGGCGTTTGTATTTAATTTCAAATATGGAAAATGACTGAAGTGAAAACAACCCTTGAGTGCACCATTATTGTGTGGTCTTCTGCAGGTACTAACCACGTAAGTATCCATGTAGTAAACGTGTGCGAGAGACCGTGTAGTGCCACACTTGAGACGTATATGCCGGTATAATCCGGTTAGGATTTTCTTTTGTGAGGAACATAGTACCGAGATATTGTAGGCATATGCATGAGAATAATGATAACAAGGAATTAAAATCACTAGGTTCAACATTTAGGGCCTAGTTGGGCAGAAAAAAAATGGGAGGATGATTGGTGTAGTTCTCAAAGACTGAAAAACAGAGTGCTCTGTTTTGGGCAGCAAGTTGCTGATCTTCAACAGAGCATAACTCACAGGTATTTTAGCCCAGGGAGGTGTGGTATATAGTTATAGAAAGGTATTTGAGTACCCTACAACTTTGTTGTAGACTTCCGGAGCTGAAACACACCTTAAGATGGCTGAAATCCCAGAGGAATGTAAACTGTGCAGAACCAGGACAGAGTAAAACATTCTCTGAACTGTTCTGTTTTTTCAAACATAACTCCCAGTAGAAAAATCTAAAATTGTCACATGATACATCCTTAGAAAGAGTAGGAGATGTGTGACATCTTTGCAATTCAAAGTTTCTGAAGTTTCAGCATAGATTTCAGTGGAAACTCGAATGGAAAACAGCAACTTCCAAAGGAGGTGCTGTTGAAATTCTTCCAGAAATTCTGTGGACTTTGAATTACCATAACTTTTTAACCAGGGCTGATCTGTGGGCAAATGAGTACTCGTTGGAAAGATACTGAAGTCAACTTTAACTTTGGTGTTCAGCTTGAGTCATGAAAATTCCCAGAACCAGATAAAAACTTGGAATAGGTAGAAACTGGTCATTCTGACAGAGGAGGGACAGTTGAACTCATTGGAGAGGGTGTTGTACCCTAAGGGTGGTATACGTGATGACAAAGTGATAGTAATATCTCGTAGTGACCAAACCTAGTTATGGTGAGCTTCCAAAGTGGAGGTTCATCAAGTTGGATGTAACTAGCTTGTATTTGGTCTGGTAATGGTGTAGCTTGTGCAAAGTTATTACATTATCTACATACGAGATGTATCGCATGTTTTATTGTCATTTTTTACGCCTATTGTATTTGACTGCATGCAATATGTTGCGGGACTGATGTTTATTGTCGTGTGGTTGCAGATGGTTCACACTAGAACCACGCACGAGGTTGGTGGCTCTAGCCAAGGGGGAGGCGATGACTCCCAGCCACCGGCCTACGACAGCACCCCGCAGCAGCAGCCACCACCGCCGCCTCCGCTTACTCTGGCGGATGTGATAGCGGCATTGGTGGGAGGTTGTGAGGAGCAGACCGACCTGCTCCGCACGATCGTGCAGAATACGTCCCAGGCGGGGGGGCGTCAAGAGCGAGGGCCTCGTGAGCCCCGTGAAGTGTCGTACTCGGACTTCATGAGTACGCATCCTCCAGTGTTCACCAAAGCCGACGAACCACTGGAGGCTGACAACTGGCTGCGGACCATCGAGTCTAAGTTCGGGCTGCTCCAATGTACGGAGCGGCAGAAGACTCTGTTCGCAGCGCAGCAACTCCACGGTGCCGCTGGTGCGTGGTGGGCGAACTATGTCGCCTCACGTCCGGCTGGCCATGCCGTGGAATGGGAAGAGTTCCGGGAGGCGTTCCGCGCCTATCATATTCCTCCCGGGATCATGAAGAGGAAGTTCCAAGAATTTTTGGAACTGAAGCAGGGCGGGAGGAGTGCCCATGACTACTCCCGTGCCTTCACTGAGGAGAAAAAGCGGGAGCACTTCTATCGGGGGTTACACCCCGAGATGAAGACACATCTCGTTCAGTGGAATCGCGGCACGTTCAATGACCTAGTCAATGCCGCGATCATGCAAGAGGACGCTCAGCGGGAGTTGGCAGCTGAGCAGAGGAAGCGCAGCGCCCCACCTAGCAGCGGTGGTGGCGCGCCTCAGAAGTACCGTATGGTGTATCGGACACCATCCGGGCAGCAGTGGCATCCACCGGCACGACCTCAACGGTTCGGGGGACGTCCTTTTCAGTCACCTCCGTTCCGACCGCCGATGCCACCACCAAGACAGCAGCAGCAGCAGCAGCAGCAGACGGTACCCCGGGCGTTTCCACCGCCACAACACGCCCCAGGATTCCGTCCGCCGATCAGCGGGGGACCGCCCCGTTTCACTTGCTTCACGTGTGGCCAGGCGGGCCACTTCGCGAAGGACTGTCCCCAGGGGCAGCAGAGCAGCGGGCAAGCCCAGTTTCAGGGTGGTGCTCGAGGCCGACCTCCGGTCAAGAAGGTTGGTCAGCGGACTGGGGGCGTCCGCAACCTCGACAATGAGGACGCCCCGGAGGGAGACAACGTGCTTGCGGGTACGTTCACTCTCAACAATCAAGCCATCATCATACTTTTTGATTCTGGTGCAACCCACAACTTTATAAGTGCATCATATGTGGTTAAGCATCAGCTGGAAGCCTTTCCAACCGAGTGTTCGTATATGATCTGCTCACCGGGAGGAAAGATTTCAGCAACGATGATGGTTCCGAAAGCACCACTGTGCTTAGGTGGGAAGATATATCCCACCACTATGATTATCCTTGAGGGGCAGAAGATTGATGCAATCTTGGGAATGTCATGGCTAAGTTACCATGGCGCTGTCCTGGAAACCCTATCACGGACGGTTCACCTCAAATCCCCATTACACTGTCTGCAGTCCCTCTTATTAGATAATCCAGTCCGGGAAGTTTCAGTGATCAACAATACTGAAGCTCTCAAGTTGGAGGACATCCCCATAGTCTGGGAGTATCCCGACGTGTTCCCGGATGATCTTCCGGGCATGCCACCTGAGCGGGATGTCGAGTTCAAGATTGAACTTGCACCCGGGACTACGCCCATATCATGGAGACCATACAAAATGGCTCCCAATGAGCTGGCTGAACTAAAAGAACAGCTCAATGATCTGTTGAGCAAGGGTTTCATTAGGCCGAGTTCCTCGCCTTGGGGATGCTCGGCACTGTTTGTAAAGAAGAAGGATGAAACCCTGAGGCTGTGTGTGGATTACCGGCCGCTCAACAGCATCACCATCAAGAATAAGTATCCACTGCCCCGCATCGACATATTGTTTGATCAACTTGTGGGTGCAAGTGTGTTCTCGAAGATGGACCTTCGCTCTGGATATCATCAGATAAAGATCCAGGCGGAGGATATCCCGAAGACGGCTTTCTCGACGAGATATGGATTATATGAATATCTCGTCATGTCTTTTGGTCTCACAAACGCTCCAGCCCATTTCATGTATCTCATGAACTCAGTGTTCATGCCGGAGCTCGACAAGTTCGTTGTAGTGTTCATCGATGATATCTTGGTTTACTCCAAGACAGAAGCCGAACATGCCGAACACTTGCGGATCGTTCTTCAATGATTGCGAGACCACAAGCTCTACGCCAAGTTCAGTAAATGCGAGTTTTGGATCAGCCAAGTGCCATTCTTGGGACATATCATCTCAGCGGAAGGCATTGCGGTTGACCCAAGTAAAATAGAGCAAGTGCTGAAATGGAAAGCTCCCACTTCAGTTCATGAAGTCAGAAGCTTCCTCGGGTTAGCGGGATACTATCGGAGATTTATTCCAAGTTTCTCCAAGCTCGCTAAGCCAATGACAGAATTGCTGAAGAAGGGGACGAAATATGTTTGGAACACGGCGTGTGAAGGAGCATTCCAAACATTGGTGAAGCATCTCACCACAGCCCCAGTATTAGCTCAGCCGGATACAACAAAGCCCTTCGACGTGTATTGTGACGCGTCTGGTATCGGGCTAAGCTGCGTGTTGATGCAGGAAGGACGTGTGGTCGCCTATGGCTCACGCCAACTTTGAAACCATGAGCAGCACTATCAGACTCATGATCTTGAGCTTGCTGCAGTGGTGTTGGCGCTAAAAATGTGGAGGCACTATCTTCTGGGGAATCTGGTGCATCTCTACACCGACCACAAGAGCTTAAAATACATTTTCACCTAGAAGGAGCTGAACATGAGGCAAAGGAGGTGGTTAGAATTGATCAAAGATTACGAAATTGAGATTCACTACCACCCCGGAAAGGCGAATGTGGTTGCTGATGCGCTGAGTCGTAAGTCACATGTCCATCACCTCACCATTACACCAGTGGAGGAGGAAGAGCCAAGTTTATACTTGGTTCCTTATGGGTCGCTGTACAACCTTGCCCTCATCCCTACTATTAGGGAGGACATCATGACAGCTCAGAAGACTGATAAAGGCATGGCACATCTCCGGAGACGGATAGACAACGGGGAGATCAAATGTTTCCGGAAGGATGATGAGGGGACGCTATGGTTCAATGACCGAATAGTCGTACCCCGAGATATGGAACTGAGGAGGAAGATCCTCGATGAAGCTCACTTGTCCAAATACTCCATTCATCCGGGCAGCAACAAAATGTACCAAGATTTGAAGAAGAAATTTTGGTGGACATGGATGAAGCGGGAGGTAGCGAAGTACGTATCCGAGTGCGATACGTGCCGACGAGTGAAAGCTGATCACATGAAGAAATCAGGGCTGTTGCAACCCCTGAAAATTCCAGCATGGAAATGGGAAGATGTGAGCATGGATTTCATTGCGGGATTACCCTTAACATCCAACAAACATGATTCCATTTGGGTGATCGTTGACCGACTAACCAAGTCAGCTCACTTCATCCCCGTGCATACACATTTCCATGCCAACAATTATGCGGAGTTATATATCGCCAGAATTCTATGCTTGCATGGCGTACCCAAAACCACAGTCTCAGATCGAGGTGCATTGTTTGTGTCTTGCTTTTGGGAGCAGTTACACGCTGCATTGGGTACTAAGCTGATCAGAAGCTCCGCTTACCACCCTCAGACAGATGGCCAGACAGAGAGGGTGAATCAAGTATTAGAAGACATGTTGAGAGCATGTGCCATCCACCGTGGTAGGAACTGGGATGATCACCTACCATTGGCAGAATTCTCATACAACAATGGCTATCAGGCGAGCATCAAGATGGCACCCTACGAAGCTCTCTATGGTCGTAAATGCCGAACCCCATTAAACTGGTGCGAGTCCGGTGAAAGGTTCACATTCAGGGTTGATGTGGTGAACGACGCCGAAGAGCGCGTTCAGACAATTCAAGCTAATTTGAAAGCCGCTCAATCCCGGCAGAAGAGCTACGCTGATAAGAGGCGTAGACCGTTGCACTTTGACATTGGGGAACACGTGTACCTCCGCGTGTCTCCGATGAAGGGCGTGCACCGGTTCGGTGTGAAGGGGAAGCTCGCTCCCCGGTTCATTGGACCCTATGCTATCACCGAGAAGTGCGGACCAGCGGCGTATCGATTGGAGTTACCGGCATCCCTTGCTGGTGTCCATGATGTTTTCCATATTTCGCAACTGCGAAAATGTTTAAATCATACAGCTGCTGTTCCTACCGAAGACATCGGCGAGTTGCAACCGGACTTGACGTATGAAGAATATCCGGTGGCAATTCTTGATGAGAAAGCCCGAACCACGCGTAGCAGAACGTTGTGGTTCTACAAGATACTCTGGAGGAACCACACCGCCGAAGAAACGACGTGGGAGAGCGAGGAATTCCTTCGCTCAAATTACCCGGAGTTCATGGCTTCTCAACACGGGTAAATCCCTACTACATCGCTATCTTTCCTTTTATAATATCGGGACGAGATTCTATTAAGGGGGGAGGGATGTAAAAGCCCAAGAAAAGGGACTTGCAAAAATTTTTCCTCACTTCAAAACATCACACTTTTGTTGTGGATATTTTGTGAAAAATGGTGAAGAGCAAGTAACCTCCATCAAAAGAGTGATTAGAGGGGAAAGCCTTCATTTTCACAAAGTGGGATTTGTACACATGAACATGAAAGGTTGAGCTCACCCCTAGAACTTAAAAAGTCTTGGGAGGGTTCAAGCGAAGTTTCATGCAAATCCAACATTTGTTGAGGCACTTTTGGGGGTATTTGAAAAAGGGGCCAATTTGAATGTAAATTCAAATTGCAGCAACTTTCATCACTCAAATTCAAAAGTTAGCTTCATATTCAAACTCAGCACATTTTTCTGAGTTAGCCCACCAATTTTCATCCCCATTGGAGTTCATCTTGTTGGGAGCTAAATTTGCAATAAATCAAAACTGAATTTGAATTTCAGTTTAAACATGAAGCAAACTTAACCCAACAAAGTTGAAATTTGAGAGCTCCAATTCAAACCAATACTTGGGGGCTAAGTCTCCCATTCAATGTTCAGTAGCTGGGATAATTACAAAAGAAAGGGGGAGAAAGAATTAGAGGGGAGAAGAGGGCCCACTGGTCAGCCACCCCGGGGAGCAAACCGACTCGGGCACGCGGTCGAACACCCTAAGGACGACAGCGCACGGGGTCGACCCCGTCCCAACGCGGCCACCGCGCCACCTCCTGCTCGGGGGATGAGGGCGCCGGCTACAAAACACGCGATCGCACCCTGGTCGGCGTGAATTCCCTCCCCATTCTCTCGGTTCCACCCACCCACATCCGAAGCAGCGCACCCAGAGTCGCCGCCCTCTGATCGCCGGCGCCTGGACAGCACAGGCTTCTTCGTGCCGACGAGCAACACAAGAAAGAACCGCCTTGAGGTGCTGATTCTTCTGGTCCCAACCGTCCTTCATTTCATGGGCTGTCGGGAGAGTATTTCGCCGGGAAAGTTTCGGTGGTCCTAAGACCGAGCCCCCACCAAATCCCCAAAATTCGTGAAGGTTAGCTCATCACCGGGCATACTGAGCCACACACACGCTCCATACCCTGCCACGACCACCTAGGATCGAAAACCAGTAAGAACCGTGGGCTAGGGTTACGGTTCTTCGAAGTTTTCTGAGCACAGCCGATATCCAGCCTAGGTCGCCGATGAGGTCATAGTTACAGCCGTTTTCACAAGGATCGGTGTCCATGTCCATGATCAGCAGGTGTCAGAGGAGCTCCCCGAGCAAACCGCATCGAAAAAGGTGCAGGGGATGCCGAGTTCGATGTCGTCGGTGAGCTCCCGGCCGCTGTTACCGGCGGGAGCACTGTTCCGGCCGTTGTCACGCTCTGGTGAGGGCACCACCGTGTTCCCCAGGCCGAGATAGGCACAGGCGGCAAGAATCGGCAAGTTCTGAGGGTCGGAACCCCTCTCCGGCGAGAGCTCCGGCGTGCTCGGCGGCGGGGTCGCGCAGGTGGCCGGAGGAAGACGAAGGGGGGAGGCCCCACGCGTCAGCGGCTGGAGATAAATGTGCAGGATCCTCTGTGGTCCAGGATCCAGTGTGGCCACGCGGGAAGGAGTATGTGGCCCCGTGTGGCTCGGCTCCAGCGGTCGACACGTGTGCGATGGACCCACCCGCAGGATTTAAACATTTTTGGAATTTCCAGTTTTAGTTCAAACTTCAAATGCATAGAACTTTGGCTAGGAAACTCCAAATTCGATGAACCAAATTTTACTGAACTCAGAATTCTGAGTACTTTCCAGAAATACCAAATTCAGCTCATGAAAGTGAGTAGTTTTCCAGAATTAAATCCCTAAAATTTAAACTGTTGGGAATTTTATCTGGAGAACTACTTTATGAAAAATTCTGAAACTTGGCTGAAAGGTTCATTGGAAAATCCTTGAGTCACAGTAAAATTTTCAGACTCATCCAAGTTCATTTATTCCCCCTAATTGGGTAATCAAGGGAACTGCCCTGAGAAAATAGAAAAATATACAGAAACATTTTTCAGACTTTCTCAAATCTTAATTAGGACATAACTTTCAGTAGAATTCTTCAAATGACATGAAACCAATTCCATTAGAACCATCTTAAAGTCTAGTTTCCAGAAAGTAATGGTTGGAGCCATGAAAACCCCTGGAATTATTCAGAGGCTCAAATATTGACCAAATGGTCTTTTATTTGTACAAGGTTCAGATGAACTTTGTTTCAAATGAAACTTGGTCAAGACTCTGGTTAGGACCCTACCAAGCCACAATAAAAATTTCAGAACCAAAGGGGAGGGCTAGCTAGAGTTATTAGTAGTTAAGTATTCAAGTTTACACATTGCATTTAAATTTACATGTCATATTTTATTAAACGTGTAGTCACGGAAGAAGAGACTCCGGAAGTGCTGGACTTCCTCCTTCCGGAAGAAGAGCTAACTACTGACCAGCAGCAACAAGGCATGCCCCGGTTTGCATTAACCCTTTTATATGTTTTACTTTGTTTACATGAGTCATGTGAAGTATGATTGTGCATTAGATATAGGATGGATGGAACCCCACTTGCATAAGGAGAATTTTTCCCTAAGAGTGAGGGTACTGTCTAAGACCTTGAGTAGACAGGCTATGCTTAATGATTCATAGGACTTCGATACAAGTCGAGTAGTTGGAATCTACTCGCGAGATAGGCTTGGGACACACGGGTTCGGTTGAGTGATGTGAGATTACTTTAGTAATGAAAATGAGACTAGGCAGGGGCTAGGGCGCAGCAAGAGGGAGTCTTGGGTGCGCAGCCCTGTCCGTGTCGATTGAGGACTGATCCGTGTGCGGCCCACGCTGATCAAGTTTGAACGTACCGAAGGCATATCGGATATATGGGCCCCGATAAACCGATGTAGCCTAAACCTCCGGGCGTCGAGGCATAACTGTTGGTGATATGCCCAAGAGGCAATCATAACTATTCGTATAAAGGCCTGATGGATATTTGATCCATAAGAATTTAGGGTACTAATGGGCCTGTGACCTAAAAGCCCATTAGCACGCCTATAAATATGAGGGGTAGGGTTAGGGACAGATGACTCCACCAGATAGTAGTCCCAGCCGCCGCCCCTCACAGGTCAGGCGCCGAAACCCCTGCCGCACGCACGGTGCTAGCACACTGACGCACGGCGTTCCTCCCTGTACGTGTGGAC
The DNA here is from genome assembly GCA_030760725.1 of Neostapfia colusana. NCBI lineage: Eukaryota > Viridiplantae > Streptophyta > Magnoliopsida > Poales > Poaceae > Neostapfia > Neostapfia colusana. The sequence goes on from JASWHV010000015.1 coordinate 69,641,022, forward strand.
TCTGTGGAGGCGCTGCTATTACTGCTGCGCTGATCGGCTACGACGCGCATCTACGATCCGCTGCGCTGCGCGTCTAGTGGTAACGATCCATGACCTTCTTACTCGCATGTTTCCTGGGTGATACGGTCGAATTGCTAGAGTAGCACATCGCCTATTTACCTACAGTGATATCAGAGCCAGGTTGCGTAGTTTTTGGTCTGGATCTTAGATGCGATCTACTGCAGACAAGTTCATATGATGAATTTTTATAGTTCGGCTTTTGGGGTTTGGAATTAGTTAGAGTAGATTGCCATCATATGACTAAAGGATTAGTTTGTGCTCCTTCTCTGCTGTGTGCGCAACCTGTCCCTACCGGCTGGAATCACCATCGGGACTAATAGTGTACATAGCTAACAGATTGAGCCAACAAATCACGGTCATGTGTCGTGATATTCTCGTGGATAACCAGTCACAATGAAAATTGAGGCATTCTGAATGGCTCAGATTCGGGTTGATCTGATCAATTCGATGAGATTTTCATAGTGATTTCATAGATGCGATCTATGTAACCGGCTAGCGGGACCGCCGTTGCTGTCTGCTATAGTGACATCATTAAGTTGTTTCGCGATAGACATCGTTCTACGCTTAACTTGTTTTTACAGAGAATGATGTGAATGGTATGGTCTAAATATGATGTGATAATCTGTGTGTAAAATTCGTGCAGCCTGCGTGTTGCAAATTTAACACAACCGGGTTGAGGTTGTCACATATTTGTATAACGACATGCGTGTCGCCCTGTGATGCCTGATCTCTCATGTAATTTATTTGATAGCTATTAGATGTATTAGCTTCTTTTATATTCATTGAGAAACCTCAAGCATGATGGCGATGGTGATCACCATAAGAAGGGAGACATGGCGGTGTAGATCATGATGGAACCATGGTGATGGAGACCACTATGATCCTAAAGGCCATACTATTCACATATATGATATGATCCTATGCCTGTGATGTTTTACTATTCTTTTCATGCTTTTCATATGGTGGATGTTTTGTCATGATAGAATAGCTTCCCTCGGAAAAGTTGAGTATTTGATGCCATTTACCTATAGCTGCACCTATGTTGTTTTGATCGTTGTACGGTAGGTTTGCCAAAGCAAAATATCGTCATCTATCATAATGAATAGGGTGAATGTTGGACATTCATATGCATAGTATTGGTTTACTCAACAAAGCTATCAAAACGGTTTTGGGCTTTATGGCATAGTGTTGGGAGCCGGGGCATTGGATGTCACCCAACAAACAAGAATCATATAGAGATATGATTAACAATGGTTGTTTACCTATGTCACTAATTTTCTAGCAGTGAAGCCAAAGCTCACTAGGAATTAGTGAATATGGATCTTGGACCACTATATGTCGTTAGAGGGAGGACGATGCTCATATAGTGGTGGTGTCTTTTATTAAACTGTTAATAAAAGATTGGTACATAACATAGTGCTAAAACCTTGCATATTTATTTTCTATTGTAGATCTTGTATGCTAGTAACAATTCCGGTTTCAATTTGCGATCTGTGCTTGAGAAAGAAAAGCTCAATGGAGCTAACTTTATTGATTGGTACCGCAACCTGAGAATTGTTCTCAGGCAAGAGAAAATTGAGTATGTTCTTGAGCAACCATACCCCAATGACCTCCTCGATGATGCAAATGCCGCAACTCGCAGGACTTATGAGAAGCACTGTGATGATGCGCTTAATGCAAGCTGCCTCATGCTTGCCACAATGTCCCCTGATCTACAGAAACAATATGAGCATGCAGATGCTTATTCTATGATCCAGGGACTACGTGGAATGTTTGAGAACCAAGCAAGGGCTGAGAGGTACAACATCTCAAAGTCCTTGTTCTCATGCAAGCTAGCAGAAGGTAGCCCGGTCAGTCCCCATGTAATCAAGATTATTGGTTACATTGAGACTTTGGACAAACTTGGTTCTGAACTCAAGGATGACCTGGCTATTGACATTATTCTCCAGTCACTCTCACCGAGCTATGAGCCATTTATATTGAATAATCAAATGAATGGCATGGAGAAAACGTTGGCTGAATTGCATGGGATGCTTAAAACAGCCGAGGAAAGCATTAAGAAAAACACCACTCATGTGATGATGGTTCAAAAGGAGAATAAAAAGAGGAAGCGTGTGATGCATCCTAAAGGCAAGGGAAAGGTTCCCAATGAGTCTTCAAGCTCAAAGCCAAAGGGCAAATCAGCTCCTTCTCCTAATGATGAATGCTTCCACTGTCATGCTAAGGGGCATTGGTCTAGGAACTGCAAGAAGTACTTGGAGGATAAGAAGAAGAAAGGGAGTGAGACTTCCACTTCAGGTATAAATGTTATAGAAATCAATATTGCTACATCTTCTAGTGAATCATGGGTATTTGATACCGGATCAATAATTCACACTTGCAAATCGTTGCAGGGTCTAAGTGAGACTAGAAGATTTGCAAAAGGCGAGTTGGATGTTCGGGTCGGCAATGGAGCAAAGGTTGCTGTCATAGTTGTCGGAACTTATCACTTGTCATTACCCTCAGGATTAGTTTTGGAATTAAATAATTGTTATTGCATTCCTTCTTTGAGCAAGAACATTATATCTTCTTCATGTTTGGAAGAAGTTAATGGTTATGAGATTATAATAAAGAACAAATGTTGTTCTATTTATTATAATAATATTTTCTATGCTCAATGTCCATTAGTGAATGGATTATATGTTCTTGATCTTGAGGATAAAACAGTCTATAACATTAATACAAAAGGGCTCGACGAAATGATCTAAATCCCACTTTTATTTGGCATTGTCGCTTAGGTCATATAAATGAGAAACGCATTGAGAAACTCCATAAAGATGGTTTGTTAAGTTCATTTGATTTTGAATCACTTGACATATGCGAGTCTTGTTTGCTTGGGAAGATGACCAAAGCACCCTTCACTGGTCAAAGTGAGAGGGCAAGTGACTTGTTGGGACATATACATACTGATGTATGTGGACCAATGAGTTCGGTAGCTAGAGGTGGTTTTCAGTATTTCATTACTTTTACCGATGACTTTAGTAGATATGGATATGTCTATCTAATGAGGCACAAGTCTGAATCTTTTGAAAAGTTCAAAGAATTTCAGAATGAAGTACAAAATCAGTTGGGCAAGACAATTAAACTTCTACGATCTGATCGTGGGGGTGAATATTTGAGCCATGAATTTTATGATCATTTAAAACAATGTGGAATTGTTCCACAGTTGACTTCACCTAGAACGCCCCAATGGAATGGGGTGTCCGAGCGGAGGAACCGAACCTTGTTAGACATGGTTAGGTCGATGATGAGCCAGACTGATCTTCCACTATCCTTTTGGGGTTATGCTCTTGAAACTGCTGCATTTACACTAAACAGAGTCCCAACTAAGTCTGTTGAGAAGACACCATATGAGATGTGGACCGGGAAACGTCCCGGATTGTCTTTCCTCGAAGTTTGGGGATGTGATGCTTATGTCAAACGTTTGACGTCAGAAAAACTTACTCCCAAATCAGACAAATGCTTCTTTGTGGGATATCCTAGGGAAACCAAAGGATATTATTTTTATAATAAAACGGAGGGTAAAGTGTTTACTGCTCGCAATGGTGTCTTCTTGGAGAAAGAGTTTCTCTCAAAAGGAGTTAGTGGGAGCAAGGTGCATCTTGAAGAAATTCAAGAAATATCTGAAAATGTTTCGGCACCCTCTAATCCTATACAGGATGTACAAGATGTTGTACAACCACTTGATGAAACACCAGCCCCACGAAGGTCTACAAGAGTACGTCGTGCGACTGAAAAAGTTGACACTCCTAACCACGGAACCACAGGACATAGTATTGTTGGACAATAATGAGTCTGTGACCTACACTGAAGCAACAGTGGGACCCGACTCTGAGAAATGGCTTGGAGCCATGGAATCCGAAATAGAATCCATGCATGAGAATCAAGTTTGGAACTTGGTTGATCCAACCGATGGTGTGAGACCGATCGATTGCAAATGGATTTTCAAGAAAAAGACTGATATGGATGGAAAAGTTCACATCTATAAAGCACGATTGGTGGCGAAAGGTTTCAAACAAATTCAAGGTGTTGATTATGATGAAACATTTTCGCCCGTCGCTATGCTAAAGTCTGTTCGGATTCTCCTAGCAATTGCTGCATATTTTGATCATGAAATATGGCAGATGGATGTCAAAACAGCCTTTCTTAATGGGAGTCTGACTGAGGATGTGTACATGACACAACCTGAAGGTTTTGTCGATCCTAAAAATGCTAGAAAAATATGCAAACTTCAAAAGTCCATCTATGGATTGAAGCAAGCATCTCGGAGTTGGAATCTACGTTTTGATGAAGTGGTCAAAGGGTTTGGTTTCATCAAGAACGTAGAAGAACCTTGTATTTACAAGAAGGTTAGTGGGAGCGCACTTATATTTCTGGTCCTATATGTAGATGACATATTGTTGATCGGAAATGACATTCCAGTACTAGATGCTGTTAAATCCTCATTAAGGAAAAATTTCTCAATGAAGGATTTAGGAGAGGCAGCGTACATTTTGGGCATAAAGATCTATAGAGATAGATCTAAAAGGTTAATTGGATTAAGCCAAGACACATATATAGATAAGATATTGAATCGGTTCAATATGCAAGATTCTAAGAAAGGTTTCTTGCCAATGTCACATGGCATCACTCTAAGCAAAAGTCAGTGTCCTTCGACGCCTGATGAGCAAAAGAGGATGAGAGCGATTCCTTATGCTTCGGCTATTGGATCTATCATGTATGTCATGTTGTGTACACGCCCAGATGTATCCTATGCTCTAAGTGTTACGAGCAGGTATCAATCAGATTATGGTGAGACTCATTGGACAGTTGTCAAAAACATTCTTAAGTACTTGAGAAGAACTAAGGATGTATTCCTAGTGTTTGGAGGTGAAGAAGAGCTCGTTGTAAGAGGTTACACCGATGCTAGCTTCCAAACAGACAAGGATGACTCTAGATCGCAATCCGATTTTGTGTTCTGCCTCAATGGAGGGGCAGTGAGCTGGAAAAGTTCCAAGCAAGACACAGTAGCAGATTCAACGACGGAGACGGAGTATATTGCAGCTTCTGAAGCTGCAAAGGAAGCTGTTTGGATCAGAAAATTTGTTTCTTAGTTGGGTGTTGTTCCTAGTGCGTTCGGACCTGTGGATCTCTATTGCGACAATAATGGAGCCATTGCACAGGCAAAGGAGCCTAGATCAAACAAAAGACCCAAACATATACTACGACGCTATCATCTGATTCGAGAGATTATCGACCGAGGTGATGTGAATATATGCAAGGTGCATACGGATTTGAATATGGCAGATCCGTTGACAAAGCCTCTTCCACAATCAAAGCATGAGACGCACACGAGATCTATGGGTATTAGATACTTATATCAGTGATCCTAGTGTGTAGTGGGAGACTTGTGTCATAGCTATGTTTATGTACTATTTGAGTAACTATTATTCACATTGATCATCAAGTATGTGACTTGTTCGTGAGACTCTTTGTTAATTATAATGTTACTCAAAATGATCCCTAGTCTACATCGTTATATGAGATAATGATAGTACGCAGACTAGCACATGTATTAATTGATGATCACATTTCACAGATCATAGATATGGAGATATCAAATTAATAATGTGAACACATGTTAGTGAACATGGTGTTGGATAGGCCCATTCCGAGACACTGTTGGGATTGTTATTTACATATGTGCCATCAGTTGATCTTGAGTGATACACCTGCTAGATTCTTTGACCTAAGATCGCCATTGTTTCTCACTATGTGTAGTTGTGCACTTTGAAACTATCAAACGCTACTCCGTAACTGGGTGGTCATAAAAATAGTCTTCAGGTGCATGATGAAGCATGGAATGAGATGTGTGCGGATCAAGATGGGATTTGCCCCTCCTAAATAACAGGAGAGATATCTCTGGGCCCCTCGAGATAGTTGGATTGAAAGTGCATGGCCATGCCAAAATGATTAAAGAGTTAATCATTATGACTAAAAGTTAGTCATAGATTGAATCCACTATTTGATCGAGTGAATGGTCGAGCTATCACAAGGATGGCACGTATCTCACCTTGAGCTTGACTGGTATCGTGTGGCAAAGGAATTAGCATGTGAATGTATCTAGGTTCAGCCGATATGATCTTTATGTACATTCGGGAGTCAGTATGTCCTGCTAGGTACCTCTACTGACTTGTGTTTGAAAACGGTTTTCATTCATAACCGACTGTACATGAACCTAACGGGTCACACACTTAAGGGGATGGAATATTGAAAAACTTGGCTATATGATTGTCTCTAGTGCAAGTGGGAGATTGTTGGTGATATGCCCAAGAGGCAATCATAACTATTCGGATAAAGGCCTGATGGATATTTGATCCATAAGAATTTAGGGTACTAATGGGCCTGTGACCTAAAATCCCATTAGCGCGCCTATAAATATGAGGGGTAGGGTTAGGGACAGATGACTCCACCAGATAGTAGTCCCAGCCGCCACCCCTCACAGGTCAGCCGCCGAAACCCCTGCCGCACGCACGGTGCTAGCACACCGACGCACGGCGTTCCTCCCTGTACGTGTGGACTCCGTGGAGGCACTGCTATTACTGCTGTGTTGATCGGCTACGACGCGCATCTACGATCCGCTGCGCTGCGCGTCTAGTGGTAACGATCCATGACCTTCTTACTCGCATGTTTCCTGGGTGATACGGTCGAATTGCTAGAGTAGCGCATCGCCTATTTCCCTACAATAACACACTGATTTATAGGTGTAGGCTGAGGGCAACAAGGTGGAAATCTGCCAAGGGGCATAGAGAGATGCTCCGTGTGGGGAACCTCCTGCTCGTTTCGGTGCGACCGGTTCGACGTTTGGGCTGTTGGGTGAAAGGTTGTCCCATACGACATCGAGTGAGCGTGCTGTGCAGCTCCACGGATGGGCGTATGTGACGTGCTCTTTGGGTTTCCCTGCAGGTGTACATCGAGTCGATTCGCCGTCCCTCACGGTGAAGAGTACCACTTGGTCACTGAGTCGTGACGTAGAATAATGTATAAAATATGTTGATTCAATATTTCTGATATGATATAATATTGTATTGCTACATGCTTGCCACCAAATATTGCTTACTAAATTTCAGCTTCCTGAACTGCTAACTTGTTGCTAAAAGCTGAACTAAGGATGAACTTGTAGGCGAGTCCATTTGTTGCAATATGACTATCCTATGTCATTGTACACCTCATGTAGAGTTTCATGTTTAGGTGAGTCGGTTAAGCCTTGCTGAGCCTTCGTGCTCACAGTTGCTGCTTAAGTGTTTTTCAGGTGAGGAGCCACCCACGGACTCGGAGTACGAGTCTACCGGCGAGGGTTACCCTCCGTCGGGGACCACGGCTGAGTGGGAGCCGTACACGCCGCGCTGAGCTGAGACGTGCAGCTAGTGTGGGTTGCCCTAGGGCAGGGCAACCGACTTTTGCTAGATAGGCGGGCGTGAGTGTAGAAAAGTAGACTTCCGCTGTGTAACAAAGACAATAGTTTGTAACTGAGTATTGTACCTGTTTGTACAGTTCAGTTGTTTTCCCCTGTAATATATTGTGTTCTTATGCCGTGTGCTGTCGGGTGTCATATCGTGCGGCACCACCCTCTGCGATCCTGGATGAGCGAATTTCGGTCCGCCACACCGAGCCTTGCGATCATCCACTGGTGCTGTAGGGCTCGTCGGCACAGGTTTTGGCGGGCTGGATACCTCAGGTAACGCCGCCGAACCCCCACAGTGGCTGTCGCACGCCGCCGGCCATGTTCCGGTCGTTGGCAGCCCTAGCAAACCCCACAGCCGTGTTCCTCGGTGTCACAAACTCCCTGGCGGCGAGTTTCAGCTCAGGCGGTGGCCGGAAACGGCGAGCCGGTGAGCTCCGGCGTCGGGCCGACGAGGGGCAGCACGGGCGCGAGCGAGGAAGCTGGAGGAAGAAGAAGACGCGTGGGCCCCGGCTGTCAGCAGCTCAAATTTTAAACCCGGGATCAGGTGTGGCCGGGATCCCGTGTGTTGGCGCGCAGAGACGCTGTGGCCCGGTGTGGCTTCGTTTCTATTGGCTGGAATTCAAAACTGTGGGTCCAGCCGAATTTGCTGCAGGAAAATAATTCCAGACTTAGCTCAATCTTTGGAAATTCATATCTCCCTGTAGAAAACTCCAATTTGAGTGATTCCAATTGGTTTGGGTTCATCTCTCTGAGTTCTATCCAAATATGAACTCAGATATGTATGAAAGTTAATATTATATTCTGGAAAATTCTTGGAACGTTTTCTGAAAAAGAATTATTGAGGGAGTTTGGGATATCCAAAAATCCCCAAATTTTGCCAGAATATTCATTAGCATAGTATTGACCTACTAGCAAATTGTCAGCTCATTTTAAGATCATTTGAGTAGGAATTTGCTAAATGCAAACTACTGTGTTCAAAAGAGTCCAGAAACATTTTCAGAATATGTTTCCCACTTCAAAAATCTGTTCCAAGCAATCCATAGTTCCAAAAATCATAGGAAAATTTAGGCAAGCTCTCTGAGACATACTTGGAATTGTAGTTCACTTAATTGGGCATGAAAGTGCACATTACTTCAGAATTAATTCTTTTGAGCACAAATGCTTAAAGAATTGTTCTGGAAGAACTACTCAAGTAAAAGGGCTGGATTTTGGACCAGGTTACTCTCATGTGATCAAGAACTCATATGTAAATTATCAGCCCAAGATGAGGTCTTGAACTCCCTGTTCTTATTCTCCATACTTGTGTATATGTGGGAATACATAAGAGATATTGTGAGAATTAGGGAGGGCACAATATGACTCCACATTAGCAGCAATTTGTCAAGCTAAATCCTTAGGTAGTATAGAACCTGCTGTAAAAGTTTTGAGGCCATTGGAGTTTTTTTCTTCAGTTGCACTCAAAGCTTTTCGGCTTATCTATTATGTTCATTAGAGAAAAGGGTTAGTGTATAGCTAAGGCCTTAAGGTCAAATTAGTTTATTTCTGTTCTTTGCACAACAGAGGAAAACCAACCATGCTTGGCTTTTCCACACAACCTCTGTCCTAAGAAATTAATTCCATAACTTCCTTCCATTACATTCTATAAAATATGTGCATATGCATCTCAATAGGAACCCCAACGAAGGGGACTCAAAGGAGTGATTCATCGAAGTGGATCAAGCTCCGGAGAGTCAAGGGTGGATCTGCAAGGACACTAACTGGTTATATACGACTACCCTGCAAAACAGGCAAGCTCCGGTTTGCATTTAACAGCTGTTAAGTTTTTATTTTGTATTCACTTTCGGCTAAGAATTGATCTGTGCATTAGGTCTAGTGTTTGATACTCCTCTTGCATAACCAAATAACCCATGGAGTATTGGATAGGTGTGTTTCACCGTGTAGAACTGCCATGCTTAAGTACGGTTTGGTAGAAGTTGAGTGGTGAGATGCTACTCGCAGATTTATGAACAACAGGGGCATACGGGATTGGTTCGTAATTTAATTAGCAAGTTAAAGTGGAGACCGGAAGGTTGTAGGAGCAGCAGGACATAGGGGCCTAGGTGCTGTAGACCTGTCCGTGTCAGTCAAGGACCGATCCGTATGCGGCCCTGTTGAACAAGTTTGAGTTGTGTACGGGACTCATGCTGGCTATATGGGACCCAATAAACCGATGTACCTCGGGAAGCTGTCGTTGGGACTTTTCGGGTCGCCTCAGGCGGACGGCCGGTGTGCAGTATGTGGGGAATATTCTCATGACATCTCACGTCGGAAGGTGCACCATGAGAGTAGCTACTGTACGGGGCGACTTGATCGATTCAGCGGGGGTGAAACGGGGGAAAGGCTGCCACGTACGACGTCAGTGATGGTTGTTGTAGGCAACATCGAGCACGGGCGTACGTGTCGTGTAGTCCAAGTGTTATTGATTCGAATCACCGTCGCTCGCGGAATGGACCGAGCATACTTGTTCTCACAGTCGTGACGTAGTAAGAACTTGCATGAGAAAGGAACTAATCATATTGATGTGAAGTATTATACTAGCGTTGTATTGGATCTTGATGAATAGGCTAGTGCAAACTCAATTCTTTTATGCCATGAGCAATTTACATCGGGGGAAAGCGTTTCTTGTTTGATTGTGGACTCCCGATGTGGCGTGCCCAGGGTTACTTAAAATGCTGCAATCAATACCTGAAAGTAAGGATTCACTTTTAGGCGAGTTCAATTATGCTTATGCCATCCTATGTTAGGTTCATAACCTCACTTAGAGTTTCATGTTTAGGGTGACGGTTAAGTCTTGCTGAGCGTTATGCTCGCGGATGCTATCCGAGTTGTTTTGCAGGTAATTGACTCGATGCTTATGAGAAGGGGTGCTGATGAGACTCGGGAACCTCCGAGTGCTTACTCAAAGAGCATCCTCGCCGCTGCAGATTGTCTTCGTGTTGCTAGTAAGAAACGTCCGCGGGCTGGACTGTTTCTTTGTTGCTAGTTTAGATATGAGCCGTGAGAGTGATAGTCTTCCGCTGTAGTTTACTTTGATATACTTATTTGTAAAACAATCTTGTACGCTTCCGCAAACTATTTATGTAATATGATGTGTGTTCATCGACCCGTGTGCTGTTTTGTGCCGCATAACACGGCACCACCCGACGAGGTCCTGTGGTCCGTCTCAGCTGGTATCAGAGCTGCGTTGGGAACAGAGCACGGATTGAGCATCATATTATGTCAAAACCTTAGGATACGGTGAGTTAACGGTACTAGGCCCACATAAGGACTATTATTAGCATAATATGAAGGTGGCAACCTAACTTATTTGTTATGTCGGAAAACCGTGCATCTCGGGACGTTCTATGTCTTGGGGGTGCACGTATGCGCTGTCCACCAGTGCGCACAAGCTGAAGGGTGGAGCCCCACGGGTGGCAGGTAACCTGACCCGCTTTAGTATCCTCTACGACTTTTCATGTTGTTTGGGGTATTCGAGCAACGTATTCCCTGGCGTGCATGGTGCAATTTGGGAGACCCCGTCACGTGGTCAGTAACGTGAACACGTAGCTCAAGGAGTGTTTGGTTTGAGAACACCTAGGCGATTGATGACGGCCGGGTGTACAAACTGTATGGATACCGGGCTCGGTGTGCAGACGGGCCTGATGATTGATTGTGGCTTATGTAGGTGCTAACCACGAAAACCTTAGTGCATGTAGAACACTTTTTTGAGTGACCGTTTTAGTGCCACCTAATGATACGTGTATGCCGGTGTAATCCGGTTAGGTTTTTCTTTGGTGAGGCAACGTAGTACCGTCATATGTCTTACGGTGCATCGTCACCGTACTACACTGGATAGTATTCTTACCTATGAATAAATCATTCATGACTAACTTCCAAACTAAAAATGGATGTGATAAAGCACATATTAGTTACTGAGCTCTTCATTTGAACTAAGATTCAAAGAAGAGACTTGTTAGGCTTCTTTTGATCTCAAAGACAGAGTCCTCTGTTCAGACAGAAATTTTTCTGGTCTTTAACAGAGCGTAACTCTGATTAGCTTGACCCAATAGAGGTGTTTGATACAGTTCTGGAAAGGTTACTAAGTGCGCTACAACTTTTATGTAGAACTCCAGAGCCAAATCCGACACCAACTGGGTTGAATGTCCCGATGAATGCAAACTGTTTGGGAAACAGAGCAGCTGCAAACTTCTCGGGATGTTGCTGTAAATTAGCCATCACAATCTGTAGAAAAATTTCAAAGGGTCATATGATACACCGTTGGAAAGTTTATGAAACTTGCAACGATTTTGTAGTTCATAGTTTGTTCAGAATTGTACCCCATTTGTATGTAAAACTGTGATGAAAACAGCCACATACAAAGGAGGTGCGGGCAAAATTTACCCATAAATTCTGTCAAATTTGAACAGTCATAGCTATTGATCCAGAGATGATCTAGGGGCATAGGAGTACTCGTTGGAAAGATATTGAAGTTAACTTTAACTTCGGTATTCAATCGTAGTTCTGAAAATGTTTCTATCCGGGTCAAAATCTGGGTTAAGTACAGAAAGGTTTGTTCTGTACAGGATGAGGGACTGAATATGTTAGCTTTAGAAAGATGTGTAAACATGAAATTTTGTTATGCTTTCATAAAGTTTTAGCATGTTCATGTTTTACATACTTTCACATACTGCTGAGATTATGTTTTGACTCCCCTAAAAAATTATGCTTTTGCAGTATGGTGCGTACTCATTCTCCGAGTAGGGCTGAAAGTTCTCGCCAAGACGGTGATGACTCGACTCCACCACGGGCACCGCCATCAACGGTATGGGCGGATGTCATGACTCAGATGGTCGAGTCAAGTTAAGAGAACACAAGACTACTCCAAGCCTTGGTACAATAGGGCTTACTCCAACGTTCACAACAGGACGTTCCACCTCGGAACGCCTATTTGGACTTCTTGGCAACACAACTGCCAATCTTCACGGAAGCCAATGAACCAGTGGAAGCTGATCAGTGGCTTCTAGTTATGGAGTCCAAGTTTGGAGTGTTTGAGTGCGACGAATATCAGAATACATCAGTTGCAGCTCAACAGCTCCATGGAGCTGCCAAAAATTGGTGGTTCGCTTATCTTGCCACCGTTCCGGAAGGCCATCAAGTGGAATGGACGGAATTTCGTGAAGCATTCCGTGCTCGTCACATTCCTATAGGTTTTATTAAGGCCCAACAGCAAGAATTCAGAAACCTGAAGCAGGGGGACATGAGTGTCCTCGATTATGTCAGACGATTCAACCTTCTGGCACAATATGCTCCTGCTTATGCGACGAGCGAAGCCGCAATGTGTGACTACTTTTTCTATGGCTTGAGTGCCATACTAAAATAGAAGTTAGCTTTGTTCAATCAAGGCAGTTACACCGAGTTGATCAGTGCTGCTCTGCTGCAGGAATAAGCGACACTTGAGTGACTACTTTGGAGTGTTTGAGTGCGACGATTATCAGAATACATCAGTTGCAGCTCAACAGCTCCATGGAGCCGCCGAAAATTGGTGGTTCGCTTATCTTGCCACCGTTCCGGAAGGCCATCAAGTGGAATGGACGGAATTTCGTGAAGCATTCCGTACTCGTCACATTCCTATAGGTTTTATTAAGGCCCAACAGCAAGAATTCAGAAACCTGAAGCAGGGGGACATGAGTGTCCTCGATTATGTCAGACGATTCAACCTTCTGGCACAATATGCTCCTGCTTATGCGACGAGCGAAGCCGCAATGTGTGACTACTTTTTCTATGGCTTGAGTGCCATACTAAAATAGAAGTTAGCTTTGTTCAATCAGGGCAGTTACACCGAGTTGATCAGTGCTGCTCTGCTGCAGAAACAAGCGACACTTGAGTGTCAAGCAGAGGAGAGGGACCGGGAGAATGTGCAAGAAGACACACCAGTCGTTCCTCGTAAATACCGTGTGGTGTATCACACACCATCCGATGGAAGATGGCAATCGCCAGTGAGATCAACTCCGTACAGATTTCCTGCTCAAGAATCATATCTTGAAGCAACAACTTTGCCGCAGCAACGAAGGACACCGGTCACATCATTGCGGCAGCCAAGTACATCAACTTCTCAACCACAAGTCAACGAAGAACCGGGGAAACCTCCGTGTTCTTATTGCCACCGTTCAGGGCATTTTAGGCAAGAATGCCGGGAGAAGTTGGTGAACACCAGACAGCCATCATCATCAGGTGGTAGTCAACATAACAGAATTGCAATCCGGGAGTGTGCAACATCTGGCTATTGAGGCTGTCCCGGAGGGAGCACCGGTGTTAGCGGGCATGTTCACTCTCAAAGACGTGCCCGTGCTCATACTTTTTGATTCCGGTGCAACCCACAATTTCATCAGCAAATCATGCTTGGATCAGCACCAATTATCCACCAATACTCCCACAACGAGTTTTCTTATACGTTCACCGGGAGGAAATATCTCTGCCAATCAGATTGCGTCCCGAGCAGCTTTGTGTTTGGGCGGAAAAACTATGCCCAACATCGCTGATTATGTTGGATAGGCAGAAGATAGACATTATATTGGGGATGTCTTGGTTAAATCATCACGGTGCCGTTCTCAATATCTGTAACCAGACTGTCCAGATTGACTCACCGATTCACGGACAGCACACGCTGTTTTTAGACAGAAAAGACCCAGATATGGTAGAGGCTTATCACACGGAAGCGCTGAAGCTTGAAGATATTCCGGTGGTACGAGATTATCCCGACGTATTTCCCGATGACTTACCGGGCATGCCGCCCGAACGGGACGCCGAGTTCAAGATTGAACTGGTGCCGGGAACGACGCCTATCTCACGAAGGCCTTACAAGATGGCACCTAACGAGCTAGCGGAGTTGAAAGAGCAACTGAATGAACTCATGAGCAAGGGTTTCATACGGCCAAGTTCTTCACCTTGGGGTTGCTCTGCGCTGTTCGTTAAGAAGAAGGACGAAACACTACGGCTATGTATTGATTATCGTCCTCTAAATGCTGTCACGATCAAGAACAAGTATCCTTTGCCCCGCATCGACATCCTGTTTGATCAACTTGTGGGTGCAAAGGTATTTTCGAAGATGGATCTTCGGTCGGGATATCATCAAATCAAAATCCGACCGGAGGACAAACCGAAGACAACTTTCTCGATGAGATACGGACTCTATGAGTACCTCATCATGTCATTTGGGTTAACCAACGCTCCGGCACACTTCATGTACTTGATGAATTCAGTGTTCATGCCGGAGTTAGACAAGTTCGTTGTGGTATTCATCGACGACATATTGGTTTACTCCAAATCTAAAGAAGAGCACGCTGAACATCTGCGTATTGTGCTACAACGGTTGCGGGAGCACCAGTTATATGCCAAGTTCAGCAAGTGCGAGTTCTGGATCAATCAAGTGCCCTTCCTAGGCCATATTATTTCAGCAGAGGGCATTGCCGTGGACCCCAGTAAAATTGAACAAGTGCTGAAATAGGAATCTCCCAAGTCAGTCCACGAGGTCCGAAGTTTCCTAGGTTTAGCGGGGTATTATCGGAGGTTTATTCCGAGCTTCTCAAAGATTGCTAAACCCATGACAGAGCTGCTGAAGAAGGGCACTAAATACATGTGGAATGCAGCATGTGAGGCCGCATTCAAAACTTTGGTGAAACATCTCACAACAGCTCCAGTTCTTGCTCAGCCAGACACGATGAAGCCATTTGATGTATACTGTGATGCATCCGGCATCGGTCTCGGCTGTGTGCTGATGCAAGAAGGGCGTGTAGTCGCCTATGGGTCTCATCAACTGCGAAACCACGAGCAGCATTACCCAACTCACGATCTTGAGCTTGCTGCAGTGGTGTTGGCGTTAAAGATGAGGAGGCATTATCTGCTTGGTAATCCTGTTCACCTCTACACCGACCATAAAAGCCTGAAGTATATCTTCACGCAGAAGGAGCTGAATATGAGACAACAGAGATGGTTGGAGCTCATCAAAGATTATGAAATTGAGATCCACTATCATCCGGGAAAAGCCAACGTGGTTGCCGACGCGCTGAGTCAGAAATCCCACGTTCACAACTTAGCGGCTGCTGAGTTGGAAGAAGAAGAACCAAGTCTCTGTGTCATTCCGTATGGCGCGCTTTATAATCTCGCGCTCATTCCAACAATCTGTGAAGAGATTGTTGAGGCTCAAAGAAGAGACAGAGGTATGTCTCACATACGGAGAAGACTAGACAACGGGGAGGTGAAATGTTTCCGGAAGCATGAGAATGGTACGATATGGTTTAATGACCGTATAGTGGTACCGCGTAATATGAAACTCCAGAAGAAGATCTTGGATGAAGCCCACCTGTCTAAATTTTCCATTCATCCCGGAAGTAACAAGATGTACCAAGATTTGAAACAGAAATTTTGGTGGACGAGGATGAAGAGGGAGATTGCTAAATACGTATCCGAATGCGATACATGTAGACGGGTCAAAGCGGATCATATGCGAAAAGCCGGACCGCTACAACCTTTGAAGATACCGGCATGGAAATGGGAGGATGTGAGTATGGACTTCATCGTCGGATTACCGCTCACATCCAGGAAACATGACTCGATATGGGTGATCGTCGACCGGTTGACGAAATCGGCTCATTTCATACCGGTGAACACTCATTATCGAGCAAAGCAATATGCGGAATTATTCATCTCCAGAATTATATGCTCACATGGTGTCCCGAAGACCATCATTTCAGATCGAGGTGCGCTGTTTGTTGCTCGTTTTTGGGAGCAGCTGCATGCCTCGTTAGGCACCAAGCTGATTAGGAGCTCCGCATATCACCCTCAAACCGATGGACAAACTGAAAGGGTGAATCAAGTGCTCGAGGACATGTTGAGAGCGTGTGCCATCCACCACGGCAGGAATTGGGACAATCACCTACCGCTGGCGGAGTTTTCATACAACAACGGGTACCAAGCGAGTATTAAAATGGCACCGTATGAAGCTCTCTATGGCCGGAAGTGTCGCACACCACTGAATTGGTGTGAGTCCGGCGAAAGAGTTCTGTTTGGGATTGATCTTGTCAACGAAGCCGAAGACCGAGTTCGGTTGATACAAGAGAACTTACAGGTTGCACAATCCCGACAGAAGAGCTACGCTGATCAAAGGCGTAGGCCATTACATTTTGACGTCGGAGAACACGTTTATCTTCGTGTATCTCCGATGAAGGGAATTCACTGGTACGGTGTAAAGGGGAAACTCGCTCCCCGTTTTATTGGTCCTTTTGCTATCACGGAGAAGTGCGGACCCGTAGCCTACCGGCTAGAATTACCGGCAAGTCTAGCGGGTGTTCATGATGTATTTCATGTTTCACAGCTGCGGAAGTGCCTCAAGTTTACCGCTGCTGTTCACACCGAGGACATATACGAATTGAAACCGGACCTGACGTACACCGAGCGACCAGTCCAGATTTTGGATGAAAAGGCCCGTGTAACCCGGAACCGGACGATCAAATTTTTCAAGGTGCTGTGGAGTAATCACACCGTGGAAGAGGCGACGTGGGAAAGTGAAGATTACCTCCGCACCAACTATCTGGAATTTTTAGCTTTGTACAGTTTGTAATTACCTCTCCCGTCTCGTTCCTCTTTTGTAATCTCGGGACGAGATTATTTTAAGGGGGGAGGAATGTAAAAGTCCCAAAAATGTGTATGAATAAAAACTAAGGTTTGAATTCATATGTGTGGCAAAGACATGAAAAATGGGACTTGCTAAAACTTTTCTTCATGCAAGGTAATACATGGATGAACATCCAACATGAGGTTCACTTTTTTGTTTAAAAGTGTTGAACCGATAAGGAGTTAAATACCTCTTTGCATGTGAGTTTAAAATTCAGATTTGAAATTCAAAGTTCACACATGTAGTGACCAAGGACTTTGATTAAAACTGCAGCCACATAGTTGGAATTATAGGGAGGAGTTTGATCCCCAACTTTCTATTTGTAGGGTGGGCTCAAAAAGGAGTGTAAGAGAAGCATTTGTAAATTCTAGCCAAATTCAAATTTGTCATACCAATTCAAACTGAATTTGGAGAATTCAAATTCTAAACCACATTTCAAAACTCAGAATTGTGGGAATTAAGAGGATCAGCTTGAGAAGATATTTGGGGAGGAAATGTGGAGTGGGACCCACATGTCATAGAGCTGAGAGGATTGCCTTACACCCTAAGTCACACCCTCGGTGGGAAAATTTCCCGAACAGGTCACGGGCTCCACCGAGGAGCTTGCCGCGCCAGCTCGTGCTGCCGGTCTCCACGCGTTGGCGCCCCAGGGTCGGTTCTCACCGCTTCAGCAACGTGATCTCTCCCTCCTCGGACCAAGCCGACAGCAGTTGCTTCCTCTCCTCGCGAGCGCATGCACTGAACCGAGCTCCTCCCTTCCGCCTCTCGGTCCGATCGGAAGAACGGCAAAACCACCGCGCTCCTTCCTCCCCCGAGCTGCTAAACGCTTCCCCGAGAACAGCCTCCACCTCCCCAACACAAAATCAAGCGAGCTGCGGCATCCGGTGCCCGAGAACGACCGCCGCCGCGGCGACCTAATCCGAGAAAGTGATCGGGTGCTCGTGGACAGCCCTCCACAGGGGGTTTCACGGCGAGCGATTACAGCTACGGACACGCCGGGTGCGGTGCTGCTCTCAGCCCAAGCTCAGGCCATACCGTGAAGCATCGCCGGCGAATTTCGAAGTTTTGCTCCGGCGGCTTCAACCCGAGCATCCGGTACGAGAATCCAAAATTCTCCACTTCTATTAGTTCTTAGCTCATCAAACTTGGCACATAGGAGCTGGACTAGCCGGCGATCATATTCTCCTAAGCATCCGTCGCATGAAAACCCTTTGGGGCGACGTATTTTGAGGTCTACCGAGCATTTCTCCGGCGGACCCAATCGGGCGCACGGTGACGACCGACTTGCGGCTGTTCCTGAGCCATTTAGGGGCCATGCTGAGCCTTGCGATCATCCACTGATGCTGTAGGGCTCGTCAGCACAGGTTTTGGCGGGCTGGATACCTCAGGCAATGCCGCTGAACCCCCACAGTGGCTGTCGCACGCCGCCGGCCATGTTCCGGTCGTTGGCAGCCCTAGAAAACCCCACAGCCGTGTTCCTCGATGTCACAAACTCCCTGGCGGCGAGTTTCAGCTCAGGCGGTGGCCGGAAACGGCGAGCTCCGGCGTCGGGCCAACGAGGGGCAGCGCGGGCGCGAGCGAGGAAGCCGGAGGAAGAAGAAGACGCGTGGGCCCCGGCTGTCAGCAGCTCAAATTTTAAAACCGGGATCAGGTGTGGCCGGGATCCCGTGTGTTGGCGCGCAGAGATTCTGTGGCCCGGTGTGGCTTCGTTTCTATTGGCTGGAATTCAAAAGTGTGGGTCCAGCCAAATTTGCTGTAGGAAAATAATTCCAGACTTAGCTCAATCTTTGGAAATTCATATCTCCCTGTAGAAAACTCCAATTTGAGTGATTCCAATTGGGTTGGGTTCATCTCTCTGAGTTCTATCCAAATATGAACTCAGATTTGTATGAAAGTTAATATTATATTCTGGAAAATTCTTGGAAGGTTTTCTGAAAAAGAATTATTGAGGGAGTTTGGGTTATCCAAAAATCCCCAAATTTTGCCAGAATATTCTTTAGCATAGTATTGACCTACTAGCAAAGTTCAGCTCATTTTAAGATCATTTGAGTAGAAATTTGCTAAATGCAAACTACTGTGTTCAAAAGAGTCCAGAAACATAATCAGAAAATGTTTCCCACTTCAAAAATCTGTTCCAAGCAATCCATAGTTCCAAAAATCATAGGAAAATTTAGGCTAGCTCTCTGAGACATACTTAGAATTGTAGTTCACTTAATTGGGCATGAAAGTGCACATTACTTCAGAATTAATTCTTTTGAGCTCAAATGCTTAAAGAATTGTTCTGGAAGAACTACACAAGTAAAAGGGCTGGATTTTGGACCAGGTTACTCTCATGTGATCAAGAACTCATATGTAAATTATCAGCCCAAGATGAGTCCTTGAACTCCCTGTTCTTATTCTCCATACTTGTGTATATGTGGGAATACATAAGAGATATTGTGAGAATTAGGGAGGGAACAATATGACTCCACATTAGCTGCAATTTGGCAAGCTAAATCCTTAGGTAGTATAGAACCTGCTGTAAAAGTTTTGAGGTCATTGGAGTTCTTGTTCTTCAGTTGCACTCAAAGCTTTTCGGCTTATCTATTATGTTCATTAGAGAAAAGGGTTAGTGTATAGCTAAGGCCTTAAGGTCAAATTAGTTTATTTCTGTTCTTTGCACAACAGAGGCAAACCAAGCCATGCTTGGCTTTTCCACACAACCTCTATCCTAAGAAGTTAATTCCATAACTTCTTTCCATTACATTCTATAAAATATGTGCATATGCATCTCAATAGGAACCCCAACGAAGGGGACTCAAAGGAGTGATTCATCGAAGTGGATCAAGCTCCGGAGAGTCAAGGGTGGATCTGCAAGGACACTAACTGGTTATATACGACTACCCTGCAAAACAGGCAAGCTCCGGTTTGCATTTAACAGCTGTTAAGTTTTTATTTTGTATTCACTTTCGGTTAAGAATTATCTGTGCATTAGGTCTAGTGTTTGATACTCCTCTTGCATAACCAAATAACCCATGGAGTATTGGGTAGGTGTCTTTCACCGTGTAGAACTGCCATGCTTAAGTACAGTTCGGTAGAAGTCGAGTGGTGAGATGCTACTCGCAGATTTAGGAACAACAGGGGCACACGGGATTGGTTCGTAATTTAATTAGCAAGTTAAAGTGGAGACCGGAAGGTTGTAGGAGCAGCAGGACATAGGGGCCTGGGTGCTGTAGACCTGTCCGTGTCAGTCAAGGACCGATCCGTATGTGGCCCTATTGAACAAGTTTGAGTTGTGTACCGGACTCATGCTGGCTATATGGGACCCAGTAAACCGATGTACCTCGGGAAGCTGTCGTTGGGACTTTTCGGGTCGCCTCAGGCGGACGGCCGGTGTGCAGTATGTGGGGAATATTCTCATGACATCTCACGACGTCGGAAGGTGCACCATGAGATTAGCTACTGTACAGGGTGACTTGATCGATTCAGTGGGGGTGAAACGGGGGAAAGGCTGCCATGTACGACGTCAGTGATGGTTGTTGTAGGCAACGTCGAGCACGGGCATACGTGTCGTGTAGTCCGAGTGTTATTGATTCGAATCACCGTCGCTCGCGGAATGGACCGAGCATACTTGTTCTCACAGTCGTGACGTAGTAAGAACTTGCATGAGAAAGGAACTAATCATATTGATGTGAAGTATTATACTAGCGTTGTATTGGATCTTGATGAATAGGCTAGTGCAAACTCGATTCTTTTATGCCATGAGCAATTTACATCGGGGGAAAGCGTTTCTTGTTTGATTGTGGACTCCCGATGTGGCGTGCCCAGGGTTACTTAAAATGCTGCAATCAATACCTGAAAGTAAGGATTCACTTTTAGGCGAGTTTAATTATGCTTATGCCATCCTATGTTAGGTTCATAACCTCACTTAGAGTTTCATGTTAAGGGTGACGGTTAAGTCTTGCTGAGCGTTATGCTCACGGATGCTATCCGAGTTGTTTTGCAGGTAATTGACTCGATGCTTATGAGAAGGGGTGCCGATGAGACTCGGGAACCTCCGAGTGCTTACTCAAAGAGCATCCTCGCCGCTGCAGATTGTCTTCGTGTTGCTAGTAAGAAACATCCGCGGGCTGGACTGTTTCTTTGTTGCTAGTTTAGATATGAGCCGTGAGAGTTCTGCTGTAGTTTACTTTGATATACTTATTTGTAAAACAATCTTGTACGCTTCCGCAAACTATTTATGTAATATGATGTGTGTTCATCGACCCGTGTGCTGTTGGGTGCCGCATAACATGGCACCACCCAACGAGGTCATGTGGTCCGTCTCAGAGATGCAGGGCAAGTTCAAGGAACTCTAATGTGACGCCCCGGTTCTCAGAGGAAACCTCTCGGAACTGAGACTGATGCATATCTGTGCCCAGGATGTTCATCACACATATACATATGTTCCACAAACTGAATTCAGAATATATATAACCACGAATAACAGGGTTTATTACAAAGTCTCATGAGTCTCAGGCCCATTCTAGCAGCGGAAGTCTATCTTAGCAGCGGAAGTCTTATTCTAGCAGCGGAAGTCTTTAATCTAGCAGCGGAAGTCTTCTAAATTATTGCAGAAGCAACTAAGCAGCAGCAGCAGCTCCATCTCCTACTCCATTCCCACAGGCGAGCTGACGGGGGATCACACTCCTAGTACTCCACGCGGTCTTCATAGTACTCCTCTCCTGTTGCTGATGATGTATGATAATGCAAGTTTGAGTACATGATGTACTCAGCAAGTGCGGGAAAATATGCTATGTAGCTCACAAAAGGGCAGGTATAAAAAGGTTCATTGCGGAAAGCAAAGTTTATTTCTCAAAACGCGATAAAAACAGCAACTTAGCTTTAAGTGAATGTAATCCCAACATGTATTTAAACATTAACATACCTCCATTATGATTCATCCCTTTCCATGTCTCAACCAGACATTAATGTTTCTCAACTTTTCTCATGAATACCATCTCGTATTCACTACCGTCCCATGAATACCATCTCGTATTCACTACCGTTTCATCTCATATTTAATTCCGTCTCATTCCGAGACCAAATCTCGTTGCCATGACTCAACAGTCATGCAACCAATCTCATTACCTGGACTCAGCAGTCCCAAAAACCAAATCCAAAGACCAAACCAAAACCAAACCAAATACCATCCCAACTAATCATGTGAGTTGTCCAGGCGCTCGTGACCATGAGCTCGGCTATGATGATAGTTTAAGACTGCAGAGTTTGTACCACTTTACCCACAAGTTTGTGATTGCGTCACCCGTCGGCGACTGCAGAACCTCCATTATACCAGTACACAACCATTGGTGTATGTTCAAGAGATCACAAAATAGCCTTTACAAAGGGGCTACTAGATGTATGAACTCACTAAGGTTTCACCACCAGGCTAGAATCTCCAGTTCTCCCACCCACGGGCCCCCTCTTGTGCCAAGGCAGTCCTCACTCGACTCCCATTCCCCGCGCCTTCCACTGTCCATAACAATCTAGCAAGTTACCTAATTAGTCAGCTAAGCCGCACCCATATTTGGCCTTGTGGTGGCACTGTTATCCTGGCATGGATGGCATAAACCGGTCCTTAGATCTACGGAAAGTAAACCACCATCTCATTCTACCACTTCCACAAAACCAGGCTTGCCTAGATCTCCCTCCGATTCATGTTCATTAACATCAAATTCTCATTATTCATACGAGTGCAGTTAGCTAAACACAACTATCTCGCTTCTCATTATTCACATGGACTCAGCGAAGCATAAAAGCAAAAACCATACCCGACTCATTAACTTTCCCGGTGACGAGTGTGGTTAACAAAACTAGTAAACTCCTATGAAAGGGTTTCCCATCATATTGACTCAAGCACACACACCTTTTCGCAAACAAAACAGTTTTCCAAAAACATGGGATCAATATGGTCAAGGGGCACTTGCCTTGTTCTTGCGGTTCCTGTTGCTCAAATTCTTACTGTTGTAGTCCGTCGAAGGTAGCTCCTTGAGCTTGTCCTTCTATACGCGATCACGCACATACAGGATTCATAGCAATCAATCATCATGCACAAACTCTACTTTAAGATGCAATGTTGCATATGCATGTTGATCCTACGGTGCTGTTTTATTAGATCAGTTTGTACGTGTTCTTGAATGTTTGCATGGGTTTTACGATGAACAAAGATGTTAGGATCAAATGCGGACGTGGCGATGATCTTGACTCAAGATCTAAATCAGACCGATCAACACGTGATCTGTCCACGAAAAAGCTTATGTTCGAAAGAATCGAAGAACAGATACAAAGAAAACGTGATGATGTCGTAAGGTGGTATTGGAAACCTACCTTGCTTCCTCCAGGTCCTTCCACCTAGCAAGAACAGATCGTCAGGGCTCTCTTTCGGCTACGGCGATCGTGTCTGGCTCGTCAGCGGTCTCTTTGATGGTCAAACTCCGGCGAAGGGGTTTAGCTCGGCGAGTTTGGGGCTAGGGCTTCTAAGTTGTTGGCTTAGAAAAGATGTTACGACCAAGGGCTTGCTTCGGGTTCTATTTATAATCGGGAAGAGAAGAGTCCTACTCTGATCGGAATTCAAATAAGAGTCCTACTCAAATTGTTTTTGAATCTTAACAACTTATCTTCAATTGATTTGGTTGCAGTATTCAACGTAGAAGTGTTCGTGTCGGTTTCCTCAGTAACGGGTACTCACGTACAGAGGAAAATCGCTTCGGAATCGCGTCCTTCCGCAGGGATAAGCTCCGGAGGTTCCACGTGTCCTGCAGGAACATGGGCTCCCTTTTCCGCAGAGACAAGCTCCGGTTGTGCCGCGTGTCAGGTGGGCGAGACGTCCCTCTTCCTCAGAGGAGAGCTCCGCGTGCGCCACGCGTCCTGGCGGGCGGGACCTCCCATCTCTCCAGAGACGAGCTCCGTGTGCACCACGTGTCTGGTGGGTCGGGACCTCCCCTGTCAACAGAGGCGATCTACGCAAATGCCACGTGTCAGTTCCGGACCTCCCCTCTCTTCGGAGGTAGCTCCGGATGTGCCACGTGTCAGTGTCGGACCTCCCCTCTCTTCGGAGGTGAGCTTTGAGAATGCCACGTGTCAAGTAGCGCCGGACATCCTTTCTGCTCGGAGGTGAGCTCCGAGGTCGACACGTGTCTCTCAGCATCGGACCTCCCGGAAATGAGCTCCGTAGGTGACACGTGTCCGATCGTGTCGGACCTCCCGGAGGTGAGCTCCGGAGGAGGCACGTGTCCAGCAGGACCAGACCTCTCGGAGATGAGCTCCGAGGGTGACACGTATCTGGCGGGCCGGACCTCTCGGAGGTGATCTCCGAGAGCGACACGTGTCCCGCGTGGTTGGACCTTTCTTTTCCGCGGTGACTAGCTCCGGTGACGACACGTGTTCTACGGGACTGGCCTCGCTCCTTCCGCAGAGGCTAGCTCCTGGGCAACACGTGTCCCACGGGTCGGACCTCGCCCCTTCCGCAGAGACGAGCCCCGAGCCTGCCACGTAGCCAGTTTAGCGGCGGACCTCTCCCCTTTTGCGGGGATGAGCTCCGAAGGCGCCACGTGGCCAGCAAGCTGCGGGAATTGTCTTCGGCGCTCTCTGTGGATTGGATTTTGTTTTTTTTGGCTATCTTTTTGATATTTTCTTTGTTTCTACTTATTTTAAAATGTTTCTCTACATGAAATATGAATATATGCGAAAATCGAAAATGAGGGTGTCACAAATCTACCACCCTTAAATTGAATCTCGCCCTCGAGATTCGCTAGTAGAGAATAGATGAGGGAATTTTACTTTGAGGAATAATACTCAAACTCGATATGAGTATTGTGCTTTTTTGTCAACTGCACGCTTCTCTCAGCACATTGGATTACTCTCTTGTGCTTGCTTAACCAATCCATTCCGAGTATTATATCAAGTTCTTGGGAATCCAAGACAATGAGGCTGGCAAGGAAGTCTACCCCCCTTATTTTAAGGTTTACTTTTGGACATACTATATTAGTCCTCATCTCTCCACCGAGAGAATTTACCAACATAGTATATTTCAAGTGTGATATGGGTAGATTATGCTTGGCAACATACTTGGATGATATGAATGAATGTGATGCTCCGAAATCAAATAGATTGGTGGCTGGGTTAGAGTTGGCAAGGAACATACCAATCACGACGTCCTCAGCCTGTTGCGCTTCCTCAGCAGAGACATGGTTCACGTTGCCGTGAGCGTAGTTCTGCTGTCCACGGTTTCCTTGATTGGCTCCTCCGTTCAGCTGTGGGTTCTGCGTGGGCACGTTGCCTTGTGGTCTGGGACCTCTTCTCGGGCACTGGCTCGCGAAGTGTCCCATTTCTTTGCATGCGAAGCATGCCTTGTTGCCCACGACAGCAGGTACAATGGGGCGGGGGTTTTGAACAGGAGCGCCCATGTTTGGGTGAGGCGCAGGAGGCAAAGGCACACGAGGTGCTTGCATGGCAGGACGTGGCTGTGGTGGTTGGTTAGGGCGAAAAGCAGGAGCGGGCGATCCATACTGTGGTGCAGCTGGGGGCATGTACCAACGGCGTACGTTGCTCCCTTGTGGCTGGTATGGCATCTTTCTTTTGCCCTCTTGCTCGATCTCTCGGATCTTTCTTTCAACCACTATGGCTTTGTCAACCAACTTCTGGAAGTTAGCATAGTCATTGTTGAGAAGCTGAACCTGGATCTCATTGTTCAACCCTCTCATGAATAGTTACTGCTTCGGTTGGTCCGAGTTGACATCTTCAGGGGCAAACTGTGACAGTTGCATGAACATGTTGAGGTACTCATTCATGCTCTTCTGTCCTTGGCGGAGACCTTCAAACTCTTGTCTTTTGAGCATCATTACACCAGCAGGGATGTAATGAGAGCGGAAACTCTCCTTGAACTCAGTCCAAGTGATAGTTTCCGGGTCGACGTGAGCGTTACAAAGGGCGCCCCACCAGTCGGCGGCAGCTCCCATAAGTTGGTGTGATGCAAAGAGAACTTTCTCTTGGTCATTGCACTGAACTAAGGCAAGCTTCTTCTCCATGGACTTCAACCAGTCGTCGGCCTCCATGGGATCATTAGCTTGTGAAAAGGTAGGGGGTCGAGTCCTCATGAACTCTCCCAGTCAGTTGTGAGCCGGCGGGGGTGGCGGTGGTGGTGTTTCAGGAACGGGGTTGTTGTTGTTGGCTTACAACAGACCCAAAGTTTGGATCATGGTTTGCATAAGCTGGTTCTGCATAGCCATCAACCGTTCACGGTTGTTCTCACCAGCCCCGGGGTTGTCATTCTCAGGAACTTCAACGTGGTTCTCTTCTTGGTTGCCATGAATGTTCCTCCCTTGACGGCCGGCGTTTCCTCTCACCATCTTGAGAGAGAGTTGGATATAATAGAGGTTTAGAAGTTTAGATAGATCCCTCCCAACTATATGCATCAAGGTGGATGGGCTATATATATTAGCCTTATATGAGGATGTGAACAAGTGCCGAAGTATCTCACATCTCTCTACTATGTGCGGATATGGACAACGCTGAAACGTCCCACAACTCACACTAAGCACACAATCACAAGCAATTATCACTAAAGTTTCACACAACTCCTATTCAAGGCTTATTTAATGGGGGTCCTATAGGGTTTTTGGGGTGATACCAATCTGTGATTTCACCCTATGTCAAGGTGGTTCCAATGCTAATCTATGCATTTTACCTAAGCTTGCATCCTATGGTCTTCTAATACCAATATGTTACTAGGGGTGCATCCTACAGTCAACGTGGATCAGCTACCAATCTGTGATAAATCTAGGCTTGCTACAGTCAACCGTGGTAGCTTGATACCAATATGTGGATTGTACCAATCTGTGACTAGGCATGGCAGCTCTAATATCAATCTGTGATGTCTATCTGCGCGTGTGTCCTACGATCAACCCGTGGTTGGTTGATACAAATCTGTGACCTATCTAGGTGTGTGATCTACGATCAACCCGTGGCAGGTTGATGCAAATTTGTATTTTCTATCTAGGCATGTGATCTACCGTCAACCGTGGCTCTGATACCAATCTGTGACGCCCCGGTTCTGAGAGGAAACCTCTCGGAACTAAGACTGATGCATATGTGTGCCCATGATGTTCATCACACATATACATATGTTCCACAAACTGAATTCATAATATATATAACCATGAATAACAGGGTTTATTACAAAGTCTCATCAGTCTCAGGCTCATTCTAGCAGCGGAAGTCTATCTTAGCAGCGGAAGTCTTATTCTAGCAGCGGAAGTCTTTAATCTAGCAGCGGAAGTCTTCTAAATTATTGCGGAAGAAACTAAACAGCAGCAGCGGATCCATCTCCTACTCCATTCCCACAGGCAAGCTGACGGGGATCACACTCCTAGTACTCCACGTGGTCTTCAGAGTACTCCTCTCCTGTTGCTGATGATGTATGATAATGCAAGTTTGAGTACATGATTTACTCAGCAAGTGCGGGAAAATATGATATGTAGCTCACAACAAGGTAGGTATAAAAAAACTCATTGCAGAAAGCTAAGTTTATTTCTCAAAATGCGATAAAAACAACAACTTAGCTTTAAGTGAATGTAATCCCAACATGTATTTAAACATTAACATACCTCCATTATGATTCATCCCTTTCCATGTCTCAACAAGACATTAATCTTTCTCAACTTTGCTCATGAATACCATCTCGTATTCACTACCATCTCATGAATACCATCTCGTATTCACTACCATTTCATCTCATATTTAATTCCGTCTCATTCCGAGACCAAATCTCGTTGCCATGACTCAACAGTCATGCAACCAATCTCATTACCTGGACTCAGCAGTCCCGAAAACCAAATCCAAAGACCAAACCAAAACCAAACCAAATACCATCCCAACTAATCATGTGAGTTGTCCAGGCGCTCGTGACCATAAGCTTGGCTATCATGATAGTTTAAGACTCTGCAGAGTTTGTACCACTTTACCCACAAGTTTGTGATTTCGTCACCCGTCGGCGACTGCAGAACCTCCATTATACCAGTACACAACCATCGGTGTATGGTCAAGAGATCACAAAATAGCCTTTACAAAGGGGCTACTAGATGTATGGACTCACTAAGGTTTCACCAGCAGGCTAGAATCTCCAATTCTCCCACCCACGGGCCCCCTCTTGTGCCATAGGTAGTCCTCACTCGACTCCCATTCCCCGCGCCTTCCATGGTCCATAACAATCTAGCAAGTTACCTAATTAGTCAGCTAAGCCGCACCCATATTTGGCCTTGTGGTGGCACGGTTATCCTGGCATGGCTGGCATGAACCGGTCCTTAGATCTACGGAAAGTAAACCACCATCTCATTCTACCACTTCCACAAAACCAGGCTTGCCTAGATCTCCCTCCGATTCATGTTCATTAACATCAAATTCTCATTATTCATACGAGTGTAGTTAGCTAAACACAACTATCTCGCTTCTCATTACTCACATGGACTCAGCGAAGCATAAAAGCAAAAACCATACCCGACTCATTAACATTCCCGGCGAGGGTGGTTAACAAAACTAGTAAACTCCTATGAAAGGGTTTCCCATCATATTGACTCAAGCACACACACCTTTTCGCAAACAAAACAGTTTTCCAAAAACATGGGATCAATATGGTCAAGGGGCACTTGCCTTGTTGTTGTGGTTCCTGTTGCTCAAATTCTTATTGTTGTAGTCCGTCGAAGGTAGCTCCCTAAGCTTGTCCTTCTATACGCGATCACGCACATACAAGATTCATAGCAATCAATCATCATGCACAAACTCTACTTTAAGATGCAATGATGCATATGCATGTTAATCCTACGGTGCTGTTTTATTAGATCATTTGTATGTGTTCTTGCATGTTTGCATGGGTTTTACGATGAACAAAGATGTTAGGATCAAATGTGGATGTGGCGATGATCTTGACTCAAGATCTAAATCAGACTGATCAACACGTGATCTGTCCACGAAAAAGCTTATGTTCGAAAGTATCGAAGAACAAATACAAAGAAAATGTGATGATGTCGTAAGGTGGTATTGGAAACCTACCTTGCTTCCTCCAGGTCCTTCCACCTAGCAAGAACAGATCGTTGGGGCTCTCTTTCGGCGATGGCGATCGTGTCTGGCTCGTCAGCGGTCTCTTTGATGGTCAAACTCCGGCGAAGGGGTTTAGCTCGGTGAGTTTGGGGCTAGGGCTTCTAAGTTGTTGGCTTAGAAAAGATGTTACGACCAAGGGGTTGCTTCGGGTTCTATTTATAATCGGGAAGAGAAGAGTCCTATTCTGATCGAAATTCGAATAAGGGTCCTACGCAAATTGTTTTTGAATCTTAACAACTTATCTTCAATTGATTTGGTTGCAGTATTCAACGTAGAAGAGTTCGTGTTGGTTTCCTCAGTAACGGGTACTCACGTACAGAGGAAAACCGCTTCAGAATCGCGTCCTTCCACAGGGATAAGCTACGGAGGTTCCACGTGACACGACCCCATTGGTCCTGTCGAGCCAGGATCACGCTGAGGGGTGCTGCGTTGCACAGCACCGTATAACACACGTCAAAGGTGCAAAGCGGAAGCGGAAGTTTTATTACATAATCAAGTTTATGAACATGTTTACATCAAAATAAGTTCAGTCTACACTCGCGGGCGTAGACTAAGCATCAAGTGCACGTTCAGCCCTCGAACGTGTCCTTGCTAGCACACACGCACACTAACTCTGCGGCGTGCACGACTCCCACTCGACGGGGTTCCCCTCCTGGGGTTCCGTCTCCTCTTCGGGAGTCCCTTCCTCATAGAACCCTGCAAAAACTTCAAACACAAGCAGTGAGCACGAAGGCTCAGCAAGTCTGACCCGTTTCACCTAAACATGGAACTTCTACATGAGGGTAATGGGTTGCATGAGGTAAAAATCATTTGCAAGGACTCGCCTAATTAGTAGAACCTTACTTTCAAGTTTTAGCAGCAGGTTGTGGAGAACCTTACGCTAAGGCACATGAGAGAGCCGCAATCAAACAAGAAACGCATTTCTCTCATGTACTTTGCCCAAAGTAGAAAAGAACTTTAATTAGCTCTAAGCTACAGCATATCATTAACAATCAATGTCCAGCTTTCAATCAGCAACATTTTAACATGTAACTAGTCTGTTCTTTCTACGTCACGGTACAGTGAACAAGTGGTACTCACTGACCGCGAGGGACGGCGATTATAATCGATTTACACCTGCAGGGTTACCCGAACAACCCGTCACGTACGCCCGTACTCGATGTTGCCTACAACAACCATCACGGACGCCGTACGCGACTACCTTTCACCCGTCAACCAAATATTGAACCGGTCCCATCGTCCCGAGTAAGAGGTCTCTGCACGCGCATCTCCGTGCCGCCAGCCGATTTACACCTCGAGCTCTCAACCTACCCTCTGAACGACGGGCAATGCCTCAATACCCATCTACCCGAGTTACATCAGTTTCCCGGTTCCCATATAGCCGGTAGGTCTTCGGTACTGTTTTAGCTTGTTCAACAGGCCCGCACACGGCTCGGTCCTCAATCGACACAAGCGGAGCTACAGCACACAGGCCCCAAAGTCCTGCTGCCCTTACTCTCCGCTCGGTCTCATTTTCTTGCCATGTGTATCATGTGCTATCTCTACCCGAGCAATGTGCCTCTAGTCTATTCTCGCGAGTAGTTCCAACTACTCGACTTGTACCGAGTCCTACTCTATCCTAGCAATGCAGTGGCTAACGGGGTTTGTAATCCTAAACCCCAACCCATGGTTTTCTTGGCTAACGGGGTTTGTAATCCTAAACCCCAACTTTTACTGTGGCTTGGTTACAACCTAAACAGAGACTTGGTCAAGTTTTAGTTGCAGCAAAGCTCATTTGAGCCCTCCACAAGTAATTATGTCCTTGACCTTAATTGGAACTCTTAGGGTGTTCTAGGAATTTTCATGAGACAAACTATGACTTTCTGAAAACTAGATTTTCAGAGGGTTCTAATGGAGTTGGTCTCACTTAATTTGGAAGTCTCTAACTAAAGATATGAGCTAAACAATTTCAGAGAAAATTCTGAAAATGTTTCTGAACATTTTCTATTTTCTCTGGAACAGTTTCACTAATCACACCATTAGGTGGATTAAATGAGCTCAAATGGATCTGAAATTTTTATGGTAGTTCAAGGATATTTTGGTGAACATCTCAGCAAAATTTCAGGATTTTCCTCCAAAGGATTCTCCAGTTAAAATTCCTAACAATTTAAATTTTAAGGAATTAATTCTGGAGAAATAAGGAATTTCATGAAGTGAAACTTGATTTTCTGGAAAGTACTCAGAGAGCTGAATCCAGTAAAATTTGGTTCACTCAATTTGGAGCTTTCTAGCCAAAGTTATAAGGATTTGAAGTTTGAAGGAAATCTGAAAATTGGGGAAAAGTTTAAACTCGCGCGTGGGCCCAGGGGACACGCGTCGCACGCCGAGGCGATGGCACATCGCGGCCCACAAGGATTTTGCGCGCCAGCACACCCGATCCCGGCCGCAGCCGGATCCCGATTCAAAATATCGGCCGCTGACAGCTGGGGTCCACCCCCTTCTTCAACCTCGCGACACCCGCGCCCCGCCGCCGAGGGATCTCGCCGGAGAGCTCGCCGCCGGCTGCTGTACCGCTCCAAACTTCTCGATTCTGGCCGCCCCTGCCTACTTTTACTCGGGGAATAGGATTCTAGGGTTAGCTGCTCATGACAATGGCCGGAGCATGGTCGGCGACGAGCCGCCACCTCGGAACGACTTCGGCCATGTCGGCTGACCACCCTAGCACCTCAGCTACTTGGGAAATCGGTCGGGGAGCATCAGTGGACCTCATAGAAGGTCGACATGAGCTCGAGGCAGCTCGGGGAAGGCCCGAAATAGGTCCTCACCGTGCGCCCGATGCCGCCCGTTCGTTCCGCCATTAGTAGACCTTAAATTACGCCGGGCACAGAGGTTCTCCTGCCCAGAGTTGTGAAGACAACTTGTGCGTTACCGTGTCTAGCTCGTGTGAGAGCGGCCTGAGGCCCTCTAATCCTTTCTAGAGCACGAATTAAACAGAATCGTACCCGAAGGTCGTTCTGCACACAGAAAGGGGAAAAGTGGAAATTCGCCGCCGGTGAGCAACCACTCGAGCTGTGGCTCGGGGATGAGCAGCACCGGTCACCTGTGCGTCCAAGGGTGCCCTGGCTCGGGCGTGACAACACCCTGGTTGGGCTGTCCACGAGAGCCCGAGGTGCGGCGGTTCCAAGTTCCGACTTTGATCTTTCGGCACAGCCGATATCAATCGGTTTCCACCGAATTCTAGCAACGGGGAGGATGGAGGAAGGTCTCTAGTACCTTGCTGGGGCTCTGGAGTGGAAGGAGGGAGCTGCGATCGGCGTTCTCCGATCAAGTCCGAGCTGCGGAAATTTTCGGCCGGCGCTGAGTTCTTGCGGGAGAGAACTGTGGTGCCTCGGCCGAGGAGGGGGCAGACGCCTTAAGAAGTCTCTGCACCGCCTCATGCCCGCGCGTGGGCAAGCAGCTGGTGGCGCGGCGGCTAGCCTCGGTGGCGATCACCGCTGCGGCTCGGCGACCCGAGTGAGAAAGTCTCAGTCGGTTTGATCTGAGCAGTGGCTGACATGTGGGTCCCACCTCCAGTTTTAACCTCTGAAATTTACTCCTAATCACTGTTGTAAACAGTGAACCCCATACTACCCTTGGCAATTCAAATTATTCACCCATGAGCCATTTGAATTGATCAAAGTTCAAATGAGGTTTGGTTTGAATGAATTTCAGCACAAGTTCAGTTTGAAATTCAAATAAAGTTTGAATTTCTCCCACTTAGCTCATGTCAAGATCAACTCCAAATGGAGTGAAAATTGGTGTGTGAGCTCACAAAAATGTGCTGAGTAAGAATATGCCCCCCACTTTTAAATTCATTGGATAAAAACAGTTTGAATTTGAATCTGGTTTCAAACTGCCCTCTTCCTAACTATATCCAAACTGACCTCAAAAAGGTTTTGAATTTGGGTGAAACTTGGCATGGACATCCTTAGTAAAGTGTAGGAGTTTTCATATGTCCAGCCCATCTATATCACATGTGGGAAATACCACTTTTGCAATGTGTAAGTTTGTTCTCTAATGAGCATGTTGATAATTGTTACTTGCTCTTCATTTGTGTTCATCATTCTTCCTCAAATGAGGTGTGTGGTGTGGTGATGAACACTGCAAATGTGTGTCAAACACTGAGGCCCTTACATTCCTTCCCCCTTAAAAGAATCTCGTCCCGAGATTATAAGGTGAAAATGAGAGAGAGGACAGTGGAAAATTACCGGATATGCGACGTGAAAAAGTCGGGGTAGTTAGTGCGAAGGAATTCTTCGCTCTCCCATGTCGCTTCGTCCATGGAGTGATTACTCCATAGAATTTTGTAGAACCACAACGTACGGTTGCATGTGGTTCGGGCCTTTTCATCAATAATCTGCACCGGTTCCTCCCGATAGGTGAGATCCGGTTGCAGTTCTTCAATGTCTTCCAGCTGAACGGTAGTTGATAGCTTGAGACACTTCCTCAGCTGGGAAATGTGAAAGACGTCGTGCACACCGGAAAGTGCTTCTGGTAATTTCAGCCGGTATGCCACCGATCCACATCTTTCGGTAATCTGGAATGGACCGATGAATCGGGGTGCCAACTTTCCTCTCACCCCAAATCTGTTTACGCCCTTCATTGGAGACACTCGTAGGTATACGTGATCTCCAACTTCGAATTGTAATGGGCGTCTTCTCCGGTCCGCATATTGTTTTTGACGGGATTGAGCGGCTTTTAGGTTCGCTTGAATTAGTCGAACCTTTTCTTCCGCGTTGTTGACAAGGTCAATCCCGAAGGTAACCCTTTCGCCAGACTCACACCAGTTCAATGGTGTGCGGCATTTTCTTCCGTATAGTGCCTCGTAGGGCGCCATCTTGATGCTGGCTTGGTACCCATTGTTGTACGAGAACTCAGCTAACGGCAAGTGATCATCCCAATTCTTGCCGTGTTCGATAGCGCAAGCTCGTAGCATGTCTTCTAGAATTTGATTTACCTGCTCGGTTTGTCCATCCGTCTGCGGGTGGTAGGCTGAACTACGGATCAGCTTCGTCCCCAAGGCAGCGTGTAGCTGCTCCCAAAAACGGGACACAAATAAAGTGCCCCGGTCCGATATGATGGTACGGGGTACGCCGTATAAGCATAGGATCCGTGAGATGTACAGTTCAGCGTACTTCTTGACATTGCAGTTGGTGTTGACCGGGATGAAATGGGCAACTTTGGTGAGCCGATCGACGATCACCCACACAGAATCATGTTTCTGTAGGGTGGTGGGTAAACCGACGACGAAATCCATGCTCACGTCCTCCCACTTCCAGGCAGGAATGTCCAGTGGTTGCAGCAGTCCCGGTTTCCGCATATGATCCGCCTTCACCCTTCGACATGTATCACACTCGGACACGTATTTTGCAATCTCCCGCTTCATCCGTGTCCACCAAAACTTGCTTCTGAGTTCTTGATACATTTTGCTGCTGCCGGGGTGAATAGAAAATTTTGATAAGTGAGCCTCATCAAAGATTTTCTTCCTTAACTCCGGGTTTCGGGGTACGACGATCCGGTCCTTGAACCATAGGACGCCGTCTCCGTCCTTCCGGAAACATTTCAACTCCCCACTGTCTACACGTCTCCGTAAATGTGACATGCCCTTGTCATTCTTCTGGGCTGCCGCTATCTCTTCACGGATGGTGGGGATCAAAGCTAGGTTGTAGAGAGCTCCGTGTGGAATCACATAGAGTGGTGGTTCGCTCTCTTCCAACGGTGTGATGGTCAGATTATTGACGTGTGACTTGCGGCTCAGCGCATCTGCCACAACGTTTGCCTTGCCTGGATGATAAAGGATCTCTATCTCGTAATCCTTTATCAGTTCTAACCATCTTCGTTGCCTCATGTTCAGCTCCTTCTGAGTGAATATGTACTTGAGGCTTTTGTGGTCGGTATATAAATGTACGAGGTTACCGAGTAGGTAGTGCCTCCACATCTTCAGTGCAAGTACCACGGCAGCGAGCTCCAAGTCATGAGTTGGATAATTTTGCTCATGGTTTCTAAGCTGCCGTGATCCATACACGACCACTCTTCGGTCTTGCATCAGCACACACCCAAGCCCAATGCCGGATGCATCGCAGTACACATCGAACGGTTTTGTTGTGTCTGGCTGCGCCAAAACCGGTGCTGATGTCAGGTGCTTGACTAAAGCCTTGAATGCTGCTTCACATGCTGGACTCCAAACATATTTGGTAGCCTTCTTCAGCAGCTCTGTCATTGGCTTGGCAATCTTCGAGAAGTTCGGAATGAACCTCCGATAATATCCCGCGAGTCCGAGGAAACTCCGTACCTCATGAACAGTTCTCGGGGATTTCCAATTCAGCACTTGCGTGATCTTGCTCGGGTCCACAGCGATACCCTCCGCTGAGATGATATGCCCGAGGAAAGGCACTTGCGATATCCAAAACTCGCATTTGCTGAATTTTGCGTATAACTTGTGATCCCGCAGCCGTTGCAAGACTATACGCAGATGTTTCTTGTGATCTTCCTCCGACTTGGAATATACCAGGATGTCGTCGATGAAGACCACGACAAACTTGTCCAGCTCCGGCATGAACACCGAGTTCATTAAGTACATGAAGTGAGCTGGAGCATTGGTGAGGCCGAAGGACATGACCAGGTACTCATAAAGTCCATACCTTGTCGAGAAAGCTGTCTGTGGAATGTCCTCCGCCCTTATCTTAATCTGATGGTACCCGGATCTTAAATCCATCTTGGAAAAGATCTTTGCTTCGACCAACTGATCAAACAACATGTCGATCCGTGGCAACGGGTACTTGTTCTTGATGGTTACGGCATTTAATGGACGGTAGTCCATGCAAAGCCGCAACGTCTCATCCTTCTTTTTAACAAATAATGCCAAACAGCCCCATGGGGAGGAGTTCGGCCTAATAAAACCCTTCTCCAGAAGGTCCGTGAGCTGAGTCTTCAGTTCAGCCAACTCCTTGGGAGCCATCTTGTACGGCCTTCGGGATATTGGCATGGTTCCCGGTGCAAGTTCAATCTTGAACTCCACCTCTCTATCGGGTGGCATCCCCGGCAAATCGTCCGGGAATACATCAGGGAACTCTCGGACCACTGGAATGTCTTCCAATCTGATGGTTGTGGCTTGATAGACACTTGGAAGTTTTACTTCTGGACTGTCCAGAAATAATGAGTGAGAACCGTGCACTTCTGAGTTTAAGTGCACGACTCGAAGGACGGTGTCTAAAACAGCGCCGTGGCGGGTTAACCACGACATCCCTAGGATGACATCGACCTTCTGTCCCTCTAAGATAATGAGAGACGTGGGATACACTCTACCTGCTAAGCATAATGGTGCTTTGGAGACCATTGCGCTTGCTGAAATCTTCCCACCCTTGTCCTTCCTCAATAGCGTCGTCCCACTCTTGAGCAAGGTCCTCATTCTGCTGGGTTAGGGTCTGCACCAGCTCTTGCAACGCCGCGATGTCAACATGGCTCTTCTTCTTTGCCTTCTTCAGACGACGCAACTGATTGTGTTGTTCATTCAGTCGCTTGATCGTCGGAAGGAGCACATTGCGGAGTGCGCTGTGAGCACTCTCAAAATGATCTCCACGGCTTGTGCTCTCCTTGAGCTTGGTGGCGAGATGCTCCGTATGAACAGCTTGGCTGCCCATCACAGCGTTTCCCGCCCTCATTTGGAGGCTGAGGTTTGCCTCCGCGGGGTTGTACCTTGGGCAATTCGGGTCTGTTGCCTCCAGGTACCTCTCCTCCCACACATGCTGAGCTCGTCCCTCCACCGGAACGAGTGTGTATGGAGTTCCCTCCATAGCCTGCACGTGTAGTTGGCAGAAACGTGACATAGTGTCACGGGCTGCCACTTGCCACATCCCTTCCGGTTGTCTTCCTCTCACCGTGACGGTGAATGGCACCCAACCGGGTGGCGTAGGTCCTGCGGAAACTTCAACATGGATCATCCACGTCTTGTTCCCCTCTTCGCCCTCTTCCTTGGCGAAGTATTGCGGCATCTGGTTGTACCCGAAATATTGGAGCAATTGCCACAATGCTTCCGGGTAGCCGCTACGGTCAGAACAGTGGGAAACTACCCACCCGTTCTCCAACTGTTTATCTGCTATCATCTGTAAAAATATATTTGAGAAATGTCAAATATTTATTTAAACAGTAAACCCCTGAGTTATAACATAAAACATGTCATTGAACCCATAAAACTTGGAAACACAGTTCAAATTTTAAACAAATTTGACTGCTGATCTGCTGTTCCCATGACAGCCTCGACCAGTTTCCATTTCAATCTGATTTAGGCCAGGTTAAAAGCAAAACCAGTCCTGGAGCTCAACATCAAAGTTAAAGTTAACTTCAATAGCTTTCCAGAAAGTATTTGGTTGGCCTAAGATCTGTCCTGGTTCAAAAGTTATGAGATGTCAAAGTTAACAGAATTTCTGGAAACAATTGGACAGCACCTCCCTGCCTTAGGTACTGATTTGATCCAAGAATCCCAGTTAGTTCTGTTCCTAATCTGACAAAACTTTCTGTTATAAAGTTGTAACCCATCTCATAAGATTTCCAGAACTACCTCATTTCCTATTTTTGGATTTTTAAGCAGGAAGTTATGCTTAATATTTACAGAGAGTCTACAGAGAGTCTTTACTCTGTCCTGTTTTCTGGACAGTTTCAACTCTACTGCATTTTTCGAGTGGTTAAGGGATGAAACACCTCTGGAACTCAAAAGAAGAGTTGTAAAGCTCTTCCAACGCTTTCCAGAAATGTATCATACGACCCCAACCTCGAAAGAACTCAACCTCTAACCTCTGATTAACTTCAGCCTTGATTCAGCTGAAAACAGAGTGCTCTGTCCTTAACAACCTATAAGTTGAAAACTTGTTAACTTTGAATATCCTGTTCAAGGGAAGGAGTTACATCAAGTTTTACTACTTTGGATCAAAATCTTCAAATTTTTAAATGAAGTTGTTCATTTAGTTGGACGTGACGTCGATGCGTCACCAGATTATGTCGGTACTACGTCCTCACAAAGGAAAAACCTATACCGAACTTAGCCGGCTTCGTTAGTTCAGTGGCACTACTCGTCACTCGCACACGGATGGTACACGTCTACCGTTTCGTGGTCAGGCTACCTGCAGAAACTCAATCAATCATCAGACTCGGCTGCACACCGAGCCCGGAATCCATACAGTTGGTACACCCGGCCGTCATCACTCGCCCGGATGTTCTCAAGCCAAACACGCCTTGAGTTACGTGTTCACGTTTCAGACCACGTGACGGGGTCTCCCATGTTGCACCACGCATGCCAGGGACAGACGTTGCTCGAATACCCCAAACGACATGAAGAGTCGTAGAGGATACTAAAGCGGGTCGGGTTACCTGCCACCCGTGGGGCTCCACCCTTCAGCTTGTGCGCACTGGTGGACAGCGCTTACGTGCACCCCCCAAGACATTAACGTCCCGAGATGCACGATTTTCTGACATAACAAATAGGTTAATAAGCCACTTTCTATATACTAATAATATCCTTATACGGGCTACTAACTCGTTCCTCACTGGATTTTTGAAAAAAAAAGACCTTTGTACTGTGTTAAACCTCAAGCGAGCTCTGATACCACGCTGACACGACCCCATTGGTCCTGTCGAGCCAGGATCACGCTGAGGGGTGCTGCGTTGCACAGCACCGTATAACACACGTCAAAGGTGCAAAGCGGAAGCGGAAGTTTTATTACATAAACAAGTTTATGAACATGTTTACATCAAAATAAGTTCAGTCTACACTCGCGGGCGTAGACTAAGCATCAAGTGCACGTTCAGCCCTCGAACGTGTCCTTGCTAGCACACACGCACACTAACTCTGCGGCGTGCACGACTCCCACTCAACGGGGTTCCCCTCCTGGGGTTCCGTCTCCTCTTCGGGAGTCCCTTCCTCATAGAACCCTGCAAAAGCTTCAAACACAAGCAGTGAGCACGAAGGCTCAGCAAGTCTGACCCGTCTCACCTAAACATGGAACTTCTACATGAGGGTAATGGGTTCCATGAGGTAAAAATTATTTGCAAGGACTCGCCTAATTAGTAGAACCTTACTTTCAAGTTTTAGCAGCAGGTTGTGGAGAACCTTACGCTAAGGCACATGAGAGAGCCGCAATCAAACAAGAAACACATTTCTCTCATGTACTTTGCCCAAAGTTGAAAAGAACTTTAATTAGCTCTAAGCTACAGCATATCATTAACAATCAATGTCCAGCTTTCAATCAGCAACATTTTAACATGTAACTAGTCTGTTCTTTCTACGTCACGGTACAGTGAACAAGTGGTACTCACTGACCGCGAGGGACGGCGATTATAATCGATTTACACCTGCAGGGTTACCCGAACAACCCGTCACATACGCCCGTACTCGATGTTGCCTACAACAACCATCACGGACGCCGTAAGCGACTACCTTTCACCCGTCAGCCAAATATTGAACCGGTCCCATCGTCCCGAGCAAGAGGTCTCTGCACGCGCATCTCCGTGCCGCCAGCCGATTTACACCTCGAGCTCTCAACCTACCCTCTGAACGACGGGCAATGCCTCAATACCCAGCTACCCGAGTTACATCAGTTTCCCGGTTCCCATATAGCCGGTAGGTCTTCGGTACTGTTCTAGCTTGTTCAACAGGCCCGCACACGGCTCGGTCCTCAATCGACACAAGCGGAGCTACAGCACACAGGCCCCAAAGTCCTGCTGCCCTTACTCTCCGCTCGGTCTCATTTTCTTGCCATGTG
The DNA here is from genome assembly GCA_030760725.1 of Neostapfia colusana. Lineage (NCBI taxonomy): Eukaryota > Viridiplantae > Streptophyta > Magnoliopsida > Poales > Poaceae > Neostapfia > Neostapfia colusana. Next base: position 69,681,139 of record JASWHV010000015.1, read on the forward strand.
TATCATGTGCTATCTCTACCCGAGCAATGTGCCTCTAGCCTATTCTCGCGAGTAGTTCCAACTACTCGACTTGTACCGAATCCTACTCTATCCTAGCAATGCAGTGGCTAACGGGGTTTGTAATCCTAAACCCCAACCCATGGTTTTCTTGGCTATGCAGTGGAGTTTCCAAACAAGACTCTAATGCACAGAATAAAGGAAACAAGTATGTGCTCAAAACAATAAAAATTTGTAAAATGGTTAATGCAAACCGGAGCTTGCCTTGCTGCTCTTGGTCGTAGGCTAGCTGTTCCTCCGGAGTAACGAAGTCTAGGACTTCGGGTTCCTCCTCGACCTTAACGACTACATGATAGAAACAATACATGTATTAATTTAATGCATTTGTATTAAGTTTGAAGTTGTTAAGTCTATAACCCTTGCTAGACAGACCTAATGACTGTGAAACTTTTACTGTGGCTTGGTTACAACCTAAACAGAGACTTGGTCAAGTTTTAGTTGCAGCAAAGCTCATTTGAGCCCTCCACAAGTAATTATGTCCTTGACCTTAATTGGAACTCTTAGGGTGTTCTAGGAATTTTCATGAGACAAACTATGACTTTCTGAAAACTAGATTTTCAGAGGGTTCTAATGGAGTTGGTCTCACTTAATTTGGAAGTCTCTAACTAAAGATATGAGCTAAACAATTTCAGAGAAAATTCTGAAAATGTTTCTGAACATTTTCTATTTTCTCTGGAACAGTTTCACTAATCACACCATTAGGTGGATTAAATGAGCTAAAATGGATCTGAAATTTTTATGGTAGTTTAAGGATATTTTGGTGAACATCTCAGCAAAATTTCAGGATTTTCCTCCAAAGGATTCTCCAGTTAAAATTCCTAACAGTTTAAATTTTAAGGAATTAATTCTGGAGAAATAAGGAATTTCATGAAGTAAAACTTGATTTTATGGAAAGTACTCAGAGAGCTGAATCCAGTAAAATTTGGTTCACTCAATTTGGAGCTTTCTAGCCAAAGTTATAAGGATTTGAAGTTTGAAGGAAATCTGAAAATCGGGGAAAAGTTTAAACTCGCGCGTGGGCCCAGGGGACACGCGTCGCACGCCGAGGCGATGGCACATCGCGGCCCACAAGGATTTTGCGCGCCAGCACACCCGATCCCGGCCGCAGCTGGATCCTGATTCAAAATATCGGCCGCTGACAGCTGGGGTCCACCCCCTTCTTCAACCTCGCGACACCCGCGCCCCGCCGCCGAGGGATCTCGCCGCCGGCTTCTGTACCGCTCCAAACTTCTCGATTCTGGCCGCCCCTGCCTACTTTTACTCGGGGAATAGGATTCTAGGGTTAGCTGCTCATGACAATGGCCGGAGCATGGTCGGCGACGAGCCGCCACCTCGGAACGACTTCGGCCATGTCGGCTGACCACCCTAGCACCTCAGCTACTTGGGAAATCGGTCGGGAAGCATCAGTGGACCTCAGAGAAGGTCGACATGAGCTCGAGGCAGCTCGGGGAAGGCCCGAAATAGGTCCTCACCGTGCGCCCGATGCCACCCGTTCGTTCCGCCATTAGTAGACCTTAAATTACGCCGGGCACAGAGGTTCTCCGGCCCAGAGTTGTGAAGACAACTTGTGCGTTACCGTGTCTAGCTCGTGTGAGAGCGGCCTGAGGCCCTCTAATCCTTTTTAGAGCACGAATTAAACAGAATCGTACCCGAAGGTCGTTCTGCACACAGAAAGGGGAAAAGTGGAAATTCGCCGCCGGTGAGCAACCACTCGAGCTGTGGCTCGGGGATGAGCAGCACCGGTCACCTGCGCGTCCAAGGGTGCCCTGGCTCGGGCGTGACAACGCCCTGGTTGGGCTGTCCACGAGAGCCCGAGGTGCGGCGGTTCCAAGTTCCGACTTTGATCTTTCGGCACAGCCGATATCAATCGGTTTCCACCGAATTCTAGCAACGGGGAGGATGGAGGAAGGTCTCTAGTACCTTGCTGGGTCTCTGGAGTGGAAGGAGGGAGCTGCGATCGGCGTTCTCCGATCATGTCCGAGCTGCGGAAATTTTCGGCCGGCGCTGAGTTCTTGCGGGAGAGAACTGTGGTGCCTCGGCCGAGGAGGGGGCAGACGCCTTAAGAAGTCTCTGCACCGCCTCATGCCCGCGCGTGGGCAAGCAGCTGGTGGCGCGGCGGCTAGCCTCGGTGGCGATCACCGCTGCGGCTCGGCGACCCGAGTGAGAAAGTCTCAGTCGGTTTGATCTGAGCAGTGGCTGACATGTGGGTCCCACCTCCAGTTTTAACCTCTGAAATTTACTCCTAATCACTGTTATAAACAGTGAACCCCATACTACCCTTGGCAATTCAAATTATTCACCCATGAGCCATTTGAATTGATCAAAGTTCAAATGAGGTTTGGTTTGAATGAATTTCAGCACAAGTTCAGTTTGAAATTCAAATAAAGTTTGAATTTCTCCCACTTAGCTCATGTCAAGATCAACTCCAAATGGAGTGAAAATTGGTGTGTGAGCTCACAAAAATGTGCTGAGTAAGAATATGCCCCCCACTTTTAAATTCATTGGATAAAAACATTTGGAATTTGAATCTGGTTTCAAACTGCCCTCTTCCTAACTATATCCAAACTGACCTCAAAAAGGTTTTGAATTTGGGTGAAACTTGGCATGGACATCCTTAGTAAAGTGTAGGAGTTTTCATATGTCCAGCCCATCTATATCACATGTGGGAAATACCACTTTTGCAATGTGTAAGTTTGTTCTCTAATGAGCATGTTGATAATTGTTACTTGCTCTTCATTTGTGTTCATCATTCTTCCTCAAATGAGGTGTGTGGTGTGGTGATGAACACTGCAAATGTGTGTCAAACACTGAGGCCCTTACACCATGTGTCCTGCAGGAACATGGGCTCCCTTTTCCGCAGAGACAAGCTCCGGTTGTGCCGCGTGTCAGGTGGGCGAGACGTCCCTCTTCCTCAGAGGAGAGCTCCGCGTGCGCCACGCGTCCTGGCGGGCGGGACCTCCCATCTCTCCAGAGACGAGCTCCGCGTGCGCCACGTGTCTGGTGGGTCGGGGCCTCCCCTGTCAACAGAGGCGATCTACGCAAATGCCACGTGTCAGTTCCGGACCTCCCCTCTCTTCGGAGGTAGCTTCGGATGTGCCAAGTGTCAGTGCCGGACCTCCCCTCTCTTTGGAGGTGAGCTCTGAGAATGCCACGTGTCAAGTAGCGCCGGACATCCTTTCTGCTCGGTGGCGAGCTCCGAGGTTGACACGTGTCTGTCAGCATCGGACCTCCCGGAAATGAGCTCCTTAGGTGACACGTGTCCAATAGTGTCGGACCTCCCGGAGGTGAGCTCCGGAGGTGGCACGTGTCCAGCAGGACCAGACCTCTCGGAGATGAGCTCCGAGGGTGACACGTATCTGGCGGGCCGGACCTCTCGGAGGTGAGCTCCGAGAGCGACACGTGTCCCACGTGGTTGGACCTTTCTTTTCCGCGGTGACTAGCTCCAGTGACGACACGTGTTCTACGGGACTGGCCTCGCTCCTTCTGCAGAGGCTAGCTCCTGGGCAACACGTGTCCCACGGGGTCGGACCTCGCCCCTTCCGCAGAGACAAGCCCCGAGCCTGCCACGTAGCCAGTTTAGCGGCGGACCTCTCCCCTTTTGCGGGGATGAGCTCCGAAGGCGCCATGTGGCCAGCGAGCTGCGGGAATTGTCTTCGGCGCTCTCTATGGATTGGATTTTGTTCTTTTTGGCTATCTTTTTGATATTTTCTTTGTTTCTACTTATTTTAAAATGTTTCTCTACATGAAATATGAATATATGCGAAAATAAAAAATAAGGGTGTCACAAATCTACCACCCTTAAATTGAATCTTGCCCTCGAGATTCCCTAGTGGAGAATAGATGAGGGAATTTTACTTTGAGGTCTTCTCGGTTGTTGGTTGGGCTGACTCAGACTCGATATGAGTATTGTGCTTTTTTGTCAACTGCACGCTTCTCTCAGCACATTGGATTACTCTCTTGTGCTTGCTTAACCAATCCATTCTGAGTATTATATCAAGTTCTTGGGAATCCAAGACAATGAGGTTGGCAAGGAAGTCTACCCCCCTTATTTTAAGGTTTACTTTCGGACATACTATGTTAGTCCTCATCTCTCCACCGAGAGAATTAACCAACATAGTATATTTCAAGTGTGATATGGGTAGATTATGCTTGGAAACATACTTAGATGATATGAATGAATGTGATGCTCCAGAATCAAATAGAATGGTGGCTGGGTTAGAGTTGGCAAGGAACATACCAATCACGACGTCCTCGGCCTGTTGCGCTTCCTCAGCAGAGACATGGTTCATGTTGCCGTGAGCGTAGTTCTGCTGTCCACGGTTTCCTTGATTGGCTCCTCCGTTCAGCTGTGGGTTCTGCATGGGCACATTGCCTTGTGGTCTGGGACCTCTTCTCGGGCACTGGCTCGTGAAGTGTCCCATTTCTCTGCATGCGAAGCATGCCTTGTTGCCCAAGACAGCAGGTACATTGGGGCGGGGGTTTTGAACAGGAGCGCCCATGTTTGGGCGAGGCGCAGGAGGCAAAGGCACACGAGGTGCTTGCATGGCAGGACGTGGCTGTGGTGGTTGGTTAGGGCGAAAAGCAGGAGCGGACGATCCATACTGTGGTGCAGCTGGGGGCATGTACCGAGGGCGTACATTGCTCCCTTGTGGCTGATATGGCATCTTTCTTTTGCCCTCTTGCTCGATCTCTCGGATCTTGCTTTCAACCACTATGGCTTTGTCAACCAGCTTCTGGAAGTTAGCATAGTCAATGTTGAGAAGCTGAACCTGAATCTCATTGTTCAACCCTCTCATGAATAGGTACCGCTTCCGTTGGTCCGAGTTGACATCTTCAGGGGCAAACCGTGACAGTTGCATGAACTTGTTGAGGTACTCATTCATGCTCTTCTGTCCTTGGCGGAGACCTTCAAACTCTTGTCTTTTGAGCATCATTACACCAGCAGGGATGTAATGAGAGCGGAAACTGTCCTTGAACTCAGTCCAAGTGATAGTTTCTGGGTCGACGTGAGCATTAGAAAGGGCGTCCCACCAGTCGGCGGCAGCTCCCATAAGTTGGTGTGATGCAAAGAGAACTTTCTCTTGGTCATTGCACTGAACTATGGCAAGCTTCTTCTCCATGGACTTCAACCAGTCGTCGGCCTCCATGGGATCATTAGCTTGTGAAAAGGTAGGGGGTCGAGTCCTCATGAACTCTCCCAGTCAGTTGTGAGCCGGCGGGGGTGGCGGTGGTGGTGGCGGTGTTTCAGGAACGGGGTTGTTGTTGTTGGCTTGCAACTGACCCAAAGTTTGGATCATGGTTTGCATAAGCTGGTTCTGCATAGCCATCAACCGTTCACGGTTGTTCTCACCAGCCCCGGGGTTCTAATTCTTAGGAACTTCAACGTGGTTCTCTTCTTGGTTGCCACGGACGTTCCTCCCTTGACGGCCGGCGTTTCCTCTCACCATCTTGAGAGAGAGTTGGATAGAATAGAGGTTTAGAAGTTTAGATAGATCCCTTCCAACTATATGCATCAAGGTGGATGGGCTATATATATTAGCCTTATATGAGAATGTGAACAAGTGTCGAAGCATCTCACATCTCTCTACTATGTGTGGATATGGACAACGCTCAAACGTCCCACAACTCACACTAAGCACACAATCACAAGCAATCATCACTAAAGTTTCACACAACTCCTATTCAAGGCTTATTCAATGGGGTCCTATAGGGTTTTTGGGGTGATACCAATCTGTGATTTCACCCTATGTCAAGGTGGTTCCAATGCTAATCTATGCATTTTACCTAAGCTTGCATCCTATGGTCAGCGTGGCTTCTAATACCAATCTGTTACTAGGGGTGCATCCTACAGTCAACGTGGTTCAGCTACCAATCTGTGATCAATCTGGGCTTGTGACCTACAGTCAACCGTGGTAGCTTGATACCAATCTGTGGATTGTACCAATCTGTGACTAGGCATGGCAGCTCTAATATCAATTTGTGATGTCTATCTGGGCGTGTGACCTACGATCAACCCGTGGTAGGTTGATACCAATCTGTGACCTATCTAGGTGTGTGATCTATGATCAACCCATGGCAGGTTGATGCAAATTTGTATTTTCTATCTAGGCGTGTGGTCTAACGTCAACCGTGGCTCTGATACCAATCAGTGACGCCCCGGTTCTGAGAGGAAACCTCTCGGAACTAAGACTGATGCATATGTGTGCCCAGGATGTTCATCACACATATACATATGTTCCATAAACTGAATTCAGAATATATATAACCACGAATAATAGGGTTTATTACAAAGTCTCATCAGTGTCAGGCTCATTCTAGCAGCGGAAGTCTATCTTAGCAGCGGAAGTCTTATTCTAGCAGCGGAAGTCTTTAATCTGGCAGCGGAAGTCTTCTAAATTATTGCGGAAGCAACTAAACAGCAGCGGCGGCTCCATCTCCTACTCCATTCCCACAGGCAAGCTGACGGGGATCACACTCCTAGTTCTCCACGTGGTCTTCATAGTACTCCTCTCCTGTTGCTGATGATGTATGATAATGTAAGTTTGAGTACATGATTTACTCGGCAAATGCGGGAAAATATGATATGTAGCACATAACAAGGTAGGTATAAAAAGTCTCATTGCAGAAAGTAAAGTATATTTCTCAAAATGCGATAAAAACAACAACTTAGCTTTAAGTGAATGTAATCCCAACATGTATTTAAACATTAACATACCTCCATTATGATTCATCCCTTTCCATGTCTCAACCATACATTAATCTTTCTCAACTTTTCTCATGAATACCATCTCGTATTCACTACCATCTCATGAATACCATCTCGTATTCACTACCATTTCATCTCATATTTAATTCCGTCTCATTCCGAGACCAAATCTCGTTGCCATGACTCAACAGTCATGCAACCAATCTCATTACCTGGACTCAACAGTTCCGAAAACCAAATCCAAAGACCAAACCAAAACCAAACCAAATACCATCCCAAAACCATCCCAACTAATCATATGAGTTGTCCAGGTGCTCGTGACCGTAAGCTCGGCTATCATGATAATTTAAGATCTGTAGAGTTTTTACCACTTTACCAACAAGTTTGTGATTTCATCACCCGTCGGCGACTGCAGAACCTCCATTATACCAGTACACAACCGTCAGTGTATGGTCAAGAGATCACAAAATAGCCTTTACAAAGGGCCTACTAGATGTATGGACTCGCTAAGGTTTCACCAGCAGGCTAGAATCTCCAATTCTCCCACCCACGGGCCCCCTCTTGTGCTATAGGCAGTCCTCACTCGACTCCCATTCCCCATGCCTTCTACGGTCCATAACAATCTAGCAACTGACCTAATTAGTCAGCTAAGCCGCACCCATATTTGGCCCTGTGGTGGCACTGTTATCCTGGCATGGCTGGCATGAACCGGTCCTTAGATCTACGGCAAGTAAACCACTATCTCATTCTACCACTACCACAAAACCAGGCTTGCCTAGATCTCCCTCTGATTCATGTTCATTAACATCAAATTCTCATTATTCATACGAGTGCAGTTAGCTAAACACAACTATCTCGCTTCCCGTATCCCATGGAGTCAGCAAAGCATAAAAGCAAAAACCATACCCGACTCATTAACTTTCCCGGTGACAAGGGTGGTTAACAAAACTAGTAAACTCCTATGAAAGGGTTTCCCATCATATTGACTCAAGCACACACACCTTTTCGAAAACAAAACAGTTTTCCAAAAACATGGGATCAATATGGTCAAGGGGCACTTGCCTTGTTCTTGCGGTTCCCGTTGCTCAAATTCTTGCTGTTGTAGTCCTTCGTAGGTAGCTCCCTGAGCTTGTCCTTCTATATGCGATCACGCACATACAAGATTCATAGCAATCAATCATCATGCACAAACTCTACTTTAAGAGGCAATGATGCATATGCATGTTAATCCTACGGTGCTGTTTTATTAGATCAGTTTGTACGTGTTCTTGCATGTTTGCATGGGTTTTACGATGAATAAAGATGTTATGATCAAATGTGGACGTGGCGATGATCCTGACTCAAGATCTAGATCAGACCGATCAACACGTGATCTGTCCATGAAAAAGCTTCTGTTCAAAAGGATCGAAGAATAGATGCAAAGAAAACGCGATGATGTCGTAAGGTGGTATTGGAAACCTATCTTGCTTCCTCCAGGTCCTTCCTCCTAGCAAGAACAGATCGTCGGGGCTCTCTTTTGGCGACGGCGATCGTGTCTGGCTCGTCGGCGGTCTCTTCGATGGTCAAACTCCGGCGAAGGGGTTTAGCTCGGCGAGTTTGGGGCTAGGGCTTCTAAGTTGTCGGCTTAGAAAAGATGTTACGACCAAGGGGTTGCTTCGGGTTCTATTTATAATCGGGAAGAGAAGAGTCCTACTCTGATCAGAATTCGAATAAGAGTCCTATTCAAATTGTTTTTGAATCTTAAAAACTTATCTTAAATTGATTTTGTTGCAGTATTCAACATAGAAGAGTTCGTGTCGGTTTCCTCAGTAACGGGTACTCACGTACAGAGAAAAACTGCTTCAGGATCGTGTCCTTCCGCAGGGATAAGCTCCGGAGGTTCCACGTGTCCTGCAGGAACCTAGGCTCCCTTTTCCGTAGAGAAGAGCTCCGGTTGTGCCGCGAGTCAGGCGGGCGAGACCTCCCTCTTCCTTAGAGGCGAGCTCCGTGTGCGCCACGCGTCCTGGAGGGCGGGATCTTCCTTCTCTCCAGAGACGAGCTCCGTGTGCGCCACGTGTCTTGTGGGTCGGGACCTCCCCTCTCAACAGAGGCGAGCTCCGTGAACGCCACGTGTCAGTTCCGGACCTCCCCTCTCTTCGGAGGTAGCTCCGGATGTGCCATGTGTCAGTGCCGGACCTCCCCTTTCTTCGGAGGTGAGCTCCGAGAATGCCACGTGTCAAGTAGCACCGGACTTCCTTTCTGCTCGGAGGCGAGCTCCGAGGTCGACACGTGTCTGTCAGCGTCGGACCTCCCGGAAATGAGCTCCGGAGGTGACACGTGTCCGATAGTGTCGGACCTCCCGGAGGTGAGCACCGGAGGTGACACGTGGCCAGCAGGACCGGACCTCTCAGAGATGAGCTCCGAGGGTGACATGTATCTGGCAGCCCGGACCTCTCAGAGGTGAGCTCCGAGAGCGACACGTGTCCCGCGCGGCTGGACCTTTCTTTTCCGCGGTGACTAGCTCCGGTGATGACACGTGTTCTGCGGGACTGGCCTCGCTCCTTCCGCAAAGGTTAGCTCCTGGGCAACACGTGTCCCACGGGGTCGGACCTCGCCCTTCCACAGAGACGAGCCCCAAGCCTGCCACGTAGCCAGTTTAGCGACGGACCTGTGACACCCTCAATTCTATGGAAAACCACGGAACTGATAACTGATGCATATGTGTGCCCAGGATGTTCATCACACATACACATATGTTTCACAAACTGAATTTCAGAATATATATAACCACGAATAACAGAGTTTATTACAATGTTTCATGAGTCTTGGACTCATGCTAACAGTGGAAGTCTTAATCTAACAGCGGAAATCTTCTAACTAGTGCGGAAGCAATCTAAGCAGCAGCAGCAGCTCCATCTCTGCTCCATTCCCCACAGGCAAGGTTGAGGACAGATTACACACCTAATGCTCCACCTGGTCTTCATAGTAATCTTCTCCTGTTGTTGGTGATGAAATAATAATGCAAGTTTGAGTACAATGATGTACTCAGCAAGTGCGGAAAAATATGATATGTAGCTCACAACAAGGTAGGTAAAAAAAGGCTCATTGCAGAAAACAAAGTTATTTACCAAACCATGATAAAACAGCAACGTAATCCCAACGTGTATTAAAATACCAACATACCTCCATTATGCACATCACTTTCCATGCCCCAACCATACATTAATCAACTTCATTCTTGCTCACGAATACCTTCTTGTATTCGCTACCATCTCGTATTCCCTACCATTTCATCTCATAAACAATTCCGTCTTACACCGAGACCAATCTCGTTGCCATGACTCAACAGTCATGCAACCAATCTTATCACCCGGACTCAACAGTCCCAAAAACCAAACCAAAATCAAACCATAACCAAAACCTTCCAAAACCATCCCAAAATAACCATCCAACTAATCATGGAAGTTGGCCAGGCGCTCGTGACCGTAAGCTCGGCTATCATGATAGTTTTAACACTCTATAGAGTTTGCATCTCTTTACCCAGAAGTTTGTGATTTCGTCACCCGTCGGCGACTGCAGAACCTCCATTATACCAGTACACAACCGTCGCTGTATGGCCAAGAGATCACAAAATAGCCTTTACAAAGGGGCTACTAGATGTATGGACTCACTAAGGTTTCACCGGCAGGCTAGAATCTCCAATTCTCCCACCCACGGGCCCCCTCTTGTGCCATGCAGTTCCTAGGGCAGTCCTCACTCGACTCCCATTCTCCGCGCCTTCCACAGTCCATAACAATCTAGCAACTTACCTTATTAGTCAGCTAAGCCGCACCCATACTTGGCCTTGTGGTGGTACTGTTATCCTGGCATGTGCTCGCATGAACCGGTCCTTAGATCTACGGCAAGTAAACCGCCTTCTCATTCTACCTCATTCACAAACCCAGGCTTGCCTAGATCTCCCTCCGATCCATGTTCATTAACAACATCAGTTTCTCATTATTATTATGAGTGCAGTTAGCTAGACACATCTATCTCGCTTCCCGTAATCCCATGAAGCATAAAAGTAAAAAACCATACCCGACTCATAAACTTCCCTGGCGACAAGGGTGGTTTAACCAAAACTAGTAAACTCCTATAAAAGGGTTTCCCATCATGTTTGACTTAGCACCCACACCTTTTTGCAAACAAAACAGTTTTCCAAAACATAGGATCAATATGGTCAAGGAGCACTTGCCTTGTTCTGGTTGTTCCGGTTGCTCAAAATCTTGTTGTTGTAGTCCGTCGTAGGTAGCTCCCTGAGCTTGTCCTTCTATACACGTTCACGCACATACAAGATTTACAACAATCAATATCAAGCACAAACTTTAACTAGATGTGGTGATGCTTATGCATGTTAATCCTATGATGCAGTTTAGTTTGTACGTGTTCTTGCATGGCTTGCATGGGTTTTACGATGAACAGAGTTGTAGAGATCAATTGTGGACACGGCGATGATCTTGACTTTAGATCAAACCGATCAACAAGTGATCTGTCCATGAAAAAGCTTCTGTTCGAAAGGAATCAAAGAACGGATGCAAAGAAAACATGATGATGTCGTAAGGTAGTATTGGAGACCTACCTTTCATTCTTCTTGGTCTCAGGGTCCTTCTCCTAGGAACACAGATCGTTGGGGCCCTCTTCCGGCGATCTCTCTCGACCGAACTCCGGCGAAGGTTTTACTCGGCGAGCTGGGGCTAGGGCTCTAAGTTGTCGGCTCAGGAGGTGGAAAAGAAGTTTGTGGTTTCGGCCAAAGGTTCTGGGTTCTATTTATAATCGGGAGGAGAAGAGTCCTAATATGATTGTATTTCGAATAAGAGTCCTATTCAAATTGTCGTTGAATCTTAACAACTTATCTTTTAGTTGTTTTGTTGCGGTAACATTGTGGAATTCATGTCGGTTTCCTCCCGTATCGGTATTCCCACGCGTACAGAAGCAAAAACCTCTCCATAACTTGTTACCTCCGCGGCGATGAGCTCCGAAAGCTCCACGTGTCCATCGGGGGCCTGGTTGCCCCTTTCCGCAAAGACGAGCTCCGGTTGTGCCACGTGTCAAGCGAGCGAGACCTCCCTCTTTCACAGAGGCGGGCTCCGCGTGCGCCACGTATCCTGGCGGTCGAGTCCTCCTCTCTATTAGGAGGTGGCTCCGCGCACGCCACGTGTCAGTGCCGGACCTCCCCTCTCTTTGGAGGTGGCTCCGGGTGTGCCACGTGTCCTAACAGCGCCAGACATCCTTTCTTCTCAGAGATAAGCTCCAAGATTGACACGTGTCCAATAGTGACGGACCTCCCGGAGATAAGCTCCGGTGGTGACACGTGTCCAATAGAACCCTCTCGGAGATGAGCTCCGAGATCGACACGTATCCCGCGCGGCTGGTCCTCTTTTTTCCGCGGTGACTAGCTCCGAAGGTGACACGTGTCCTACGGGACTGGCCTCGCTTCCCCCAGAGGCTAGCTCTAGGGCTACACGTGTCCCACGGGGTCGGACCTTTCCCCATTTGCGGGGGTGAGCTCCAGACACGCCATGTGGCCCGCGGCCCACGAAAAATGTCTACGGCGCTCTAGGCGAACTGAAATTGGCTCCTTTTGGCTATCTTTTGATTCTTCTCTGTTTCAATCTTATAAAAATGTTTATGAAACATGAATATATGCAGAAATCAAAAAATGAGGGTGTCACAAATCTACCCCCCTTAAATTGAATCTCGCCCTCGAGATTCGATAGTAGAGAATAAATGAGGGAATTCTGTCTTGAGGTCTTCTTCACGCTCCCATGTGGCTTCAGCTTCGGTGTGATGGCTCCATTGTACCTTGCACCATCGGATCACTTTGTTCCTCGTGACCCTTTCCTTTACGTCCAAAATTCGGACAGGGTGCTCTGCGTAGGTCAGATCCTCTTGAAGTTCAAGTTTATCCATCGGTACTTGCTCCTCTGGTACTCTTAAACACTTCTTGAGCTGGGATACATGAAACACGTCATGTACGTCGGAGAGGTGTGTTGGAAGCTCTAGTTGATAGGCTACTTCTCCTCACTTGTCCAAAATCTTAAATGGCCTGATGTAGCGAGGTGCTAGCTTGCCTTTGACGTGGAAACGTCGTTGGCCATGAATAGGCGATACCTTAAGGTATACAAAGTCTCCTACTTCAAAAGTCAACTTCCTTCGCCTATTGTCTGCATAGCCTTTCTGTCATGACTGAGCAGGCTTTAAGTTCTCCCGTATCGTTTGGACTTGCTTTTCAGCTTCTTATAGCACTTCAGGTCCAAACACCTGGTTCTCTCCGGTCTCGTTCCAAAACAGCGGCGTTCTACACCGTCTACCGTACAATGCTTCGAAAGGCGACATCTTCAAGCTAGCTTGATAGCTGTTGTTATAGGAGAATTTGACGTATGGTAAACTCCTATCCCAACTACGCCCATGTTTTAAGGCGCAAGCTCTCAACATGTCCTCCAAAATTTGGTTTGTCCTTTCGGTTTGTCCATCGGTTTGTGGGTGATAGGCGGAGCTAAAATCCAGTCGTGTACCCATAGCTTTCTGCAGCTTCCTCCAAAATCTAGAGGTAAACTGAGAACCTCGATCTGAGACTATCCTCCTCGGGACTCCATGATGGCACACGATCTGCTCCACGTACAACTCGGCTAATTGCGCAACGTTGTACTTGGCTCTTACAGGGAGAAAATGGGCTGTTTTCGTCAATCGGTCCACGATAACCCAGATGGAGTCATAACCCGATTGAGTACGTGGCAATCCGACGATGAAATCCATACTGATGTCTTCCCACTTCCACTCGGGTACCTTCAAGGGTTGCAGCAATCCAGCGGGTCTTTGATGTTCGGCCTTCACCCGTTGGCATGTGTCGCATAGGGCAACGTACTCGGCTATGTCCCTTTTCATACCATCCCACTAATAACAAGTCTTCAGGTCCTTGTACATTTTGGTACTCCCGGGATGTATGGAATAAGGTGAATCATGTGCCTCTTTTAATATCATGTCGCGGATGTGCTTCATGTTAGGCACACAAATCCTCTTTCGTAGCCAAAGCGTACCCTTCGCATCTTCCTTGAAATACTTCTCTATTCCTTGTCGGATCCTTTCCTTGATTTCCTTGATCTCCTCATCCGTTGCTTGGCCATTTCTTATCTCTTGCTCCAATGAAGAGTGGAGTTCCATCACTTCCATGTTGTTCAAGAATCCGAGGTGTAACCGTTCGAACTCATTGCGTAGTTCGGTGGTAGCTCCCGAACCGTGAGTTGGTGACATGCTCCCTTCCGGCTCAATGCATCAGCTACTACATTGGCCCTTCCAGGGTGGTAGTTGATTCCAACATTGTAATCCTTGATGAGTTCCAACCATCGACGTTGCCTCAAATTCAAGTCCGTTTGTGTAAATATGTACTTGAGGCTTTTATGATCCGTATAGATCTCACATCGATGACCAAGGATGTAATGTCTCCAAATCTTCAATGCATGCACTACTGCTGCTAGCTCCAAGTCATGTGTAGGATAATTAAGCTCATGCTTCTTTAATTGTCGTGAGGCATAGGCTACCAATTGTCCTTCTTGCATGAGCACACATCCGAGCCCTTGTCTGGATGCGTCACAATATATGTCAAAGCTCTTGCCTACGTCTGGCAATACCAAAACTGGCGCTGTGGTTAGCCTTTTTTTGAGTTCCTCAAAGCTCTCTTGGCATGCTGATGTCCACTGGAACGCTTTTCCCTTCGTTAGCAACTCCGTCATAGGTTTTGCTATCTTAGAGAAGTTCTTGATGAACCTTCGGTAGTATCCAGCCATCCCAAGAAAACTCCGAATGTCCTTCACGTTTTGCAGTTGGTTCCACTTCAGAACATCTCCCACTTTTCCGGGATCAACCGATACTCCTTCCTTGGAGATAATCTGGCCTAGGAACGATATCTCCTTTAGCCAAAATTGGCACTTGTTAAGCTTGGCATACAATTGATGCTCGCGCATTTTCTGCAAGGTCAATCTTAAATGTTCTTCATGCTCCTCCTCACTTTTTAAATACACCATAATGTCGTCGATGAAAACCACGATGAACTTATCCAAGTACTCCATGAAAACCTTGTTCATAAGGTACATGAAGTATGCGGGTGCATTTGTTACCCAAAAGACATGACGGTATACTCATACGAACCATACCATGTTCGAAAGGCAGTCTTGGGTATATCGGAGGGCTTAATTTTCAGCTGGAAGTATCTCAACCAAAGATCAATCTTGGAGAACACTCAGGCTCCTTTCATTTGGTCGAATAGGTCTTCTATACGGGGCAAAGGGTATTTGTTCTTGATTGTCACCTCGTTGAGAGACCTATAGTCCACGCACATCCTTTAGGTCCCATCCTTCTTGTCTACGAAGAGCACGAGGGCTCCCCATGGTGACAAGCTGGGACGTATAAAACCCTTCTCCAACTGCTCCTGAATTTGCTTCTTGAGTTCCACTAGTTCATTGACGGGCATCCTATAGGGTCTCTTTGCTATGGGTGCAGTTCCGGGTACCAAATCGATGGCAACCTCAATGTCCCGATCAGGTGGCATACCTGGGAGCTCTTTCAGAAACACGTCCGAGAATTCTTGAACCACTGGAATGCTGTCCAATGTTGCTCCTTCGACGTGGTTCAAAATTGCCTTCTTGGTTGTTTGTTGGGCTGACTCAAACTTGATATGAATACCGTGCTCGTTTGTCAACTGCACGCTCCTTTGTAAGATCCCAAAATGTGTAAACTTAAATTTCAAAGCAAATGGATGTGATGCATGTGAAGTAAAATTCAAAATTCAAACCAAAATTTAAATTTGAAATGAAAACAGAAAAGAAAAAGGAATGAAAAAGGAAAAAAACGGGTTACTGGGCCGAAACCCGACCGAAGCAGCCCAACAGCCCACGGACCCCCTCCTCCTCCTCTCACTGCCGTGTGCCCCCACTTGTCATCACCCTCCTCCCAACCGCTTGCCCTTTTCCCGCTCCGAGCAACTGCCGCACGCCACCCCGTCCGAATTTGCCGCCTGCACCCACGATTTGCAGCCTCTCTCGGTGCAGCACGAACCCCACTCGCCCCCGTCGTCTCCTCGCCCATTTAAACACTGAAGTCCGCCCTCTTTCCTCCCCACTCAATCCACTTTCCTTCTCCGGTGAGAACCGATCACCGACCGCTGAAAACTTTCGGATCTCTTCGCTTTTCGCTGGACTAACGGCTTTGTCACGGCCCGCCGCCACCGGGGAGTATTGCAGGCGAAGAAGGCACCGAGTGGTGCGCCCAAACCACCGCTCCGACGAGCATCGCCGAGCTCCACCTTCGGACACCGTCGCCGAGCAGTCTCCGGTCACTTCGGGATCACGAGAAGCCCATTGGTAAGCTCCCCTACCACCCCTCTTCCGTTCTATGCCAAGAAATCTAAGTTTTAGCGAGCGTAGCCGAAAATCCGAAGCTCTGGCAAGATCGCCGCCTCCCACAGCCGTGCGCCGCCGGACAGCGCCGCCCGCACACAACCAGGGCGACGTGGCTCCCTGTGGCCCGTCCGTTTTAAATCGTGCGGTCACAGTTAGATCTCCCGCGTACCCCTTCACGTTATAATCTCAGCCACCCATTTTAAATCCAACGGCCCACATCAGCCCCGCAGTATAAACCCCGGGAAAATTACGCGCTACCCCTTGGGTTTGTGAGAAAAGAGTAGCTAGCCCCTGAAACCTTCGGATCTAGCCCCTGGGCTCTCGGGAATTCATGTAAATGCATTTAAAAATCAGTTTTAGCCCCTGGACTTAATAAAAATTAGGAAAACCCCTCTGTTTTGCACACTTAGACCCCTGAAAATTTAGAAAATAAGAAATTGGACCCCACTGCAGTGTGGATTTGCACATCAGCCCCTGAGGATTGCCAATTTCATGAATTTGAACATGTAAATAGAATTTAAATTCAAATAAGTGATTCAAACTCTTATGTAATTATAATTCAAATCCTTTTTAGCACCTGGAAAAGAGTTAGAATAAATTGAGGACTGATTTGAGTCTGCAGGGGAATCTGACTAAGGGTTATTTATTTCTATTATTGCTGAAAAGTAATTTTTAGGCTAGAAATAATTCTGAAAAATAGGTACAAACAAATATAAAATGATCCCATCAGAGAGAAAGTCAAAGGATATTTTGTTGGGCATTTTAGATAAAAATATATTCTGTGTAGGTGATATATTTTTCTATTTTAGTACTGAAATTCACTTTTAGGCATAGAAAATAAATATGAGAATATAGAAAATAGGTAAACATAATTGGTAAATGTCACATGAGGTTTTGAAAATCAAAACTTCAAGTTTAATAATGTGTAGAAGACCTGAAAATCATTTTGGAGTTGGAATATACATTGTTATGCAAGTTGGTAGCTAAGAAGGGTAATATTTAAATATAGGAAATAGTTCAAATTGAAAATCTAGATTTAGGGTACACTTGGAAATCTGAATATCAAAAGTTAGAAATCATATATATGTTTAGAGTTGCATACAATCATAGGAGCAACCTATCTAGGATAAACACAAAACCTAACTATGTGTATGACTTTAATGTGCATGTATGTCTCACTTGCATGAGTGTATGCATTGATGATTTCTAATGGGATGTTGTTTTCTCTTGCTATGTGTGTGTTGGCATGAGTAGAACCAGCCCCAGAGCCGGTTCTCACCTTCCAAGACCAAGACTTCCCGTTCCCGGAGTAGCAAGAAGAAGGCAAGTGTCCTTGACCACTTTGATCCTATACTAGGATGTGTAGTTAGTGTTTAATTGCATTGTCAATTTGGAATATGATACCCATGCTAGGAAGTTTCCCTAGAATTGCATTATCTTGTTTCCTTGTAGCCTTGGGTTGGGAGTTATTTTATTATGTCATTAATTTATACTACTCATGATTTGCCATGCTTAGAATGGGATAAATGGGATATGAGATCATCACCTTGGCTACTTTACCTTTGAATGGATTATTATGAATTATGTAGAGGTAGGGATCTAGGCAAGTTGGATGCTTTGGTTGGTGCTGTGTGCATGAGACACGGGTTTGTGTTTAGTGCTTGCTTGGATCCTAAGGACCGGTTCATGGAGCATGTAACCTAGCTTTACCGTGCCAACCACATGCTGAGATGGGGCAGCTTGGCGAATTAATTAGGTGTATCTCCGGCGTAGTATGGGTGTTTGGATGGTGCGGGGAATAGGTGTCAGCTGGACTACCATATGAACTGCAAGGCTCAAGAGGGGGCCACTGCAGCGGGGGTTGGAGCCTCCTGGATGCTGTTAGGGGTGAAACCTCAGTGGGCCCACACTCGTCGAGAATCCCTTTGTAAAGGCCTCATAGTGATCTCCTGGCTACATACCTCGGAAGTGTGAACGTGGTTCGTGGCCACTGGCATAATGGAGGTTCTTTTAGTCCACCCGACAACGGGGGATGAAATCACTACATGTGGTACAGTGGTGCAAACTCTGCAGAGTCAAAACTGTCATGACAGCCGTGCTCACGGTCAAGAGCGGCTTGGACTTATTCATGATTAGAGGATGATGAATTGGGAAGTTGAGGATGTTAAGCGGGGAGCTTGACATTGGAAATGAAGTTATGGTTACTTGATGATGGGTTAGGGGATTGGGACCATTTCACCTATGTAGTAATGTAGGTGCTTAATAAGCTAAGGTGATAGGTATTAATTGCGTAGTGCTTTAACCATGAGATCAACCTTTCCTTGTTCTAGCCATGCATGACATTACCTTCCCACACTTGCTGAGTACCAACGGTACTCAAGCTTGCTTTTCTGAACGCCTGTGACGGAGCCCACAAGACTTATCTTCCGCTGTTTGTTTATTTCTATGTTATGAACATGTTATCGTCCATCGAGACGTTATGTAAGACTTATTTATATTTGAACACTTGGCTTGTAATATAATGATGATTCACTATTTGTCGTCACATGTATGAGAAAATGATCCTGGCATACATGTGGGAGTCACTCGGTTGTTCTTCGAAAAAACCGGGTGTGACAGAAGTGGTATCAGAGCCAAGGTTGCCCGTAGGAACGTGGACCTAGGTAGAAATGGACGTAATTAAGGACCTTATGTTCTTAAAAACTATTTTACAAAAGGTGTGGGGTAAAAGTGTTAATTAATGTTGTTTCTTTATTTTAGTTGTTCATCTTGCCTCAACTTTTATTCAAAACACAATATTTATTTAATTATTGTCTAACTTGATTTTAAATGTTTTATGTTTTAGATGATTCGCATGGTCCGCACCGCTCACAAGTCCACCACCGAAGGGAGAGTGATGTGGACATCACTCCTGCAGATATACACAACACTCACATGGTAGACATGCAAGGTCCAATTACTAGAGCTCGAGCACGAAAATTGAATTTAGAGGTGAGCTCGTTCCTGAACAATTCTTTATATGTGAATTTTGAGAGTATGTTGCTACCTAATGGATTAATTATGATTAGGAACTATGGAGAGGACATGGAGATACATGGAGAGGGGTTTGGAGGCGTGGAGGGCCAGAAAATACACCAACAAGAAGTTAGAGACCGAGCCCAACTCAAACTCGAGTCCAACTCGGGCCCAGGAGCAGTCCACCTTAAAATGGATGCACAGGAGGCATACGGACTCCGTTTTTGACGTTCTACATATGCACGGAAAGCTGAAAGGATAAACTTTCCAATGGAACTGGCCCCACGTCAAAATGCACTCGGAGACGACGGGAAACTTCGAAACAATATAAAGTTTAGAGTCTGTCAGGGTGTTGCATCACCTAGTTGGGCCATTGGGCCTTGTATCGAGTCCAAGTCCATTATGTACGTGTCTTAGGGTTAGGTCAAGACCCCAGAACCCCCCTGGTCATCCTCCACCTCCTTTATATCCCCTAGCCGCCGTCACAAACAGCTGGGTTTTGCTTAGTTACAATCTGTCATTGAACAGTTCGCCGATCATCGGTTGTGAGACCCCAAATTTGTGATCAATTCAGTTTTGATTGCAACTTCTCTGTTCTTGCTTGTGTTCTTGATTGCGCTTGCAGGGATAAGCCTTCGTGGCGAGGTCATTCGTGTGACACGGGTGATAACTAATGGAGTAGTGGTGTAGTGATTGCGGGGTTTCGTTCGTTCGGAGCCTTGGATCATCAACGTCGAGATCTCCACCCAATCAAGTTTACCCTACCTCTCGGAAGATCGGGACTCATCCTACTATCAATTGGTATCAGATTTCTAGGTTCACCGTGAGGTATACTTGTGTGCCCTTTAGATTTTTTTTGTTTCAGTCCTATCGTCCACAAAAAGCCACAAAAAAAATTTAGTTTCCCTGACCTACAACCCCCACTCAACCTTTTGCACAATTTAGTTTCGGAGTCCGTAGTTCTGAGTTCGTGTCCTAGGTTGAGTCTGGTTGCTGGTTTAGATTTGTTTTGGTTCAGTTTTGTTTCTTCCATCCGCTGCCATCTACAAAAAACCAATCTACAAAAAAATTCCATCCACCGATTCATTTCTGTTCAGTTTCCACCACCACCAAAACCTGATTCGTGGTATCCTCCTTAAAACGGGCGTGACTTTTCGCTCGTAACTCTGATTGAGGCGCATTTTTTTCCATAAAGGTCTCGAAAAAGTCCACATACGGTGTTTTCAAAAAAAAATACAAAAAAAATTAAGAAGGCCCTCGTTTCGAACTCCGAAGTTCCAGCACCAGTTTTTCCAATCGCTCCTGAATTTGTGCCGATCTCATCTTTCATCGGTTTGAGCTAATACTTGGTGCTGTTTCTATTCTTGTGCCCCTGGTTGAGAAAAAATATCAAAAAAAATAAAGAGAAAAAAGATTTTGATTTCTACTAGTGCTTCAAGACAAAAACAGGAGGCTAAGGGGTTTTCTTGTTGTGCTATTTCTGTGTGAGTGCTGGATACTTGCTGATATTATCCTTGTTGTTCATCATCATTCATCCTTGCCCTTGCTTGTTGCCACAACTGTTCTAATGCATTCTTAGGCCAGCAACTAGGTGAAATTCTTTGGACACTTATTCAGCATTGCTATTTGTTACTAACTTGTGTGCCACATACATATACTGCATTTGAGCCTTCCAAGCTCCACCTTCTCTCGAGCAGAATGTAAAAGTCCCAAAAATGTGTATGAATAAAAACTAAAGTTTGAATTCATATGTGTGGCAAAGACATGAAAAATGGGACTTGCTAAAACTTTTCTTCATGCAAGGTAATACATGGATGAACATCCAACATGAGGTTCACCTTTTTACTGAAGAGTGTTGGACCAATAAGGAGTTAAATACCTCCTTGCATGTAAGTTTAAAAATCAGATTTTAAATTCAAAGTTCACACATGTAGTGACCAAAAACTTTGAATAAACATGCAGCCCTATAGTTGGGATTATAAGGAAAAGTTTGCTCACAAACTTTTCATTTATAGGGTGGGCTCAAAAGGGAGTTAAAGAGGAGAATTTGCAAACTTCAACCAAATTCAAATTTGGAAAGCAAATTCAAACTGAATTGGAAGGATGCAAATTCTAACCCACACTTTAAACTCAGGATTGTGGGAATTAAGAGGATCAGCTTGAGAAGATATTTGGGGAGGAAATGTGGAGTGGGACCCACATGTCATAGAGCTAAAAGAGGAGCCTTGCACCTTAAGTCTCAGCCCCAGTGGGGAAAATCGTCGAGCAGCACGTGGGCCAAGAGCTGCTCCCACCGTGGAGCCACGGGGGCGCTCGGCAGCGCCACCAGCTGCTTCATTTCCCCACACACGGCGCCCAGAGGCGGTTCTGCGACCTGATAAACCCCCCCTGGACGAAGCAAAGGCCGTCCCTTCTTCTCCTCCTCGCGAGCGCACGGCCAGCGATCGTCTTCCCCTCCGCCTCTCGGTCCGATCGGAAGAACGGCGAGACCACCACGCTCTCTCCTCCCCTGACCTGCTAAAAAGCACCGCGAGCTCGGCCTCCACCTCCCTGACCCGCAAGCCAGCTAGCTGCGGCCTCCGGTGCCCGAGAACGACCGCCGCCGCGGCGACCTAAGCCGAGAAAGTGATCGGGCGCTCGTGGACAGCCCTCCACAGCGGGTTCCACGGCCGAACGATCACACCTACGGACGCGCACGGGTGCGGTGCTACTCTCAGCCCAAGCTCAGGCCATACCGTGAAGCATCGCCGGCGAATTTCGAAGTTTTGCTCCGGCGACCCCATTCCGAGCTTCCGGTATGACTCTTTCAAATTCTTGCCCTCTGATCCTCCTTAAGTCATCAAATTTGGCACATAGACGCTGGATTAGCCGGCGGTCATTTCTCCTTTAGGATCCAGCGCATGAAAACACCTCAGCACGACGGAATTCGAGCTCGACTAGAGGTGTTCATGGCGGACCCATTCGGTCGCACGGCGACAACCTATTTACAGCCGCTCCCGAGTCATTTTGAGGTCGTGTCGATCCTCCTAGTGGTACTCTGGTGCTGTAGGGCTCGTCGGCACAAGCTTTTGAGGGCTGGAGACCCCGGGCGACGCTGCCGGACTTCCACAGAGGCAGTTACACGTCGCCGGCCATGTTCCGGTCGTCGGCGGCCCTAGCAAACCCCACAGCCCTGTGCCTCGAGGCCCTAAACCCCCTGGCGGCGAGTTGTAGCTCCGGCGGTGGCCGGGAAGGCCGGTCCGGCGAGCTTCCGGTTACTCCGGCGAGGGGGAGCGCGCGGGCGCGAGAGAGGGAGCCGGAGGTAGAAGACGAAGCGTGGGCCCCGCCTGTCAGCAGCTCAATTTTTAAACCCGGGATCGGGTGTGGCCGGGATCCCGTGTGCTGGCACGAAAAACCCCGTGTCCCCGGTGTGGCCCAGTTCTGATTGGTTGGAATTCAAATAAGCGGGCCCAGTGGGATTTTCAATAGGAAAATAATTCCAGACTTAGCTCAATCTTTAGAAATTCATATCTCCCTGTGGAAAACTCCAATTTGAGTGATTCCAATTGGTTTGGATTCATCCCTCTGAGTTATATCCAAATATGAACTCAGATTTGTATGAAAGTCAATATTATATTCTGGAAAATTCTTTGAAGGTTTTCTGAAAAAGAATTATTGAGGGAGTTTGGGTTATCCAAAAATACCCAAATTTTGCCAGAATATTCTTTAGCATAGTATTGACCTACTAGAAAATTTTCAGCTCATTTGAAGATCATTGGAGTAGGAATTTGCTGAATGCAAACTACTGTGTTCAAAAGAATCCAGAAACATTTTCAGAAAATGTTTCCCACTTCAAAAATCTGTTCTGGGCAATCCATAGCTCCAAAAATCATAGGAAAATTTAGGCAGGCTCTCTGAGATATACATGGAATTGTAGTTCATCTAATTGGGCATGAAAATGCACATTACTATAGAATTAATTCTATTGAGTACAAATGCTTAAAGAATTGTTCTGGGAGAACTACCCAAGTAAAAGGGCTGAATTTTGGACCAGATGACTCTCATGTGATCAAGAACTCACATGTAAATTATCAGTCCAAGATGAGTCTTGGAACTCCCTGTTCTTATTCTCCATACTTGTGTATATGTGGGAATACATAAGAGATGTTGTGAGGATTATGGGGAGGACACAATATGACTCCACATTAGCTGCAATTTGGCAAGCTAAATCCTTAGGTAGTATAGACCCTGCTGTAAAAGTTTTGAGGCCATTGGAGTTTTTGTTCTTCAGTTGCACTCAAATCCTTTCAGCTTATCTATTATGTTCATTAGGGAACATGATTAGTCTATAGCAAAAGCCTTAAGGTCAAATTAGTTTAATTCTGTTCTTTGCACAACAGAGGCAAACCAAGCCATGCTTGGCTTTTCCACACAACCTCTGTTCTTAAGAAAGTAATTCTATAACTTCTTTCCATTACATTCTATAAAATATGTGCATATGCATCTCAATAGGAACCACAACGAAGGGGACTCAAAGGAGTGATTCATCGAAGTGGATCAAGCTCCGGAGAGTCAAGGGTGGATCTGCAAGGATACTAACTGCTTATATACGACTACCCTGCAAAACAGGCAAGCTCCGGTTTGCATTTAACAGCTGTTAAGTTTTTATTTTGTACTCACTTTCGGTCAAGATATGAACTGTGCATTAGGTCTAGAGTTTGATACTCCTCTTGCATAGCCAAATGACCCATGGAGTATTGGGTAGGTGTCTTTCACCGTGTAGAACTGCCATGCTTAAGTACGGTTCGGTAGAAGTCGAGTGGTGAGATGCTACTCGCAGATTTAGGAACAACAGGGGCATACGGGATTGGTTCGTAATTGAATTAGCAAGTTAAAGTTGAGACCGGAAGGTTGTAGGAGCAGCAGGACATAGGGGCCTGGGTGCTGTAGACCTGTCCGTGTCGGTCAAGGACCGATCCGTATGCGGCCCTGTTGAACAAGTTTGAGTTGTGTACCGGGCTCATGCTGGCTATAAGGGACCCAGTAAACCGATGTACCTCGGGAAGCTGTCATTGGGACTTTTCGGGTCGCCTCAGGCGGACGGCCGGTGTGCAGTATGTGAGGAATATTCTCATGACATCTCACGTCGGAAGGTGCACCATGAGAGTAGCTACTGTATGGGGCGACTTGACCGATTCAGCGGGGGTGAAACGGGGAAAGGCTGCCACGTACGACGTCAGTGATGGTTGTTGTAGGCAACGTCGAGTACGGGCGTACGTGTCGTGTAGTCCGGGTGTTATTGATTCGAATCACCGTCGCTCGCGGAATGGACCGAGCATACTTGTTCTCACAGTCGTGACGTAGTAAGAACTTGCATGAGAAAGGAACTAATCATCTTGATGTGAAGTATTATACTGGTGTTGTATTGGATCTCGATGAATAGGCTAGTGCAAACTCGATTCTTTTATGCCATGAGCAATTTACATCGGGGGAAAGCGTTTCTTGTTTGATTGTGGACTCCTGATGTAGCGTGCCCAGGGTTACTTAAAATGCTGCAATTAATACCTGAAAGTAAGGATTCACTTTTAGGCGAGTTAATTATGCTTATGCCATCCTATGTTAGGTTCATAACCTCACTTAGAGTTTCATGTTTAGGGTGACGGTTAAGTCTTGCTGAGCGTTATGCTCACGGATGCTATCCGAGTTGTTTTGCAGGTAATTGACTCGCTGATTATGAGAAGGGGTGCCGATGAGACTCGGGAACCTCCGAGTGCTTACTCTATGAGCATCCTCGCCGCTGCAGATTGTCTTCGTGTTGCTAGTAAGAAACGTCCGCGGGCTGGACCGTTTCTTTGTTGCTAGTTTAGATATGAGTCGTGAGAGTGATAGTCTTCCGCTGTAGTTTACTCTGATATAACTATTTGTAAAACATTCTTGTACGCTTCCGCTAAACTATTTATGTAATATGATGTGTTTCTGCAACCCGTGTGCTGTTGGGTGCCGCATAACACGGCACCACCCGACGAGGTCCAGTGGGGCCGTCTCAGCGTGGCATCAGAGCTGTTACACAGAACAGGTAACCTTTGCAATCACACCCACTCTCTGCTTGCTTCACACCGGTCACCGTTGGCCACCTGCAGTGCTGGTAAGAAACTTGTAAGAGCGGGGTAAGACGCATCTTACTGATCGATTTTCCACCACTTCGGAGAGCGTAGTAATAGGGTTCTTGACGATCTTTTTGTCTTCGTTTCTATTTTGTACTAACAATGACAGGAAAGAAGCCTATGGATAAGACCTCTGGTTCTACACCTCTGGATGATGATGAGTGTGTGTCCCATACGGAACTAAAGGACATGATGCGGGCAATGACCGAATCTTTCAACAATTACCAGACCACTACAACAGCCACCTTTCATAGGCTCCATACAAGTGTTGCTGGTCTGACCACACGGTTGGACGAGATGGAGACTCGTCTTCCCCAACAAGCTACACCCTCTATCATCCATGATGGTGATGCACATGCTCACTACGACACAGAGGATGACTTCAATAACGATGAGGTTGATGCACAGCAGCGCCATCGCCCTCGACGAAATCGTCAAGGTATGGGAGGTAGACCTCGTCCTCATGCTCCTGAACAAGATAATGATCCTTATGCTAAGATTAAGTTTTCTATTCCAACATTTTATGGATCTTATTATGCTGAGACTTACTTGGATTGGGAGATGACGGTAGAACAAAAATTTAGCTCTCATCTTGTTCCTGAGCGACATAGAGTTAGACAAGTCACTAGTGAGTTTAAAGATTTTGCTATAATTTGGTGGAATGAACTTGTCAATACACGTAATGCACCACAGCCATGGGCTGCGTTAAAAGAAGAGATGCGCGCTAGGTTTGTTCCTCCTTCATATAGACGTGATCTTCTTAAGAAATTGCAACGCTTTGATCAGGGTGACAACACTGTCCAAGAGTACTACCAAGAGTTGCAGAAAGGTATGCTTCGTTGTGGGGTAGTTGAGGATCAGGAAGACCAAATTGTTAGGTTTTATGGGGGCTTGCGGCGTGAGATCCAGGACATAGTTGACTACAAGGAATATCATTCTATTCAACGTTTATTTCAACTTGCTATGTTAGCAGAAAAAGAAGTGCAGGGTCGCCAACAGCAGCGGTGGAACAACACCTTCACGCCACGACAATTTTCGGTGCCATCCAAAGCTGCGCCCTCCTCGAGCATACGTGCTTCTACACCACCCTCCACGGGTGTTGTACGCAACAGCATCGCACCTTCTACATCACGGGGACAAGATAACAGCATGTCCCAGATGCCTCCAGGTGTTGCAGCAAAGGCGGCTGCACCCAACACTTCGACAAGTCGCAGCTCCGACATCAAGTGCCACCGCTGCCAGGGACTTGTCCATATGCAACGAGATTGCCCCAGCAAACGGGCGATCATTGCCACTGCTGATGGTGGGTATGTTAGTGCTTCTGATATTGAAGATGAAAATATTATTGCAACTAACATTTCAGGTTCGGATGATGGTGCTGAGGAGGTTCTTGGTACATCTGCGACAAACAACTATAGGACTTTGATTGTGCAGCGAGCTTTAAGTGCCACGATTCGAGAGGACGACAACCGCCAACATCACAACCTTTTCAACATGTTTCTCGTTGTCAAGGACTGCCGTGTACATACCATCATTGATGGTGGTAGCTGCAACAATTTGGTGAATGTTGAGGTGGTCAAGAAGCTTGGCTTGACCACACGGGAGCATCCCCACCCTTATCACATTCAATGGTTTAACAACAATGGTAAGGTTAAGGTAACACAAACAGCAAGGATACATTTTTCCATTGGTTCTTATCATGATTTTGCTGATTTTGATGTGGTACCTATGGATGCTTGTTCTCTTTTGTTGGGACGTCCTTGGGAGTTTGATACTGATGCTATTCACCATGGTAGATCTAATAAGTATACTCTCATGCATAAGGGCAAGAAAATTGTGTTGCTTCCTATGAGTCCCACTGAAATTGTACAATTTGAGCAGGAGAAAAAGAATAATGCTAAGAAAAAGGGTGTTTTCAATTCTGAAATTCAGCAACCTATTAAGTTGAAAAATCCTATTTTGCTTGCAACTAAATCTGATCTTGATGATTTATATGCCTCTAATGGAACTTGCTATGCTTTAGTGTGCAAACATGCTTTAGATTCCATTGAGGATAAATCTATTATCTTGCCACCTGCTGTTGCTAACCTTTTGCAGGAATATATGGATGTTTTTCCATCAGAGATACCCACTGGATTACCACCTGTGCGAGGCATTGAGCACAAGATTGATTTGGTTCCAGGGGCGAGCTTGCCAAACCGTGTTGCCTACAGGACAAACCCCGACGAGACTAAGGAAATTCAGCGACAAGTCTAAGATCTTCTGGACCGCGGGTACATTCGTGAGAGTCTTAGTCCTTGTTTTGTTCCTGTTCTTTTGGTTCCAAAAAAAGATGGCACTTGGCGCATGTGTGTTGATTGTAGATCCATCAATAACATTGCCATTCGTTATCGCTATCCTATTCCTAGATTGGATGACATGCTTGATGAGTTGAGTGGTTCTGTTATTTTCTCCAAGATTGATTTGCGTAGTGGGTATCATCAGATTCGTATGGCTTTAGGTGATGAATGGAAAACTGCTTTTAAAACTAAATTCGGACTTTATGAATGGTTAGTCATGCCATTTGGTTTAACTAATGCGCCTAGCACTTTCATGAGGTTGATGAATGAGGTTTTACGTGCTTTCATTGGTAAATTTATGGTGGTTTACTTTGATGATATCCTTATTTACAGCAAGTCATATGATGAGCATCTTGAACATTTGCGTGATGTTTTTAATGTCTTGCGCGATGCACGTTTATATGGTAACCTTGAGAAGTGCATCTTTCGCACCGATCATGTGTCTTTTCTTGGGTATGTTGTTACTTTGCGGGGCATTGAGGTGGACGAGGCAAAGATTGTTGCCATCACGAGCTGGCCACTTCCGACTACAGTCACACAGGTTTGGAGTGTTCTTGGTCTCGCAGGTTTCTACCGGCATTTCGTGCGGGATTTCAGCACCATTGCGGCACCTCTCCATGAGTTGACAAAGCATGGAGTGCCGTTTCGATGGGGACCAGCACAACAACAATCTTTTGATGTTCTCAAGTCGAAGCTCACACAAGCACCATTGCTGCAACTTCCTGATTTTGAGAAGACCTTCGAGCTTGAATGTGACGCGAGCGGCATTGGCATTGGAGGAGTGCTAATTCAAGGAGGTAAACCTATTGCCTTCTTTAGTGAAAAATTGCATGGGCCTTCACTGAATTATTCTACATATGACAAAGAACTTTATGCTTTAGTGCGTGTCTTGCAAACTTGGCAACATTACCTATGGTCTAAAGAATTTGTCATACATTCAGATCATGAGTCTTTGAAGTATCTTAAAGGACAAGCTAATCTGAACAAACGTCATGCTAAATGGATTGAGTTCATAGAATCATTTCCTTACATCATTAAACATAAGAAAGGGAAAGACAATGTGATTGCCAATGCTTTATCTAGACGTTATACCATACTATCCCAACTTTCTCATAAAATCTTTAGTTTGGAAACCATAAAGAGGTTATATGCTACTGATTTGGACTTTAAAGATGCCTTTGAAAATTGTAGAGAGGGAAGAACGTGGCAAAAATTCCTGCTGCGTGAAGGCCTTCTCTACCGTGCTAACAAGCTGTGTGTTCCAGCTAGCTCCGTTCGTCTTTTGTTGTTGCAGGAAGTGCATGGGGGTGGTTTGATGGGACATTTTGGTGTTAAAAAGATAGAGGATGTGCTGGCCGCTCACTTCTTTTGGCCACGAATGAGGCATGATGTGGAGCGCTACGTTTCACGTTGCACGACATGCAACAAAGCTAAGTCTCGACTTAACCCACATGGTCTTTATATGCCTCTTCCGGTTCCTAGTGCACCTTGGGAGGATATTTCTATTGACTTTGTTTTAGGATTGCCTAGAACAAAGAGGGGGAGGGATAGTGTCTTTGTGGTTGTTGATCATTTCTCTAAAATGGCTCATTTTATACCCTGCCACAAGACAGATAATGCTTCACATGTTGCTGATTTGTTCTTTAATGAGGTTGTGCGTTTGCATGGTGTTCCCAATACTATTGTTTCTGATAGGGATGCTAAGTTTTTGAGTCACTTTTGGAGAACTTTATGGTATAAATTGGGAACAAAGTTGCTGTTTTCTACTACTTGTCATCCACAAACTGATGGGCAAACGGAGGTAGTTAATCGTACCTTATCTACTATGTTGCGGGCTGTTTTGAAAGACAATTTGAGGTTGTGGGAGGAGTGTTTGCCACATATTGAGTTTGCTTATAACAGGTCTATTCACTCCACAACCAAGTTAAGTCCGTTTATGGTAGTGTATGGTTTCAATCCTCGTGCTTCAATTGATTTGCTACCTTTACCACATACTGAAATTGTGAACTTAGATGCTACACAACGTTCTGAATTTATTCTTAAGTTGCACGAAACTACTAAGTTACAAATTGAAAAAATGAATGAAAAGTATCGCATTGCTGCTAGTAAAGGTAGGAAGGAGGTAAAATTGGAACCCGGTGATTTGGTGTGGGTTCATTTGAGAAAAGATAGGTTCCCGGATTTGAGAAAGTCCAAACTCATGCCACGTGCTGCTGGACCTTTTAAGGTTCTTAAGAAGATAAATGACAATGCATATAAACTTGAGTTGCCTCCGAGTTTGGGGTTAGTCCCACATTTAACATTTCAGATTTGAAGCCATACTTGGGAGAAGAAGATGAGCTTGAGTCGAGGACGACTCCAATGCAAGAGGGGGAGGATGACGTGGACATCACTCCTGCAGATATACACAACACTCACATGGTAGACATGCAAGGTCCAATTACTAGAGCTCGAGCACGAAAATTGAATTTAGAGGTGAGCTCGTTCCTGAACAATTCTTTATATGTGAATTTTGAGAGTATGTTGCTACCTAATGGATTAATTATGATTAGGAACCATGGAGAGGACATGGAGATACATGGAGAGGGGTTTGGAGGCGTGGAGGGACAGAAAATACACCAACAAGAAGTTAGAGACCGAGCCCAACTCAAACTCGAGTCCAACTCGGGCCCAGGAGCAGTCCACCTTAAAATGGATGCACAAGAGGCATACGGACTCTGTTTTTGATGTTCTACATATGCACGTAAAGCTGAGAGGATAAACTTTCCAATGGAACTGGCCCCACGTCAAAATTCACTCGGAGTCGACGGAAAACTTTGAAACAATATAAAGTTTAGAGTCTGTCAGGGTGTTGCATCACCTAGTTGGGCCATTGGGCCTTGTATCGAGTCCAAGTCCATTATGTACGTGTCTTAAGGTTAGGTCACGACCCTAGCACCCCCCTGGTCGTCCTCCACCTCCTTTATATCCCCTAGCCGCCGTCACAAACAGCTGGGTTTTGCTTAGTTACAATCTATCATTGAACAGTTCGCCGATCATCGGTTGTGAGACCCCAAATTCGTGATCAATTCAGTTTTGATTGCAACTTCTCTGTTCTTGCTTGTGTTCTTGATTGTGCTTGCAGGGATAAGCCTTCGTGGCGAGGTCATTCGTGTGACACGGGTGATAACCAACGGAGCAGTGGTGTAGTGATTGCGGGGTTTCGTTCGTTCGGAGCCTTGGATCATCAACGTCGAGATCTTCACCCAATCAAGTTTACCCTACCTCTCGGAAGATCGGGACTCATCCTACTATCAGAGAGTTCCTATAGCTGCACTTGCCTTGATGGAGGAAAACCGTCCGGTGACGTACCACTCCTATGGGTTGGCAGTAGGAGGCTTGTTGCGCCGTCTTCGGCGTATGCTTCACACCGCCGGCAATGTCGGCAAGCTGATCATACACTACAGCTCCACCAAGACCATCCATGAAAAGCGTGAAGAATGGAGCTCAGAGATGAGGATCATCCACGACAACAAGCTGCTCAAGATCCACCGCTCTCCAGCTTGTCGGACGACTCAGGCTGATGCTAAGAAGGATGTCACCTGGGAGGCCATCACCTGCCAGAGTTACATCAACCGTGGCCACCTGGACAGGACTGAGTACAATGTATGTCCTCCAGCATGAGAGTGGCACCGCGGAGTACAAGTACCCGCCGGTGAAGCAGGGAACTTCCCATGATCACATGGACATGTGCTTGGAGGATGCAGCTATGCTCAGCACTCGACTGCACGAGTGCCAGCAGGAGCTTCAGGATGTCCGTGACACCCTGAAGGAGACTGAGGCGTTGCTTCACGCCAGCTTGAGGGCGAGGGAGAGAGGAGATAGGAACGAACTGTGTGTCACGGAGAATGACACATGGACACCTGACTCCCCAGACCGCCGGGCGAACAAGCGTCGCCGCACTTCTCCACCAGCAGCTTCCCCACCTAGAGCGGAGTCAGAGGGCAGCCACAATGATGAGGAAGACCCCGACGATCCAGCTCAGTGATACGAGTCGTTTAGAGTCATTTCCCTTATTTCAACATGTTATCGAGTAGTCGAGTCAAGAACCTGTCTATTTGCTTGTTAATGTTTGATGTGTGATGTGAGTTGTGGGAGCCATAGGCACTTGTCCACAACCTCGTCTTTATGATTGCATTTTCTTTTGTGTGTGAAACCCTATGAATCAATAGTTGCATTTATTTTTGTATGAGACATGGTGCCTAAAAATCTATGCGAGATTTTTAGAAATTGTCTAAATTTTAATGTCTTAAGAGTTTAAGTTTATACAAGCAATGTGGGAAATTAATGCGTAATGATTAAGTTGACATTTGGTTAATCATAATAGATGGCCAGAAGAGGAAGAGGTCGTGGTGCCAACCCCAACAACAACAACAACAATGAGGCTGTCAATCCTCACCTTCCTGGATGGCAAGGCAGGGGTGGTCGCCGAGGAGGAGCTGATCCTATCTACCGAATGATCGACAATCAAATTCAGCTCATCCAGAATTTGACTCAAGTGGTGGACAACTTACACCAAGCTCCACCCCCATAGGCTGCACCACGTCAACCAAGGTTGAGTGAGTTCCTAGGAACTCAACCCCCAAAGTTTGCAAGTGCTGCTGAACCTCTGGAGGAAGACGATTGGCTCAAGACCATTGAGAACAAGATGAGGATCATACAATGCCAAGGATATGAGAGGGTTCTGTTTGCCTCTCATCAATTGCATGGACCAGCTGCTGACTGGTGGACCGCCTACGTGGCAGCCCACCATGATCCCGAGAACATAACTTGGGAGGAGTTCAATCGCAGCTTCCAAAGCCACTACATACCAAGGGGAGAACTCAAGAACAAGAGGAAGGAGTTCTTGGGACTGCAGCAGGGCAACATGACAGTGAGGGAGTACCTCACAAAGTTCACCCAACTGTCCCGTTATGCACCGCGGGACATAGAAACTGATGAGCAGAAACAGGACTGTTTTATGGAAGGGCTCACCATGGAGATGCAATGCACGATGTCCTCCAATGAGTATGAAAGCTTCCAAAAGATGGTGGACAGGGCGTTTATTGTGGAAAGGAAGATGAAGGCCTTGGAGAATGAACACAAGAGGAAGGTGGGATGGTCACATCAAGCGTAAAGCAGCAACACACGCCCACGTCTTATGCAGCAACCTGCAGGGCAGATGAGCCGTGATGTGGTACCCTACTCAGCACCGAGAGGGTACAGCCCGAACTTCGGGCCTCCATCAGCACCAGTACAGCCGCAGCGTCAGTTTGTGCAGCAGCCACGCCCCACTTATCAACCTTGACCAGCAGGACAAGGGCCACAGAACCCACCCCAAGACAACAAAGGCCAGACACCTAAAGTTGGGGTGCAATGCTTCAACTGTGGTGAAGTGGGGCACTACGATCATAAGTGCCCAAAGAAGAAGCCTATGCAGCCACAGCAGCAGAATATGATGCGAGGACGGGTGAACCACATGACCATGGAAGAAGCACAGGATGCACCTGATGTGGTAATTGGTAAGTTCCCTGCAAATTTACACATTGCAACCATTTTGTTCGATTCTGGTGCTACCCACTCGTTCATTGCTCAAGGATTTGTTAAGAAGCATGATCTAGCAACAACACAAATGAATCATATATTAGCAGTGAACTCTCCAGGGGGAGAAATAAGAACAAGACCAGTTTGCCCCAAAGTGAATCTAGACATTAATGGGGTAGTATTTACTGCAAACCTCATAGTGATAAACTCACAAGGGATAGATATTATTTTGGGTATGGATTGGTTGACCAAACATAAAGGCATCATCCATTGTTCGACTAGAACGGTGGAACTAACTCACACTAGTGGCACAAAAGTAAAGTTCATAGTCGTACAAGAACCTAAGAGGGACATTAAACTCAATCAAGTGGAAGTGGAAGTGGAAGAGATAAGGGTTATCAAGGAATATCCAGACGTTTTTCCTGAAGAGTTGCCAAGTATGCCCCCAGATCGTGAAGTGGAGTTCGCGATTGAACTAATGCCTGGAACCGCCCCGATATACAAGAGGCCTTACCGGATGGATTCTAAACAACTAGAAGAGCTCAAAGAACATATCCGGGAATTGACGGAGAAAGGGTATATTCGTCCTAGCTCCTCGCCATGGGGAGCTCCAATGATATTTGTGCCCAAGAAGGATGGAACCCAAAGGCTATGCATAGACTACCGTGCGTTGAATGAGGTAACCATCAAGAACAAGTATCCAGTACCTCGCATTGAAGACCTATTTGATCAGTTGAGAGGGGCTTGTGTACTCTCAAAAGTCGATCTCAGGTTAGGATATCACCAACTGAAGATAAGGCCAATCGACATGCCCAAGACAGCTTTCGTATCTCGGTACGGGCTATATGAATACACCGTCATGCCGTTTGGGCTAACTAATGCCCCGGCGTACTTCATGTATCTCATGAACAAGGTATTCATGGAATATTTGGACAAATTTGTGGTGGTTTTCATTGATGACATTCTCATCTTCTCCAAAGATAAAGAAGAACATGAGAAGCATCTAAGACTGGTGTAGCAAAAGTTGAGAGAACACCAACTATATGCCAAGATAAGCAAATGTGAGTTTTGGCTAAAGAGAGTTCCCTTCTTAAGACATATAATCTCGGAAGGAGGAATCTCCGTGGATCCCGCCAAGATCGCGGATGTGCAGAAGTGGAAGACTCCTGAAAATGTCGGGGAGATTCAAAGCTTCTTAGGATTGGTTGGGTACTATCGACGGTTCATTGAGGGATTCTCCAAGATCTCGAGACCCCTCACCAAATTGTTAGAGAAGGGAATCACATTCACGTGGACACCGGAGTGTGAGATAAGTTTCCAAGAGC
Source organism: Neostapfia colusana (assembly GCA_030760725.1). Taxonomy (NCBI): domain Eukaryota; kingdom Viridiplantae; phylum Streptophyta; class Magnoliopsida; order Poales; family Poaceae; genus Neostapfia; species Neostapfia colusana. The sequence goes on from JASWHV010000015.1 coordinate 69,715,699, forward strand.
TGAAGAAAAGATTGACGACGGCCCAGTGCTAGTTATACCAGACATGCAAAAAAAATTTTGATGTATTGTGATGCTTCTAGACACGGGTTGGGATGTGTTCTCATGCAAGAGGGGCATGGCGTTGCATATGCCTCAAGGCAGCTTCGAAAACACGAGAAGAACTATCCTACACATGACCTAGGGCTAGCCGCAGTGGTCCACGCATTGAAGCTTTTGAGGCATTACTTGATGGGAAAGAGGACAGAGATATACACAGACCATAAAGAGCCTAAAGTACATTTTCACACAGCCATATCTCAACCTCAGACAAAGGAGATGGTTAGAGCTAATCAACGACTTTGATGTGGGTATCAACTATCATCCTGGGAAAGCGAACGTCGTGGCAGATGCTTTAAGCCAGAAGGTGCATATCAACATGTTGAGCTTAGATGACACGCCTACGGAATTGAAGGAGGAAATTGCAAAACTCAATCTATGTCAGGTGAATAGTGGTGAGGCCATCGCCAAGGAAGTGGACTCCACATTGGAGCAAGACATATGCAACGGTCAGAAGAATGATGAGAAAATACAAGAAATCAGAGAACTCATCAAAGAAAATAAAGCTCCTGGGTTTAGAAGATGAACAAGGTACGGTGTGGCATGGGAAAAGAATCTGTGCGCCTGAGGTAAAGGAGATCCGTGAACTAATTCTGAGGGAGGACCATGATTCCGACTATTCCATCCATCCTGGGAGTACGAAGATGTATCATGACCTCAAGAGCAGATATTGGTGGTATGGCATGAAGCGAGATGTCGCGGAACATGTTGCCCTATGTGACACATATCAGTTGGTGAAAGCAGAACACCAACGACCCGCGGGACTGTTGCAACCACTCAAAGTGCCCGAATGGAAATGGGAAGAAATAGGTATGAATTTCATAGTGGGACTGCTTAGGACCCAATCGGGATACGATTCGATATGGGTCATCATCGACAAACTGACTAAGGTAGCTCATTTCATCCCCGTGAAAGAAAGCTATAGCGGATCCAAACTGGTAGAATTGTACATGTCAAGAATCGTGTGTTTACATGGAGTACCGAAGAAGATAGTGTCAGATCGAGGAACACAATTCACCTCAAGATTCTGGCAGAAGTTACATGAGACCATGGGGACTCATTTGAATTTCAGCTCTGCGTACCATCCACAGACCGACGGGCAGACCGAAAGGACCAATCAAATCCTTGAGGATATGTTGAGAGCTTGTGCACTCAAGAACAATAGGAGTTGGGACAAGAACTTACCGTATGCGGAGTTCTCATATAACAACAGCTATCAGGCTAGTATGAAGATGTCACCCTTCGAGGCGTTGTATGGAAGTGCAGGACTCCATTGTTTTGGAATCAGACGAGGGAGAGCAAAGTGTTTGGACCAGAGGTACTACAAGATGCCAAAGCGAAAGTACGAGAAATACGCAACAACTTGAGAATAGCCCAGACCCGACAAAAGAGCTATGCTGATATACGAAGAAGAGAGCTCACTTTCAATGTAGGGGACTATGTCTATCTCAAGGTGTCTCCTATCAGAGGGCTTAGTCGATTCAAAGTGAAAGGGAAACTATCACCTTGATATATCGGACCCTTCCAGATTTTGGAAAGGAAAGGCGAAGTGGCATATCAGTTAGGACTACCGGCTCGTCTATCAAATGTGCATGATGTGTTCCATGTGTCACAACTCAAGAAATGCTTGAGGACACCCGAAGAGAGGTTACCCATGAATGAGGTAGACGTCCGAGAAGACCTTTCGTATGTCGAACAACCGGTCAAGATTCTGGAGATGATGGAACGTATCACAAGGAACGAATGAATCCGAATGTGCAAAGTGCAGTGGAAACATCACTCGGAAGAAGAGGCCACATGGGAGAGAGAAGACGAGCTCAAGGCACAGTTTCCGGGTCTATTTCCCTTAAGTCACCAATCTCGAGGACGAGATTTCTTTTAAGGGGGGTAGAGTTGTAACATCCCAAAATGTGTAAACTTAAATTTCAAAGCAAATGGACGTGATGCATGTGAAGGAAAATTCAAACCAGAATTTAAATTTGAAACGAAAACAGAAAAGAAAAAGGAATGAAAAAGGAAAAAAACGGGTTACTGGGCCGAAACCCGACCGAAGCAGCCCAACAACCCGTGGACCCCCTCCTCCTCCTCTCACTACCGTGCGGCCCCACTTGTCATCACCCTCCTCCCAACCGCTCGCCCTTTTCCCGCTTCAAGCAACTGGCGCGCGCCACCCCGTCCGAATTCGCCGCCTGCACCCACGATCTGCGGCCTCTCTCGGTGCAGCACAAACCCCACTCGCCCCCGTCGCCTCCTCGCCCATTTAAACACCAAAGTCCGCCCTCTTTCCTCCCCGCTCGACCCACTTTCCCTCTCCGGTGAGAACCGATCACCCACCGCCGAAAACTTTTGGATCTCTTCGCTTTTCGCTGGACTAACGGCTTTGTCATGGCCCGCCGCCACCGGGGAGTATTGCAGGCGAAGAAGGCACCGAGTGTTGCGCCCAAACCACCGCTCCGACGAGCATCGCCGAGCTCCACCTTCGGACACCATCGCCGTGCGGTCTCCGGTCACTTCGGGATCACGAGAAGCCCACTGGTGAGCTCCATTACCTCCCCTCTTCCGTTTTATGCCAAGAAATCTAAGTTTTGGCGAGCGTAGACGAAAACCGGAAGCTCTCCGGCGAGATCGCCGCCTCCCACCGCCGTGCGCTGCCGGGCAGCACCGCCCGCACACGGCCAGGGCGACGTGGCTCCCTGTGGCCCGTCCGTTTTAAATCATGCGGTCACAGTTAGATCTCCCGCGTACCCCTTTGTGTTATAATCTCAGCCGCCCATTTTAAATCCAACGGCCCACATCAGCCCCGCAGTATAAACCCCGGGAAAATTACGCGCTACCCCCTGGATTTGTGAGAAAAGAGTAGCTAGCCCCTGAAACCTTCGGATCTAGCCCCTGGGCTCTCGGGAATTCATGTAAATGCATTTAAAAATCAGTTTCAGCCCCTAGACTTAATAAAAATTAGGAAAACCCCTCTGTTTTGCACACTTAGACCCCTGAAAATTTAGAAAATAAAAAATTGGACCCCACTGCAGTGTGGATTTGCACATCAGCCCCTGAGGATTGCCAATTTCATGAATTTGAACATGTGAATAGAATTTAAATTCAAATAAGTGTTTCAAACTCTTATGTAATTATAATTCAAATCATTTTTAGCACCTGGAAAAGAGTTAGAATAAATTGAGGACTGATTTGAGGCTGCAGGGGAATCTGACTAAAGGTTATTTATTTTTATTATTGCTGAAAAGTCATTTTTAGGCTAGAAATAATTCTGAAAAATAGGTAAAAATAAATATAAATTGATCCCATCAGAGACAAAGTCAAAAGATATTTTGTTGGGCATTTTAGATAAAAATATATTCTGTGTAGGTGATATATTTTGCTGTTTGAGTACTGAAATTCACTTTTAGGCATAGAAAATAAATATGAGAATATAGAAAATAGGTAAACATAATTGGTAAATGTCACATGAGGTTCTGAAAATCAAAACTTCAAGTTTAATAATGTGTAGAAGACCTGAAAACCATTTTGGAGTTGGAATATACATTGTTATGCAAGTTGGTAGCTAAGAAGGGTAATATTTAAGTATAGGAAATAGTTCAAATTGAAAATCTAGATTTAGGGTACACTTGGAAATCTGAATATCAAAAGTTAGAAATAATATATATGTTTACAGTTGCATACATGCATAGGAGCAACCTATCTAGGATAAACACAAAACCTAATTATGTGTATGACTTTAATGTGCATGTATGTATGACTTGCACGAGTGTATATGTATTGATGATTTCTGATGGAATGTTGTTTTCTCTTGCTATGTGTGTGTTGGCATGAGTAGAACCAGCCCCAGAGCCAGTTCTCACCTTCCAAGACCAAGACTTCCCATTCCAGGAGCAGCAAGAAGAAGGCAAGTGTCTTTGACCACTTTGATCCTATACTAGGATGTGTAGTTAGTGTTTAATTGCATTGTCAATTTGGAATATGATACCCATGCTAGGAAGTTTCCCAAGAATTGCATTATCTTGTTTCCTTGTAGCCTTGGGTTGGGAGTTATTTTATTATGTCATTCATTTATACTACTCATGCTTAGCCATGCTTAGAATGGGATAAATGGGATATGAGATCATCACCTTGGCTACTTTACCTTTGAATGGATTATTATGAATTATGTAGAGGTAGGGATCTAGGCAAGTTGGATGCTTTGGTTGGTGTTGTGTGCACGAGACACGGGTTTGTGTTTAGTGCTTGCTTGGATCCTAAGGACCGGTTCATGGAGCATGTAACCTAGCTTTACCGTGCCAACCACATGCTGAGATGGGGCAGCTTGGCCAATTAATTAGGTGTATCTCCGGCGTAGTATGGGTTTTTGGATGGTGCGGGGAAAAGGTGTTAGCTGGACTACCATATGAACCGCAAGGCTCAAGAGGGGGCCACTGCAGCGGGGGTTGGAGCCTCCTGGATGTTGTTAGCGGTGAAACCTCAGTGGGCCCACACTCGTCGGGAATCCCTTTGTAAAGGCCTCGTAGTGATCTCCTGGCTACATACCTCGGAAGTGTGAACATGGTTCGCGGCCACTGGCATATTGGAGGTTTTTCTAGTCCACCCGGCAATGGGGGATGAAATCACTACATGTGGGTACAGTGGTGCAAACTCTGCAGAGTCAAAACTGTCATGACAGCCGTGCTCACGGTCAAGAGCGGCTTGGACTTATTCATGATTAGAGTATGATGAATTGCGAAGTTGAGGATGTTAAGCGGGGAGCTTGACATTGGAAATGAAGTTATGGTTACTTGATGATGGGTTAGGGGATTGGGACCATTTCACCTATGTAGTAATGTAGGTGCTTAATAAGCTAAGGTGATAGGTATTAATTGCGTAGTGCTTTAACCATGAGATCAACCTTTCCTTGTTCTAGCCATGCATGACATAACCTTCCCACACTTGCTGAGTACCAACGGTACTCAAGCTTGCTTTTCTGTTGGTTTAAATTGTTGCTCAGGCCAAGGGAATGACGTGGTGTACAACGACCAAGGCTTCGGACCCGAAGAAGGATTTTAGGTTCACGGAGTCCCCCGGGCAACGCCTGTGACGAAGCCCACAAGACTTATCTTCCGCTGTTTGTTTATTTCTATGTTGTGAACATGTTATCGTCCATCAAGATGTTATGTAAGACTTATTTATATTTGAACACTTGGCTTGTAATATAATGATGCTTCACTATTGTCGTCACATATATGAGAAAATGATCCTGGCATACATGTGGGAGTCACTCGGTTGTTCTTTAGAAAAACCGGGTGTGACATCCTTTCAGCACATTGGATTACTCCGTTGTGCTTTCTTAACCAATCCATCCCGAGTATTATGTCAAGCCCTTGGGAATCCAAGACAATGAGGTTGGCAAGGAAGTCTACCCCACTTATTTTAAGGTTTACTTTCGGGCATACTATATTAGTCCTCATCTCTCCACTGGGAGAATTAACTAACATATCACAGTTTAAGTGTGATATGGGTAGATTATGCTTGGCAACATACTTGGATGATATGAAGGAATGTGATGCTCCAGAGTCAAATATAATGGTGGTTGGGTTGGAGTTGGCAAGGAACATACCAATTATGACATCCTCAGCCTGTTGTGCTTCCTCAGCAGAGACATGGTTCACGTTGCCGCGAGCATAGTACTGCTCTCCACGGTTTCCTTGATTGTCCCCTCTGTTCGGTCGCGGGTTCTGCTTGGGCATGTTGCCTTGCTGTCCAGGACCTCTCCTCGGGCACTGGCTCGTGAAGTGTCCTGTCTCCCCGCACGCAAAGCATGCCCTGTTGCCCACGGCAGCAGGTACGTTGGGGTGGGGGTTTTGAACAGGAGCACCCATGTTGGGTCGGGGCACAGGAGGCAAAGGCATACGAGGTGCTTGTGCAACGGGTCGTTGCTGTGGTGGCTGACTAGGGCGGTATGCAGGAGCGGTCGATCCATACTGTGGTGCATATGGGGGCATGTACCGAGGTCGTACGTTGCTCCCTTGTGGTTGGTATGGCATCTTCCTCTTGCCCTCTCGCTCGATCTCTCGGATCTTGCTTTCAACCACTATAGCCTTGTCAACCAGCTTCTGGAAGCTCGCGTAGTCATTGTTGAGGAGCTGAACCTGGATCTCGTTGTTCAACCCTCTCATGAACAGGTACTGCTTCCATTGGTCCGAGTTGACATCTTCGGGGGCGTACCGGGACAGTTGCGTGAACTTGCTGAGATACTCATTCACGCTTCTCTGACCTTCGAACTCCTATCTCTTGACCATCATTACACCAGCAGGGATGTAATGAGAGCGGAAACTCTCCTTGAACTCAGTCCAAGTGATCATCTCCGGGTCGACATGAGCGTTGCATAAGGCATCCCACCAGTCAGCGGCAGCTCCCATGAGTTGGTGCGACGCAAAAAGAACCTTCTCTCGGTCATTGCACTGCACTATGGCAAGCTTCTTCTCCATGGATTTCAACCAGTCGTCGGCCTCCATGGGGTCGTTAGCTTGGGCAAAGGTGGGTGGTTGAGTCCTCATGAACTCTCCCAGTATGTTATGAGCCGACAGTGGTGGTGGCGGTGGTGACGGTGGTGCCGGAACGGGGTTGTTGTTGTTGGTCTGCAACTGACCCAAAGTTTGGATCATGGTTTGCATAAGTTGATTCTGCATGGCCATCAACTGTTCCAGGTTGTTCTCACTAGCTCCGGGGTTCACAGGAACTTCATCGTGGACATCCTCTTGGTTGCCACGAACGTTCCTTCCTTGGCGGTCGGCGTTTCCTCTCACCATCTGTGAGAGAGAACGAGATAGAATAGCGGTTAGAAGATTAGATGGACCCCCCTAACCATATGCACCAAGGTGGATTGGACTATATGTATTAGCCCATATGAGGATGTGAACAAGTTCCGAGGCATCTCACACCTCCTTTCTACTTATGTGTGGGTACGGACAACGCTTGAGACGTCCCACAACTCACACCCAACATACAATCACAACAATTATCACAAGGGCTCACACAACACCTATTCAAGACTTTATTCAATGGGGATCCTATATGGCTTAGGGTGATGCCAATCTGTGATCCAACTACGACTTCTGCTAGGCTTGCATCCTATGGTCAGCGTGGCTTCTAATACCAATCTGTGATCATTCTAGGCTTGTGACCTATAATCAACCGTGGTAGCTTGGTACCAATCCGTGGATTGCACCAATCTGTGACTAGGCATGGCGGCTTTAATATCAATCTGTGACCTATCTAGGTTGTGTGATCTATGATCAACCAGTGGCAGGTTGATACCAATATGTGCCTGATACCAACTTGTGACTTCTATCTAAGCGTGTAACCTACCGTCAACCCGTGGCTCTGATACCAATCTGTGACGCCCTCAATTCTGTGGAAAACCATGGAACTGAGAACTGATGCATATGTGTGCCCAGGATGTTCATCACACATACACATATGTTCCACAAACTGAATTTCAGAATATATATAACCACGAATAACAGAGTTTATTACAATGTTTCATGAGTCTTGGACTCATGCTAACAGCGGAAATCTTCTAACTAGTGCGGAAGCAATCTAAGCAGCAGCAGCAGCTCCATCTCTGCTCCATTCCCCACAGGCAAGGTTGAGGACAGATTACACACCTAATGCTCCACCTGGTCTTCATAGTAATCTTCTCCTGTTGCTGATGATGAAATAATAATGTAAATTTGAGTACAATGATGTACTCAGCAAGTGCGGGAAAATATGATATGTAGCTCACAACAAGGTAGGTAAAAAAAGGCTCATTGTAGAAAGCAATGTTATTTACCAAACCACAATAAAACAGCAACGTAATCCCAACGTGTATTAAAATACCAACATACCTCCATTATGCACATCACTTTCCATGTCCCAACCAGAAATTAACCAACTTTATTCTTTCTCACGAATACCTTCTCATATTCGCTACCATCTCACGAATACCATCTCGTATTCACTACCATTTCATCTCATAAACAATTCCGTCTTACACCGAGACCAATCTCGTTGCCATGACTCAACAGTCATGCAACCAATCTTATCACCCGTACTCAACAGTCCCAAAAACCAAACCAAAATCAAACCACAACCAAAACCTTCCAAAACCATCCCAAAATAACCATCCAACTAATAATGGAAGTTGGCCAAGCGCTCGTGACCGTAAGCTCGGCTATCATGATAGTTTTAAGACTGCAGAGTTTGCACCTCTTTACCCACAAGTTTGTGATTTTGTCACCCGTCGGCGACTGCAGAACCTCCATTATACCAGTACACAACTGTTGGTGTATGGCCAAGAGATCACAAAATAGCCTTTACAAAGGGGCTACTAGATGTATGGACTCACTAAGGTTTCACCGGCAGGCTAGAATCTCCAATTCTCCCACCCACGGGCCCCCTCTTGTGCCATGCAATTCCCAGGACAGTCCTCACTCGACTCCCATTCCCCGCGCCTTCCACGGTCCATAACAATCTAGCAACTTACCTAATTAGTCAGCTAAGCCGCACCCATACTTGGCCTTGTGGTGGCACTGTTATCCTGGCATGTGCTTGCATGAACCGGTCCTTAGATCTACGGCAAGTAAACCACCTTATCATTCTACCTCATTCACAAACCCAGGCTTGCCTAGATCTCTCTAAGATCCATGTTCATTAACAACATCAGTTTCTCATTATTATTACGAGTGCAGTTAGCTAGACACATCTATCTCGCTTCCCGTAATCCCATAAAGCATAAAAGTAAAAACCATACCCGACTCATAAACTTCACTGGCGACAAGGGTGGTTTAACCAAAACTAGTAAACTCCTATAAAAGGGTTTCCCATCATGTTTGACTCAGCACCCACACCTTTTCGCAAACAAAACAGTTTTCCAAAACATAGGATCAATATGGTCAAGGGGCACTTGTCTTGTTCTGGTTGTTCCGGTTGCTCAAAATCTTGTTATTGTAGTCCGTCGTAGGTAGCTCCCTGAGCTTGTCCTTCTATACACGTTCACGCACATACAAGATTTACAACAATCAATATCATGCACAAACTTTAACTTGATGCGATGATGCTTATGCATGTTAATCCTATGATGCAGTTTAGTTTGTACGTGTTCTTGCATGGCTTGCATGGGTTTTACGATGAACAGAGTTGTAGAGATCAATTGTGGACGCAGCACTGATCTTGACTTTAGATCAAACCAATTAACAAGTGATATGTCCATGAAAAAGCTTTTGTTCGAAAGGAATCGAAGAACAGATGTAAAGAAAACGCGATGATGTCGTAAGGTAGTATTGGAGACCTACCTTTCGTTCTTCTTGGTCTCAGGGTCCTTCTCCTAGCAAGACAGATCGTTGGGGCCCTGTTCCGGCGATCTCTCTCGACCGAACTCCGGCGAAGGTTTTAATCGGTGAGCTGGGGCTAGAGATCTAAGTTGTCGGCTCAGGAGGTGGAAAAGAAGTTCGTGGTTTTGGCCAAAGGTTCTAGGTTCTATTTATAATCGGGAGGAGAAGAGTCCTAATATGATTGTATTTCGAATAAGAGTCCTATTCAAATTGTCGTTGAATCTTAACAACTTATCTTTTAGTTGATTTGGTGCGGTAACATTGTGGAATTCATGTCGGTTTCCTCCCGTATCGGTATTCCCACGCGTACAGAAGCAAAAACCGCTCCAGAACTCGTTACCTCCGCGGTGATGAGCTCCGGAAACTCCACGTGTCCATCGGGGGCCTGGTCTCCCCTTTCAGCAAAGACGAGCTCTGGTTGTGTCGCGTGTCAAGCGAGCGAGACCTCCCTCTTTCTCAGAGGCAGGCTCCGCGTGCGCCATGTATCCTGGCGGTCGGGTCCTCCTCTCTATTTGGAGATGGCTCCGCACACGCCACGTGTCAGTGCCGGACCTCCCCTCTCTTCGGAGGTGGCTCCGGGTGTGCCACGTGTCCTAACAGCGCCAGACTTCCTTTCTTCTCAGAGACGAGCTCCGAGATTGACACGTGTCCAATAGTGACGGACCTCCTGGAGATAAGCTCCGGTGGTGACACGTGTCCAATAGAACCGGACCTCTCGGAGATGAGCTCCGAGATGGACACGTATCCCACGCGACTGGTCCTCTGTTTTCCGCGGTGACTAGCTCCGAAGGTGACACGTGTCCTACGGGACTGGCCTCGCTTCCCCGTAGAGGCTAGCTCCAGGGAAACACGTGTCCCACGGGGTCGGACCTTTCCCCATTTGCGGGGGTGAGCTCCGGACATGCCATGTGGCCAGCGGCCCACGGAAAATGTATACGGCGCTCTAGGCGAACTGAAATTGGCTCCTTTTGGCTATCTTTTGATTCTTCTCTGTTTCAATCTTATAAAAATGATTATGAAACATGAATATATGCAGAAATCGAAAAATGAGGGTGTCACAGGACCTCTCTCCTTTTGCGGGGATGAGCTCCGAAGGCGCCACGTGGCCAGCGAGTCGTAGGAATTTTCTTTGGCGCTCTCCGTGGATTGGATTTGGCTCTTTTTGGCTATCTTTTTGATATTTTCTCTGTTTCTACTTATTTTAAAATATTTCTCTACATGAAATATGAATATATGCGGAAATAAAAAATGAGGGTGTCACATCTAAGGACCTTGATGAAAGTAATAAGCAAGAGAAGGACTTTCAATGTCTTTGAATATATCTACAATGACATTGTGAACATCTCAATTACTCCGAATAGGTCATGTGGCTATGCACCTTACATCATGTTCATGATTGAGAAGGTAACCGGCCTTGAGTTTGTCAAAGATGTTGAGCATACCGGCCTCAAGCCCCAGAAGCCACCAGTCTACAATGTTCCAAATGCCCCTGCCTCACCCGCAGTAGAACAAACATCAAAGCAAACAAATGAAGACACAAGGACTCCAGCTGCTACTCCTGCTCCTCCATCCTCCAAAGAGTCATCTAGTGGTGTATTGAAGATGCTTTCCTCTATTTTTGCATCCTGCCGCAAAGTGGAGGTTAAGCAACACAAGGAAAGCTTTGCTAGGAAGAGGCACTGTAAAAGCCCAAGAAAAGGGACTTGCAAAAACTTTTTCTTCACCTCACAACACCACAGTTTTTATTGTGGATATCTTAGGAAATATTGTGAAGAGCAAGTAACCTCCATCAAAAGAGTGATTAGAGGGGAAAGCCTTCATTTTAACAAAAAGTGGGAATTTTAAACATGAACATGAGAGGTTGAGCTCACCCCTAGAACTTCAAAAGTCTTGGGTAGGTTCAGACCAATTTTCATGTAAATCCAACACTTTTTGAGACACTTTTGGAGGTATTTGAAAAAGAGACCAATTTGAATGTAAATTCAAATTGCAGCAACTTTCATCACTCAAATTCAAAAGTTAGCTTCATATTCAAACTCAGCACATTTTTCTGAGTAAGCCCACCAAATTTCATCCCCATTGGAGTTCATCTTGTCGGGAGCCAAATTTGCAATAATTCAAAACTGAATTTGAAATTCAGTTTAAATATGAAGCAAATTGGACCAACCAAATTTCAAATTGGAGGACTTAAATTTGAACCTAAACTTGGGGGCTAAGTCTCACATTAAATTTTGAGTAGCTGGTGGGATAATTAGCAAAAACCAGAAAAGAAATTTGGAAAAAGAAGAGAAGGGGAGGCCCACATGTCAGCTGCACACACGAGTACTCAGTCGGTTGTTGCAGCTGGGTCTCGGCTTCGCGCGCAAGGCAGGGAGCGACGGCGAGCCACCGAGGCAGCACAGGGCCACCTCACGGTGCCAAAACCGCGGCTCAAAGGCCAGCGCACAGCCCACGCCGCCTTCCTCCTGCTTTCCAAACGAGAACCCCCCTACCGAGCTTCTTTCTCGATTCCGAGTGAGCACAGAAACGCCGCCCTCTCTGATTGCCGGCGTCCGGCCAGCACAGCCGCTCTCGTGCCCGACGAGCAACACAAGAAAGGACCGCCGCGAGGTACTGATCACGACCATACTGACCTCGCCCTCTATCCCGCACGATCGGCAAAGTATTTGAGGGATTAGCGCGTCGGGGTGTTTAGAACCGAACCGTGAGGAATTCGGAAATTCGGAGCAAGTAAGCCACCACTCCTTAGGCCGAGCTAAGGACATGATCTAGACTCGCCCACGCGTCTCTGGGATCAGAAATCATCGAGTTTCATCGAGTAGGGGCGATGTTCTTCGAGCTTTTTGCATCGGCGCCGATTTCCGGTCTAGGTCACCGGTGAGGTCGTAGTTGCAGCTGTTTCCACAGAGATCGGTGCCCATATCCGTGATCAGCGGGCGTCAGCGGAGCTCTCCGAGCAAACCGCATCGAAAAAGGTGCAGGGGATGCTGAGTTCGACGTCGCCGGTGAGCTTCCGGCCGCTGTTGCCGTCGGGAGCCCTGTTCCAGCCGTTGTCAAGCTCCGGCGAGGGCACCAGCGTGTTCTCCGAGTTGAGTTAGGCACAGGCGGTGAGAATCAGGGAGCTCCGGGGGCTGGAACCCCTCTCCAGCGAGAGCTCCGGCGAGCTCAGCGGCGGGGAGCCGCGGGAGCGCGAGGTGGAAGAAGCCTTGCGGGCCCCGCGTGTCAGTCGCTGCTGAGGGCGCTCGGGATTTGCGGCGGCACCAGGATTCCGTGTGGCTGCGCGGGTGATTCTGCGGGCTCCGGTGTGGGTTAGCTGAGGAGCTGACACGTAGCCGGGGGACCCCACCCGCAGAGTTTAAATTTTATTCGAATTTCCAGTTTTAGTTCAAACTTCAAATGAATAGAACTTGGGCTAGGAAACTCCAAATTCGATGAACCAAATTTTGCTGAACTCAGAATTCTTTGTACTTTCCAGCAATACCAAACTCAGCTCATGAAAGTGAATAGTTTTCCAGAATTAAATCCCTAAAGTTTAAAATATTGGGAATTTTATCTGGGGAACTACTTTATGAAAACTTCTGAAATTTGGCTGAGAGGTTCAGTAGAAAATCCCGGAATCCCAGTAAAATTTTCAGACTCATCCAAGTTTATTTAGTTACCCTGATGGGGTGATTAAGAGAACTGCCCTGAGAAAATAGAAAAATGTACAGAAACATTTTTCAGATTTTCTCCAATCTTAAGTAGGGCATAACTTTCAGTAGAATTCTTCAAATGACATGAAACCAATTCCATTAGAACCATCTTAAAGTCTAGTTTCCAGAAAGTGATGGTTAGATCCATGAAAACCCCTGGAATTATTCAGAGGCTCGAATATTGACCAAATGGGCTTTTATTTGTACAAGGTTCAAATGAACTTTGTTTCAAATGAAACTTGGTCAAGACTCTGGTTAGGACCCTACCAAGCCACAATAAAAATTTCAGAACCAAAGGGGAGGGATAGCTAGAGTTATTAGTAAATAAGTATCCAAGTTTACACATTGCATTTAAATTTACATGTAGTATTGTATTCAACGTGTAGCCATTGAAGAAGAGACCCCGGAAGTGCTGGATTACCTTCTTCCGGACGAAGAACTAACTACTGACCAGCAGTAACAAGGCAATCCCCAGTTTGCATTAACCTTTTTATAAGTTTTTACTTTGTTTACATGTGTCATATGAAGTATGATTGTGCATTAGGTATAGGATGGATGGAACCCCACTTGCATAACCAGAATTTTTCCCTAAGAGTGAGGGTAGTGTCTAGGACCTCGAGTAGACAGGCTATGCTTAATGTTTCATAGGACTTCGGTACAAGTCGAGTAGTTGGAATCTACTCGCGAGTTTAGGCTTGGGAACACACGGGTTCGGTGGAGTGATGTGAGATCACTTTAGTAATGAAAATGAGACTAGGCAGGGGCTAGGGCGCAGCAAGAGGGAGTCTTGTGTGCGCAGCCCTGTCCGTGTCGATTGAGGACCGATCCGTGTGCGGCCCTGCTGAACAAGTATTGAACGTACTGAAGGCATATCGGATATATGGGCCCCGATAAACCGATGTAGCCTAAACCTCCGGGCGTCGAGGCATAGCACACCGATTTATAGGTGTAGGTTGAGGGCAGCAAGGTGGAAATCTGCCAACGGGCATAAAGAGATGCTCCGTATGGGGAACCTCCTGCTCGTTTCGGTGTGACCGATTCGACGTTTGGGCTGTTGGGTGAAAGGTTGTCCCGTACGACATCGAGTGAGCGTGCTGTGCAGCTCCACGGGTGGGCGTACGTGACGTGCTATTTGGGTTTCCCTGCAGGTGTATATCGAGTCGATTCACCGTCCCTCGCGGTGACGAGTACCGCTTATTCACTGCATCGTAACATAGACTAATGAATGAAATGTTATGATTCAATATTGCTGTTATGATATAATTGTATGGTTACCTGTGTGCCACCAAATATTGCTCACTAAATTTCAGATTCATGAACTGTTAAGTTGTTGCTAAAAGATGAACTAAGGATGAACTTGTAGGCGTGTCCTTTTGCTGCAATGTTACTATCCTATGTCCATTGTACCCCTCATGTAGAGTTTCATGCTTAGGTGAGTCGGTTAAGACTTGTTGAGCCATCGTGCTCACAATTGCTGCTTAAGTGTTTTTCAGGTGAGGAGCCACCCACGGACTCGGAGTACGAGTCCACCGGCGAGGGTTACCCTCCGTCGGGGACCACGGCTGAGTGGCAGCCGTACACGCCGCGCTGAGCTGAGGAGTGCAGCTAGTGTGGGTTGCCCTAGGGCTGGGCAACCACTTGTGCTAGATAGGCGGGCGTGAGTTGTATAAAAGAAACTTCCGCTGTGTAATAAAGACCCTAGTTTGTAACTGACAAGTGTACTATTTTGTACATTCAGTTTGTTTTTCCATGTACTATAATGTGTTCTTATGACGTGTGCTGTCGGGTGTCGCATCGCGCGGCACCACCCTCTGCGATCCTGGATGAGCGGATTCCGGTCCGTCACAGCCTGGTATCAGAGCTGCATTGGGGGATAGCACAGTACTTAAGGACTGTATTATGGGAAAACTTAGGTTACGGTGAGAAATCGGTAGTTGCCCAAGTAAGGACTATATTAGCATAGTTACTTAAAGTGGCAAAGACTAACCTATGTGTTATAATTCTGAATTTCAATTATTGTAACGACGCACCTACGCTCTGGTAAGTATGGTAAGGAACGCCACCGAAAGCGGTTCAATTTCGGTTAGCTCCCCCTGACGAGGAACGTGGTTCAGGGATAGGTCTCACAGCTTGGTGTGAGACGTCAATATGAAACTCTTGAACTCTTCATGTTCCTGAGTTCATATGAAATGCTGATCCCTAGCGTGCATTAGGCAAGTAAGTGGAGACCCCATCGCGTGGTCAGTAACGCGAGACTGTGTTCGTCTGGAAATAGCCCAGGGGGGCATACGCAGCGCTTGCCATCGGCGTGCCCTGCCGGGCAGTAGGTGGTATCTGTTGGGTTGATAACATTCCCAACCGTGACGACCCGTTCATGACATACTCGGGTTCCCCATCGTGTGGTATTGAAACACGATCACGTACCTTGAGACGTGACCTAACTCAAGGAAGGCTGTATGGCAATGATACGGGCGTTTGTATTTACTTTTTAATATGGTACTGCCTGAAATGGAAACAAAACCCTTGAGTGCACTACTATTGTGTGGTCTTCTGCAGGTACTAACCACGTAAGTATCCGTGTAGTAAACATGTGCGAGAGACCGTTTAGTGCCACATTTGAGACGTATATGCCTGTATAATCCGGTTAGGATTTTCTGTTGTGAGGAACGTAGTACCGAGATATTGTAGGCATATGCATGAAAATAATGATAACAAAGAATTAAAATCATTAGGTTCAACAATTAGGACCCTGGTTGGGTAGACAAATTGAAAAGGGATGAGTGTAGTTCCAAAAGACTGAAAAACAGAGTGCTCTGTTTTGGCAGCAAGGTTGCCTAACTTCAACAGAGCATAACTCACAGGTCCTTTAGCCCAGGGAGGTGTGCTATATAGTTCTGGAAAGGTATTGAAGTATTCTACAACTTTGTTGTAGACTTCCAGAGCTGAAACTCACCTTAAGATGGCTTAATTCCCAGAGAAATGTAAACTGTCCAGAACCAGGACAGAGTGAAACATTCTCTGGACTGTTCTGTTTTTCAATGATAACTCCCAGCAGCAAAACTAAAAATTGTCATATAATACATCCTTAGAAAGAGTGGAAGATGTGTGACATTTTTGCAATTCAATGTTTATGAAATTTCAGCACAGATTTCAGTGGAAACCAGAGTTGAAAACAGCAACTTCTCAAGGGAGGTGCTGTTAAAATTCGTCCAGAAATTCCGCTGACTTTGAATTAGCATAACTCTTTAACCAAAGCTGATCTGGGGGCAAATGAATACTCGTTGGAAGGATGCTGAAGTTAACTTTAACTTTGGTATTCAACTTGAGTCATGAAAATTCCCAGAACCAGATCAAAACTTGGAATAGGTAGAAACTGGTCATTCTGACAGAAGAATGACAGTTGAACTCATTGGAGAGGGTGTTGTACCCTAAGGGTGATATACGTGATGACAATGCGATAGTAATGTCTCGTAGTGACCAAACCTAGTTATGGTGAGCTTCCAAAGTGGAGGTTCATCAAGTTGGATGTAACTAGCTTGTATTTGGTCGGGTAATGGTGTAGCTTGTGCAAAGTTATTACATTGTCTACATACGAGATATATCGCATGATTTATTGTCATTATGTTTTTACGCCTATTTTTATGGGACTGCATGCAATATGTTGCGGGACTGTTGTTTAATGTCGTATGTTGCAGATGGTTCGCACTAGGACCACGCACGAAGTTGGTGGCTCTAGCCAAGGTGGAGGCGATGACTCCCAGCCACCGGCCTACGACAGCACCCCGCAGCAGCAGCCACCACCGCCGCCTCCGCTTACTCTAGCAGATGTGATAGCGGCACTGGTGGGAGGTCGTGAGGAGCAGACCGACCTGCTCCGCACGATCGTGCAGAATACGTCTCAGGCGGGGGGACGTCAAGACAGGGGGCCTCGTGAGCCCCGCGAAGTGTCGTACTCGGATTTCATGAGTACGCACCCTCCAGTGTTCACCGAAGCCGAAGAACCACTGGAGGTGGACAACTTGCTGCGGACTATCGAGTCCAAGTTCGGGCTGCTCCCATGTACGGAGCGGCAGAAGACTCTGTTCGCAGCGCAGCAACTCCACGGTGCCGCTGGTGCGTGGTGGGCGAATTATGTCGCCTCACGTCCGGCTGGCCATGCCGTGGAATGGCAAGAATTCAGGGAGGCGTTCCGCGCCTACCACATCCCTCCCGGAATAATGAAGAGGAAGTTCCAAGAATTCTTGGAGCTGAAGCAGGGCGGGAGGAGTGCCCACGACTACTCCCGTGCCTTCAACCATCTGGCGCAATATGCGTCAGACTACATCTCCACCGAGGAGGAAAAGCGGGAGCACTTCTATCGGGGGTTACACCCCGAGATGAAGACACATCTCGTGCAGTGGAATCGCGGCACATTCAACGCCCTAGTCAATGCCACGATCATGCAAGAAGACGCTCAGCGGGAGTTGGCAGCTGAGCAGCGGAAGCGCAGCGCTCCACCCAGCGGTGGGAGTGGCGCTCCCCAGAAGTACCGTATGGTGTATCGGACACCATCCGGGCAGCAGTGGCAACCACTGGCGCGACCTCAACGGTTCTGGGGACGTCCTTTCCAGTCACCCCCGTTCCGACCGCCGATGCCACCACCAAGACAGCAGCAGCAGCAGCAGCAGCAGCAGACGGAACCCCGGGCGTTTCCACCGCCACAACGCGCCCCGGGATTCCGTCCACCGATCAGCGGGGGACCGCCCCGTTTCACCTGCTTCACGTGTGGCCAGGCGGGCCACTTCGCGAAGGACTGTCCCCAGGGCAGCAAATCAGCGGGCAAGCCCAGTTCCAGGGCGGTGCTCGAGGCCGACCTCCGGTGAAGAAGGTTGGTCAGCGGACTGGGGGTGTCCGCAACCTCGACAATGAGGACGCCCCGGAGGGAGACAACGTGCTGGCGGGTACATTTACTCTCAACCATCAAGCCATCGTCATATTATTTGATTCTGGTGCAACCCACAGCTTTATAAGTGCATCCTATGTGGCTAAGCATCAAATGCAAGTCTTCCCAACCGACTGCACTTATATGATCTGCTCACCGGGAGGGAAGATTTCAGCTAATATGATGATTCCAAAGGCACCTTTGTGCTTAGGCTGGAAACTATATCCCACCACTTTGATAATCCTTATGGGACAAAAGATTGATGCAATCTTAGGGATGTCATGGCTACAATACCATGACGCTGTCCTGGAGACTCGGACACGGACGGTTCATTTAAACTCCCCATTCCACCGTCCGCATTCCATGGTGTTAGACACGCCAGTCCGGGAAGTTTTAGCATTTAATAACGCTGAAGCTCTCAAGTTAGAAGACATCCCCGTAGTCCGGGAGTACCCCGACGTGTTCCCGAATGATCTTCCGGGCATGCTACCGGAGCGGGATGTCGAGTTCAAGATCGAGCTCTCACCCGGGACTACACCCATATCACGGAGACCATACAAAATGGCTCCCAATGAGCTGGCTGAACTAAAAGAACAGCTCAATGATCTGTTGAGCAAGGGTTTCATTAGGCCGAGTTCCTCGCCTTGGGGATGCTCGGCGCTGTTTGTAAAGAAGAAGGATGAAACCCTGAGGTTGTGTGTGGACTACCGGCCGCTCAACGCCGTCACCATCAAGAATAAGTATCCACTGCCCCGCATCGACATATTATTTGATCAACTTGTGGGTGCAAGTGTATTCTCCAAGATGGACCTTCGCTTTGGATATCACCAGATTAAAATCCGGTCAGAGGATATTCCAAAGACGGCCTTCTCGATGAGATATGGACTATATGAATATCTCGTCATGTCATTTGGTCTCACAAATGATCCAGCTCATTTCATGTATCTCATGAACTCGGTGTTCATGCCGGAGCTGGACAAGTTCGTGGTAGTGTTCATCGACGATATCTTGGTTTACTCCAAGACAGAAGCCGAACATGCCGAACACTTGCGGATCGTTCTTCAACGATTGCGAGACAACAAGCTCTACGCCAAGTTCAGTAAATGCGAGTTTTGGATCAGCCAAGTGCCATTCTTAGGACATATCATCTCAGCTGAAGGCATTGCGGTTGACCCAAGCAAAATAGAGCAAGTGCTGAAATGGAAAGCTCCCACTTCAGTTCATGAAGTCAGAAGCTTCCTCGGGTTAGCGGGATACTATCGGAGATTCATTCCAAGCTTCTCCAAGCTCGCTAAGCCGATGACAGAATTGTTGAAGAAAGGGACGAAATATGTTTGGAACACGGCGTGTGAAGGAGCGTTCCAAGCATTGGTGAAGCATCTCACAACAGCCCCGGTCTTAGCTCAGCCGGATACCACGAAACCCTTCGACGTGTATTGTGACGCGTCTGGTATTGGGCTCGGCTGCATGTTAATGCAGGAAGGACGTGTGGTCACCTATGGCTCACGCCAACTTCGGAACCATGAGCAGCATTATCCGACTCATGATCTTGAGCTTGCTGCCGTGGTGTTGGCGCTAAAAATGTGGAGGCACTATCTCCTGGGGAATTTGGTGCACCTCTACACCGACCACAAGAGCTTGAAATACATTTTCACCCAGAAGGAGCTGAACATGAGGCAACGGAGGTGGTTAGAATTAATCAAGGACTATGAAATTAAGATTCACTACCACCCCGGCAAGGCGAATGTGGTTGCCGACGCGCTGAGTCGGAAATCGCATGTCCATCACCTCACCATTACACCGGTGGAGGAGGAAGAGCCAAGTTTATACTTGGTTCCTTATGGATCGCTGTACAACCTTGCCCTCATCCCTACCATTAAGGAGGACATCATTGCAGCTCAGAAGACGGATAAAGGCATGGCACATCTCCGGAGACGGATAGACAACGGGGAGATCAAATGTTTCCGGAAGGATGACGAGGGGACGCTGTGGTTCAATGACCGCATAGTCGTACCCCGGGATATGGAGCTGAGGAAGAAAATCCTCGATGAAGCTCACTTGTCTAAGTACTCCATTCATCCAGGCAGCAACAAAATGTACCAAGATTTGAAAAAGAAATTTTGGTGGGCACGGATGAAGCGGGAGGTAGCTAAGTACGTATCCGAGTGCGATACGTGTAGACGAGTGAAAGCTGATCACATGAAGAAATCAGGGCTGTTGCAACCCCTGAAGATCCCGGCATGGAAATGGGAAGATGTGAGCATGGATTTCATTGTGGGATTACCCTAACATCCAACAAGCATGATTCCATATGGGTGATCGTTGATCGGTTAACCAAAACGGCTCACTTCATCCCGGTAAGTACACGTTACAATGTCGGCAAATATACGGAGCTATACATAGCAAAGATTCTATGCCTGTACGGGGTACCCAAGACCATCGTCTCAGATCGAGGTGCATTATTTGTATCTCGCTTTTGGGAGCAGCTACACGCTGCATTGGGTACTAAGTTGATCAGGAGCTCCGCCTATCACCCTCAGACAGATGGGCAAACAGAGAGGGTAAACCAAGTATTAGAAGACATGTTGAGAGCATGTGCCATCCACCATGGTAGGAACTGGGATGATCACCTACCATTGGCGGAATTCTCGTACAACAATGGCTATCAGGCGAGTATCAAGATGGCACCCTACGAAGCTCTCTACGTTCTCAAATGCCGCACCCCATTAAATTGGTGCGAGTCCGGTGAAAGGGTCACGTTCGGGGTTGATGTGGTGAACGACGCCGAAGAGCGCGTTCGGACGATTCAGGCTAACTTGAAGGCCGCTCAATCCCGGCAGAAGAGCTACGCTGATAAGAGGCGTAGACCGTTGCACTTTGACATTGGGGAACACGTGTACCTCCGCGTGTCTCCGATGAAGGGCGTGCACCGGTTCGGTGTGAAGGGGAAGCTTGCTCCCCGTTTCATTGGACCCTATGCTATCACCGAGAAGTGTGGACCAGCAACGTATCGATTGGAGCTACCGGCATCCCTTGCTGGTGTCCATGATATCTTCCATGTTTTGCAACTGCGAAAATGTTTGAAGCATACAGCTGCTGTTCCTATCGAAGACATTGGCGAGTTGAAACCGGATTTAACATATGATGAATATCCGGTGGAAATTCTTGATGAGAAAGCCCGAACCACGCGTAGCAGAACGTTGTGGTTCTACAAAATACTCTGGAGCAACCATACCGCCGAAGAAGCGACGTGGGAGAGCGAGGAATTCCTTGGCTCAAATTATCCGGAGTTCATGACTTCTCAACACGGGTAAGTCCCTACTACATCGCCATCTCTTTCTTTGTAATCTCGGGACGAGATTCTTTTAAGGGGGGAGGGATGTAAAAGCCCAAGAAAAGGGACTTGCAAAAACTTTTTCTTCACCTCACAACACCACAGTTTTTATTGTGGATATCTTAGGAAATATTATGAAGAGCAAGTAACCTCCATCAAAAGAGTGATTAGAGGGGAAAGCCTTCATTTTCACAAAAAGTATGAATTTTAAACATGAACATGAGAGGTTGAGCTCACCCCTAGAACTTCAAAAGTCTTGGGTAGGTTCAGACCAAGTTTCATGTAAATCCAACACTTTTTGAGGCACTTTTGGAGGTATTTGAAAAAGAGACCAATTTGAATGTAAATTCAAATTGTAGCAACTTTCATCACTCAAATTCAAAAGTTAGCTTCATATTCAAACTCAGCACATTTTTCTGAGTAAGCCCACCAAATTTCATCCCCATTGGAGTTCATATTGTCGGGAGCCAAATTTGCAATAATTCAAAACTGAATTTGAAATTCAGTTTAAATATGATGCAAATTGGACCAACCAAATTTTAAATTGGAGGACTTAAATTTGAACCTAAACTTGGGGGCTAAGTCTCACATTAAATTGTGAGTAGCTGGTGGGATAATTAGCAAAAACCAGAAAAGAAATTTGGAAAAAAGAAGAGAAGGGGAGGCCCACATGTCAGCTGCACACACGAGTACTCAGTCGGTTGTTGCAGCCGGGTCTCGGCTTCGCGCGCAAGGCAGGGAGCGACGGCGAGCCACCGAGGCAGCACAGGGCCACCTCACAGTGCAAAAACCTCGGCTCAAAGGCCAGCGCACAGCCCACACCGCCTTCCTCCTGCTTTCCAAACGAGAACCCCCCTACCGAGCTTCTATCTCGATTCCGCGCGAGAACAGAAACGCCGCCCTCTCTGATCGCCGGCGTCCGGCCAGCACAGCCGCTCTCGTGCCCGACGAGCAACACAAGAAAGGACCGCCGCGAGGTACTGATCACGACCATACTGACCTCACCCTCTATCTCGCACGATCGGCAAAGTATTTGAGGGATTAGCGCGTCGGGGTGTTTAGAACCGAACCGTGAGGAATTCGGAAATTCGGAGCAAGTAAGCCACCACTCCTTAGGCCGAGCTAAGGACATGATCTAGACTCGCCCACGCGTCTCTGGGATCAGAAATCATCGAGTTTCATCGAGTAGGGGTGATGTTCTTCGAGCTTTTTGCATCGGCGCCGATTTCCGGTCTAGGTCACCTGTGAGGTCGTAGTTGCAGCTGTTTCCACAGAGATCGGTGCCCATATCCGTGATCAGCGGGTGTCAGCAGAGCTCCCCGAGCAAACTGCATCGAAAAAGGTGCAGGGGATGCTGAGTTCGACGTCGCCGGTGAGCTTCCGGCCGCTGTTGCCGTCGGGAGCCCTGTTCCGGCCGTTGTCAAGCTCCGGCGAGGACACCAGCGTGTTCTCCGAGTTGAGTTAGGCACAGGCGGCGAGAATCAGGGAGCTCCGGGGGCTGGAACCCCTCTCCGGCGAGAGCTCCGGCGAGTTCGGCGGCGGGGAGCCACGGGAGCGCGAGGTGGAAGAAGCCTTGCGGGCCCCGCGTGTCAGTCGCTGCTGAGGGCGCTCGGGATTTGCGGCGGCACCGGGATTCCGTGTGGCTGCGCGGGTGATTCTGCGGGCTCCGGTGTGGGTTAGCTGAGGAGCTGACACGTAGCCGGGGGGACCCCACCCGCAGAGTTTAAATTTTATTCGAATTTCCAGTTTTAGTACAAACTTCAAATGAATAGAACTTGGGCTAGGAAACTCCAAATTCGATGAACCAAATTTTTCTGAACTCAGAATTCTGAGTACATTCCAGCAATACAAATTCAGCTCATGAAAGTGAATAGTTTTCCAGAATTAAGTCCCTAAAGTTTAAAATGTTGGGAATTTTATCTGGAGAACTACTTTATGAAAAATTCTGAAATTTGGCTGAGAGGTTCAGTAGAAAATCCCTGAATCCCAGTAAAATTTTCAGACTCATCCAAGTTCATTTAGTTACCCTTATGGGGTGATTAAGAGAACTGCCCTGAGAAAATAGAAAAATGTACAAAAACATTTTTCAGATTTTCTCCAATCTTAAGTAGGGCATAACTTTCAGTAGAATTCTTCAAATGACATGAAACCAATTCCATTAGAACCATCTTAAAGCCTAGTTTCCAGAAAGTGATGGTTAGAGCCATGAAAACCCCTGGAATTATTCAGAGGCTCGAATATTGACCAAATGGGCTTTTATTTGTACAAGGTTCAAATGAACTTTGTTTCAAATGAAACATGGTCAAGACTCTGGTTAGGACCCTACCAAGCCACAATAAAAATTTGAGAACCAAAGGGGAGGGATAGCTAGAGTTATTAGTAAATAAGTATCCAAGTTTACACATTGCATTTAAATTTACATGTAGTATTGTATTCAACGTGTAGCCATTGAAGAAGAGACCCCGGAAGTGCTGGATTTCCTTCTTCCGGACGAAGAACTAACTACTGACCAGCAGCAACAAGGCAAGCCCCGGTTTGCATTAACCTTTTTATAAGTTTTTACTTTGTTTACATGTGTCATATGAAGTATGATTGTGCATTAGGTATAGGATGGATGGAACCCCACTTGCATAACCAGAATTTTTCCCTAAGAGTGAGGGTAGTGTCTAGGACCTCGAGTAGACAGGCTATGCTTAATGTTTCATAGGACTTCGGTACAAGTCGAGTAGTTGGAATCTACTCACGAGTTTAGGCTTGGGAACACACGGGTTCGGTGGAGTGATGTGAGATCACTTTAGTAATGAAAATGAGACTAGGCAGGGGCTAGGGCGCAGCAAGAGGGAGTCTTGTGTGCGCAGCCCTGTCCGTGTCGATTGAGGACCGATCCGTGTGCGGCCCTTCTGAACAAGTATTGAACGTACTGAAGGCATATCGGATATATGGGCCCCGATAAACCGATGTAGCCTAAACCTCCGGGCGTCGAGGCATAGCACACCGATTTATAGGTGTAGGTTGAGGGCAGCAAGGTGGAAATCTGCCAACGGGCATAGAGAGATGCTCCGTGTGGGGAACCTCCTGCTCGTTTCGGTGCGACCGGTTCGACGTTTGGGCTGTTGGGTGAAAGGTTGTCCTGTACGACATCGAGTGAGCGTGCTGTGCAGCTCCACGGGTGGGCGTACGTGATGTGCTCTTTAGGTTTCCCAGCAGGTGTATATCGAGTCGATTCGCCGTCCCTCACAGTGACGAGTACCGCTTGTTCACTGCATCGTAACGTAGACTAATGAATGAAATGTTATGATTCAATATTGCTGTTATGATATAATTGTATGGTTACCTGTGTGCCACCAAATATTGCTCACTAAATTTCAGATTCATGAACTGTTAGGTTGTTGCTAAAAGATGAACTAAGGATGAACTTGTAGGTGTGTCCTTTTGCTGCAATGTTACTATCCTATGTCCATTGTACCCCTCATGTAGAGTTTCATGCTTAGGTGAGTCGGTTAAGACTTGTTGAGCCATCGTGCTCACAGTTGCTGCTTAAGTGTTTTTCAGGTGAGGAGCCACCCACGGACTCGGAGTACGAGTCCACCGGCGAGGGTTACCCTCCGTCAGGGACCACGGCTGAGTGGGAGCCGTACACGCCGCGCTGAGCTGAGGAGTGCAGCTAGTGTGGGTTGCCCTAGGGCTGGGCAACCACTTGTGCTAGATAGGCGGGCGTGAGTTGTATAAAAGAAACTTCCGCTGTGTAATAAAGACCCTAGTTTGTAACTGACAAGTGTACTATTTTGTACATTCAGTTTGTTTTCCCATGTACTATAATGTGTTCTTATGACGTGTGCTGTCGGGTGTCGCATCGCGCGGCACCACCCTCTGCGATCCTGGATGAGCGGATTCCGGTCCGCCACAGGCACCAGTGGTATATGAAGGCAAACATCAACCTGTGAGAAGCTTGATATTGAGCCAGTGGGATATCATCAAATTTTAGAGGATTCCGAAGAAAATATCACAGAGATGGTGCCTCTCACTGAACAAGAATTGGCCTCCTTTGGACTTGCAGGTGTCATTGTTCCTCCTCCTCCTCAGCATGCTCATGAGTCTGAAGATGAAGATGAACATAGGACTGAGAGTGAGAGAGGGAGTGACGGAGAGTGATTCCCCTAAATTTTCCCTTTTTGGTGTCTTGAT
The DNA here is from genome assembly GCA_030760725.1 of Neostapfia colusana. Lineage (NCBI taxonomy): Eukaryota > Viridiplantae > Streptophyta > Magnoliopsida > Poales > Poaceae > Neostapfia > Neostapfia colusana. Next base: position 69,741,286 of record JASWHV010000015.1, read on the forward strand.
GCCAAAGGGAGAGAGATTGAGACTAGAATCTATCTATTTTAAGTCTTTAGGACTAGTGATCATGGACATGTATCTTTTGTGATTTTAAGTTTTAAACTATTGTAATCTCTATTTGGATGCCTACTCTATTTGGATGCCTATTTTGTTTAATATGAATGTGTGACGTTCATAGTGATATTCCTGTGATGGTTGCTTCTATAATTGTTGTATTTTTCATTATGCACATCACAATATCTGCTCACACACATTTTATAGGCACCCCACCATAAAGAGTGCATATATGTGAGAAATTTTTGCTGTTTATATGTCATTCCCATATATGTAACATTATGAAAATCAATGTTTACTCTTAATTGTGGAATCTCAATTGATTGTCATTAATCACCAAAAAGGGGGAGATTGAAAGTGCATCTAGGCATTTCCTTGTGTGTTTTGGACGATTGATCACAAATAAATTGAGATCCTAATGAATTCGTTGAGATGAATGTAGGTCTACAAAGACTAGAACTTATGGTGCACTCAAAAAGGTGAAAATGAGGAGTGAAAAAAGGAAAAGCTCAAATGATCAAGGAAGCGCAAAGTAGGTATCAATGTATAGGATGTTTGTGAGAGACACATTCCAAGAGCTTATATCCTTGCGTAGAGGGTAGGGGCCAAAATCAATTAATTAAGCAATACACTAAAGCACCGAACTAGTCTATTCACCAGCGGACTAGTCTGATCGACTTACTGTTCTCACACGAATAAGTCCAGAATAGAACCAGACCAGTCTGTTCAACTCTCTGACCGCACTCGTACAAGTCTGGACACATCCCAGACAAATTCGTTCAACCTTCTGAAATTCACTCAACACATATACCCTGCACCGGACAAGTTCGTCCTATTGCGGACTAGTCCGACTGAGTCCCTAGACACATCACGGCCTGGTCCGGATTACTCTCTGTTCCAATACGGATAAGTCTGGTACACCTCACACAAATTAGGGTTTCAGGTGTGTTGCACAATTCACGTTAATTCTACACCGCACACCGGACTAGTCCGGTCCCCAGAGCGGACTAGTCCGGCAGTCGGGATCCCTAACGGTAGCTTTTTTGGAAACACTATAAATAGGTGAGAAATGTGCACAACTGACAGAGACAAGAACCCTAGCGCCGCCACTCGTCCCAAGAGCACAGAAACAACTCTCCCTACACATCTAAAGCCCTTAAAAGTTAAATCTTTTGGGAATCAAGATTTGGGATAGAGAGATCGTCTTCTACGCATTGCAAGCTCTTAGGGTTTGATCTCTTACAAACTCTTGCATTTGTGTAAATCTTTCGAGTGTGTTTGATTGCTTTTCTCTCTGTAATTCTGTGGGGGCCCTCAATGTGTGAGGTTGCCCCACCGACTTGGTGATTTTCCCCGTAATAGTGGAACTCAAGTTGGCATTCGTCGTAACTTGAAGAGGTAAAGGGTTGATTGAGACCCGGCTCTTTGTGAGCTTCTCAACGAGGACATAGATCTCTTTGGTGAGATCAGACCTCGGTAAAAATCTTTGGCTCTTGTGTTCTTGTTATTTACTTTTACAATCATTATCATCATTTAGGACATAGGGTTGATTAATATTTCAACACATATTAATCTTGGATTCCTCATTCAAATTAATCATCCTAATACCCACACAAGTTGTTAGGTCAATTTACTTAATTCCGCTGCTATAACATTTGAGGAGAATACATTAAATAATATATCTTTTCGTTGGTATAACTAGCACACAGGACTAGTCCGTATCGATACCGGACTAGTCCGTCTCCTCTTTTGTTTGACGAATTTGTTAAGTGTTGCAGGAAAGGTTTTCAACGCCTATTCACCCCCCTCTAGACCACATTCAGCTGCACACTAAACCCGGCTCCATAACATTTTCATACACCCTTCTGTCGTCAGTCACACGGGTGTTCTCAAGCCAAACACGCTATGAGCTACGTGTTCACGTTACTAACCACGTGACGGGATCTCCGCCTACTTGCCCGCAGCACGCCGGGGACTGTCGTTACTCACATACCTCAAACGAAATGAAGAGTCGTAGAGGATACCTAAGCTGGTCGGGTTACCTGCCACCCATGAGCTCCACCCTTTAGCTTGTGCGCACTGGTGGACAGCGCTTACATGCACCCCCGAAGACATAAAAGTCCCGAGATGCATGATTTTCTAACATAACAAATAGGTTAGTGTGCCACTTTCTGTACTAATAACATCCTTATGTGCGCTAATACTCGTTCCTCACTGAGTTTTTTGAAAATCTAGTCTTCTTCAGTGTGTTAAACCTCAACGGAGCTCTCATACCACGATGTGAGGACCCGTGGTCCCGACATCCAGGATCTCGCAGAGTGGTGTTGCGATAGACAACACCGAATAACACACAGATGCAGACATATAGCGGAAGCTAAATTTTATTACATCAACATGTATGAACATAGTTTACAACAAAATACCATTTATAGCCTACTCTCACGTGCGTAGGCTAAGCAAAAGAGTCCAAGTTCAGCCCGTGAACGTGTCCTCGCTAGCACACACAAACCAACTAACACGACGGCGTGCACGACTCCCACTCGACGGTGGTTCCCTCTGAGGGACCCGTCTCCTCCTCGGGAGCCTCCTCATCTTCATAAACCCCTGCACACGCTTCAACAACAAGCAGTAAGCACGAAGGCTCAGCAAGACTGACTCGACACAGCTAAACATGAAACTCTAAATGCTGGAACTTAAGTGTACAGTAGGACGACAATTTGCATAACGACTCGCCTAGTTAGTTGAATCGTACTTTCAAGTTTTATCCTCTAGTGAGTGGAAACCTTGTGCTAAGGAACATAGAAAGTCCGCAAACAAACAAGAAACACATTCCTTCTATGTTTCCTGCCTAAGGTTGAAAAGAAATTTGATTTGCTCTAATCTAAAGCACGTCATTTAACAATCTAAGTATTACTTCAAAACAACAACTTTCATTCATGATAGCTATCATGTTCTCTCTACATTGCGGTAGAGTGGACAAGTGGTACTCACTGACCATGAGGGACGACAATTATAATCGATTTACACCTGCAGGGTTACCCGAATAACACGTCACGTACGTCCGTACTCCATGTTGCCTACAGCAACCATCTCGGACGTCATACGCAATAACCTTTCATCCGTTAGCCAAGTGTTGAACCGGTCCTATCATCCTGAGCGGGACGTCCCTACGCGGAGCAACCTACGTGCCCGCTAGCGGATTTTCATGTTGTGTGGTTCATTGTCTATCTCAATACCGAGGGTGTGCCTCTAACCCTATTCTCACGAGTAGTTCCAACTACTCGACTTATACCGAATCCTATACCATTGTAAGCATTTCTGTGGCTACTCGAGGTTAGTAACTTAGACTCAAACCCCCTAGTTCTCTTGGCTATGCAAGTGGGTTTTCAATCAAGACTTTAATGCAATATCATTTAACCCATAAAGTAAATGAGGAAAATAAAACTATGTAAATATGATTAATGCAAACCGGAGCTTGCATTGCTGCTGGTCGTCGACTAAAACTTCCTTCGGGGGGATACAATCCAATACCTTCAGGGCTTCTTCGACTTCAGTGACTACACGTAATAAAAATACTATAACTCTAGCTATACATCACTTCTGACTCTGAAATTTTTACTGTGGTTTGGTGACAACCTAAAAAGAGACTTGGCCAAATTTCATTTTAAGCAAAGCTCATTTGAGACCTGCACAAATAAATGCATAAATGGCCATCATTAGAGATTCTAAGGTTTTCTAGGGATCTTCATAGAGCAAGCCATTACTCTCTAGAAACTAGAGTTTATGATGGTTCTAATGGAATTGGTTCATGTGATCTGAAGAATCCTAGAGAAAGTTATGAGCTAATTAAGTTTGAGAAAATTCTGAAAAATATTTCTGTACATTTTTTATTTTTTAGGGGCAGTTCACTTAATCACACAATTAAGTGAACTTAATGAACTCAGATGGATCTGAAATTTGGCATGAGACTCAAGGATATTAAAATGAACATCCTGGTCAAATTTGAGAATTTTCCACTGCGACACCCGGTTCCGACAATGAACCAAGTGAATGCATATGTGTGCCTAGGATGTTCATCACACATACACATGTACTCCACAAACTGAATTCAGAATATAACCATGTACAAATAGTGTTTAAGTACTTTATTACATTGACTCATTGTCTCACTACTGAATATCTAACTTATTCTAGCAGCGGAAGACTCTAAACGACAACGGAAAATGGCTAAGACAGTAGGCGCCAACTTCAACTCCACAGGCATGTTGACGGTAGTGCGCACGCCTAGTACTCCACTTGTTCCTTGAAGTACTCTTCTCCTGTTGCTGATGTATATGTGGGAATGCAAGGGTGAGTACATGTCGTACTCAGCAAGTGCGGGAAAAGTATGACATGTAGCTTACAACAAGGTAGGGAGATAAAGAAGTTCATTGCAGCAAGCAAATTTTATTTCACAAACATGGTAAAAATAACAACTATTTCTAGGTGAGTTAAATCCCATCATAACCAAGTTAATCATCAACATTCCTTCATCATAATTCACCATATATCAAGTCTCAACCAGCCATTAATCTTTCTCAAGTTCATATCATACTCATAATTATTCAAACCATCTCATTTTCATATAGCCGAAACCAAATTCATTGTCATGACTCAAAATAGTCCCAAAACCAATCCCAATGATCACACCCAAATATCCATCCCAAGTTTTGCCTCTAATCATGGAAGTTGGTCAGGTGGTTGTAACCGGAATCACGAGTATCATGATAGTTTTACACTCCGTTGAGGTGGCACCACTTTACCCACAAGTTCGTGATTTCATCACCTGTCGGCGACTAGAGAGAACCTCCATAATACCAGTACACAACCATGGTGTATGGCCAAGAGATCACAAAATAGCCTTTATAGAAGGGGCTACTAGAATGTATGGACCCACTGAGGTTTCACCGGCAGGCTCGAATCTCTATTCTCCCATCCATGGGCTCCCTCTTGTGCCATGCAGTTCCCAGGGCAGTCCTCATCGACTCCCATTCCCAACGCCATCCAACGGTCCATAACAAGCTAGCAACACACCTAATTAGTCAGCTAAGCCATACCCATATTTGGCCTTGTAGTGGCACTGTTTTCCTAGCATGTGCTCGCATGAACCGGTCCTTAGATCTGCGGCAATGTAGGATCGAAGAGCACGTGAAAAGCTACCAGAGGGGGATGAATGGTAGATATAAACTTTTTAGCGGAAGCAACAAAAACCCCCTCGACAGAAAATCGATCTGTTAAAGAAACCGTGTATGCGACTGATCTAAATGTGTCCAACCATGACAAAAGTGATATATATTATACATAATCAATTCACTAAGACACGACAACAAGAATCACGGAAATCCATCAAGAAAAACTCAAGTTATGATTGAAAGATCAAACTGTTGAGTACTTCTGGAGGTTTAATCGGAGTTTAGTTTCCTTATGTTTCAAGGAAATAAAGCACACATGACAAAGAACCAGGGGTGAGTCCTGAGTCACATGTGTTGCACCGAGTCCTAGTGTGTGTGAGGGTATTTTTGTTATGTTTCAAACAACCTGGGGGTTTGGGCCATACGCGCATGGCACATGCATGTGTTGCATGTTTTTCAAATTTGTATGGTGTAAAACCCGGGCTGAGGTTGTTGAAAACTTGTGGCTTCCGGCTAATAAAAGGAGGGGAATGCGCTGGTGTTTGTTGAGCGTCGCCACAACTCATCCGAGCCATTTTTCATTCGGTTCTCCACTTGTGTTTGGATCTACACCACACCTCTAGACTTCCAACTCGATTTGCATTACAAATCAGTGAGAGTTCTGTGAGGAAAACACCCAACAATTGGCATCAGAGCCGATTACGTTGCCTGGAACCGTGACACGGCCATTGAGTGGACGCTGATGTCGCGGAGGAGATCTTCATCACCAGCCCGACGTTCATGGAGGGACGTCACACCGCCGGGAGGCATCAGCAGGGAAGGAGGAGGATTAGGGGCATTGGTGATTCATCGCATCACGAAGGAAGTCAGCAGTGGTGGTACGTATCCGATGCTCACAAAGACAAACTATCATGATTGGTCGGCACTTATGCGGGTGATGTTGCAAGCGAGAGGCTTGTGGACTGCTGTGAGCCTTGGCACCGATGATTACATTGAGGATCGGATGGCTTTGGAGGCTCTCACCAAGGCTGTGCCACCAGAAATGATAGGGATCATTGCCGGGAAGGAGTCGGCCAAGATTGCATGGGATGCGATCAAGTTGCGCAACGTTGGAGCCGAACGTGTGCGCAAGGCCAGGGCAAGCACATTGGGTCGGGAGTTTGATGCACTCAGATTCCACGATGGTGAAACGGTTGATGAGTTTGGTGTGCGTATGAGCCGGATCACATCTCAACTTGCGACACTTGGGAGTGAACATTCGGAGGAGGAGGTCCGGAAGTTCCTTCAGGCGGTACCACAAAAGTTTGAGCAGATTGCGGCCTCCATCGAGACATTGCTTGACTTAAGTGATATGTCCGTTGACGAGTTGATTGGTAGACTCAAGGCTGCAGAAGAAAGGCTTGGTGCAAGCACTTGGGAGAGCAACACACATGAGAAGTTGCATCTGAGTGAAGAAGAGTTGCTTGCAAGGTTGTCGACACGTCTCAAGATGTCCGGGGGAACTGGACAGGAATGGCACAAAGACTCATTTGCACTGAGGAAAGATCATGGTCGAGGACGTGGTCGTGGTCGAGGTAACCGTGGTGGTGGAAACTCAGGCCGTGGAGTGGCTAAATATGAGTGCCGCTACTGTGGTAAGAAAGGTCATTGGGCTAGAGAATGCAGGAAGAAAAAGAAGGATGAAGAGGTGAACACAGCTCAAGTTGATCATGAGTTTGAATCCAGCCTCTTGGTGGCGTGTGCCAACACCAAGGCTGATCAAGAAATGTCCCTGGAGGAGGTATGCCTCAACAATGATATGTTACACGTTCAAGTTGGAGACTTGGAGGGAGGAGGCAGTACCCGGTGGATCCTGGACTCCAGTGCAACAAATCACATGACCGGGAAACGGGATGTGATCAGAAAACTTGATAACACGGTGCATGGTACTGTGCATTTGGGAGATGGCTCATTGACAGAGATTGATGGTCAAGGAACTGTGGTGTTCCAAGGTAAGAGAGGTGGTCGAAAGGAGTTGGCTAGGGTCTACCTTATTCCTCAGCTCAAGGCAAACATCATCAGTCTTGGACAGCTTGAGGAGGAGGGACACCGAATCTTGATGGTGAATGGTTATGTCAAGATTTGGGATAAAGATGGAACCCCTGTGGCAATGGTGAAACGGGGAGTGAACCGGTTGTACACCATTGATCTTAATGTAGTGCAACCAAGGTGTCTCATGGCACAAGGGTGCAATGCAACATGGATGGGGCATGCAAGGATGGGGCACTTAAACTTTCAGAGTCTCAGAAGACTTGCCAAAGAGCAACTTGTGTATGGATTGCCAACCATCACTCAAACTGAGGAGAAGTGTGATAGCTGTTTGGCTGGGAAACAAAGACGTCAACCATTCCCGTGCATGGCAAAGTACCGAGCTGATAAGAAACTTGAACTTGTGCATGGAGACCTCTGTGGACCAGTGAAGCCAGCAACTCCAAGAGGCAGCAGGTTTTTCTTTCTTCTTGTGGATGATCTCAGTAGATACATGCGGGTGTTTTTGATCAGCACAAAGGATCAAGCTATGAGTACATTCATGGGTTTTCAATCAAGTGTTGAAGCTGAGGCAGGGAGGAAGATTGGAACTTTTCACACAGATCGTGGTGGAGAGTTCACAGCTCGGGCTTTTGTTGAGTATTGCACCAAGGAGGGTGTTCAACGCCACTTGACAGCTCCATATTCTCCTGAGCAAAATGGTGTGGTTGAGAGAAGGAACCAAACTGTTATGGGAATGGCAAGAAGCATGTTGAAAGCAATGAATATGCCCGGTTGGTTCTGGGGGGAGGCAGTAACCACAGCAGTGTATGTGTTGAACCATTCTCCTACTCGGAGTGTTGAGAAAAAGACTCCATATGAGGTATGGCATGACAAGAAACCTAGTGTACATCATTTGCGCACTTTCGGTTGTGTGGCACACGTGAAACAGGGAAGCAAACGCCTTAGCAAACTTGAAGATCGAAGTACACCAATGGTTTTCATTGGATATGAGCAAGGAAGCAAGGCATGTAGGTTTTACAATCCAAACACGGAGAGTGTTCACGTGTCACGTGATGCTGTGTTTGAAGAAAACTGCCCATGGAAGTGGGATGCAGCTGAGTCAAGTGAAATGGTGAATGATGAAGACAATTTTCGGGTAGAATACATCTTTCGTGATGAGAACCCTGGTGGAGTGAGTTCTTCCTCTTGTGACACAGGTCAAGGTGACAAAACCCCAGCTGAGGGAGTGTCTTCTATGACACAACTGAAGAAACAAGCATCCAAAGATGTGGAGTTTGTGTCACCTCCTTCCATGTCACCAGAAATGGATAGTGAGCTAAAAGAAGCACCACTTCGTTATCGTTCCATGAGAAATATTCTTGAGGAGGTGCCAAATTGTGAATCAGAAGAAGGAGGAGTAGATGAACTTCTTGTTGTCATAGGTGAAGAGCCATGCACAGTAGAAGAGGCCTTGAGGGTCAAGGAGTGGCGCATTGCCATGATTGAGGAGCTCACATCCATTGAAGAGAACAGAACATGGTCATTGGTACAACTTCCGGAGGGTTATCGTGCCATTGGCTTGAAATGGGTTTTTCAAGTTGAAGAAAGATGAACATGGGAATGTCATACGTCACAAAGCAAGGCTAGTTGCAAAGGGGTATGTGCAGAAGCAAGGAGTTGATTTGTGCAGAAGCAAGGAGTTGATTTTGAAGAAGTTTTTGCACCAGTTGCCAGGATGGAGTCTGTGAGGATTGTGTTAGCTGTTGCAGCTCATTTTGGGTGGCATGTTCATCACATGGATGTGAAGTCAGCCTTCTTGAATGGGAGTCTAGAAGAGGAGATCTATGTCACTCAACCTCCGGGTTTCATAGCTGAAGGCAAGGAGAAGTGGGTTTTAAGACTTCACAAGGCATTGTATGGCTTGAGACAAGCTCCTCGAGCATGGGACTGCAAACTTGATGAAAGTCTCAAGCAACTCGGTTTCACACGGTGCAAATCAGAATATGGCTTGTACACTAAGTTTGGAGGTGAGGCAAGGCTCATTGTGGGTGTGTATGTTGATGACTTACTGATTGTGGGAGAAAACATGGAGGAAATCAGTCGGTTCAAGGAGAAAATGAAGGAGAAGTTTTGCATGAGTGACTTAGGAAGCTTGTCTTACTATCTTGGTATTGAAGTAAAGCAAGGAAGACATGGTATTGACTTGTGTCAAGGAGCCTATGCTGCAAAGTTGCTGGAAAGAAGTGGGATGATAAATTGTAATGGGTGTGCCACTCCCATGGAATCCCGGTTGAAGCTTACCAAGAGAAGTACAGCTCCACTCACTGATCCAACCACTTATCGCAGCATAATTGATGGACTCAGGTATCTTTTACACACTCGGCCTGATCTCAGTTTTGGTGTTAGGTACTTAAGTAGGTTCATGTCAGAACCTCAAGAAGAACACATGGTGGCTTTGAAACATTTACTTCGGTATGTGGCAGCTACAATGAGGTATGGCTTGTCTTACAACCGAGGTGAAGGAAGTCTTGAGTTAAGAGGCTATAGTGATAGTGATTTCGGGGGAGATGTGAATGACAGGAGAAGCACAACAGGAGTCATATTCTTCCTGAGTGAAAATCCTATCAGCTGGTTATCCCATAAACAAAAGGCTGTGGCAAAGTCCACATGTGAAGCTGAGTATGTGGCTGGAGCAGCTGCAGCAAGTCAGGCTGTTTGGCTCAGGCATGTGTTAGAAGAAGTAACAAGAATTCAAGTACCTCCACCAGTGATTAAGATGGATAACACAGCAGCAATTGCTTTGGCAAAGAATCCAGTTTTGCATGACAGAAGTAAACACATTGACATCAAGTTTCACTTGGTCAGAGAATGTGTTGATAGAGGAGAAGTCATCTTAGAGCATGTTGGGACAAAAGATGAGCTTGCTGATATCCTCACAAAGCCACTGGGACGTACACATTTTCAGGAACTTCGTGAGAAGATTGGAGTTCAGGAGATCAAACCTCAGAAGTAGGGGGAGATTGTTGAGTACTTCTGGAGGTTTAATCAGAGTTTAGTTTCCTTATGTTTCAAGGAAATAAAGCATACATGACAAAGAACCAAGGGTGTGTCCTGAGTCACATGTGTTGCACCGAGTCCTAGTGTGTGTGAGGGTGTTTTTGTTATGTTTCAAACAATCCGGAGGTTTGGGCCATATGTGCATGGCACATGCATGTGTTGCATGTTTTTTAAATTTGTATGGTGTAAAACCCGGGCTGAGGTTGTTGAAAACTTGTGGCTTCCGGCTAATAAAAGGAGGGGAATGCGCTGGTGTTTGTTGAGCGCTGCCACAACTCATCCGAGCCATTTTTCATTCGGTTCTCCACTTGTGTTTGGATCTACACCACACCTCTAGACTTCCAACACGATTTGCATCACAAATCAGTGAGAGTTCTGTGAGGAAAACACCCAACAAAAACGAGGGTCAATCTGTTCTACTCGAGTAAAAACCATATATGAAATACTGCAAAGAAACTCGTGTAGATCAGAAACTACAAATCTAATGACCGGAAATTTTCAGAGCTAATAGATAATCAAGTTTGAAGACAATCCAAAAAGAATCACGTCAATTGGATCTGTAAAACTCGAGTTATGATCAAAACACCGAAGCACTGTCGTGCTGTCCAGAAACTCGACGAGAAAGACTTGACAAAAACAAGTCGGACGAACAAGGCACAAAAGCTCCTCTAAATTACGAATTTTATTGATCAAAACATAAAAGGAACAACCCAAGGTAGTCTCACCACGAGCTCTGGCCTCTCTTGCTTATATAACCAGCCCGGAGGCTAAGCCAATTCAAACTAGGACTCTAATCCTACTCAGTTTCTAGATCAAAACTTTCCATAACTGCTCAAGACTCTTCTATACACAGATAGAAGCAATCTTAAGACTTCCAAACACATTAGAAACGTACCCCACATTCCTAAAACAACTCAACTTTGTGTCCCACACGAAATCCTATCATAACCAACTCAAATCTTTCCATATTTGAGCCATAACCGACTCAACCGCAGCCTGAGTCCATAATCCAGCCGGTTGGACATTTCCTACCAATTCTTTACATCCACATCTCTTCATCACGCCTTGGAACCATGTTTCCACGTCCATGCACTACTTGCACACGTGCAAACACCTTCCAACAACGTCCACGATACCTTCATATGCATTATTCTTAATCCAAACATGTTGCGCGACCTCCCGATCAACTCAAACACAATTCCTCCCGAACTTGGTTGTTGAACCTCATCTTCTCACTAAGACTTGTTCAATGGATCCCGTCACCGGCCATATATTGAACTCAAGCAACACCTGCAGATGAATAAACAACCAATACTTTCGAGCACAAGTCTGCGACTTGACTCACGTTAGTTCCGAAAACCACAACACCTTACGTGAACACCTCACATAAGCATGTTGCCAAACATAGCAAAATGTTAACCACCGTAAACAGCCATAACACTTCAAAAACTTAGTAAAAGAATACTAAGCAAACTTTCCATAGATGTAAAGAAAGTTCAAAACATTTGCATGGTAAAAACAGAACCATTGCGATTTAGCTCTGGACCTTGCCAAAGCAAACCGGAACTTGAGCCGGAGCTTACCAAAGCTAGCAGAACCTAGCACCAGAACTTCCCAAAGCTAGTCGGACCTACCTCCGGAGCTAACCAAACACATGTCGGACCTAGCCATAGTAAGTCGCACCTTACGTTGAATCTTGTCGGAGCTCGGACCTAGAGTCGGACCTTGACAAAAAGAGTGTTTTGGCAGAATTCAAAACTTTTATCGCCATAGCCAATGTATTCAGCAGACATAGGCCTCACAGGCAAGCAAACCACCATATCATTCAGCAACATCCACGAACCAAGCTCGCCTAGATCTCCCGGTTCCATGCTCATTAACATCATCAAGTTCTCATTATCTTTATTCTCATGAGTGCAGTAGCTAAACAAATTTTATTTCAGCTTCCCGTATCCCGTAAGTTAAGCGAAGCAAAAAATAAAAACGACCATACCCGACTCTTCAACTTTCCCGGTGAAAAGGATGGTTATCGAAACTAGTAAACTCCTATAAAAGGGTGTCCCATCAAGTTGACACAAGCATACGAGTTTTCGCAAACAAAACTGTTTTGAAAACATAGGATCAATATGGTCATGGGGCACTTGCCTTGCTCCCGTGGTTCGTGTTGCTCAAGCATCTCGAAGTCTTGGTCCTTAGAGACGAGCTCCGAGGTTAACACGTGTCCAACAATGATGGACCTCCCGGAGATAAGCTCCGGTGGCGACACGTGTCCGATAGAACCGAACC